>JAWHQI010000429.1:0-1200000 GCA_033032865.1 Dactylorhiza incarnata | reverse complement strand
TGCGACTTCGCATGGTACTCCGCTTGATAATTTCTTCGCCAGCTTATGTTTTTCCTGTCCGCGAGAGATGGTTTGCTCGGGACGCGCAAACAGTTAAGTCTGGGGGTGTGATGAGACACAAATATATACACATTTATGGACTCATCTGGGCCGATTTTCTAGTCTATGCACTTCACTTTAGACATGTTTTCACTCATATTTGATACTCCATGCTAAGTGCACCTCTAGGACCGTTTTTGGTGTTATTTCATGTTCTTCTTCTTTAGTAGTTTTCATGCATTGTTAAGTGCCACTTTCAGTGGCTGGATTCATGGTTGTGCTAGAACAGGAGTCGTGCAGGTGTTCCTGGTACAATTCTGTACAGGAACACTGCGCACGATCACTGGTTCTATTGCGCACGACCACTGGTCGTGCGCCGCTGATCGTGCGCACTTAACCCCCATTTTATGAGTTCTGTCTTGAACAGTGCGCACGACCACCTACGATAGTGCGCACGACCACCGGTCGTGCGCCACTGTTCGTGCGCACTTATCATCAATTTTATGAGTTCTGTTTCGACCAGTGCGCACGACCACCTACGATAGTGCGCACGACCACTGGTCGTGCGCCACTGGTCGTGCGCCACTGGTCGTGCGCCACTGGTCGTGCGAACATGGTATTTTATAAATTTCTTACATTGCAGGCTCCACCCAGGCAGGCGCACGATCACAGGATTCCAGCGCGCACGACCGCTGGTCGTGCGCCAATGACCGTGTGCACTGTTTATTCCAGCGCCTATAAATATTGCTGCTCGCGATTTAGGTCGGATCTTTCGCCGTTTTTCTCGCCCAGCTCCGCCGTTCCGCCCGATTTTGCTCCTCCATCGCCGCCCACCATCGGGAGGTGCTCCGGGCTTGTTCTTCATGCCATTCTTGAGCCGGATCTTCCTATCGGCCTCCTCCTTCATCCTAGCGCTTTAAAGGAAGATCTAGCCGCCATCGCCATCAAGCAAGAGGAAGTTTGCAACCTCTACCGGATCGTGACACGAAGAAGACGGGCTCATTGGAGAGTAGTGACAGCTCTCTCTACCCCGGACGTAGTTGCGGACCGAGCTTGGACGCGGATTGACAACCCTGCGATTCCAATCGTGAATCTACAACGAGACTTCGGATTCGGTCGATTTCCTGCCTTGTTCTTCTCTTATTGATGTGTGTATGTAGTTAGATTTATGTATTAAGATGAAGTTGCACTTAAACTTGCTTGTATTTCTATATATTTCATTTCTATGTGAAATACTTCTTGTGGTTTATGTGATTTGAGGAGCGCCCCAATCCATTTTCCACTCCACCACCGTGTCCGGTGCCGCACTAGCAATTGCTAGTGGCGTGCTTGTCGACGAGGTGTTTGCGACCCTCATTCCGTTAGCCTACTCGTCCATCCGCCTATCGAAGCGTGGCATCGCGGCCCGTGTAATCCATCTCGCCCTACGAAGCAGCGCGCTCAAGGCCTGCACAGTTCGATTCCGCTTGCCTGCTCGTCCATCCGCCCTTGCGACGCAGCGCGCTCAAGGCCTGCCTAGTATCCATCCCACCAAGCGAAGCATTGCATAGCGGCATTGCGTAGGAGTAGTTGTAATATTTTCCTTTATTTTCCACAACCAAATCAACCCCCCTCCGCGATCCATCCGATTAAAGGACTTCAATCTCAAGTCCTTCCTCGATAATAAACTCCACCTTACTGTGTTCCTTTGAGATCGATACTTGGGGATTCATTCCCATTTTATATTACTTGAACGATCGGTACACTGCCATTTCGTGTCGCAGTCTTACTACCGCCTAGAATGGCGTGCTAAGATTTGCGCATCACTAGGCCGAAGCCTTGTATTCCGCTTCTGTGGTAGATACAGACACCGAGTCCTGCTTTTTGCTGCACCAAGAAATAGCTGTGGGGCCCGTCATAAAGACAAAACCAAACGTTGATCTCCGATCATCCACGTCTCCCCCGTAATCAGCATCCATGTATCCAAGCAACTCCAAGCTTGACCCTCTCCTATATAGGAGACCCAAATCAGAGGCCGACTTTACATATTTCAGAATTCCTTTTGCCGCTAGAAGATGAATCTTCCGTGGCTCCGCCATGTACTGACTCACTTTGCCAACTGCATAATCAATATCAGGCCTCTTGATGGTCAAGTAGATCAAGCTCCCAACCAGAGCTCGGAACACCAATGGATCAGATAGAACTCTCCCCTCATCCTTCCAAAGTTTATGATGCTGTTCCAGAGGTATAGAGCTGCTCTTTCCTTCCTCCATGCCAAATCGTTGAATGATCCGCTCCACATATCCGGCATGAGAAACGAGCACTCTGCTCTCCCGCCTCTGAACCTCGAGACCAAGGAAATGGTGAAGCTCACCCAGATCCTTCATCTCAAATCTGATGGCAAGCTCGGCTCTCGGCCTTGCTACAGCCTCCTTCGAGTTCCCGGTGACAATTATGTCATCCACATACAGCAATACAATAACCCGAAGCGCCCCCTCCTTCTTGACGAACAAGCTAGAATCAGAGTCTGAAGCAAAGAACCCGCATAATAGAAGATACTCCGCGATCTTTCCATACCATGCCCGAGGCGCTAGCTTTAAACCATATAGGGCTTTCTTCAGTTTGCAGACGTAGTCCGGACACTCCTCCGAGATGAAGCCAGGCGGTTGGATCATAAAGATATCCTTGTCAATCTTGCCGTATAAAAAGGCATTCTTAACATCGATCTGCCAAATCTCCCATCCACTTGAAGCCGCCAAAGCAATAACAAATCGGACCGAAGTCATCTTTGCCACTGGACTAAACGTCTCATCATAATCTTCACCATACTGCTGTGAGAACCCGCGAGCTACAAGGAGAGCCTTGTATCGCTCGATCGTACTTTCAGCCTTCTTCTTGAGTTTATAGACCCACTTGCATGTCACAGGGGTAATGCCCTTGGGCCTGGGCACTAGAGACCAAGTCTCATTCTTCTTGAGAGCATCCATCTCCTTTTGCATAGCAATGTCCCACTGCTTCACGCCTTTGGCCTTATCAAAGCTCGATGGCTCCCTCTCATCCAAGGGACCAGCAAAGAAACATGAGACAAAGCTCACCATGTTTCCTCCTGTGTATCGATCCGGTGGTTTAATAGTCCTCTTCGACCTCCTAAGAGGTTGCACCTGACTTGCCACCTCCTCAGCTGCTTCTTCTGTGCTAGCTCCTCATCCAGATGAACTTTGAGCATCGCTCCCCCTGCGTCCAAAAACTGAAGCTTCCATCTCTGAGCTTGACACAACAGGAGCTCCTGGTGAAACAGGCAACTCCACTTGAAGATTTTCCGCAGCCTTCCCTTCTTCATCAACCCTGCTCTGTGGTAGTTCAACTCCTGAACTCCCCTTGTAGGCAGTCACCTCATCGAACACCACATCCCGAGATACAAAAGATCTTCGAGTCTCAGGATCCATGCATCTCCATCCCTTCTTCCGCTCATCATATCCAACAAAGACTACCTTCCTTGCTTTCGCATCTAGCTTTGTCTGAAGAGCATCAGGAATATGCACATAACAGGTTGACCCGAACACCCGAAGGTGTGCAACACTTGGTTTCTCCTTGAACATCAGTTCGTGAGGGGTCTTCATGTTGATAGGACTTAGATGCATCCTGTTGATGATGTATGCCGCACAAGACATTCCCTCCGCCCAGAAGGACTTTGGGATACTCTTGGCATGAAGCCAGCATTTGCAAGTTTCCGTCAGATGATGGATCTTCCGTTCTGCAACGCCATTTTACTGTAGAGTATGTGTTGGGTTTTCTATACCCTCGAAAGGGATGACATATCAAATATGCGCAGCGGAAATAACAAGAACAACCCAAAAGAAGCTAACGGATCTTGCGGTTTTCCTGATTTAAGAGAATATGCAAATCGAAATACAAAGTACCTTTGCGGGATTGAGTCAACACTCAACCAAGGTGCTCCAAAGAGAAATCCAAAGATCTGCCATTGAGTTCTTCAAGAATCGAAATGGAACGATCCCTCTATAGAATTCCACACAAGCAAAGGAGAAACCTAGCTTCTTGTCGTACAAGAACTAGGTCTGAGAAGGATGCTCCCAACGTCCCCACGAACTGCTTGATCTGATCCAGAGGAGGCGGCGACCGATGGTGGCGACTAGTGGCGGCGGAAGGCAATCGACGGACGGGAAGAACGAGATGCCCTCGCGCGGAACAGTTCCGGTCGTCTTCTCGTCCAAAATCGCGAAAGGATTAAGTTCTCGTAAACCTAGAATCGCCAGCCCTTTTATACTTAAACACATAAATCAGGCTATCCGCAGACCAGAACATTTCTGTCCAGATTTACATTCGCCGAATTCGACTAATCACTATAACCGAATTCGACTCAGATTCGGCTAACCCATTTCGACGAATTTGTCTATATGCTATAGCCGATTCGACTATATAAATTCGGTTATATCATTTCGTCGAAACCATTTCGTCGAACTGACATATTTCGGCTAAACACTTTAGTCGAATCTGTTACAATTCGGTTAATCACATTAGCCGAATCGATATAGCTGAATTCCATTAGTCGAATCAACATAATTCGGTTAAACCCTTTAACCGAATTTGACACAGTTCGGTTAAACCCTTTACCCGAATTTGTCTAGCATAAATCCATTCGTTTAAACCCTTTAAACGATTTCACTTTGAGACAATCTCAAGTTAAAGCCAGGCAGTCACAGGATTGGTCCTCCACTCATATCCAATATGAGTAAGGCCAACACAATCCTTTCTCCAACTTCTCCAAACGCTTTTATGTGCGACCCTATAGGCTCATATTGCGTTGGCAGTAAGACTAAATGTTGATTGCTTTGAGATCACCTCAGAAACTCCAACAGTCTCCCACTTGATCACAAAGTATCAACAAAAGTCTCACAAACAATGAGCGGCATCTAGCAATACATCATTGCTACCCAAGCAATAATAGTTCATAACTCAACAAGCCTGTCATGACCAATGTATCAGTGTTGTCATGTCCCTTTGTCCTTTACATCCGGATAGAACTAGAGGCATGGACCGTGTCACCCTCATAATTGTTCAATCCCAATTTCCTGATCTAGAATAGACTGTCTGAAATTGGTGAGCTCAATATCATATATTGACTCAACCAAGCATGGCCATGCATTTCTCAGTCTCATTCCATCAAGGGGCCCATGGATGTAACTCCTGTCATAAAGGAGGACAAATCCCATATCTGTCCACACACAAACACCCAAATGAATCATAACATACCCTATAACCACCCTTATCATCAACCTTTCTCAAGGAAGACTTTAGATGGCATCAAAGTATGCTCTTCCTCACTTGATGAATGTTGTGACCTCAGGTCAAAGAACTACAAACACCATTGTCAGATGAGAACTACTTGTGACACGTTCATATAACTATCCACAAAGTAGTCTCATGGGGGGTCTGTCCAGTACAACTTGTTCTTAACAAGTACCCATGTGATGACTTGATATCACAATATCATGACTTGTGAGAATCGGTCATCAGTCAATGCACATGCTGGTCTTATGGTCTCATCGTCGCCCTGAATTTCTAGGATGATACCTCGACCAGGTACCATTTAAGAATGAAGCTTCATTTAAGCATAGATCCTCATATTCAAGTCATGTACTTGAATTCCTATGGAAGCAAACACTCTAAGGGCATTTATTAGGCTAATTAATCTTATCAGACAGATATAAATGCCATAATAAAAGAACTTGCCATAAATATAAAATGAAATACATAGTACATTTTACAATTCATCCAATGAACAAACAACCAACAAATATGCAATCCACAAGACTCCCACTAAAGATAATCATTCAGGTATCTAATACGCATTGATCTAACATGACCATCATGCTTCTTTTGCGCAAGAGGCTTTGTCAGTGGATCCGCTATACTTCCTTCAGTCGGTACTCTGCATATGCTCACATCTCCTCGATCGACAATCTCTCGAATAAGATGGAAGCGCCGAAGTATGTGCTTGGAGCGCTGATGAGATCTAGGTTCTTATCTTGTGCAATTGCATCGTTGTTGTCATAGTAGAGAACTACGAGATAAACAATGCTAGGAACTACATCAAGCTCGCTGATGAATTTCCTAATCCATACAACCTCCTTCGCCGCATTCAGTGCAGCGATATACTCGGCCTCAGTCGTAGAATCAACAACTGTCTCTTGCTTGGAACTCTTCCATCTTACAGCTCCTCCATTAAGGCAAAACACAAAACCTGACTGTGACTTTGAGTCATCTCTGTCAGTTTGGAAGCTTGCATCAGTGTAACCCTTTACAACGAGCTCTTCCTCTCCACCAAACACCAAGAATGTATCCTTAGTCCTTCTCAAGTACTTTAGGATATTCTTGACAGCTATCCAGTGACCATCACCAGGATCAGACTGATACCTGCTAGTCATGCTTAAAGCATATGAGACATCGGGTCGAGTACATAACATTGCATACATGATTGATCCAATTGCCGAAGCATATGGAATCAACTTCATGCGGTCCTTATCTTCCAAAGATTTTGGACATTGGTCCTTAGAGAGACTCACACCATGAGACATGGGTAAGAATCCCTTCTTGGACTCAAGCATGTTGAACCATTTCAACACCTTCTCAATGTATGTACTTTGGTTCAAACCCAGCAACTTCTTCGATCTATCTCTATAGATCTTAATACCAAGTATATAAGTCGCTTCGCCCAAGTCTTTCATAGAAAAGCACTTCCCTAGGTTGTTCTTAACAACTTGCAGGGTCGGAATGTCATTCCCGATCAACAGTATGTCATCTACATACAATATCAGGAAGACAACAATGCTCCCACTAATCTTCTTGTAAACACAAGGCTCATCTTCGTTCTTGATGAAACCAAACTCTTTGATTTTCTCATCAAAATGTACATTCCAACTTCGAGAAGCCTGTTTCAATCCATAAATGGATCGATTTAACTTGCATATTTTAGTGGCTTCATCTGGAGATACAAAACCCTCGGGTTGTGTCATATACACTTCCTCAAGGAGGTTTCCATTAAGGAAAGCCGTTTTGACATCCATTTGCCAGATCTCGTAGTCATAATACGCAGCAATAGCAAGTATAATTCTGATGGACTTGACCATGGCCACAGGGGAAAAGGTCTCATCATAGTCAAAACCATGAATTTGCATGAAACCTTTAGCCACCAGCTGGATTTTGAATGTCTGTACATTCCCATCCTTGTCGGTCTTCTTCTTGAATACCCACTTGCACCCTATGGGTCGTACCCCTTCAGGTGGTTCCACCAAGGTCCAAACTTGGTTTGTGTACATGGAGTCCATTTCAGATTTCATGGCCTCAAGCCACTTCTCGGAGTTGGGTCCATTCATAGCCTCTTAGTAGGTTGCATGCTCATCATCATGATCCATAAGCAACACATTACCTATTTGAGTCATGAGAAATCCATATCTCTCAGGCTCAAATCTTGGTCTACCAGATCTACGTAGGACTTGTGTTTCTTGAGAAGGCTCTCCAGCTACAACTTCTTGTAGTCCTTGCTCAGGTTCCAGTTCCGGTTCGTTCACTGTTTGTGGCTCTTGAACTTCTTCAATTCTACCTTTGCAGTCTTTCTGGATAAGAACTCTTTCTCCAAAAGACGCCAGTCCTTGTGACAAACACTTTGCCCTAAGACGACAAGTAGAAGTAGTATCCTTTAGTTTCCCTAGGATACCCCATGAGATAACATTTATCCGATTTGGGTTCCAGCTTGTCAGGCATTTGACGTCGACGTATGCCTCACAAGCCCAAATCTTGATGAACGACATACTAGGATGCTTCCCAGTCCATATCTCATATGGTGTCTTTAGAACCCTTTTCGTTGGAACTCTATTTAGTGTGAAAGCAGCAGTCTCTAAAGCAAAACCCCAAAAGGAAATGGGCAAATCTGCATGACTCATCATTGATCGCACCATGTCTAACAAGGTACGATTCCTCCTCTCAGAAAAACCATTATGTTGAGGTGTCCCAGGCGGAGTGAGCTGTGATACAATACCACACTCTTTCAGATGATCACGAAACTCATGACTCAGATTTTCGCCACCTCGATCAGATCGGAGTGCTTTTATCCTTTTTCCCAGTTGGTTCTCCACTTCATTTTTAAACACTTTGAACTTTTCAAAGGTCTCGAATTTGTTCTTCATAAGAAACATGTATCCGTATCTACTGAAATCATCAGTAAATATAACGAAGTAGTAGAACCCACCTCTGTCCATAGAACTCATGGGTCCGCATACATCACTATGTATTATACCCAAGAGATCATTAGCCCTCTCATTACAACTAGTGAAAGGAGCTTTCGTCATCTTGCCCAACAAACATGAATCGCATCTCTCAAATGATTCATAATCAAATGAGTCCAGTAGTCCATCTTTATGGAGCTTGGATATGCATTTCTCGTTTATATGGCCTAAATGACAATGCCAAAGGTACGTAGGATTCGAATCATTTATTTTTAGTCTTTTAGTATTTTCTATGTTATAGATCGGATGGTTTAAGTTCAAAACATATAAACTATTAAACATTTGGGCAACGCCATAACAATCATCATTCTTATAAATAGAACAACAATTGTTCTTAATTACGAAAGAAAAACTAATCATGTCCAAACATGAAATAGAAATAATGTTTCTAGTTATGGCCGGAACATAATAACAATTATCTAGTTCTATTACAAGCCCCGTGGGCAAAGAAAGACGATACAATCCTACGGCAACGGCAGCAACTCTTGCTCCATTTCCAACGCGCACGTCTACCTCTCCTTTACCCAGCATTCTTCTCTTGTTCAGTTCCTGCACATTTATACAAATGTGAAAACCACATCCGGTATCCAATACCCAGGATGAAGGAGCAGAAAGGTTTATTTCTATAGCGAAAATACCTGAAGTGGAAGTCATACTTCCCTTCTTCTTCTGCAGATCTTCTAGATACTGAGAACAGATCCTCCTCCAGTGCCCTGCCTTACCACAATGGTGGCACTTCCCTTCCTTAGCCAAACCTTTCCTTTTCAGTGCAGAAGACTTGGGATCAAGAGGAGACTTAGATCCAATCTTCGTCTTCTTAGATCCCTTGGCCTTGCCCTTTCTCTTATGCACCATCAATATGGGGCTGGCAGGCTTGACCTTCTTCATATTATTCTCGGCAGTTCTCAACATGCCAAGGAGCTCGGGCAGTGTCTTTTCTATTTCATTCATGTTATAGTTTAAGACGAACTGCTCATCGGCAACGATTGCAGGATCAGATCCGTGGCCAACTCTTGGCCCATGGGAAAACCCCGTTTTTCAAGGTTCTCTATATACCCAATCATCTTGAGTGCGTGAGTCCCTACTGAGTCTTGAGCTCCCATTTTGCACTGAAACAATGCCTTGGATATGTCAAACCTCTCTTGCCGGGCTTGCCCCTCCAACATTTTCTTGAGGTGCCCAATTATCTCATAACCACACATGCTCTCGTGTTGCTTCTGAAGCTCAGAGGACATGGTAGCAAGCATGAGGCATTCCACATCCAAGGTATCATCTTGATACTTCTTGTAAGCATCTCTATCTGCTCTCGAAGCATTTCCGGTCGGCTCTGCAGGGGATTCACCCTCCAAGACATAGAGCTTGCGCTCTTGCCTGAGAACAATTCTCAGGTTTCTGTACCAGTCGTGGAAGTTCGTCCCGTTGAGCTTGTCCTCCTCAAGAATAGCTCTCAGGGACAGGGTGGAGTGAGATCCACTTGCCATGGAAATTCTACAATGAATTTTGCAAAGTGAAATTTTAGTACTATATTTCAAAATACATTTTATATAATTTTAATAAGGACTTTTATTAAAGAGCTCCCACTATTTTAATCAAATCAACAACCCTTGATATCAATTCGGAGAGTTTATGCGAGCTGCTCTCTTAGTGGACAAGATCCGTATTTCACCAACACAATGAGTCCGCTTTGGCATTCCTCTCATAATGCGGTTATTTAGGTAGACAACATTTTTCAATTGCATCACTATGCAACTCTTGTATGGTTGGTGAATAACTCTTTATTCGCATCCATCATATGGAGCATGCCAACCCTTTGCCTCTAGGCACTCAACCTTTGAGGTCACCAGTAAAGTTAGACCCGATGTCGAAAGTGGGATATCACAATTATCCGCTCGCACCCTTACCAAGATAGATTAATGCACCTTGCTTTGGCAAGCCCACATTTCATCGATCGAGGTAGGAAGAGTGTCATCCATCGGAAGGCATCAGAATGCTTAATATTAGATAAGGGATTTTTATTTCAAGTGATTAACATTTTAATCGTGATTAACATTTAATCACAGTGCACATACAGAAAATAAAAATACAACATTCACATTCCAGATACATCCCATATGTGCACAAAATAGTCTATTAACACTTTGACAAAACAGGGCTAAATCTGAGCATTTAGAACACTTCTAAATCTCCAGATTTACATGCATTGGACATATGAACAACAACTCCACTTGTGTAGTAGACAAGCTCGTCTCTCATGTCAGATTCAATAATCTAAACATTTGGTTTCACAAACCATTTTGAGGGACGGTTACTACAGAGGAGAAACCACCTCCGAAACTTGAAAATCGCAACGCAATCACATGCGCTCCTGGCGGGGTTCCAAGGGGCCGCACCCCTGGCGGGGTCTTAGGGGCAGAGCCCTTAACGGGGTCCAAGGGGCAGCGCCTAAATCTGATATTCCAAGAAGAAATTATGGCATTTAGAACGCTTCTAAATGTCCCAATTTACACGCACTTAACCGCAACCTGGCTCTGATACCACTGTTGGGTTTTCTATACCCCTCGAAAGGGATGACATATCAAATATGCGCAGCGGAAATAACAAGAACAACCCAAAAGAAGCTAATGGATCTTGCGGTTTTCATGATTCAAGAGAATAAGCAAATCGAAATACAAAGTACCTTTGCGGGATTGAGTCAACACTCAACCAAGGTGCTCCAAAGAGAAATCCAAAGATCTGCCTTTGAGTTCTTCAAGAATCGAAATGGAACGATCCCTTTACAGAAGTCCACACAAGCAAAGGAGAACCCTAGCTTCTTGTCATATAAGAACTAGGTCGGAGAAGGATGCTCCCAACGTCCCCACGGACTGCTAGATCCGATCCAGGGGAGGCGGCGACCGACGACGGCGACTAGCGGCGGCGGAAGGCGATCGGCTGACGGGAAGAACGAGATGCCCTCGCGCGGAACAGTTTCGGTTGGCTTCTCGTCCAAAATCGCGAAAGGATTAAGTTCTCGTAAACCTAGAATCGCAAGTCCTTTTATACTTAAACGCATAAATCAGGCTATCCGCAGACCAGAACATTTCTCTCCAGATTTGCATTCGCAGAATTCGACTAATCACTATAATCGAATTCGACTCAGATTCGGCTAAACCATTTCGACGAATTCGTCTATATGCTATAGCCGATTCGACTATATAAATTCGGTTATATCATTTTGTCGAAACCATTTCGTCGAACTGACATATTTCAGCTAAATCCTATAGTCGAATCTGTTACAATTCGATTAATCACATTGCCGAATCGATATAGCTGAATTCCATTAGCTGAATCAACATAATTCGGTTAAACCCTTTAGCCGAATTTGACACAGTTCGGTTAAACCCTTTACCCGAATTTGTCTAGCATAAATCCATTCGTTTAAACCTTTTAAACGATTTCCCTTTGAGACATTCTCAAGTTAATTCCAGGCAGTCACAGGATTGGTCCTCCACTCATATCCAATATGAGTAAAGCCAACACAATCCTTTCTCCAACTTCTCCAAACGCTTTTATGTGCGACCCTATAGGCTCATATTGCGTTGGCAGTAGGACTAACTGTTGATTGCTTTGCGATCACCTCAGAAACTCCAACAGTATGGGCACAAGTGAGCTCTCTCCGAATGCCGTATTTCCTGCAAAAACTTGAGAACTCACCAGAGCTGAACTCCCCACCATTGTAAGTTCTCAATTTTTTCACCCGCAGGCCTAACCGACCTTCCACCATCTCCTTGAACTCCACAAACCTCGCAAAAGCTTCTAACTTCTCTTTCAAAAAATACACCCAGACATATCTGGTGTAATCATCAATCAACACCAACATATATCTGTTGCCTCTAAGGCTTGGGTTGGCAGTCGGTCCCATCAAATCACCGTGAATGCACTCCAACGGCGATTTGCATCTTGTTTGCGATTTATCAAATAGAAGTCGATGAGACTTACCAAACTGACATCCCGCACAAACATGACTGTCTCCATAGGAGCACAAGCTAGGCAAGCCCTTGACAAGGCACCTTACCACCATAGCCTTCAATTTGTCCATGCCTACATGCCCCAACCTTTCATGCCAAATAACCGCGCTATCATTGGTCTTCATTTTATCAACATAGGTACTTGTCGACAAAATGAACAAGTCCTTCGCCCGCTTTCCAACATGGATAACATCTCCCTTCATCTCCGGTTGAGTTTTAAGAAACTTCACTTCTGTTGGGCCAAACAGAACGTGATAACCGGCATCGACCGCATTGGTCACGGAGAAGAGATTCTTCTTCATACCAGGCACGTGATAAACACTCCTCAAAGTGAGTGGACCCTTATCACTGCTCAAAGAGACAACTCCTTCTTGTTCTACTGCATGAACAAAATTATCATCTGTAGTGATTGCATCGTTACCTGAGTAAGGCGCCAAAGAAGAGAATTTTGATTCATCCACGGTGAGGTGATGCCCACACCCTGAATCCACGATCCAATCCTCTTCAAAGTTGATGGCAGCCAAGGCCTTAACGGGCATAGCCATCATATTAGCCGTAAAGGCTCCTTCCCATCCAGCTTCATCAGACTTTTGCTTCTCCTTCTCCACTGCATGTCCCGGCTGAAGATTAACCCGGCAATCCTTCTTGAAGTGGCCGGTCTTATTACACCTGAAGCACCTTGGTCCCTCTCCCTTCTTCTTCCCATCAAACTTAGGAGCATAACCCCTATCCTGCTGACCTGAAGTAGAGGGTCCATCATGACCCGACTTCTTCTTCTCTCACTTCTTCTTATTCTTCTTCCCAGAGAACAACACATCACTATCTCCCCTAGAGATAGAAGTCCCCGCCATCTGTCTTGCCAAACTTTATTGCGAAGCAAGTAAGTTCTCCAGTTCCAACAGAGATGGTTGATTTGCCCAACCCTGAACTGAAGTCACAAAGGCAAGATACTCCTTTCGCAACCCGCGGATAATATGCCTCTTCAGTTTTGCCTCCGAGATGGGCTCATCAGGGTCCAATGCAGAAATCTCTGCTGTGAGTTTCTTCATCTTGAGAAAGAAGGTAGAAATAGAAAGATCACCTTGAGAGGTTTTCACCAACTCATTTTTAAGAAACTGTAGCCGAGCTACATTCTTCTTATTAAACAACCCGTCCAAAGACGTCCAAATCTCAGCAGCAGATTTACATGCAATGATGTGATCAAACAGCTCTGGTGAGATAGCCCTCTTGAGTGTGAACTCTGCCTTAGCATTAGTCCTTCTCCAAAGTCTCACCTCAGCCATATTATCTCCTGCTAGAAACACCTCTTGTGTGTCTTCTCCTCCAACTATCTCCCATAGATCCTCGCCAAGTAAGTAGCTCTCCATACACGACCTCCATTTCTTTTAGTTAGTCGATGTGAGGAGTTCAATACCAAGCCCTCTTGCATATCCACCTTCCATGGCAATCTATGTGGTCTCTTATTCACAAAGACGATGGCAACTCAAGTTGATCACTGCTTATCCACTCCAACAACCTCCCTCTGATACCATGTTAAAATTTTGATTTGAATCGTTTAGAAGTAAGCAGGAGTTGCAACAACTGAGTTATAGCCAAACAACCACAATGCCACACAGCAACACAAAAGACTTTATTGAATCACAAACTTGATTTATAGTGCGAGGTATACATGGCAAGACATGATTCATAAGAATCACGAAGGAGAGAAGAACAAAACACCAAAAAGCAAAAATGGAGGCTTGACAAGCAGAGACTGCACAAACCGCTCAACTCCAGAGATCGCCCGGCTTGACCTGAGACCACACGAATAGAAGACAGACAAGCCGCCTGCACTGCAAGACCGCCACCTCAAACCGCATGAACTGGAGCTTATTGAATTGAACGAAGAACAGCTGTCGCCAGACCGCAACTCAGATTGCCTAACCGCTGAAGGTCGCCTGATCGCTGAGCTCGATGCGAACAGCACAAGAACACCATAAACCAGTTCGCAGACAGACCGCTGCCGAACTGTTTATTCAAGCTGCTGGGAATCACCAAGGAAGGAGACCACAACCTGTTTACCGCAAACCTGCGAACACAACAAACAGTCAACTCTCTTCCGAGACCGCCCGACCTGAAAGTTGAGACCGCACGAATTA
The DNA here is from genome assembly GCA_033032865.1 of Dactylorhiza incarnata. Lineage (NCBI taxonomy): Eukaryota > Viridiplantae > Streptophyta > Magnoliopsida > Asparagales > Orchidaceae > Dactylorhiza > Dactylorhiza incarnata. The sequence continues at coordinate 1,185,534 of JAWHQI010000429.1, read as the reverse complement.
ACCCAGGCTCTAGTTCTTACAGTTCTCATTATGAATGACGGGCCATGCACCCCTATTTATAGGCAGGTAGACGGATGTCGTCACCGCACAGGAGAGATACAATTACTACCGGTCAGATCGCCAGCGGTCTCACAAAGTAGACCGCGCGATTAAACCACTTGGAAAACCTTCCATCCAAGACCGCAAATCAGCAGACAGATCGTGCACAAGTCACGCGAACACAAGACCATGCACAAGCCGCGCGGACACAAAACCCTCCTTTCTTAGATCTCCAAGAGCAAGCCAAGGACAACTGGCTGACTTCAGACAAGTCGCTTGACCGACCTGCATAACCCGCCCGGACACAACGGTTACACAGAACAAACAGCCCGATCTTCCAACAAAGAAGACAGGCCAACCAAGCAGAACAACCCGGGAACAGACCACAGCAAACAAGAACAAACCAGCCAACCAACAGACTGCCAGAACAGACCGGCAGAGCCAGACCGACAGAACACTAACACAAACCGCGCGGTCTCCGCGGTCACCCAAATTCAGACCGCCTGGTCACCTCCACTTCACTTCAACAAATTCAACATTAACACCCCAACCTATGGCATGTGTGCATCTCCTCATGACCATCTGTTACTTAGTACGGGGCTAGAGTGTAGACATTTAGTTAGAGTATCTTGATCTTAGACATACTCATACCATATACATTGCTTGAATATTATTTCACTCTTGATGATCATTTTAATCATGCATATTTTGTTCAAACATGCTATCTTATGTTTTTCATACTATAAACTCTTTGAACTTTCATGATTTTGAAAAACAGATGTATTTTGAAAGAGTGTTTTGACATCTTAAGCCAAAAATCTATTATTCGCTTCTTTCACGCTATTATTCAAAACTCTTTGCGGTAGTAAGTGTCTCTTATCCTAGAAAACAAGAATCAAGAAAAATCAGAGTGAAAAATTATCAAAATCATGTTTTCTAAGCAAAATACCAAATCTCTGTTGCTAGCGCCATGCGATTTTACTAACGCTGGCGGTAGCATAATATCAATTTTTCATTCTTTTTGCATTTCTTTTTCTCTGGCATAGAAGATCATTATACTGATATGTTCTTAATATACTACATTTTTTTTCATTTTCTTAACTATTTATTTTAAAATATCAAAAATCAACTACAAAATTGAAAAACAAACTAAAAACATAAAAATATGTTTTCAATTGTTTTTGATATTATCTTTAGAAAAAATTCAAAAATATATAAAAACTGATTGCTATTCATTGAAATGTTTGAAGGATGATTAGGTTTATCTTTTCAAGATTAAATACAATGTTAAATTCTAATTTTAAGTATCTAAAAACATTTTTTTGTGGCATGCCTTGAACATTACCTTATAATGTGCAACGAAATTGATTATAGAAATAATGCGTAGGATTGCTTAGCATGCCTCTAAGTATGAGCAATGTTTTAAATTTGATAATGGTTTACTCACTCACATCTTTGATAATCTACATATAACTTTAATCTTACTCTTGCATGATTGTGTAGTGACTTAACTTAACATTGTTGGTTGTGTGATTAGTTTACCTACACAATAATAAAAATCTCTTTCATGCACCAATTTTTGAAGAAGTGTGTTAACTCAAAACTCTATGTTTGCAAAAATTAGTGAATTCAGAGACCTTTGTATTTAAGCTAAAATTCAAATAAATAATTGACAAAGATAACTCTACCAAGCACTACTCACCCTATTGATAAGTCTTAATGAGCAATGTGAGGTTGAGCACCTTGGAGGGAATTGTAAAGTGTCTTGTGCAAACTCTTTTATACGCTACCTCTAGTACACCGGATCATAAAGAATTCAAAGAAAACATAATATATGTGATCCCCCAAGCACTAATTTGCACCCTTATAAGTTATAATAAGCATTGTGTGTACAAAGCACCTTGGTAGTTGTAATATTTTTCATGTGCATTGAAAATAAATTTAGCTTTGTGGGTGGAAGTAATTCTAAAAACACATTTTCAATAATGTTGCGTTTATTCCATTATACATGTCATGTGTTTTGATTAAATCATTTGTATACTCTTATCAAAAGCATTACTTGTACACATCATTATCTCTTATAAACTCTTACTCATTTACTATGCTATAAACTCTTATAAAGATGTTTCTTTACTAAATCTTTCTGATAGTTTATATAGGATGTAGTCTTAATTACCTAGAGGGGGGGGGGGGGTGAATAGGTTTCTTTTCTTTTGTATATATACCACTAATCTTAATTACTAGTGTATCCCATATTTCCTAGTATACCACAAGTGTATCCCACATTTCCTTAGCTGTTGTGCAGTGTATCAAGTTTTGAAAGGTGGAATCATCAATTGCATTAACAATGATGTTTTGGGCTCTTTTCTCCATAGTGAACAATGCATGTTCATCCTTGGTTAAGTCATTAAAAGCCTTAACCACTCTCCTAGTTGGATCTATGGTGGAGGCAGTTTGAAAAGTGAAAGGCCCTTGCTTTACAGTGATGTAGATCATTGGGTCTGATGCTTCCATAAACAACCTAACCCTTTGCTTCCATATGCCAATGTTTTCTTTGTTGCATATGGGCAACTTCATGGATCACATCTATACAACCCCGTACCCGTTGGGTGGGACCCTCCCCAGATAGTGGGGACCCGTGGTGTCCCGTGATTGACTAGCATTGACCGGAGTGCGATTAGGATCCATATTCTTAAATAAATAAAGAATGGGGGTGCGAGTAGCGGAGAGTTTGGTGTGCGTTTAGAAAAGAGGGCTGCGGATAGCCATGTTTGGCTAGGGTTTTTTATAAAACCTAAAAATAAAAGCTCAAAGAGGAGAGCCCTTCCTTCCCAGCCGCAAGAGGAGCCGAGACCCCCCCTCTCTTGTTTCACGCATCTAGGGCAGCATCCGTCGCTCCTCCACATCCCGTCGCCTGTGAGAGAGGAGGAGCCCCGACCCCGCCGCTCCTCCACATCCCGTCGCCTGTGAGAGAGGAGGATCCCCGACCCCGTCGCTCTTCCCCATCCCGTCGCCTGTGAGCAAAAGGAGAACTCCCCCGTGCCTTCTCTCTCTCTCTCGGTTCTTTGGAGCAGCCGCGACCCCCGAGCCCCTCCCCCTTCGTCTCCCTGTCTCGCGCCAGGAAGGAGGACCCCCGAGCCCCTCCCCCTTCGTCTCCCTGTCTCGCGCCAGGAAGGAGGAGGCCCGACCCCCGACCCCCGACCCCCCTTTTACTTCTCTGTCTCGCCGCCAGCAACAGCAGGAGGCCGACCCTCGCTCCGGCCGGGAGCTCCTCTCCCGTGGCCGTCCGAGGTGAGATCCGGCCGGGAGCTTCTCTCCCGCGGCCTATTGGAGCACGATCGGCCGGGAGCTCCTGTCCCGTGGCCTACTTGGGACAAGACTCGGCACGTAGAGACCAGATCTATGCATGGAAAGCCGCTACGGCTTCTAGACGAGGAGCCTCTGGCAAAATACACGCTACAAGGGTAACGATGTTTCTACTTGGGCAGGTGAAGCCTTCAAATTCTCATATTTGCATGGAAGCCCCTCTCCACCAACGGGTGGGGGGAGGGAGCTCTCCGACGGGTTGACGTGCGCGTCCCCGCTATTAACTGCATTAGCGCCCGGAAGTGTGAGTACGGGTTTAGGAATTCTGTGTGAAGCCCATCCAGGTGTGTAGACCGGATTGGTGATGTTTCTGGGTGAAGCCCATCCGGGTGTGTAGACCGGATTGGTGATGTTGCTGTGTGAAGCCCATCCGGGTGTGTAGACCGGATTGGTGATGTTTCTGTGTGAAGCCCGTCCGGACGTGGGGGCCGGACTGGTGATGTTTTGGGGGACCCCGGAGAAGACTCCGTGGAAGATATTTAATATTTGTTCGTATTTATAAGATGTTGCCGCCTCGGGAAAGGGGCGTGGGCAATATAGCTTAGTTTGCTCCAATTGACCGAGGTTCAGTTTGCTACCGCATGGCGAGACGTTGGCGTACAGGTGTCGCAGTACCAAGCAGGGGGTTGCGGGCTTTAAGCCCAAAGTTGTGCCGTCCCGAGAAGGGCTTATATATTTATATTTGCCGGCCTGCGTGCCGAAGTATGGAGCTTATGCTCTTGTAAGTTAAAATGCATGTGATGCCCTATTATGTAGCTTATATTTTTATCGTAGGCGAGTGGTGTTTTCACGAACCACTCGCCCCATGGGAACCCCGAGGTGAAATTACCGGGAAGTCCTTAAGGGTCAGTTAATTAACTCTTAGAACGACGGAGTTACGCTGTCGGCAGTCCCATTTGGGCTGCGTATAGACAGACTGTTTGTCAGGATTACGCTATTGGCGGCCCGGACGAGGAACGCTATCAATAGACCCAAGAGAGCACCTTTAGGAGGGTGATTCGGTTTGGGATTTCCCCTTAGATGTTTTGGTTGGCTGATGAGTCCTGATCATATACACATTTATGGACTCATCCGGGCCGTTATTTAGTCAATTCACCGCACTATAGCCTTGTTATAGCTTATATTTGATAATCCATGCTAGGTGCACTTCTAGGCCCACTTTGGTGTGATTTTATGCTTATTGTCTTTAGTAGTTTTCATGCGCTGTTAAGTGCCACTTTCAGTGGCTAGATTTGTGGTTGTGCCTGGAATAGGAGTCGTGCGAGTGTTCCCGGTGCAATTCTGCACAGGAACACTGCGCACGATCGCCGGTTCTATTGCGCACGACCACTGGTCGTGCGCCACTGATCGTGTGCACTTAACACCTTTTTCATGAGTTCTGTTTGGTGCAGTGTGCACGACCATCAATGCCAGTGCGCACGACCACCGGTCGTGCGCCACTGTTCGTGCGCACTTATCATCAATTTTATGAGTTCTGTTTCGGCTAGTGCGCACGACCACCTACGATAGTGCGCACGACCACTGGTCGTGCGCCACTGGTCGTGCGAACATGTTATTTTATAATTTCTGCCTTTGCAGGTTCCGTCCAGGCAGAGCGCACGATCACCGAATTCTAGTGCGCACGACCACTGGTCGTGCGCCAATGACCGTGCGCACTGTTTACTCCAGCGCCTATAAAACGACCTGCTCGCGAATTAGGTCGGGATCCCGACTTTGTTCCGCCGTTTTCTCGCTCCAGGGCTCTGATTTCGCCCCTCCACCGTTGCCCACCATATGGAGGTACTCCGGGCTTGTTCCTCACGCCAACCTTGATCCGGAGCTTCCTCTCGGCCTCCTCCTTCATCCTAGAGGTTCAAAGGAAGACCTAGCCGCCATTACCGTCAAGCAAGGGGAAGTTTGCAACCTCTACCGGATCGTGAGACGAAGAAGACGGGTTCATTGGAGAGTCGTGACAGCTCTCTCTACCCCGGACGTAGTTGCGGACCGAGCTTGGACGCAGATTGACAACCCGGCGATTCCAACCGTGAATCTCCAACGAGCCTTCGGATTCGGTCGATTTCTTGCCTTGTTCTCCTCTTATTGATTGTTGTAATAGTTAGATCTTTTGTATTTTGATGAAGAACACTATAGACCTTGCTATTTAAAGTTATTTCATGTCTATGTGAAATACCCTTTTTGTTTATTTGTGTGCTTGAGGTGTGCCCCATTCCATCCTCCATCCCGCCGTCACGTTCGTGTGCCACACTAGCAATTGCTAGTGGCGTGCTTGTCGAAGAGGTGCCGACGACCCTCATTCCGTTAGCCTACTCGCCCATCCGCCTACCGAAGCGTGGCATCGCGGCCCGTACTCCATCCCGCCTAACGAAGCAGCGCGCTCAAGGCCTGCATAGTTCGATCCGCTTGCCTACTCGTCCATCCGCCCTTACGAAGTAGCGCGCTCAAGGCCTGCCTAGTTTCCATCCCGCCGATCGAAGCATTGCATAGCGGCATTGCATAGGAGTAGGCGTAGTATTTACTTTTGTTTGCAAACCTCAAAGCCCCTTTCGTTCGCATTCCACCTACCGCAGGACTTCGATCTCAAGTCCTTTCTCGATATTAAACTCCACCTTACTGTGTTCCTTAAGAGACCGACACTCGGGGATTTTCCCCATTATTATTACTTGCGCGACCGGTGCACTTGCCGAATTATCGCATCAAGTTTTTGGCGCCGTTGCCGGGGAACACAGTCGTGTGAGTTTTCTGGAGAGGGACAACCTGAGGGAGAAGCCCTTTCATTTGTAAATTGCATTTCTTTGTTTTTATTTCTTCGTATTCTTTTTTCTTGTTTTATTTTAGGTTGCTTTAGTAATCATTGTTAGGTGTAGTATTGTGCACAATAGTGTTTTCTTTTTGAATCGTTTTATCTTTGCACTATGTGGGCACATCTTAATATCCGTTGCCGTTGGTGTAGAGATACCTCTCACTCTAGTGATGAATGCCCTACGGAGAATAGCAGGCATAATTCGTTTAACCCAGCATATGGAGCACCGACTTCGTCTGGTACCCCATATGGTGCGCGTAAGTCTTATGGCTACTCTGCTGAGCCTTTACCGTCATACTTCTTTTCGGCTTCAGCACCCGCTGTGCCAAAGAAGCCTGCTAGGCAGTGCCGGTTTTGTCAGAGCACTGATCATGTCTTGAAGGACTGTGCCGAGTATTTTCGCCAATTGGACGAGGATGACGAGTCGGACATCCGGATCGTCCCAACTCCTAACTCTGGCGGCACACCTTCAACATCCGGTTATGTGTCTTTGTCACCTTCACATCTTGAAGGGTATGGCATGGATACGGTCACCGGATGTGTGGCTGATCTGGGCACCGACATTGCTGAGCCCATTCTCCCAGTGCATCCACCACCTCTAGTGGATTCGATTCTTTGTGAGGAATCGGTGCTCGACTTTTATCCGAGCACTATTCCTCTCCCTGTTGTGCATACTACACTCGTCTCTGACGACATTGTTGATGATGTGTCGCAAGAGGAGGCGGTTGATCTTAGTATTATGCCTACCCCTATGGAGGAGGACAACCTTCTAGGTGAAGAGGAGTTTTCCTCAGCACCGGTGGAGGAAGTCCAAATCCTAAGCTTGGCCACCATTGATCCCGCCGAATCTTGTAGCATTGATGACAATGCAAACATTATTTTACTTCCCCAACCTGATGGGAGTGAGACCGGGATCACTCCCCCGATTTTTGATTATTTATGTCATTCTTCTCTTTTATTTCCTGACCCCCCTTCTTCATCTGAGCCTGTGCAGGTTGAGTCTTCACAGGTACATCAGGAGGACTTGGAGCATGATGCTCAAGTCAATGATGAGAGCATCCTCTCATGTGAGGAGGTTGATCCCCCCTCCATAGAGGAAGCTCCACTCGTTGCCTTCTCCTCCTGCGGACCTGCTGTGGGCGATACCTTACTGGGCAAGGATAGTTTTGGTGAGATGAGTGAGGACCAGGCCTCCTCCTCTTCTTACTTTCTTTTCCCTCTACCTGTGAGGAGCAGGTATTATTATTTAGGTAGAGGGGTGACTGCCTTATCTCCGTATCGGTACCAGCTACCGAAACGGATAATGGAGCAGTTACCTGTGCATTTTCTTTTTCATAGGCCCATTAGCTAGAACCGTTTTAATTTAGAATAAGTCGTGCTGGGATGACAATAACCCCAGTAGTTATCTTTCTTTTCTGCATTTTTATTTCATCTAATCATGTTTAGTTAGTAGTATTTCTTTTCAGTTTTCTATTTTCTTTCGTTTCTGCGGAGCTGACCCCTGCAGGTATCTTTTCTGGATGGCGGATGCTGCAGCTTCATTTTAGCTTACACGCCAATCTTCTGGTGTGCTCATTTCTGAGCACTGGGTACTCTCTTTCCCTAGCCTTTCCTGATTTTCATGTCATATATTCTGTGGATTGTTTAGTTTAAGTCTGGGGGAGAGTAGTTTTGTTTACCCGCTCACGTGCACTATTACACTGCATACTAGAAGATTTCATTTAAATTGTTGTTCATTTTCATTGCACACCACCGCACCCACTTGAGCACGTACTCGCCTGTATGCATGCTCTGTAGTGAATTTAATTCTTCTGCTTATGTGGGAAAGTCTAGGTGATGGCTTAGGACTATGTAGCAGAGTAAAATGTTGACCCCCGTAGTGCTCCTAGTCGAGTGCTCGGTTGCATAGGAATTTGTGTAGGTTAGATCTCTTTTTATACTATGGTTTTATATTTTTCTCTATTAGTGTAAATGTTGTTTACTCTACTCAAATGGTGAATCCGATGTGAATCAAACGGTAGCGTAGGGATGTGTGTAAACGATCGCTAGACTCGTATTGCTTGAGTCGGGAGAAAGGAGAATCTTTCTCGGTGGATAGAACTTGCCCCAAGCGATTCTTGAAGCATTGGCATAGGATAGTTCTAGTGCGTGAGAATGACGTAGGCCATTATTTTGGCTCGGTTGAACTTTTTATTTCATGCCTATCGTCTACCCTTGCTAGCCCCTTTGTGCCTACCCTTTTCTTGATTCAGCTCCACATTTATCTCACCAAAGCCTAAAAGCCTAGCCTAGTCACACAACCAAATCTGAGCTTTAGTTGTAGTTTCATTTACATTTTGGGGGGTGTTGATTGTGGTGTCTATTATGTGAATCTGTGGATGTGCTCATTTGAAAATTTTGCTGAAAGGAAAAAAAGACAAGAAAAAGAAAGATAGAAAGAAAAATGAAAAAAAGAGAAGAAAGAAAAATGAGTTTTATTGAAAAATCATGTAGAAAAATTATGTATTGGGAGTAGGCGGTGCACACACCAATGTTGCAAAAGTACAAGTCTGGGGGTGTGGTGCACCTGCATTCGATTTTGGTGCGCGGGTAGTTATTTTAAAAGCTCAATTGGGTTATGTGTTTTAAGCCATTTTGTTTATCATTGTTTACCTCACCGTAACCCAAGCCTCAATTAAAACCTGAAAGTCCTACCGACTCACGTTATGGACCAATCTAGTGTTGTGGAGAGGATGTGACCGGGTGAGCTTATGGTCACCGACACTGATGGATTTCAGTGGAGTTTGTCCTGCATCCCGATCTTGAGCAATGCTCGTCTCAGCGTTTAGTTTACTTTCTCCGTATGCATGACCGAATGATTCACCGTTGTTCACCATTTTGAGTATTTGTAATATGCTTTTACTCTTTTACAAATATATAAACTGTTTCTATAATCAGAAATCTTTTCTACTATTTTTCTTATGCACGTGAGCAAGCGACTTCGCATGGTACTCTGTAGTGTAATCATTAAGCCATCTACTGTTCTTTCCTAGTTCGCTTAGAATTTGTTTGCTCGGGACGCGCAAACAGTTAAGTCTGGGGGTGTGATGAGTCCTGATCATATACACATTTATGGACTCATTCGGGCCATTATTTAGTCAATTCACCGCACTATAGCCTTGTTATAGCTTATATTTGATAATCCATGCTAGGTGCACTTCTAGGCCCACTTTGGTGTGATTTTATGCTTATTGTCTTTAGTAGTTTTCATGCGCTGTTAAGTGCCACTTTCAGTGGCTAGATTTGTGGTTGTGCCTGGAATAGGAGTCGTGCGAGTGTTCCCGGTGCAATTCTGCACAGGAACACTGCGCACGATCGCCGGTTCTATTACGCACGACCACTGGTCGTGCGCCACTGATCGTGTGCACTTAACCTTATTTTTCTGAGTTCTGTTTCGAGCAGTGCGCACGACCATCTACGATAGTGCGCACGACCACCGGTCGTGCACCACTGTTCGTGCGCACTTATCATCAATTTTATGAGTTCTGTTTCGGCTAGTGCGCACGACCACCTACGATAGTGCGCACGACCACTGGTCGTGCGCCACTGGTCATGCGAACATGTTATTTTATAATTTCTGCCTTTGCAGGTTCCGTCCAGGCAGAGCGCACGATCACCGAATTCTAGTGCGCACGACCACTGGTCGTGCGCCAATGACCGTGCGCACTGTTTACTCCAGCGCCTATAAAACGACCTGCTCGCGAATTAGGTCGGGATCCCGACTTTGTTCCGCCGTTTTCTCGCTCCAGGGCTCTGATTTCGCCCCTCCACCGTCGCCCACCATATGGAGGTACTCCGGGCTTGTTCCTCACGCCAACCTTGAGCCGGAGCTTCCTCTCGGCCTCCTCCTTCATCCTAGAGGTTCAAAGGAAGACCTAGCCGCCATTACCGTCAAGCAAGGGGAAGTTTGCAACCTCTACCGGATCGTGAGACGAAGAAGACGGGTTCATTGGAGAGTCGTGACAGCTCTCTCTACCCCGGACGTAGTTGCGGACCGAGCTTGGACGCGGATTGACAACCCAGCGATTCCAACCGTGAATCTCCAACGAGCCTTCGGATTCGGTCGATTTCTTGCCTTGTTCTCCTCTTATTGATTGTTGTAATAGTTAGATCTTTTGTATTTTGATGAAGAACACTATAGACCTTGCTATTTAAAGTTATTTCATGTCTATGTGAAATACCCTTTTTGTTTATTTGTGTGCTTGAGGTGCGCCCCATTCCATCCTCCATCCCGCCGTCACGTTCGTGTGCCGCACTAGCAATTGCTAGTGGCGTGCTTGTCGAAGAGGTGCCGACGACCCTCATTCCGTTAGCCTACTCGCCCATCCGCCTACCGAAGCGTGGCATCGCGGCCCGTACTCCATCCCGCCTAACAAAGCAGCGCGCTCAAGGCCTGCATAGTTCGATCCGCTTGCCTACTCGTCCATCCGCCCTTACGAAGTAGCGCGCTCAAGGCCTGCCTAGTTTCCATCCCGTCGATCGAAGCATTGCATAGTGGCATTGCATAGGAGTAGGCGTAGTATTTACTTTTGTTTGCAAACCTCAAAGCCCCTTTCGTTCGCATTCCACCTACCGCAGGACTTCGATCTCAAGTCCTTTCTCGATATTAAACTCCATCTTACTGTGTTCCTCAAGAGACCGACACTCGGGGATTTTCCCCATTATTATTACTTGCGCGACCGGTGCACTTGCCGAATTATCGCATCATTGGCCAAGAGAGTCCCCCAATGGTGCTTTGTCACAGTCTTTGGCTTCGGAGGGGGAGTGCTTGTTAGTCTTCCGGGTGTGTGGTGGGACCTCCACACTGAGGCCTTGGGTTCGTCCTTTGAGTTCCTAGTTTTGTGCCTAGATTGTTAGCTTGAGTGAAGTAGGTGTGAGGCCACCCCTCTTTTGGGACCCCGAACTCCACAGAGATCAAGTCTTGTTCGCAAGATTTCAGTTTCAACACATGGTGCGGTGAGCGTGGAGAGTGGCCAACACAGAAAAACTCGAGCGAACGTCGTGGCTAGAGAAGAGGAACCAGGTGACGACCACGGTCGTGCGCCGACACCCGAGGGAGGGGTAGACCAATAAAGACTTGGAATGAAACTACACGGCAAGACACGACGCACTTAAGCATTAGTGAGGTTATGACTAAAGGTAGGGCACAATGGCGGCAAAGGATCCATATAGCAAACCCCACTATAGTGGGGTAAAGGCTTGATTGTCGTTGTTGTGTGTGAGCATGCTAAGCGTAAACATATCACATTTTCCATTGATTTACCCCTTTTCGTTTAATTCAGTGACATTTGAGGGTCATTTAATACTCAAATGTAAGTGGAGCTCGTTGGTTTGTACCATTTAGTGATAGTCACGTCAGGGTCACTTCGATTTTTCGTAAACCAATATATTTTTTCTTTGGTTGGTTAATATAATTCTTACAAATTAATGTTTTGAATGAGATAAAGTCATCATAGTCTCATAAATAAACAACAAACACTCTATAACTTAGTGCACATACGATCATGAAGTCATAGAAAAGATGCACATGCAAAACGCTGACTATATAAGCTTATTTATTGATATATATCAGAATTGGAATTTACAAATTGAACAAAGAGGAAGTTTGCAACATAGGCAAAACCCTCTCAGTACCTGCTGCCTTCTTGGCTTGCTAAAAATGAGTAATAAAAAAGAATATATGAGTAGACTCCAAGTTGTTTTTATGAGTAACAAAGTACTGGTAGATGGAGAGTTCCCCTATCTGCTTCATGGTAGTCCTGCTCAACTTAGTTGGAGATTTCATATTCATCTATATATATATTAGAAATAATGAGCATAATATTTGTTTTACTCCCAAAATCGTTAACGTAGAAAACATTGTGCAACTCAGATACTTTTATAGAAGATTTGTACATCTATTTTTACAAAAATTAACTCTTGGACACCTTAAAGATCTAGCTCTAGGGCATGTAAGGTACTGCTTGTATTATTTTTCATTTCGTGCTTTTCTATACTATGTGGAAACTCTCCCAACAATGATTTTGCAAACACAACCTATTTTTAAGAGCTTCCTCATGAACTTGATTTTGGTAAAATATATGTAGGGGTTGGGTAGGACATCATTACCCACAGGGATACACCACTATTTAGTGTGTTGTGCTAAATAGTAAACAATCTTTCATTAGATCCAACACTAGAGTTGCATTGCTTTATAGAATTCAACGATTTTGAGTAGGAAAACAAGAAAATTGTTGGAAATAATGATCACACGAAGAATAGATATCACTTGTACACAAAAAAGTATGGACAGAAAAAAGAATCTCCAGATATTGTGGAAGTCATCATTGCTACTCATCTCACAAATAATCTTCCATCTAGGATTTTGGGTTTTAATTGTTCTATGAGTACACGACCAAATGTCTATCCTAGAAGTTTTAGTGGTCCTTTTGCTCATTATCATAGTCCTAATATGGAGAAATTAAATCACAAGGCTTCCGATGTTGTTTATCATGTCGCTCTTGCGATTTTGCCCCATTCTGTGAGCCCCGTTCTCATGAGATTCCAGGTTATGCCTAGATTATTTTACCCTATCCATTATCGAGAAGTTGATAGCGTTTTAGAAGCTTGAACCCAATTGGGAAGGGCCGTATATTGTAAATGAGGCGCTCAGGTCCTGGGGACATCATCTGCAGGATGTGGAAGGGGTACCCCTCGGTCGGGCTTGATGCGCAAATCCTGTACACCGCTATAGGCGGTAGCGAGACTGCGATCCGAACGGCAGTGAACCGGTCGTTGTCAAGTAATAATATGAGGAAGTAAATCCCCAAGTATCGAATCTCTCAAGGAACACAGTAAGGTGGAGTTAACGTTCGAGGAAAGACTTGAGATCGAAGTCCTTTGGGTCGGATGAATTGCGGACACGGGGGTTGATTTGGTTTGTGGAAAATAAAGAGAAAAAGCTACAACTACTCCTATGCAATGCCGCTATGCAATGCTTCGCTCGGCGGGATTGTCACAACCCGTATTTTCCCGAAATAAATTATAATATCAGAGTAAAGGGGGAAAACACGCGTCATGATGCCACGTCCTGTAGGGGACAACTACAGACGTTCAGGCGAGCACTCAAACGAACATTTTTACGAGAAAAGATATGAATTAATAAAAGCATTATCTTTTAAGATTATTTTCATTAGGTAAGGATTCAGTTTCTTTTGTTGTAGTTTCCTTCTGGACTGTGGACTCTTCTCCCTGCGGGTTCGTGTCAGTTGTTGACGCCCGTGTGGGTTTTGCTTAGTTTACTTGCTGATGCTGCTGCTAGCTTTCTTTACTGCTACTTGGTTACTTTGTAATCATACACTCTGGGAAAAAGCTTATTTTGATGTATATTATAGCTTAATATGCATATATCTTTTCTTACTATATTAAACATAGATATATGCATATTATTTCTGGGATGTTCATCTTCATGCTCATGTAGGCTAAAAACAAACCTATTTTTCCGCTACGTATATATAGTTTTCTACTTGTGGACTAGATGATCCACCAGACTGAGGGACGCGGTCTTAAGTTAATAATGAAAATTTCTCTTTTTAATATAAACACATATATGTCTTTTATAAATTATCGTATGGAGTGTTTGCCTGAGCGTCTGTAGTCGTCTCCTGCAGGCGTGGCATCACGACGCGTATTTTCCCCTTGCTCTGATAATATGTATTATATTCTTGGGAAAATGCGGGTTGTGACAGGGATGGAAGACTATGTAGGCCTTGAACGCGCTACTTCGTAAGGGCGGATGGATGAGTAGGCAAGCGGATCGAACTATGTAGGCCTTGAGCGCGCTGCTTTGTTAGGCGGGATGGAGTACGGGCCGCGATGCCATGCTTCGGTAGGCGGATGGGCGAGTAGGCTAACGGAATGAGGGTTGTAAGCGCCTCTTCGCAAAGCACACCACTAACAATTGTTAGGGCGACACAACACAACGAACAATCCACAACACGGGGCACACCTCAAATGAAAATATAACAAGATTACTCAATCACATAGACATGATTTCATACTAATGTTAACAAGTAAAAATATACTTCATCAAAATGTTGGTTCTAGCTACATACACATCAATAAGAGAAGAATAAGGCAAGAAATCGACCGAATCCGAAGTCTCGTTGTAGATTCATGGTTGGAATTGCCGGGTTGTCAATCTGTGTCCAAGCTCGGTCTGCAACTACGTCCGGGGTAGAGAGAACTGTCACTACTCTCCAATGAGCCCGTCTTCTTCGTGTCACGATCCGGTAGAGGTTGCAAACTTCCTCTTGCTTGATGGCGATGGCGGCTAAACCTTCCTTGGAGCACTTGGATGAAGGAGGAGGCCGAGAGGAAGCTCTGGCTCAAGATTGGCGTGAAGTACAAGCCCGGAGCACCTCCATATGGTGGGCGGCGGTGGAGGGGCGAAATCGGAGCCCTGGAGCGAGAAAACGGCGGAAGAAAATCGGGATCCCGACCTAATTCGCGAGCAGGTCGTTTTATAGGCGCTGGAGTAAACAGTGTGCACGGTCATTGGCGCACGACCAGTGGTCGTGCGCACTAGAATTCGGTGATCGTGCGCTCTGCCTGAACGGAACCTGCAAAGGCAGAAATTATAAAATAACATGTTCGCACGACCAGTGGCGCACGACCGGTGGTCGTGCGCACTATCGTAGGTGGTCGTGCGCACTAGCCGAAACAGAACTCATAAAATTGATGATAAGTGCGCACGAATAGTGGCGCACGACCGGTGGTCGTGCGCACTATCGTAGATGGTCGTGCGCACTGCTCAAAACAGAACTCAGAAAAATAAGGTTAAGCGCACACGATCAGCGGCGCACGACCAGTGGTCGTCCGCAATAGAACCAGTGATCGTGCGCAGTGTTCCTATACAGAATTGTACCGGGAATACCTGCACGACTCCTGTTCCAGCATACGACACCAGTCTAGCCACTGAAAGTGGAACTTAATCAGCACAAGAAAACTAATAACGAAGAAAGATACAAATTTACACCAAATAGGGCCTATAAGTGCACCTAGCATAGAATGACCAATATGAGCTAAAACAGGGCTAAAGTGCAGTGAAAAGACTAAATAGATGGCCCAGATGAGTCCATAAAAGTGTATATGATCAGGACTCATCACACCCCCAGACTTAACTGTTTGCGCGTCCCGAGCAAACAAATTCTAAGCGAACTAGGAAAGAACAGTAGATGGCTTAATGATTACACTACAGAGTACCATGCGAAGTCGCATGCTCACGTGCATAAGAAAAATAGTAGAAAAGATTTCTAATTATAAAAACAGTTTATATATTTCTAAAAGAGTAAAAGCATATTACAACTACTCAAAATGGTGAACAACGGTGAATCATTCGGTCATGCATACGGAGAAAGTAAACTAAACGCTGAGACGAGCATTGCTCAAGATCGGGATGCAAGACAAACTCCACTGAAATCCATCAGTGTCGGTGACCATAAACTCACCCGGTCACATCCTCTCCACGACACTAGATTGGTCCATAGCGTGAGTCGGTAGGACTTTCAGGTTTTAATTGAGGCTTGGGTTACAGTGAGGTAAACAATGATAAACAAAATGGCTTAAAACACATAACCCAATTGAGCTTTTAAAATAACTACCCGCGCACCAAAATCGAATGCAGGTGCACCACACCCCCAGACTTGTACTTTTGCAACATAGGTGTGTGCACCGCCTACTCCCAATACATAATTTTTCTACATGATTTTTCAATAAAACTCATTTTTCTTTCTTCTCTTTTTTTCATTTTTCTTTCTATCTTTCTTTTTCTTGTCTTTTTTTTCCTTTCAGCAAAATTTTCAAATGAGCACAACCACAGATTCACATAATAGACACCACAATCAACACCCCCCAAAATGTAAATGAAACTACAACTAAAGCTCAGATTTGGGTGTGTGACTAGGCTAGGCTTTTAGGCTTTGGTGAGATAAATGTGGAAATGAATCAAGAAAAGGGTAGGCACAAAGGGGCTAGCAAGGGTAGACGATAGGCATGAAATAAAAAGTTCAACCGAGCCAAAATAATGGCCTACGTCATTCTCACGCACTAGAACTATCCTATGCCAATGCTTCAAGAATCGCTTGGGGCAAGTTCTAGCCACCGAGAAAGATTCTCCTTTCTCCCGACTCAAGCAATACGAGTCTAGCGATCGTTTACACACATCCCTACGCTACCGTTTGATTCACATCGGATTCACCATTTGAGTAGAGTAAACAACATTTACACTAATAGAGAAAAATATAAAACCATAGTATAAAAAGAGATCTAACCTACACAAATTTCTATGCAACCGAGCACTCGACTAGGAGCACTACGGGAGTCAACATTTTACTCTGCTACATAGTCCTAAGCCATCACCTAGACTTTCCCACGTAAGCAGAAGAATTAAATTCACTACAGAGCATGCATACAGGCGAGTACATGCTCAAGTGGGTGCGGTGGTGTGCAATGAAAATGAACAACAATTTAAATGAAATCTTCTAGTATGCAGTGCAATAGTGCACGTGAGCGGGTAAACAAAACTACTCTCCCCCAGACTTAAACTAAACAATCCACAGAATATATGACATGAAAATCAGGAAAGGCTAGGGAAAGAGAGTACCCAGTGCTCAGAAATGAGCACACCAGAAGATTGGCGTGTAAGCTAAAATGAAGCTGCAGCATCCGCCATCCAGAAAAGATACCTGCAGGGGCCAGCTCTGCAAAAACAAAAGAAAATAGAAAACTGAAAAGAAATATTACTAACTAAACATGATTAGATGAAATAAAAATGCAGAAAAGAAAGATAACTACTGGGGTTATTGTCATCCCAGCACGACTTATTTGGCATTTGTACAGTTCTAGCTAATTGGCCTATGAAAAGAAAAGTGGACAGGTAACTGTTCTAATATGTGTGTAGGTAGCGGGTACCTATACGGAGAAAGAACAGTCACGCCTCTACCCGAATATAAATAAAACCTGCCCATCACAGGTAGAGGGAAAAGAAAGTAAGAAAAGGAGGAGGCCTGGTCCTCACTCATTTCACCAAAACTATCCTTGCCTAGCAAGGAGTCGTCAACAGGGAGGCAGCAGGAGGCGAAGGCAATGAGTGGAGCTTCCTCTACGGAGGGAGAATAAACCTCCTCACATGAGAGGATGCTCTCATCATTGACTTGAGCAAAAAGCTCCAAGTCCTCCTGAAGTACCTGTGAAGATTCAACCTGCACAGACTCAGATGAAGGAAGGGGATCAAGAAATAAAGAAGACGAAGAACATAAATAATCTAAAATGGGGGGGGGGGGGGGGGTGGTCCCGGTCTCACTCCCAGCAGGATCCAAGGATAGATCGCTATCATCATCATAAGTATCAGGGCGAGGGGAACCCAAGAACTCAAGGGCCTCGGTGGTGAGTTGGACCTCCTCGTCCCATAAGGAAGTGCAAACCTCCTCATCAGAAAGAGTATCCTCCTCAACCCACCGAGGTGCACCCTCCGAGTCAGAGGCATCACCCCACTCCTTCACTTCGATAGGATCAAATAAAATGTGGGTAGAAAAATCTTGCAAAGAAACTGGAGGAACACAAAGATTTGGTTCCTCCGCAAAAAGATCTGCTAAAGCCTCCCCGATGGAAAGAATACTTTCCTCATCATGCTCAGGTGCATCTAAGAGCTCCCATTCCTCTCCTTGTTGCCCAACAGATGAGTGATCTTCATCACTGGGAGTGAAGCCATACACAGGGAGTGAGGAGTGCATGCACGAGACAAGCTCGGGGGTAGAGGGCACAATTGCCTCCATGGGTAAAGAATAAGTGATAGGGACAATGTTGTCATGAGTGGAGGAGCGGCGGTCAGGATTGAAAAGACTAGGACAGTCCTTCAATTCATGACCCTCTCCTCGACACAACAAGCAAACAACGTTCCTACACTGCCTAGCATTTAATTCATTCATTTGGTCTAAATAATAGTCCATCATGTCGTAAGTGCCAGGAGAAATATCCCATGAAGACATTTTCGATAATAAAAGCAGATATAAAGAGGCTGAAATTCTTTGCAAGGAAATCTACACAAACTAATAAAACTCCTTGGATTAAACTTGCTTAAAACTTAAAATAGGAGAGAAGAAATAATAACAAACAATATAAATTTAAAAAGCAAACAAAAATAAAAAGGCGGCTATAAACACTGGAAGAAACTTCTCTCTCTCAGCTCTCCCTCTCAAGAAAACTCACACGACTGTGTTCCCCGGCAACGGCGCCAAAAACTTGATGCGCAAATCCTGTACACCGCTATAGGCGGTAGCGAGACTACGATCCGAACGGCAGTGAACCGGTCGTTGTCAAGTAATAATATGAGGAAGTAAATCCCCAAGTATCGAATCTCTCAAGGAACACAGTAAGGTGGAGTTAACGTTCTAGGAAGGACTTGAGATCGAAGTCCTTTGGGTCGGATGAATTGCGGACACGGGGGTTGATTTGGTTTGTGGAAAACAAAGAGAAAAAGATACAACTACTCCTATGCAATGCCGCTATGCAATGCTTCGCTCGGCGGGATGGAAGACTACGTAGGCCTTGAACGTGCTACTTCGTAAGGGCGGATGGACGAGTAGGCAAGCGGATCGAACTATGCATGCCTTGAGCGCGCTGCTTCGTTAGGCGGGGTGGAGTACGGGCCGCGATGCCACGCTTCGGTAGGCGGATGGGCGAGTAGGCTAACGGAATGAGGGTTGTAAGCGCCTCTTCGCAAAGCACACCACTAACAATTGTTAGGGCGGCACAACACAACGAACAATCCACACCACGGGGCACACCTCAAATGAAAATATAACAAGATTACTCAATCACATAGACATGATTTCATACTAATGTTAACAAGTAAAAATATACTTCATCAAAATGTTGGTTCTAGCTACATACACATCAATAAGAGAAGAATAAGGGAAGAAATCGACCGAATCCGAAGTCTCGTTGTAGATTCACGGTTGGAATCGCCGGGTTGTCAATCCGTGTCCAAGCTCGGTCCGCAACTACGTCCGGGGTAGAGAGAGCTGTCACTACTCTCCAATGAGCCTGTCTTCTTCGTGTCACGATCCGGTAGAGGTTGCAAACTTCCTCTTGCTTGATGGCGATGGCGGCTAAACCTTCCTTGGAGCACTTGCATGAAGGAGGAGGCCGAGAGGAAGCTCCGGCTCAAGATTGGCGTGAAGTACAAGCCCGGAGTACCTCCATATGGTGGGCGGCGGTGGAGGGGCGAAATCGGAGCCCTGGAGCGAGAAAACGGCGGAAGAAAATCGGGATCCCGACCTAATTCGCGAGCAGGACGTTTTATACGCGCTGGAGTAAACAGTGCGCACGGTCATTGGCGCACGACCAGTGGTCGTGCGCACTAGAATTCGGTGATCGCGCGCTCTGCCTGGACGGAACCTGCAAAGGCAGAAATTATAAAATAACATGTTCGCACGACCAGTGGCGCACGACCGGTGGTCGTGCGCACTATCGTAGGTGGTCGTGCGCACTAGCCGAAACAGAACTCATAAAATTGATGATAAGTGCGCACGAACAGTGGCGCACAACCGGTGGTCGTGCGCACTATTGTAGATGGTCGTGCGCACTGCTCGAAACAGAACTCAGAAAAATAAGGTTAAGCGCACACGATCAGCGGCGCACGACCAGTGGTCGTGTGCAATAGAACCAGTGATCGTGCGCAGTGTTCCTGTACAGAATTGTACCGGGAATACCTGCACGACTCCTGTTCCAGCATACGACACCAGTCTAGCCACTGAAAGTGGAACTTAATCAGCACAAGAAAACTAATAACGAAGAAAGATACGAATTTACACCAAATAGGGCCTATAAGTGCACCTAGCATAGAATGACCAATATGAGCTAAAACAGGGCTAAAGTGCAGTGAAAAGACTAAATAGATGGCCCAGATGAGTCCATAAAAGTGTATATGATCAGGACTCATCAGGGCTAGAAGTGGAGATAACCTGAAAAGATTTTATCCTTGAAAGTTCTTTCCTTTTATATATATAACTATTAAATTCTTTGAATATTGTGACTCATATGTTGGCTTGGTGACTAAAAGGTTGTATATGTTGGTGCTGGAATGCCCCAGATCGATTCCGCTCCCGGGCTCTCACCTAGACGGGGCTTTCAGGTTGATCTCTGGAGAGGCTGGCAAGGTGGTATATGTTTTGTGCTGGAATGCCCCAGATCGATTCCGCTCCCGGGCTCTCACCTAGACGGGGGGTTCAGGTTGATCTCTGGAGAGGCTGGCAAGGTTGGATATGTTGGTGCTGGAATGCCCCAGATCGATTCCACTCCCGGGCTCTCACCTAGACGGGGGGTTCAGGTTGATCTCTGGAGAGGCTGGCAAGGTGGTATATGTTTTGTGCTGGATTGCCCCAGATCGATTCCGCTCCCGGGCTCTCACCTAGACGGGGGGTTCAGGTTGATCTCTGGAGAGGCTGGCAAGGTTGGATATGTTGGTGCTGGAATGCCCCAGATCGATTCCGCTCCCGGGCTCTCACCTAGACGGGGGGTTCAGGTTGATCTCTGGAGAGGCTGGCAAGGTGGTATATGTTTGGTGCTGGAATGCCCCAGATCGATTCCGCTCTCGGGCTCTCACCTAGAAGGGGGGTTCAGGTTGATCTCTGGAGAGGCTGGCAAGGTGGTATATGTTTTGTGCTGGAATGCCCCAGATCGATTCCGCTCCCGGGCTCTCACCTAGACGGGGGGTTCAGGTTGATCTCTGGAGAGGCTGGCAAGGTGGTATATGTTTTGTGCTGGAATGCCCCAGATCGATTCCGCTCCCGGGCTCTCACCTAGACGGGGGGTTCAGGTTGATCTCTGGAGAGGCTGGCAAGGTTGGATATGTTGGTGCTGGAATGCCCCAGATTGATTCTGCTCCCGGGCTCTCACCTAGACAGGGGGTTCAGGTTGATCTCTGGAGAGGCTGGCAAGGTGGTATATGTTTTGTGCTGGAATGCCCCAGATCGATTTCGCTCCCGGGCTCTCACCTAGACGGGGGGTTCAGGTTGATCTCTAGAGAGGCTGGCAAGGTTGGATATGTTGGTGCTGGAATGCCCCAGATCGATTCCGCTCCCGGGCTCTCACCTAGACGGGGGGTTCAGGTTGATCTCTGGAGAGGCTGGCAAGGTTGGATATGTTTTGTGCTGGAATGCCCCAGATCGATTCCGCTCCCGGGCTCTCATTAGACGGGGGGTTCAGGTTGATCTCTGGAGAGGCTGGCAAGGTGACAAGTTCTTTGGAATGGCAGGTTGACCTCTCGTGGAGGCTCTTTGGTTTCGGCTCCGTGATGGTTCCGCTGTTCGGGCTCTCATCTAACCGGCAGAGCGGGTAAACCTCTCGGATGACAGTTTGAGACAGGATGAGATTCAATATAAGGCTTTAGCATATAAGAGATCAGTTATGCTTGTTAAATTGATAGTTTTCACTGACAATCGAAGTTCTTTAAGAATAGTTTTGAAAGCAAAAGCTTAAGATAACGAATCTTACAATGTCACAACATTATTTGATCAGTTTTAGAAACAAAATCAGATTCATTTGGAATTGTCAATGCATGATTGTTTATGTAATCATTATAGATAATAGTGAGCATTCTTTTCCTCAGCACTGTCAATCATCCCTGAGGCCCATTCATGAATAACACAATATGCAACAGTAAGAATAACTACAATCAAAATTATGAGTTTGCTTGCTAATAGACAGTAAGTAGCATGACATTCTGAGAACATGAAGGGCATAATGTTTCTACCATAAAAAATAAGGCAGTGTATAATCGAGGTTGTTGACAACCAAATTGGTCATTCAAAAGCAATAAAGGGAAAGGTTATCACATCTAGACAAACATGAGTACGAAAATGAGAAGAATCATCATCCATATGATTATATACCCATAATTTTTTTTCCCGGGTCGGCTCCCACCCGTCGGATACTTGGGGTTGGACATTTCTTTCTGAGCGTGAGACACGCTCGCAAAGAGCGGGGATTGTGTACATCCCCGTACCCGTTGGGTGGGACCCTCCCCAGATAGTGGGGACCCGTGGTGTCCCGTGATTGACTAGCATTGACCGGGGTGCGATTAGGATCCATATTCTTAAATAAATAAAGAATGGGGGTGCGAGTAGCGGAGTTTGGTGTGCGTTTAGAAAAGAGGGCTGCGGATAGCCATGTTTGGCTAGGGTTTTTTTTATAAAACCTAAAAATAAAAGCTCAAAGAGGAGAGCCCTTCCTTCCCAGCCGCAAGAGGAGCCGAGACCCCCCCTCTTTTGTTTCGCGCATCTAGGGCAGCATCCGTCGCTCCTCCACATCCCGTCGCCTGTGAGAGAGGAGGAGCCCCGACCCCGTCGCTCTTCCCCATCCCGTCGCCTGTGAGAAAAAGGAGAACTCCCCCCTGCCTTCTCTCTCTCTCTCTCGGTTCTTTGGAGCAGCCGCGACCCCCGAGCCCCTCCCCCTTCGACTCCCTATCTCGCGCCAGGAAGGAGGACCCCCGAGCCCCTCCCCCTTCGTCTCCCTGTCTCGCGACAGGAAGGAGGAGGCCCGACCCCCGACCCCCCTTTTACTTCTCTGTCTCGCCGCCAGCAACAGCAGGAGGCCGACCCTCGCTCCGGCCGGGAGCTCCTCTCCCATGGCCGTCCGAGGTGAGATCCGGCCGGGAGCTTCTCTCCCGCGGCCTCTTGGAGCACGATCGGCCGGGAGCTCCTCTCCCGTGGCCGACTTGGGACATGACTCGGCACGTAGAGACCAGATCTATGCATGGAAAGCCGCTACGGCTTCTAGACGAGGAGCCTCTAGCAAAATACACGCTACAAGGGTAACGATGTTTCTACTTGGGCAGGTGAAGCCTTCAAATTCTCATATTTGCATGGAAGCCCCTCTCCACCAACGGGTGGGGGGAGGGAGCTCTCCGACGGGTTGACGTGCGCGTCCCCGCTATTAACTGCATTAGCGCCCGGAAGTGTGAGTACGGGTTTAGGCATTCTGTGTGAAGCCCATCCGGGTGTGTAGACCGGATTGGTGATGTTTCTGTGTGAAGCCCATCCGGGTGTGTAGACCGGATTGGTGATGTTGCTGTGTGAAGCCCATCCGGGTGTGTAGACCGGATTGGTGATGTTTCTGTGTGAAGCCCGTCCGGGCGTGGGGGCCGGACTAGTGATGTTTTGGGGGACCCCGGAGAAGACTCCGTGGAAGATATTTAATATTTGTTCATATTTATAAGATGTTGCCGCCTCAGGAAAGGGGCGTGGGCAATATAGCTCAGTTTGCTCCAATTGACCGAGGTTCAGTTTGCTACCGCATGGCGAGACGTTGGCGTACAGGTGTCGCAGTACCAAGCAGGGGGTTGCGGGCTTTAAGCCCAACGTTGTGCCGTCCCGAGAAGGGCTTATATATTTACATTTGCCGGCCTGCGTGCCGAAGTATGGAGCTTATGCTCTTGTAAGTTAAAATGCCTGTGATGCCCTCTTATGTAGCTTATATTTTTATCGTAGACGAGTGGTGTTTTCACGAACCACTCGCCCCGTGGGAACCCCGAGGTGAAATTACCGGGAAGACCTTAAGGGTCAGTTAATTAACTCTTAGAACGACGGAGTTACGCTGTCGGCAGTCCCATTTGGGCTGCGTATAGACAGACTGTTTGTCGGGATTACGCTATTGGCGGCCCGGACGAGGAACGCTATCAATAGACCCAAGAGAGCACCTTTAGGAGGGGGATTCGGTTTGGGATTTCCCCTTAGATGTTTTGGTTGGCCAAGAGAGTCCCCCAATGGTGCTTTGTCTCAGTCTTTGGCTTCGGAGGGGGAGTGCTTGTTAGTCTTCCGGGTGTGTGCTGGGACCTCCACGCTGAGGCCTTGGGTTCGCCCTTTGAGTTCCTAGTTTTTTGCCTAGATTGTTAGCTTGAGTGAAGTAGGTGTGAGGCCACCCCTCTTTTGGGACCCCGAACTCCACAGAGATCAAGTGTTGTTCGCAAGATTTCGGTTTCAACACCATCTCTTTCTGCCATCCAGTGGAAGCCATTGGATTCAGATTTGACTACTCATTTATAGGATCTGGTCAGACAGTTATGTCCTTCTTGACCAACCTACCTCTGATACCACTTGATAGTTTATATAGGATGTAATCTTAATTACCGAGAGGGGGGTGAATAGGTTTCTTTTCTTTTGTACTTTAACCTAGCTATTTTCTTTGTTAGTATTAGTAAAATCAAGCACACAGAAAACACACAAGCATTTATAGAGGTTCCTCAAGACAGGGTGTATTGAGTAGTCCTCTTTCCCCCTTCACCTTTCTCACAGTGAGTTAGACAAGGCCAACACCTCAAAACTCAGCTCCTTTAGCTTACAACACAAATCCCTCAGGATCTCTCAGGTTTTCCCAAACCCTACCTCAGGCATAGAAACCCTACCTCAGGCACAGCTATCGTGCAAGCTCAGACCTATCAAGAATTCCTACCTCAGATCTCCACTAAGATCCAACACTCAAACGGAACCTTCAGCTCTACACTCATTCACAAACAGCCCTACTCCCTCAGGAAAAACGCCCTACAATCTCAGAAAAAATGATGTTCCTACAGAGGATAATAAGATATGATTACAATAGAAGCTAGAATAGATATCAAGCCTTGATCTGCTGTTACTGAACAACTGTTGTATCACTCTTGAATCTGGGATGAGTCCAATGGCCTCAACTCTGATTCTTCTGATCCTTTTCTTCAGAGAATGAATGGGGATCAACTTATTCTATCTTGAGTTAATCAAGAGGAATAATCTTTTCTCTCCTTGCAGCTTCAGGAAGTAGGAAGAGATAACTTTCTTGGGTGCTGTCAATGGAACAGTAGTATTCCTTCTTCAGTGAGTGAGAGTGCTTTTACAAAGCCCTAAAAGATTCTTTTATACTCCTCCAGTCTTCAACGACTATCAGATGTCCTCCTGACTAAGCATGGAGGTGATTGGAACATCCTATCTTGCTTTACAGCGTGTTGCGGCAAAAGCAAACCCGCCAGAACATTTGAATCTATCTTAGCGGTTTGGCTGAGACAGCTTCCTGTCTCAATGGCTACTTATGTTCCGTCTTAGCGGATCCGCTGGGACAGACAGTTGTCTCAGCAGATTTTCTCTATCCGCAGCTCAACTGTCACAGACACCTTCTCATTAGCTCCTGGCCTTGTCTCAGCGGTTCAGCTGAGACAGAGAACTCATCTCAGCGGTTTTGGCAGTAAACCTCTGAACATATTCCATATCTTGGGAATGACCTGACCCTGCATAGATTTGATGAAAAATAGGGTTTATCAAATATAACTTGTACTTAGCATTGAGTGCGAAGCTTCTTCAAATTAAGGGAACATTGAGGGTAATATTTCCAACAATCTCCCCCTATTTGAAGAAGGCAGAACACCCTCAATGCTAAGGTACATATCAAAATAATTATTTAACATGTAAATTCACTACATGGCAATAATCATAACATACACATGTAAACATTTTCATGACATCAAAGATAATATCATAACCTATAATATTCATGAGAGGCATAGTACCAATAGTGGTTATCAACCCAATTATATGATTAGATAATCATGTCATTGCATCATAGATAAATTTAAACAGTGACATAGTAAAATTTAAGCTAAGGCTCATATTGGCATATAACATAAAGTAATCATTTCACCAAATCATTCATTTGCATTTCATATTAAGTAATGATACATTGTTCAATATACATTTAGAAATTGCTAACACTTAAATACATTCATTTAAGTTTTTCTCTTCTTAGAGGAGGTTTAACATTCAGCTATGTCAACAGAAACTTCATTGCCTTTAGCTGAAGCCTCTTGGTCTGCAGCAACAGCCATATTTTCTGCAACCACTTCATCTTTCTCTGCTAGAATATCCTTATCTTCAGCAGCCACCTCCATGTTCTCAGGAAGATTTGTGGCAGTGTCATGTTCAGCATTAGCTGCCTCAATTTCTGCTATCTTCCTCCTATTTTCTTGTCTCCAGAAGTATAGGAATGGCTTAGGAATATAATTTGAAGGCATCCTTCTTGGGTTGTCCTTCCTTACCAGATTGGCTTTGAATATCCTATCTCTTTTAGTATTTCTTTCTAAATATTTTATCCACTCCTCAGATGTATAGACCCTATCAATTTCTTTGCAGATTTGACCATGGCTTAGCCAGGCATTTAGTATTATTCTTTTGGAGTCTTCACTCCAATGCTCAAAGTCTAGATCCTTAGACTGCTCATCCCTTTGTTTTGCCATATATTCTTCCACTAGCATTACATGCTCTCTTTCTCTTCTTTTTTTTCAGTCTGACATTTTGAGCAATCTGCTCCTATCTTGGGAAGTTCCAATCTTCTTCATTTCTGTCCAGGAGAGGAAGGTTAAAAGCTAACCTAGTTCCTTGCAGGACCTTGAGGGCTAGCTCAGAATTTGTTATAGCATTGTTATTCTCCCCCCTTTCTGGCTTCTTCAATATTCTTTGACTTATCTCTTGCTGAGCAGCAGTTATTGTGCCATAGATTATTTGGAAGATATTTTCCATATCAGCTTTTAGTTCATCCCTGTTCCTCTCAATATCAGCCTTAAGCTCATCCTTGTTTCTGTCATCCTCACCATTCAATTGCAAAGCAGTGGAGTATACATATTCTTGGATATGATTTGAGTATTTTTCAATCACCTCATCTATCTTGCTGACATAATTCTTCACATAGGACATATCCTGTTCAGAGAGTTGGAGGTGTTTGTCCATTGATCTGAGAATTATATTTTGAGAGACCACAGATTTCTCTGCCAGATCAAACCACTTAGTCATATGTTTGTTCAGGATGGCAGTGTCTTCCTTGATTTCCTTGACTTCAGACATAACATCAGATCTTACATTAAGGATGGACTGATCAATGTATGCTTTGACTGTAGAAGTTGACTGGTCTACATAGTCCTTCATAGAAGTTCGATGAGTCTCTAACATAATCTGAATAGCATTTAGAATGCTCTGATTGGACTACGAGGAAGTAGAAGTTGAGGCTAGTTGATCAGTAATAATTGGGTTTGGGAGCCTTTTTGGACTTGGAGGAGGGACCATGTGAGGTATAATTTGCACTTAAGCTACATGAATCACTTGATCTGGAAGTATGTTGTCCCTTTGGTCAGGATCATTATCCTCATCATCTATATCAGCATCAGCATTATCTTGTTCCTCCCCATCAGATAGATCATCCTGATCAAGTAAATCATCAGTACCAGCTGGTGGCTCTTTTAGCTTTTCCCCCTCAGATGCGGCACCAGATTGTCCTTGTTGTGGTAAATCCCAGAGAGTTTGTAAGTCCTTAGGAGAAGGAACTTTGTCCTTATCAGTCTTGTCTCCTTCACTCTCATTTTTATCACTAATACCATCCATGGAGGATGGCTCTTATTGATGCTCCCTCTTAGATGGAGCACTCACTTGGCCTAGAGGAGCTGTGGTCCATATTAGTTAAGTGTCATTAGTGACAAACTAGTTGATTGGCTATGATTAAATAACATTATGAGTAATGTTGAGTTTAAGAATTAATTACCAGGAGTGCTATCTATGTCCAAGTCCCGTGGATGGACAGTGTCAGCAGGCATGTCATCTGTATGAGCATTCTTGTCAGGATTGCTGTGTGATCCAAGATCAGTACCAGCATTTTCATTTTTTATCTGAGTGATCTGACTCAGAACTTGATAAAACCATTCTTGGCTTCTTTACTGCTTTAGATTTTTGTTTCCCTTTCTCCTTTGCCCAGTGAGCTGGCTCATCGGGACCACCCTGGTGAACCTATCTAATGTCTTTATATCCATCCTTTTTAGGTAATGGATGTTGGATCCTTTTAATTCTTTGAACTTCTCAGGATAGGTCTAGATCAGATATAGGGATAGAATTCTACCCATGTTTGGTGCTTGTAGACATTCCTTTAGCCTCTTTGATTGAAGAATTTTCTTTTTAATGATCCAATATTGGAATCACTATACTCAGGACATTTCAGAGATTTCTTCTTGTCCTTATAAGAAATTTCTTCCTCCTCATCCTTGTTGCATGAGGAAATGTGGAATGCTTGTTCAATTCTTATTGAGGAGTTTTTCAATCTGTCTTCTCCTATTTTGGACTTCAAGGATGACTTGGAGGAGGACAATTTGGCATTAGTGAATCATTCCAGAACTTCAGTTCTGAGAATGACTGTGGGTTCAGATAGAATGTACTCCAGGCCTTGTGCTTCCAGGAGTTGAATCACTCCTTTTATATCTTCTAGAGCATGGGCAAATCCATTTCTCATTATCTCATACCCCTCCAGAAGATCCTTTGAACTCTTGGGTTCCATTGTTGATGTAGAAGAATGCGCTGGGATGGAAGAGAATACAATTCATCTCGGCAGCTAGGAGGGAAACGTTGTGTAGCTTTCATTAATTGACAATTATCTATTTATATGGCTGGTATCTGTGTTTTTATTAGCCCTAATAATTAGAGTTAAATGAACTTATAATTGTAAGGAGAATTAGGTCTGCTGGGGTTGCATTTATGATGGAGGCAAGGACCCGCCAGATGGTTGTGATCGTGTTTGTGATTCCACGTCGACGCATTACTTTGATCGCGGCGCCAAATTTGAAGACTACGATGGAAGATGCCACGAGATTTTTGGAGCCGGGTTGATCGCTTATGTTGAAGCCGGCACGGTTCAAGTTGGAGCATTCGTGGTTCATGACGATGGCGGATGACGGCGCAACTCCAACCATGACGAGCGCCATCGCCGCAACATCTTCCGCCCTCTGCACATGAAATAATATATTAGTATTATTCTCTTTATTATAATTAGTATTGGGTATTATTTTATGCTTGTATTTTATATTTTTGAACTTTTTAATGTTGGTGTGCTAGTAACCTTTTTGGTGGGCTGCATGTAGGTCATTTTCTCATTGTTTGGCCTATATATATGGCCTCTTTGTATTAGAATTATTATTGAAGATTAAAAAAAGAAAACCCTAAGATCTTTCAATCTCTCTCTCTCGTATTCTCTCTTCCAGCCGCCCAACTCCCTCCTCTCTCCTCTCCAAGTTCGGCCAGGCCAACTTTTCTCCCTCCCTCTCCTTCCTCTCTCTTGGCTGACCACCTCCTCCTCCTCCTCCTTCCTCTTCCCCCTTGGCCGCCGCCCCTTCTCCCTCCCTCTCCTTCCTCTCTCTTGGCCGACCACCCCTCCTCCTCCTCCTTCTTATTCCACCTTGGCCGCCGGTCCTCTTCCTCCCTCTCCTCCCTCAAAACTCTTACTGGCCCAAAACCGACCACCACCAACAGCCCCCTTCCTTACTCCTCCATTCAAAGATCATCCTCCACAAAACAGCCCCGATTTTTTGGGACTTGCTCGTGGCGGCCGGATTTGAAGGCGACGGTGCTCTACGTCAAGGATTCTCCTCCGGCGACCACCACCGTGAACGGTCTAGGAATTTCTACATCCGGATCTACGATTCCGGGAAGGGTAACGCTTCCTACTCCGTGTGAGATTTCTCTCTAGTTAATTGTGGTGGAATAGAGTTGTGACGGATTTTCTCGCCTCTATTTGCTCGCGTTTATTTTCATTTGGAATAGTGGACGCTCTAGGATTTATCGTTTATTCGACGAGGAGTAGCGATCCTCATTTTTTCTTGTTGGGGAAACATCCACCCTTTCCGAATCGATTTGTTTTGGTGGATTTTCTTTGGTACAACACCATCGCTTGCCCGGACGCAAACATTCGTCCCTTTAGCTTGACGGATCCCGGCTTATCGCCGACGATTCGATCTTGTCACGGAGTTGCTAACCGTACGCGTATGATAATTAATTAATAAATTTAGTCGTGGGCTGCGTTTTAAGTTGTGTTTGGTAGAGCGGAGCATTTGGTAGTGTTGTTCGTAGTCGCGTGAGATCGCCTCATTCCGGTGGCCTACATCAATTTAGTATCAAAGCCAGGTTGTGTTGATTTCTCAATCGACACCATCCTTACTTTTTCCGTAGGCTATCCGCCCTCACTTGGGTGTGCACCGTTTTGCCAAAATCTGAATTTTTTAGCATTGGTGTGCAAATAGCGATTTTTAAAATTTCGTCGGAATCAACAAACAAAAATTCTGTAGGTTCTTAGTCAAGATATAAGAATTAAAATAAAAAAATATTTCAGTTTCATTAAGGTTTAGGTGGCTACAAAAATTAAACGCTCGTAATTTTCATACTGGACAGCACCTAAGTTTTTCACTAGTAATGACTACTAGGCTGAACCCGGGGTATCCCCCGCCCCTTTCACGTATAACTACACCACGGGCCTGCTCTATGAAGATAATTAGGTTCAGCCGTGACCCGACGCACCAATTTAAACTAAATTTTAAACACGGTGAGAAGTGGTGCAGGCTTGTTGTCGATAGCGTCTGCCACACGAATGCTATCACGGAGAACGCGGTGTCTAGGATGTTGGTGACCACTGAACCACATCCTCACCCATATCGGCTCATATGCCCTGATGAGAGCGTTGTGTTAGTGTCCCGGCGATGTTTGGTGCCCCTCACCATCAAAGCCTATTCTGAGCACGTTTGGTGCGATGTCCTTCCCATGAAGGACTTTCATGTGCTGCTAGGACACCATTGGCTTGCTCATCATGATATTCTTTACGATGACCACGATGACACCTTAGACTTCATGTATAATGGTCAGCGTATCTCCCTCAGGTCCCCTCCACCTAAGAAGCCCACGGTCACATCTGGAGACACTTGTAGCTCGACCGAGTCGACACCACCCGGTATTGACACACATGGGGAATTTGACACCCTTAGTCAAAATCAGCCCCTTGTATGTGTTATCCCATCTGGGGCAAGCACACCGAGCCAAACCTTAGGACCCGACCCTATTAGTCTTAGCCAGTCCATGGACATTATAGCCCCTGCTGAGTTACCCACGGATGAGCTAATATTTGAGTCTGAGGATAGTCTGATTAGCCAACCTCCACATGATTCTGATAGCCTTAGGGAGCCGTCTGTTGGCCATCCCGATGTCATTCTGGAGGATGAGGATACTTTTGATAGTGGGTTGAATGATTCGGGTACTGATGTTGAGATAGTTGAGGAGGTAGGGCTAGCCTTATCTACTCCTCGCACTTTTGATCTTGGGATGAGTGCTCGTGATATTTTAGTGCCATTCCGGGGAGAGGACAAACGGTCCAATCCATTTTCTGTCACTAGTACTCATGTCAGCACATTTTCTGCACTGGACTCTAGACTAGTGTTAGCTCCCCCGCTGATCCCTCACCCCTTTGTGGTTACCTGGGTTCCCCCTACGTCAGTCCCATTCTTGAAATACGGCATGGAACCCGTTACTCCCGCTGGGCGTGTTGAGTGGTTTTGTTAGGTTATCCTTCCTATGTTAGCTGACTCTACTATGCATGATCACCCTAGGCTTTGTGATCATGACACCACTCGCGTTAAGAGTGCTGGCATACCTGTATTAAATTTGGGGAACGAAGTCACGAAATTTTCGAGCCTTTTTCCACCCACGGACCCACCACACCTTAGGACGATCATTGATTTAAGTTTATATTATGACTTATCATATGTTCCACGATGTCTTCACTCACCTAGACTTGATGTTACATTGCTAGCCAACCCATTTGGGTCCATTCACTCTATTTTCACCGCACCCCATGGAGCATCCCGCCTTAAACTCGGTTCGGTTTTAGTGGATCCTTACCCTGGACAGTTGCCTCTTGGTA
The DNA here is from genome assembly GCA_033032865.1 of Dactylorhiza incarnata. Taxonomy (NCBI): domain Eukaryota; kingdom Viridiplantae; phylum Streptophyta; class Magnoliopsida; order Asparagales; family Orchidaceae; genus Dactylorhiza; species Dactylorhiza incarnata. The sequence goes on along the minus strand of JAWHQI010000429.1, from coordinate 1,153,514 downwards.
ACTTAGAGAGCGATGTTAGTAGTTTCGGTACTGTTCGTCGAATATTTGTAATGCTAGAAACTTTCGCTACTCCCTCGAAATTTTTTGTTGAGCGGGGCTCCAATCCCATTTTTTGTGTTTCGAGATGTTCTTCACTTTTTCTAGAGCCACTACATTTAGCTTTCTTCTCGTTCCCCTCCACTAAAAATTCTTATTGGTTGAGAGGTGAGTTGGGTAGCATGTCGTTCACGTTCATGGTGATCTCTGGAGGTATGAAGTCATTTGATGTTTTAGCACTTTCCCCTTCTTTTTCCAATGCTATGATCAAGGCCTTTGGGCTCTACTTTTTGCTTGACAGGTTGACACAGGTGGGCATTTCCTTGGGGCCAAGCTGGGCCCCTTTCTACTTACTGCTGCCCTGGCCGGATGGGCCACCCTCACGGCCCGCTCCCTCGGACGTAATTCTACAGGTTGCTGCTCGGCTACACCAGTTCCTTCACTCCCACTCATCGGTGATGAGTGTTTTTGAGTGGTGGAGGATTGATGGAGGCAAGTACCTGCCAGATGGTTGTGATCGTGTTTGTGATTCCACGTCGACGCATTACTTTGATCGCGGCGCCAAATTTGAAGACTACGATGGAAGATGCCGCGAGATTATTGGAGCTGGCTTGATCGCTTATGTTGAAGCCGGCACGGTTCAAGTTGGAGCATTCGTGGTTCATGACGATGGCGGATGACGGCGCAACTCCAACCATGACGAGCGCCATCGCCACAACATCTTCCGCCCGCGGCACATGAAATAATATATTAGTATTATTCTCTTTATTATAATTAGTATTGGGTTTTATTTTATGCTTGTATTTTATATTTTTGAACTTTTTAATGTTGGTGTGCTAGTAACCTTTTTGGTGGGCTGCATGTAGGTCATTTTCTCATTGTTTGGCTTATATATATGGCCTCTTTGTATTAGAATTATTATTGAAGATTAAAAAAAGAAAACCCTAAGATCTTTCCCTCTCTCTCTCTCGTATTCTCTCTTCCAGCCCCCCAACTCCCTCCTCTCTCCTCTCCAAGTTCGGCCAGGCCAAATTTCTCCCTTCCTCTCCTTCCTCTCTCTTGGCCGACCACCTCCTCCTCCTCCTCCTTCCTCTTCCCCCTTGGCCGCCGCCCCTTCTCCCTCCCTCTCCTTCCTCTCTCTTGGCCGACCACCCCTCCTCCTCCTCCTTCTTATTCCACCTTGGCCGCCGGTCCTCTTCCTCCCTCTCCTCCCTCAAAACTCCTGCTGGCCCAAAACCGACCACCACCAACAGCCCCCTTCCTTACTCCTCCATTCAAAGATCATCCTCCACAAAACAGCCCCGGTTTTTTGGGACTTGCTCGTGGCGGCCGGATTTGAAGGCGACGGTGCTCTACATCAAGGATTTTCCTCCGGCGACCACCACCGTGAACGGTTTAGGAATTTCTACATCCGGATCAACGATTCCGGGAAGGGTAACGCTTCCTACTCCGTGTGAGATTTCTCTCTAGTTAATTGTGGTGGAATAGAGTTGTGACGGATTTTCTCGCCGCTATTTGCTCGCGTTTATTTTCATTTGGAATAGTGGACGCTCTAGGATTTATCGTTTATTCGACGAGGAGTAGCGATCCTCATTTGTTCTTGTTGGGGAAACATCCACCCTTTCCGAATCGATTTGTTTTGGTGGATTTTCTTTGGTACAACACCATCGCTTGCCGGGACGCAAACATTCGTCCATTTAGCTTGACGGATCCCGGCTTATCGCCGACGATTCGATCTTGTCACGGAGTTGCTAGTCGTACGCCTATGATAATTAATTAATAAATTTAGTCGTGGGCTGCGTTTTAAGTTGTGTTTGGTAGAGCGGAGGGTTTGGTAGTGTTGTTCGTAGTCGCGTGAGATCGCCTCATTCCGGTGGCCTACATCAATTTAGACAAACTGTAATGGGACTAGCCCGTCTTAGCAGAATCACTGAGACGGTGACCTGAACCGCTGGGACAGAGCACTGTCATTCGCTGGAACAGTTTATCCGTCTCAGCGGCTCAGCTGAGATTTTTCCTAGCTGTCTCAGCAGCTCACCTGAAACAGTCATTTCTGTTTTAGCTGACCTTACTATCTAATCATTAATCCTTTTGAGATCTGAATGTGTTATGACCTAATCATGTTACTAGGAATTGATGTGATAACATTTTTGAATCATAACATAATCAAGCATAATATCATAGATTATTGAATGAGGAAAATATTTGACACTATTCAATATTTAACATTCCAAGATCAATCTTGAAAGCATTAAATTTTTCCTAATCCAATGGCTTTGTAAAAATATCAGCAACTTGATTGTTAGTGTGGATAATTTCAAGGCAAATATCTTAACATTCAACATGTTCTCTAATAAAATGATATCTTATCTCTATGTGCTTAGTCCTGCTATGAGAGACAGGATTCTTAGCAATAGAGGTAGCACTGGATGAGTCACAATAAAGGGGAGACTCACTAACCTTGAGGTTGTAATCTTCTAACTGATTTTGTATCCACAATAGTTGTGCACAACAACTTCCAGCAACAATGTATTCAGACTTGGCAGTGGATATTGCCACACGTGTCTGCTTTTTGCTGCTCCATGATATCAACCTGCTTCCTAGGAATTGACAAGTGTCACTTGTGCTTTTCCTGTCTTCTTTGCATCCGGCAAAAACTACATCTGAAAATCATGTTAGTACAAAGTCATTGTTCTTAGGGTACCAAAGGTCAAGATGTAGGCTGCCTTTATGGTAACTCAAGATCCTCTTTGCAGTTGAATAGTGAGATTCCTTAGGGCATACCTGGTACCTAGAATAAACACATGTAGCATAGATAATGTCTGGTCTACTTGCAGATAGATACAATAAGGATCCAATAATACACCTATACATGGATTCATCAAAGGCCTTGCACTTCTCATCCTTGTCCAGGGAAATGTTAGACCCTACGGGAGTTTTCATGGTGGAAGCAGATTCTGTAACACCCTGCCAGTACGAATAATATAACAGTAGGTCCGGCCGGGACCCCACGCCATACTAACCACACTAGTTAGGAGTTAAAAGGTGATAAACAGAAAGAAATTACAACAGAGTATACTAAACACTAGCGGAAGCATAAAGATTTAACATTTCAATTAGAATTGTCCACTATCGTAGGAATGAAACCATGAAATAGAGTTATGGCCTTAAGGCCTTACATTTAACCAATATACTAAAAACTCCAAAACATACATCGGCACGCAGGCCGACAATACATGAGAAAGCTAAAAAGGGAGGCTGGCCTTCAAGGGCCAACTCAGCAAAAGGGGCCACCGCCCGCTATTTCCCGCTAGGCTCACCTGCACCTGCATAAGAACATTCCACCAAGCGGTGGCAAACAAAGTAACGGTCAGCACAGCTGGCCAAATTATAACGACCCCACCCCTTTCCCGGGGTGGCGGAGATTCTACCCTGCAAGCAAGCCATACTAGCACAAGTACTAAAATAAAGAAAGTGCAACTACACAAGGTGAGGTTTCAAGCACATTCAATCTTCTAGGTTGAGCATCAAAAATGAGGGAACCTAGGTATGCACATGATGTTAGTTGGGTTCACCCGAAGGTTCCCCACAACCGCCTAAACAACCGCATGAGGCTAACAACATCAATTCCACAAACACTCCACCGTAAGGGCCGTCGCCTTAGGTGGGAAAAAGAGCTTTTGGTCGGTCTAGGTAAAACACCTTCCACGACCTCTCCCATGATCGCACGGCTTACATGAGGTAGGGACCTCTTGCCGATCTGCATGGAAACGGGTTCGGTTAAGCTTTGCCCGTGCTCTAATCGTCGCGATCTATCGCACGACGCGGGTACGGCTTCGCCTCGGCCCGTAAGGGTTTAGCACTTTCAAGTGATACACAAATATAAGCTACGCACCTAATCCCTTCACAAGGATCTAGGCTTCACAAATACTCAAATAAGGGAGGTATAAAATGCTCCGCATCAATTTCGTGGTGAAGGTTTGCCTTCATCCAATCTCAAAGCATGGGGCTTTCGTTAGGGTCTTCACAAGACGCCTACACTTATATCCCGCACTACCATAGACGATTTCACGGAGTCATTCTCCGGTACGCATTCTAGGCTTAACCTAAATGCAACGTCGCAATCCAAGCATCACCGATTTGGGCTCACGGCCACGAATAGGCTTCACACAAAATGCCTAAATCCGCACGACTACCGGATTTCCTACATGCAATATGTCAGGGACGGACACAATCGACCCGGAGTTCCGAAGAACTTGAGGGAATCCTACACTTCACCCATTTGGTGAAAGGGATCCCTCATGCAAGCTTGGAGAAATGAAGGAGAGGACAAAAGACAAGTCCAAACAACGGGAGAAGGAATCGTTACCCTAGGAGCGTTCTTTTTCGCCATGGATCCGAGATTCTAGACGGAGGGAAATGACCGCACCGGGCTGCACTCTCCAGATCTGGAAATGGATCGCGTCAATGGCGGAATCCCCCTTCTTCTTCCTTGCCTCCTTCTTCTTCCTCTAGGTTTGGAGAGAGAAAAGCCTCAAAAGAATGAGGGTTAATCTCCTCTCACAAGCCCTAAGACCCTCCAGCAACTAATCCTAGCCATTGGATCGAATTCCAAAGGATTTGGACGGCCGGATCGCCTCCTCCGCTCAAAATCGCGGAGCAGATAAACAGTGCGCACGATCACAGGCGCACGATCACTGGTCGTGCGCGAAGAGGAGAATGGTCGTGCGATAAGCCGAGACAGAACTCCGATTCCTTGCGGGTTACGCACGATCATTGGCGCACGATCACTGGTCGTGCGCGAAGAGGACAATGGTTGTGCGCATTGACCTGATGTGGAATTTTCAGCCTATCCCGAGCACAGCACTACCACTCCGCCTACCTCGCTGAACTACGATCTTTGGGGTGTTACAACTCCACCCTCCTTAAAAGAATTTCGTCCCGAAATTTCGAAAATAGTAATAGCAGGAATTTACAGTTTTTAAAGAAAATTTACCTGAGAGAAATAGCTCGGGGTACTCCGCAAGCATCGCTTGCTCTCTCTCCCAAGATAGCTCCTCTCGGCCGCAATTATCCCACCGGACTTTTACCATCCGAATGGACTTGTTCCGCAACTGCTTTACCTCAGTATCCTCGATGCGTAAGGGCTTGACTTTCGTCGACAACCCACTATCAACCGGCACTTTGCCAACCGCAACGATATGAGTAGGCTCTTGCACTGCCTTCCTCAGAACTGAAATGTGAATCACGTCGTGCAGACCGCTCAGCTCTGCAGATAGTGCAAGCCGATAAGCCGCATCACCGATACGTTCCACAATCTCAAACGGTCCTAAGTACCTTGGACTGAGCTTTTTCAAACGTCGGATCCTTGATACCCCTTTGAACGGTTTGATCTTCAAGTAAACCCGGTCACCGACGGCGAACTCTAGGTTCCTATGCTTGGCGTTGTAATATTTTGCTTGCCTATCCTGGGCAATCAATGGCCTTTCACGAATAGTTCGGATCGTCGAAGTTGCTTCCTCAACATCCTTTCGCTTTAATAGCTTAGTATCGCCCGTTTCCGCCCAAGACAACGGCGTAGGACACTTCTTACCATAGAGGGCCTCGAAGGGAGCCATCTTTATACTGGCTTGGTAGCTATTAATGTAGGCGAATTCGATCATATAGAGATGATCTTCCCACTTCTTTCCAAAGTCTAGAGAGCACATTCGGAGCATATCCTCCATAGTCCTGTTGGTCCTCTCGGTCTGTCCATCCGTTTGCGGGTGGAAGGCCGTGCTGAATTTTAATTTAGTGCCCAACAGTTCATGGATAAGCCTCCAATCTTTCGATGTGAAACGCCCGTCACGATCGCTGACGATGCTACGAGGGACACCGTGCAGCCGCACAATACTATCGACATAGAGCTTCGCTAGCTTTTCTACAGAATCATCCTTCTGGTTCGGAATAAAATGCGATACTTTTGTCAGTCTGTCCACGATCACCCAGATGGAGTCGTTTCCATGCTGCGATCTCGGCAATCCGTGCACGAAATCCATCGAAATATCGTCAAACTTCCATTCCGGAATCGGCAAGTACTTCAAAAATCCACCGGGACGCTGACATTCCACCTTCACCAACGCGCAAGTGTTACACTTGGCCACGTAGAGGGCAATGTCTTTCTTCATACCCGGCCACCAGAAAAGTTTCTTCATGTCCATGTACATTTTCGTGCTCCCCGGGTGGATAGAGTACTTGGTATGATGAGCCTCGTACATCAACTCCGCCCGTAGAGCACCAACATTTGGGACGCACAATCTGCCATTCTTCCACATAAGGCCATCTTCGAAAGAGAAATCAGCGTTTAACCCGTCAACGGTTTCCGCTTTAAAGCGTTTCATGCTCTCATCCAGCTCCAATGCATGTCGAACTCGGTCGGCAAGGTGGTATTGAACTTCCGTCCAGTTCAAGCATGCTGAAGTAGACGCTCTTCGATCAACGCAAATGATCTCCATTTCTTCCAGCTCACGGATTAGACGCTCATCGTGCATCAAAATCCAATTTGCTTGAGCGGGAGCCCGACGACTCAACGCGTCTGCAACTACATTTCCCTTTCCAGGAGTATATTTGATGTCGAAGGTGTAGTCCCCAAGGAACTCCAACCACCTCCTTTGACGCATATTCAACTCCCTTTGATCCAGCAAGTACTTGAGGCTCTTGTGGTCGGTAAAGATGTCGATCTTCACGCCATACAAATAATGCCTCCAAAGCTTAAGAGCAAATACCACGGCCGCTAGCTCCAAATCATGGACCGGGTAATTCCTCTCATGAACCTTCAACTGCCGGGAGCCGTAGGCAATTACCTTACCGAACTGCACTAGGACACAACCCAAACCACTCCCTGAGCCATCGCTATAAATTTCGTAGCCTTCCGTACCACATGGCGAGCATAGAATGGGCGTCGTGGTCAGACGGCTCTTCAGCTCTTCAAAAGCTCGTGCGCACTCGGGCGACCAAACGAACTTATGATCTTTCCTAGTCAATTTAGTGAGAGGAAGTGCAATCCTCGAGAAGTTTTCCACAAAGCGCCTATAATAGCCGGCAAGTCCTAAGAAACTTCGGACTTCCGCTACGTTTTTCAACAAAGGCCAGGCTCGGATCGCTTCTATCTTCGACGGATCAACCGCAATTCCATCTCCACTAACGACGTGACCAAGGAATGCTACTGACGGTAGCCAAAACTCGCACTTGGAGAACTTGGCATAAAGCTGACTCCTCCTCAAGGTGCTCAGAATGGCGTGCAGATGCCCTACATGCTCCTCTTCCGATTGAGAGTATACCAAAATGTCGTCGATAAATACGATCACAAATTGATCCAAATACTCACGGAACGTCCTATTCATTAAGTCTATGAATACCGACGGTGCATTAGACAGACCGAACGGCATCACCGTGAACTCATAGTGCCCAAAGAGGGTACTAAACGCTGTCTTTGGAATGTCACATTCCCTTATCCGCAGTTGGTAATAGCCGGACCTTAGGTCCAGTTTGGAGTATACCGTCGACCCAACCAGCTGGTCGAATAGATCATCGATTCTTGGAATCGGATATCGGTTCTTCTCGGTCAACTTGTTTAGCTCTCGATAATCGATACATAGACGCAAGCTCCCGTCCTTCTTTTTCACAAAGAGGACCGGTGCACTCCAAGGCGATGAACTTGGACGTACGTAGCCTTGCTCTAGCAGCTCTTGCAATTGGACCTTCAGCTCTGCCAATTCCTTCGGCGCTATCCGGTACGGTGAGCGGGCCACAGGTTTGGCACCTGGCACCAACTCGATACAGAAATCAATCTCCTGATGAGGCGGGGCCCCAGGGAGTTCGTTAGGAAACACGTCGGCGTACTCCGCTATGACTGGGACATCACATAACCTGGGCTTTGGCTCCGAAGTCTCCAACAAGGTGAAGAACAACTCGGCGCCTTTTCTCACTGCCTTAAACACTTGGAGAGCAGACATCAGCATCTTGCTCGCTCCTCGCATACCGGCAAACGTGGTTTCTCCATCGGTGTTCCTTCCCAGAGTGATCTCCATAGAATTGCAATCTATGCATGCACGCTGCTCCGAGAGCCAGTCCATGCCGAAGATCACATCGAATTCAGCTAACGGTAATAACGATGCTTCCAACTCGAAATCCTGATTTCCGATCCGCACCTTCACACGACTCTTCCTATCCACAGACATGCGAGATCCATTGGGTATCACTACTTCTAATCTATCCTCTACGAAGGTAGATGGCACTCCGATTCGCACCACGAAGTCCTCAGACAGAAAAGAGTGCGATGCACCCGTATCAAATAGAGCTCTCGCCGGATAGTTGAAAATTAGGACAAAGCCTAATTGCACACGAATAAAACATACAGTTGCACAACAGTATAATCACAAATAGCTATGCAAAAGCTAATTTTTAATTCATACCTGTGACAACATCAGCTTGTCGTATGGCTTCTTGCTGGCCAAGCGAGTAGACTCTCGGATGAGTCGGAGTAATGTGCTGGGAAGCCGAAGACTCCGCAGCTTTACCCTTTTCCGCAGCTCGAGCATAGTCCAATGCTCAATTTTCTGCCTTCGGGGGACCACTTCGACACACTGCGGCCTTGTGTCCCACCTTCCCACAGGTGAAACACGTGATAGGACTCCGCACAGTCGTTGATCCCGAAACATTTGAGCGGGTTTGCTCCGCCGGTTTGAACATCCTTTTGTTCTTTCTGAACTCTGACTTGGACTGAGAGACCGGCACATAAAACTCAGGTTTCTTTGCCACAGCTTTTGCTTGTACCCTCTTCATGTCCAACTCTAGGGATCTGGCAGTTTGGACCATCACCTGGAAACCTAACATCATAGGGCCTGCAAGGAGCATCCTCAACTCGTCCCGAAGACCTTCATAGAACTTGTTCGTCTTTGTCTCTTCGTCTTCCATCATAGGCCCCGCATAACGACCCAGTTTAGTGAACTCGTGCATGTACTCATCCACTGAGCTGTCGCCTTGAGTTAACTTCAGAAACTGGTTCTGCAACGCAATGCGTTGGGCAGAAGGAATATACCTTTGAAGAAAAGACTTTGAGAACTCCGCTATCGTGATCTCGGTAATCTCCCTGCCTCCGAACTTGTGCACTTCCTGTTCAGCCCACCAACGCTCTGCCTCTCCGTTAAGGAGGAAGGTGGCTAAAGTGACCATCATAATTCTTCTGTTGCTGTCGCCCTTAGAATCTTCCTAACCGTTGACAGCCTGTCCTCCGCCTCCGTTGGGGATCCGGTCCCCGAGAAAGTTGGAGGATGGAAGCTTAGAAAGTGTTGCAGCTGTTGATCACGCGCTCGCGCAACAACTACACGCTCTACAGGACGCTCCACCCTTTGCACCACCGCAGGTTCCACTGCAGCCACTAGCACAGGGGTCTCAACCCTCGGTTCCACCGCAGGTTCCACTGCAGGTTCGATCACCGGGGCCGCATCTGTATTAGGCGTAGCAGGCTGTGCAAGCCTTTGCGGTTGAGCATTGATCATCGCGAAGACAGCTTCTGCGATTAACCTGATCATCTCAGCAGGAGGAGTGGTCGCTGGCACCACTTCTAGTCGCCTATAATCGTGTAAGACACAATTTAGTGACTGAAAACATAGCAAACAACAATCATGGAACGCTCAGGTTCCGCAAACAAGTATGTTTTCTCATTCCTAAGTGGACATTCTTATTAGTTTTTGTCGTTTTAGGTGAATGCACATCCCGTGCACACCACCCCTTAAAAGGAATTCGTCCCGAATTCGCTAAACTACGGATCAACGCCTTAAGTCGATACCAAATTGTAACACCCTGCCAGTACGAATAATATAACAGTAGGTCCGGCCGGGACCCCACGCCATACTAACCACACTAGTTAGGAGTTAAAAGGTGATAAACAGAAAGAAATTACAACAGAGTATACTAAACACTAGCGGAAGCATAAAGATTTAACATTTCAATTAGAATTGTCCACTATCGTAGGAATGAAACCATGAAATAGAGTTATGGCCTTAAGGCCTTACATTTAACCAATGTACTAAAAACTCCAAAACATACATCGGCACGCAGGCCGGCAATACATGAGAAAGCTAAAAAGGGATGCTGGCCTTCAAGGGCCAACTCAGCAATAGGGGCCACCGCCCGCTATTTCCCGCTAGGCTCACCTGCACCTGCATAAGAACATTCCACCAAGCGGTGGCAAACAAAGTAACGGTCAGCACAGCTGACCAAATTATAACGACCCCACCCCTTTCCCGGGGTGGCGGAGATTCTACCCTCAAGCAAGCCATACTAGCACAAGTACTAAAATAAAGAAAGTGCAACTACACAAGGTGAGGTTTCAAGCACATTCAATCTTCTAGGTTGAGCATCAAAAATGAGGGAACCTAGGTATGCACATGATGTTAGTTGGGTTCACCCGAAGGTTCCCCACAACCGCCTAAACAACCGCATGAGGCTAAAACATCAATTCCACAAACACTCCACCATAAGGGTCGTCGCCTTAGGTGGGAAAAAGAGCTTTTGGTCGGTCTAGGTAAAACACCTTCCACGACCTCTCCCATGATCGCACGACTTACATGAGGTAGGAACCTCTTGCCGATCTGCATGGAAACGGGTTCGGTTTAGATTTGCCCGTGCTCTAATCGTCGCGATCTATCGCACGACGCGGGTACGGCTTCGCCTCGGCCCGTAAGGGTTTAGCACTTTCAAGTGCTACACAAATATAAGCTACGCACCTAATCCCTTCACAAGGATCTAGGCTTCACAAATATTCAAATAAGGGAGGTATAAAACGCTCCGCATCAATTTCGTGGTGAAGGTTTGCCTTCATCCAATCTCAAAGCATGGGGCTTTCGTTAGGGTCTTCACAAGATGCCTCCACTTAAATCTCGCACTACCATAGACGATTTCACGGAGTCATTCTCCGGTACGGAATCTAGGCTTAACCTAAATGCAACATCGCAATCCAAGCATCATCGATTCGGGCTCACGACCACGAATAGGATTCACACAAAATGCCTAAATCCGCACGACTACCGGATTTCCTACATGCAATATGCCGGGGACGGACACAATCGACCCGGAGTTCCGAAGAACTAGAGGGAATCCTACACTTCACCCATTTGGTGAAAGGGATCCCTCATGCAAGCTTGGAGAAATGAAGGAGAGGACAAAAGACAAGTCCAAACAACGGGAGAAGGAACCGTTACCCTAGGAGCGTTCTTTTTCGCCATGGATCCGAGAATCTAGACGGAGGGAAATGACCGCACCGGGCTGCACTCTCCAGATCTGGAAACGGCTCGCGAAACGGAGCTCCGGAGCTCCGTCAATGGAGGAATCCCCCTTCTTCTTCCTTGCCTCCTTCTTCTTCCTCTAGGTTTGGAGAGAGAAAAGCCTCAAAAGAATGAGGGTTAATCTCCTCTCACAAGCCCTAAGACCCTCCAGCAACTAATCCTAGCCATTGGATCGAATTCCAAAGGATTTGGACGGCCGGATCGCCTCCTCCGCTCAAAATCGCGGAGCAGATAAACAGCGCGCACGATCACAGGCGCACGATCACTGGTCGTGTGCGAAGAGGAGAATGGTCGTGCGATAAGCCGAGACAGAACTCCGATTCCTTGCGGGTTACGCACGATCAGTGGCGCACGATCACTGGTCGTGCGCGAAGAGGACAATGGTCGTGCGCATTGACCTGATGTGGAATTTTCAGCCTATCCCGAGCACAGCACTACCACTCCGCCTACCTCGCTGAACTACGATCTTTGGGGTGTTACAAATTCCATACCAAATTTCTTTATAAGCTCCATAGTGTACTTGGTTTGAGAGATGAATATCCCATCATCAGACTGTTTCACTTGAAGGCCTAAGAAGTACTTGAGCTCTCTCATACTGCTCATCTCAAACTCGCCCTGCATAAGATTGGCAAACCTTTTGCAGAGGTTGTCATCAGTAGACCCAAATATTATGTCATAAACATATATTTGGACTAGGAGACACATGCCCCTTATTTCCCTAAGAAACAATGTACTATATATCTTTCCCCTTAAGAACTTGTTCTTGATGAGAAAGCTAGGCAATGTCTCAGACCAAGCCCTAGGGTCATGCTTTAGACCATAAAGAGCTTTCCTAAGTAAATATACATGATTAGAGAGGGTTGGATGCACAAAACCTGATGGTTGTTCAACATATACCTTTTCCTTCAAGTCACCATTGAGGAAGGCTGATTTGACATCTATTTGATATACTTTGAAACCCTTGTGGGCAGCATAGGCAAGGAATAGCCTAATTTCTTCAAACCTTGCAACATGGGCAAAGGTTTGATCAAAGTCTATTCCCTCTTCTTATCTATAGCCCTTGGCTACCAGTCTAGCCTTGTGTTTGATGATTACTACATTTCATCTAGCTTGTTCCTGTAAATCCATTTGGTACCAATAATATTGTGTCCTTGAGGTTTTGGCACCAACTTCCATACCTTGCATCTTTTAAATTGAAGAAGTTCTTCTTGCATTGCTTGAATCCAAAAGGTGTCTTGGTTGGCTTCTTCAAACTTCTTGGGCTCCATTCATGATAAGAATATCAAGAATAGGGCCTCATTATGAGCCCTGCTTCTGGTTAGTACACCATGGTTCTGATATCCAATGATTTGTTCTCTTGGATGATCCCTTAGGTGTCTTGTAGCTGCAGGCAACCTGTCCTCGGCTTGTTGTAATTCTTCTACTAGTTTAGTATGTTGGAACCATAGCTTTTGATTTGAGTTAGGATCCATCCTTTTGTTAAATCTAATAACTTAGATCAATCTAAATTAACACAAATTAAATATGATGCAATTGAATCGGAGAATATACTTAAGCAAATAACATAAGTTCTCTACGTTCGATAAATGTCGAACGGCGCTCGACAAATAGCCAGACAGCGCTCTACAAATATTCATCAGAACAGCGTTCGACAAATAGCGAACGATGCTTGACGAATCCAGTCAGAACAATTGGAGCGGGCAGGCATTCTCTGAACGGCACTCGACAAACTCAATCCAGCCAGTCTCAGCGGTCGACAAGTGAAGACAATTGCTCAGCACATCAAAAGGCGCTCGACAAATCTTCAGAAAGGCGCTCGACAAATGTCGTTCAGTGCTCGACAAATTCTAGCCAGAGCTCGACTAATATTTTATTTTGCTATCTTTCTTTATAATATTTAACTTAGCCGTTGCAGATCAATAAATGCTATAGCGGTTGCAGATCAGCTTTAATGAATAGAAACGGCAGGTTATCTTCTCGAAGAGTCAAATCATTGATGGAGACCTAAGCTCTTCCCTTCTTCCTGAGAGAAGAATTCAAATTCAGGGCAAGGGTCCTCAGATTATAAAGAAGAAGAAAAAGGAGAAAGATGAGGATATGAAGTACACACACAACCGAAACACAGAGAGCAAAAATCTATTCTTTTCTTTGCTAACACTTTCCTGCAGATTACATACATCCTGAGACACAAATCACAACTACTTGCTCAGGATCATCACTGCACAAAAGGAAAGAAACTGTGTACAATCAAAAGGAGAGACCTCCAGAACTGTCATCCTTCTATATCAGACAGGGGGAGCTCTTCAACATAATATTCAGATCCATTCAACACCATATCAGGATCTTCAAGAGTCTTCTCATATAGAGAAGAACATTATATTTTCTGTTTTTCATTTTCCTTTTTCCTTCCTCTCTTGTACAGGGTTATAACTCCCTTCAAAAGTTAATCTCTGTGACAGGGCACCTTAGCAAAAACCTGCAGTTTGGTTAGAGCACCTTATCAACAGCTCAACTGGTGAGAGGGCACCTTATCAACAACCTCCTAGTGGATTCCTACCAGTGGGTAGAAGAGTAGATGTACCCAGTTGAGGGGAACTACTATATTTCTCTGTGTCATTTGGATCGTTTTGGTTTGTTCATTGTTTTATGTTTTATTTGTGCTATGCACTTTCACTGCTTGTGTTAATCATTCATAAAACAAACACATATAAATATACATGTCATTAAGTTTTGAAACCAAAACTTAATCAAGATCTTTTAATAAAGTAAATAAGAACTAAAACACTCCACTTTCATAGTAGTATCTTCAGCACCCTGAACCTCTTCATCTTCCAGAAATGCAGCATCTGTATATGCTTTGCTACTGCTGGGTATGTCTTGCACAGACATCTTTTCCATGTCCTTTTCAGTTCCCTGTCAAAACAGAAGAACTAGACCAACCCTTATAGATTAGGCTGGTTTCATCAAATACCACATGCATAGACTCTTCTACAACATGAGTTTTCTTGTTATAAACTCTATAAGCTCTACTGTGTGAGCTATAGCCTACAAGAACCCCCACATTGCATTTCTCTGCAAACTTTATTAACTGAGATTTTCCATTGTTTAAGAAGTAGAATTTTGAACCAAAGATTCTAAAGTATGAAATTGTTGGTTGTTTGCCTTTCAGAAACTCATAGGGGGTAATTCCATGAACCTTATTGATGGAAGTCCTATTGAGAACATAACTTGCAGTATTGGCTGTCTTAGCCCAGAAGTATTCTGGGAGTGAGGAGTCACTAAGCAATGTTCTCCCTGTTGGACATGTGTGTCACATCCCTTTATTTGAGAATAACAAACCTCATATTGTATTTGATCTAGTCTTTTGTGTGTTTATAGTGTCCAGGTTGTACAGGTTCAATGAGGAGACAAGTCCTCGTTCATGGGCATAATCCGAGAGTGTGTACACATTAGAAAAAGCAAAAGCATGAGTTTTGTGTGCTGATCTTAAAATGGCCATAACTTTCAATCTAGGAAGAGTTACAGAATGTGCCACCCCATCTCGGAGATGAGAACGACTCAATCTACAGTCTGGAGAAGATTGGGACTCAATCTCCTGCTACCTCCAGCGCTATCACTACCGCAGGCGCTATCTCGTATTCGTGTAGAACGCCACGCCGCCGACGGTTGCGCAACCGCTCTACACGAACGATACTGCCGACGCTAGCCACTACCGCAGGCGCTAGCTCCAAGGTCTATAAATTGAAGCCAACTTCGATCATTTTGATCATCCATCCAGAGAGGTTGCTTGTGCCACAATTCTACTGCTGCTATGCTGCCGAAGATGGATCTCCCACAAAAAGCTTAAGGAGAACTCTGGAGGAGGACAACGTCACACTACATCCGAAGGACGATCGCTTCTACCTCGCTTATGCTACAGCGATCCTTCATCCTCGACTCCAGAGATCTCATATAGGGAGTTTTATTATAGTTATCTTTATTTCCATTCCATACTTTCTTTGTAACCGTTTTGTTAATTCGCCTTGTTTTGGCGACTAGGACTGGGTAGGACTTAGGGGGTAATTCGCCTTGTGATGGCGACTAGTTCTAGGTGATTAGATCTAGGGGGCTCGAGGCCATTTCCAGGGAAGGATTGGCTAGAGCGGCTTGAGGCCTTATCCGGGGAAGGATAGGCTAAAGCCAACCGGTTTGTGGGGATACAAGTCGGTATAGAAAAGGAAAAATTACTTACATATGTACGCCTCCGATTTCTAGCGATATTGAAATCAATTTATGTAAACACCATTTTTATATAAATATAATCATGTCTCTTTTGTGTTTACTTGATTTCTATCATTTGGCGTAATTTCTATTATATTGAGTTCTAAGTTTTTAATTCTAAATCTAAATTGTTTAATTCAATCTCTTTCATCATAAAACAATTTAGTACTTCTTTCTAAAATTGCAAATCATAATTTTCTATTCATTTTGCTAAATTGTTATTTTAACTTTGCATATTATAAAATAATTTAGTAATTATCTTGAAAAATTATAAAATGATTTTATTCCCTTATTCACCCCCCCTCTAAGGGCGCCGTAAGATCCAACAAGTGGTATCAGAGCGCAGGTTATTCCAAACGGTTTAAAAACCAAGAATAATGGCGTCTCATGATCTCGCTTCTATTGATGGGGAAAACTTTCTTATAAATGAAAAATCTTTAGCACCACCTTTATTTGAAGGCAAAAATTATAATGGGTGGAAATTTCTTATGGAAAAATTTCTTAAGTCTTTGGATATGGAAGTATGGAATATTACTATTAAAATACCCCCAAGTACTTTAAATAAAAATGAAATGTTTTTAAATGCCAAATCAATGAATAGTCTATATTGTGCATTGCATCAAAATATTTTCAAACTAATTTATACACTTCCTACTGCTTATGAAGTTTGGAAATTTCTTGAGAATACTTATAGTCTTCCTTCTACAGATGATGAACAAGAGGAATTCCTTATGGATCCAAGAGAAGAAATCGACGAGGAATTCCTTATGGATCCAAGAGAAGAAATCGACGAGGAATTCCTTATGGATCCAAGAGAAGAAATCGATGAGGACTCATGCTTGGAGGAAGAAGAATACAACGTCATAATATTGGACTCATTTGTTGGCAACACATCAAGCGAAAGAGAAGACGGAAACTATTGCAAGGTAAGAAAATCTAAATCTTCTCTTTTTGTAAAAAATTCTATTTCTACATCTCGTATGCTTAAAATTGCTAAACGTAAAATTTTAAAGTTAAAAATTGCTAATTCAAAATTATGTTTAGAAAATAAATCTTTAAAAGCAAACGATAACGTAGAATCAAATATTGATGTGTTAAATTCTCTTTCGCGCTCTTTGGTTAAAATTCTTATTCCTTGTCTTAATTACAATTTATTAAAAGAAAAATTCAAGGAAATTGAAAAAGGGCTCTTAATTTCTAAAAGGCATAATGAAAAATTGTTAATTGAAAATGATGTTTTATCTTGTAAGTTAATACAATTAAATTATTTTGTTGAAAAATTTCAAATGTCATCTAATGAATCTCATCATAAGATTTTGAAAAACAAGGATAAATTAACTTACAAAATCATTTCTAAAAAGGATCATTTTCATACATCAACTCAAAAGGAGTTTAGTTTCAAAAAGAATTATGACCCTCACAAAATTCTTAAGAGTCACTATTATAAGTCTCAATATATTTTCAATCATGACTCAAATTTACAAACTCCTTTTCATGAAAATCAAAATATAAAATATTATCCTTCATATTATAAGAGTATGTCTATAAGAAAGAGTGTAAATGAAAATCATCAAAATAATAATCAATCTTTTAAAACATATTGTAACCCACTCTTTCAACAATCACTTCTAAAGAAAGACAATCACTCTTATAAAATTTCAAACAATCCATATAATAAAATTTATTATGATTATCAACATCAATCTATTTTGAAAAATAATTTGAATAAACATGAATGACAAATGAATTATTTTTCAAACAAATATAATCATATAAAGATGTCACATAATCATAACATGAATTTAAAAGATAAACAACCAAAGTATGAATGGAGGCCCAACATTAAAAATGAAACACTAACTCCACTTGTAAAGGCCCATTCATCACTATCTCTCCAAAAGCCTACACGATATATTTGGGTACCCAAAGGAACCATCACACTTGGTCCCCTTTGGATACCTAAATCTCTCATTCACTAGGAATCATCACTTGCATGAAGTAGAAACAATTAAAAATGAAATATCAATTCTCTACTTCATGATATGCTTATTGTCTCTTTTTCTTTTGTTTATTTTATATTTAAAAAAAACATGCTATGATCACTTTCATATATTAAGCCTAATGTCTTTCAAATCAAATTTGAGTTAAAATTGAACATTAAGTCATATATTTTTCAAAAGTGATCTATCACTCATCTTTGATTGTTCTTTATTCTTTTAAATCCTTTATCCATCTATGTCTTGAATTAACATTATAATTTGAATATAGAAATTATTTTTAAGACTAATAAAATTATTTTAAAAAAAAGGATTTAAATGGTTTATTAAAGGGCTTAAGCTAAAAATTAAAATGCGCAACGTTATGATAATCTTCTATTTAATTTGCTGCATATGATAGCCCTTATAATGAAGAACATTATCTAGAAAATTTGAAAACAAAAATTCATCTAAACGCATGCTTAATCTATCAAAAAGCGAGTTTTTGATCAAAACTTCAAATAGTCATATCTTTTGATCCGCTCGTCCGATTTTTGCGTTTAATATATTTTCGGAAAGAGCACAAAAATCTCCATCCAATGGCATACTAGGCTTGTTCATTTGAGTTCTCTTGGTGCTGTCAACTTTCCCAATTACAACTCCGTTTTAAAAGCTATCTTAGTTTGCTTGATTTGGAAATTTCTGCGTTTATGAATTTTTTCATCACATGCTATCCTAGAATAATTGTTTCATATTTTATATTATGTGTGTGATGTGTGTCACCTATGTTTGCATGTAACTTAGACCTTAGAATCATCTTGTATCATTAAGATCAAATCAAAAGTTTAATCATTTCATTCTAGGTCTAAAGAAAATTAATTTGAAAACTTCTCATATTACATGCAAAATAATCTCCATTAATCCTATGTAATAACATTGCATTCAAACTCATCATCCTAGCATTGCTTCTTGGTCTATGCTTATATATTTATGTTGGGTAGAACACTTACAATGTTATTCAACTTTCATGATAACTATGTGATTTTGAAATTATAATAGAATACCAAAATTCCAACAAACACATAGTTTATGGATTAATCATTAGTATATATATCATGAAACTATATATCATCATGGAAAACCAAAGATCAATAAATCTAATTATCCAATGCAATTTTATTATAAATTTCGAAATGTTATATATGTGATCTTTGTCTTTGATATGATTACATGATCATCAATTTCTAGACTTAAAAATCAAACATGCTTATTCAAAAGAAAATCACCAAATCATATTATCATAAGTCTAGAAGGATTAGAATTCTCATACATCATGATGATCCAACATATATTCTATGCAAAAATTCTCTTTAATCATAAATCATAATTCATATTCTATCAAGAAAAATCTCAAAAACAAATAGGAATTATAAATTTTATGATAAAGATATGAATATTGTTTTCTTTACATTAGTTGGTGTATGAATATGCGTTGCTATTGATTGCATGTATCTCACATATATATAGATTCTAGAATCAATTGTGTAATAATAGAATAAATTAAAATCATCACTTTATTCTAGATCTATAATTTGAAACTCTAGTTTGGAATACATGCAATATAAATGTTAAACTTATGACATGACATTAAACCCAAAACTCATCATACTAGCATTTCCATTTATCTCATATTAGTAATTGCGCTAGTTATCTCATATCGTCATCTCATAAGAATAGAAAAACTATGCGACTTTATAACTCTTCACAAAAACCCATAGTTTATATACCAACCCTTAGATTTAAAAGCATAGGGTGTCCAAAAGATTATTTCACCTATGACTTCATATCTCACAATAGCGGGGGCGTAGTGTTGTATGCATTAGAGACCTAACCTCTAAGTCATGTCTTGTCCTTAACCGAGGAGGGTTCCAGTGGGGCCTTGCGAGGCACTGGGGGGAAAGAGTGCTAGGTTGAGCGTTCTTTAGTGTGTGCATATGGGACTAACACCCCAACCTACGGCATGCGTGCAGCTCCTCATGCCCATCCATCACTTAGTACGGGGCTAGGGTGTAGACATTTAGTCAGGGTAGCCTCAAATCTTAGGACATACCTATATTACGTACTGCATGATCACTTTATTTACTTATCACTTAAATCATGCATATTTTGGGTTGTTTAATAAAAATGTCCTCATGTGTTTGCACAATTTATCTTTTTTGAGCTTAAATGTTTTTGTAAAACACATGTATTTGAAAAAGCTAAAGTTTAATGCAAATTTAAGCAATCAAGACATCTCTGAAAATTCTGAAATTTCAGGATGGAACTACTCTAAGGACACTTAATCAAAATAAAAATCAGATTTTTAAAATTCTCAAAAAATTGAGTACTGTTTCCAGCGTTAGCGCTAGCGCCGGCGCTAGAGTGGATGTTGGAATTTTCTGATTTTTAAAATTTCTAAAAATCTACAAAAATATGTTAGTTTATGTGTACAAATCTATTTTTGTGTTTCTGTTTATTTTATTTTTCATTTTATTTATATTATGAAAAATCAACTACAAAAGATCAAAATTCAAAAATACTAAAATATGTTTTTGTTATTTATGTTTTATTCATATTATGAAAAATCAACTACAAAAGTTCAAAATTTAAAAAAATTACAAAAATATGTTTTTTTTTTGTTAATTATGTTTTTATTCATATTATGAAAAATCAACTACAAAAATTCAAAATTCAAAATTACAAAAATATGTATTTGTGATTTTTTTTTATTTAAAAAATGATAAAACAAAAAAAACTGTATGATCTTTATTGCCAATATCAAGCATGAATGAATTCTATTATTTAGAATTATTTACAATGTTAAAACTTATTCCTTCAAATTACTATGAACATTGTTTTGCTTATCATGCTTTGATATATCTATGTACAGTGCATCAAATGTTAAAAAAATGTGTAGATACAAGCTAAGCATGCCTCTAAGTATGAGTAAATGTTTTATGATTGATAATTATACATTTCACTCACTTATTTTGGTAATCAACATGTGTGTCTAAATCTAAGAATGCTTGCTTGTGTATTGTATTTGTACAATGAATTAAAACTTGCATAAGTTTATTGCCTACACTACATTTGAATTGCACTTATGAAATTTAGAAAAGTGGTTAAAGTTAAAAAAAATCGGGTTTGCAAAACAAGTGTATTCGGAGAATGTTGTCTCACAAATGTTAAAAAAAAATTATATATTTAGACAAATATAACTCCACCAAGCACTACTTGAACCTCCTGATAAGTCTTCATAAGCATTGTGAGGTTGAGCACCTTGGAAAGAATTGTAAAGTTACTTGTGCAAACCTTGGTTATTACACCACTTTGTTAAAAATTATGTGCATTAAAAGTGTGTGAAAGTAATTTACTTGTGTTTTATTGTGCACTTTACTTTACATATGTCTTGTATTTTGATGATTTAAAATAATTGTTAACATTGCCCAAAATACACTTATGTGCACATCATTATCTTTCATAACACTTCTTCTCATGAGTATTGGATTCTAATGCTTTATCTATACTACTCTTTATATAAAAATGCACTAGATAACCTAGCATGATCTCTACAATGTTTTGGTATCTCTTGAACTTAAAATTATGTAACATTATAGTATAATCTCTCTTTAATATGTTCATTTCATGCTTGGTATCTTTATGAAAAACTTTGAGATTTCAAAAAGGTTAAAACATCTTTCAATTTTGAACTAAAACTCATATTTTTACTTATGTTTTTCATGCTTACAAAAAGGATGTTTCTTATAATCTTCCGCTTGCTTACAACTCTTATCTTTTTATTTGAAATCTCTTATATATACTATGCTTCAACTCTTTATCATTTCATATATTCAAAAGCTCGATCATGCTTTATTATTTAGAATGCCTCCTTACTACCCTCACCCCACCTTTGTTTGATAATACCAAAAGAGGGAGATTAATTTAAGAAATCTATATAGGTGAACTATAGAAGAATAAGGGGAGACTAATTCATGAATTCTATCATGTAGGGGGAGTAAAACATAAAATGCATTTATGTAGGGGGAGCATTAATTTAGGGGGAGTATGCACAATTTTATCATGCTAATCATATACTATAGTTGCACTATTTATCATGCTTATCATATACTATAAACACGAATGTTGATTTCTTGCTAAAGAGGATTTGTTATTATCAAAAGGGGGAGATTGTTGGACATGTGTGTCACATCCCTTTATTTGAGAATAACAAACCTCATATTGTATTTGATCTAGTCTTTTGTGTGTTTATAGTGTCCAGGTTGTACAGGTTCAATGAGGAGACAAGTCCTCGTTCATGGGCATAATCCGAGAGTGTGTACACATTAGAAAAAGCAAAAGCATGAGCTTTGTGTGCTGATTTTAAAATGGCCATAACTTTCAATTCAGGAAGAGTTACAGAACGTGTCACCCCATTTCGGAGATGAGAACGACTCAATCTACAGTCTGGAGCAATTTCAGACTCAATCTCCTGCTACCGCCAGTGCTATCACTACCGCAGGTGCTATCTCGAATTCGTGCAGAACGCCACGCCGCCGACGGTTGCGCAACCGCTCTACACGAACGATACCGCCGGCGCTAGCCACTACCGCAGGCGCTAGCTCCAAGGTCTATAAATTGAAGCCAACTTCGATCATTTTGATCATCCATCCAGAGAGGTTGCTTGTGCCACAATTCTACTGCTGCTATGCTGCCGAAGATGGATCTCCCACAAAAAGCTTAAGGAGAATTCTAGAGGAGGACAACGTCACGCTATATCTGAAGGACGATCGCTTCTACCTCGCTTATGCTACAGCGATCCTTCATCCTCGACTCTAGAGATCTCATATAGGGAGTTTTATTATAGTTATCTTTATTTCCATTCCATACTTTCTTTGTAACCGTTTTGTTAATTCACCTTGTTTTGGCGACTAGGTCTGGGTAGGACTTAGGGGGTAATTCGCCTTGTGTTGGCGACTAGTTCTAGGTGATTAGATCTAAGGGGGCTCGAGGCCATTTCCGGGGAAGGATTGGCTAGAGCGGCTTGAGGCCTTATCCGGGGAAGGATAGGCTTAAAGCCAACCGGTTTGTGGGGATACAAGTCGGTATAGAAAAGGAAAAATTATTTACATATGTACGCCTCCGATTTCTAGCGATATTGAAATCAATTTATGTAAACACCATTTTTATATAAATATAATCATGTCTCTTTTGTGTTTACTTGATTTCTATCATTTGGCGTAATTTCTATTATATTGAGTTCTAAGTTTTCAATTCTAAATCTAAATTGTTTAATTCAATCTCTTTGATCATAAAACAATTTAGTACTTGTTTCTAAAATTGCAAATCATAATTTTCTATTCATTTTGCTAAATTGTTATTTTAACTTTGCATATTATAAAATAATTTAGTAATTATCTTGAAAAATTATAAAAAGATTTTTATTCCCTTATTCACCCCCCCTCTAAGGGCGCCGTAAGATCCAACACTCCCAGCTTCTATCATGGTTCTATTCCTCCTCTCAGCCACACCATTTTGTTGTGGAGTCCTTGGGGAGAAGAACTCTTGGGTGATACAACATTCTTGATGAAACCTTGTCATGGCTTCAGATTGAAATTCTGTGCCATGGTCAATCCTAGTCCTGACCACAGAACATTGCAAGTCATTCTGAATTGCCTTGACATAGTTTATAAAGATATTTAAGGTATCTGACTTCTTCGTAAGGAAGAATACCCATGTCTATTTTGAGTGATCATCAATCACCAAAGTATACAACTTCCCACCTAGGCTCTGAATTGGCAAAGGACCAAACAAGTCCTTGTGCAATAGATATAGACATCTTTCAGTGTCTTTGGAGCCATTGCTTTTAAAGGTGGCCCTTGTTTGCTTACCCATTTGGCAAGCATGACAGGGACCACTTTTAATACATTTTAAGTTTGGACTATTCCTAATAAGGTTTTTAGATAATAGTCTATACATTGTTTTGTAGTTAATGTGGGCAAGTCTCTTGTGCCATTGAAAACAAAGAGACTCACATTCATTGGCCATAAGACATACAGATGTTAGAGAATTATTTCATATAAAATCTAAACCATAAACATTCCCACTCTTAGTGCCCGAGAGAATTGTCTCTAAGTCATTAAACTTTTTAATCAAGCACTTATCATTGTTGAATTCAATGACATAGCCTAAATCACATAGTTGACTTATGCTTACAAGGTTATTTTGCAAACCTTCAACATAAGCTACCCTTGTGATTGAAACTATGCCATTGGAGATCATACCATATCCTTTGGTGATTCCTCTTTCAGATCCACCAAAGATGACTTTAGGTCCATTCTTCACAACTGTGTAGTCCTGTAGATGACTCCTGGTACCTGTCAAGTGCCTTGAGCACCCTCTGTCCAAGTGCAATATTTGTTTAAGATTGGTACTTGAACTCACCTGCAAGAGGGAGTTTAGTTACCCTTAGGAGCCAAAATAATTTTCGGTCCTAGGTCCTTGTTAGCATGATAAGCTGATCTCACACCTGCTGCACCCTTTGTAGGAAGGATCTTCTTTGCACTTGGCACATTGGTATTGTGCCAACAATCTATGGCAAAGTGTCCCACCTTACCATAATACCAACATTCATGAATATTGTATCTCCTCTTCTGAACTTTTCTTGAGGAGAGAGCATCAATGTGCTTATGTTCAGGAGGGGAGACAACAACATTTTTCATGTTTCTTTTAGCAATGATTTGTCTGAATGTTAACCTATGAACAGTCTTGACACCCTTTGTCTTAATGGCATCAACTTGCTTTGGCTTGAAAGCTAGACAAGATTGGATGGCATCAGACACTGAGCACCAGGATTTGTCTACATAATTAGCAGCAGCCAATTTCTTTGCTGGACAGAACTTGGAAGGGCTAGCTTCCTTATTCATGAATGAAGGAATTGAAGAACCAAATATTAATGGTCCAGATTGGACCATTTGAATTTCTTCATGGGGAGCCTTCAGAGCACTCATTCCCATGCCCTTTCTTCCACTATGGGAAGGAGAGTTCTCCTTCCTATAGGAGCTTCCATTTTTCCAGTGACCATACATACTGTCATGGTCCACTACACCATATCATGCATATGGTAGCACTCAAAAACCGCTACTATATATTAAAAAACCGCTACTATAGGGATACGGTAGCGGTTGCGCGTGTGTTGCATCTGCCGTCGTGGTCGTAGGGTATGGTAGCGGTTACAAAATGTATTGTGGCATCCTGAAACCACTACCATAGGTAAATATATTATAGCATTTATGGTTTTCCATGATAGCGGTTATTAAGCGCTTTCATTCTACAGCAATGACTACGATTCTTCATTGCCAGACGTTTATTCTTGTATTTGGCAACGTTTATTCTTCATCGCGAGGCATTTAATAAATTCAATTATTTCCTATTAAATAGAATAAAAATAAACATATTAAATTGAATAATAATGGAGATAATATTTATTTTGTAAAAGAATTCAAATAATTTTTTTTATTAATAGTAAAAAGAAGATGGGAGATAGCCCAAACCCTTCATGTATAATCAATATATAGATCAATTGATTTTCTGTAATAAACTCAATACATGAAAAAATATATATAATTAATACATGAAAATTATTTTCTTTCTTCTTCATAGGCACATCCTTCTTGCCTTCTTCCTTCTTCGAATCTTCCCTTGGTGCCTCACTTTTCTCATACCTAAAACAAAATAACGAACGTATAAATTAGAAGCTCCTGTTTAAATAAAAAAATACTATTCGTGATTTATGAAAAGATTTAAATTTGTTACAAGAAGAGTAAACAAGTGATGATGTATAATTTTATATGATTTTTAAACAGTGTTGTAGTGAGTGGTAAGTAAAGAACAACAATCTTATGTTTGCAATTATTCAACTTCACAATCACATTGCAGCCTAACAATTATCCCAACCATAACTTGCACATAGACATTAAAAATGAGAAATTTACTTGAATGAGGACCATATTTGTATCCTTCAATGGGTAAATAGGTACAAAGTTTAAGTTGAAGGTAAACGGCAAAATCAATATCAGTACTATGGCCCAAGCCAGAAGACAGTGAGCTGTAAAATTTTCACTCTTAACTTCTTTTTGGAAGCAAGCTGGGAATATAATCTTGAACTTTGGAGATTTCTGGTTTTAAACTTAAGGAACAACAATATATCCTTTGTACTGCAACCAGATTGTTTGATAAATACTGATTATGCAATCTAAAACACTTGGGAGGAAAAAACCTAAGAAATTAAATAAGAAGAAAAGAATGATACTTGTTGTAAAACCAATATAGCATTAACATTTAAGTAAAAGTACCTAATCAAACAATCAATAGAAATGGAAAATGTAGTTAATGAGATGTGAAAAGATCTCTGATAAAGAAAAGAACAAGTAAAAGGATACCAACAAGAACCTTGGAAGCAGGATTATCAATGTGAAGATATTTCAAGATAGTGGCTCCATCATTAGTGATAGTAACACTCCAGCCTAAAATTTTGTCCTGCAGATGGCATGCAATAAAAATATGCATATATTGATGGCATGCAATAAAAATATGCATATATTGATGAATGAAAATGATACCAAAAAAAGAAGAGACAACAACAGGAAGCTTACCATTCCCTTTGGACCTAATATAGTCTTCACTAAATCAGCAATGGCCACATCACCAATAAATGATGCTTGCAAGAAATAAACACGAATTAAATATAGGAATCATAAGGTCAAAACTTTGAGGGTCCGGGAGAGTCCTGCTGTTAAGAATGTCCAATAATTACACTGCTAGATCTCCATTAATCTCATATGAATATGAACTAGGAAAAGCTGCAAACTAACAAATAAATTAGAATAATCTATCATGAATACCTGCAATTAAAAAAATCTCTATACCAAACTGAAAATATAAAAGAGGAAAACCAAGAGTCTGAAGTTTAAGGAAATTACATGTATTATCCTTAAACATACAAAGTTATAATTCATATCATGTACACCTTATTCTAAATTTAAAAAATTGCTGATAAAAACTCAAAGAATTGAGACATATACAACCTCGATTCATCTCGCGTGCACCATATCTATAGAACCAAATACATAGTTCTAATAATTCAGATGAAAAGCTAATCGGGCTCCCGTCCATAAAATAGGTCGGCCGAGAATTAAACATGGCGGAAGCATTTCAGCATCAGAACTCAGTATGAGCACCACAGTAGCCATGCTCGGCCTCTCCGATGGGTCTGCCTTTTCTTAGAACCTTTGTCGAGCCAGAACCCTCTCCTAATAGCCCTACTCAACTTTCGAAGCTTTCCAGAGGGCTCCAGCTGATCGAATATCAATTCTTTAGCCCTGCCTCAATTCTAAAATTGGCAAGAGATAAATGTCAAAGATTGTGCAATGATAATATTTCCGAAAGGAATTCAAGTGGATTGCCATATAATCTTAGATCTCGTAGCTCAGGCACAGCCCTGCCATTAAACTATGAAAAGAATTTTTAGCTTCATCGGTGCTCTATCATCATAATTATAGAAGGTATGGAAAGTGTTTATAGATAAGTACATGATCTCTACAAATCATGTTGATGATAGGATGACCTGAAATCAAGAAGAGGGCGAACAAGCTTGTTGTACTCCAGTGAAATCTCAACTAGCATCACACACTGCCTCAACTCAGCAAGTATCTTCAAAATGAGCCTACAAATAGATTCAAAGTAGCCACCATTTCATAAAATTGAGAGGTCGCCATTTCATAAAAGTGAGAGGTCAAATTATTTCAAAATTTAAACATAAATGAACAATAAACTAGATGTTAATTTTATGTGTTTTATCTATTTTTATCTATAAAAATAAGATTAAACATATATGTTATATTTATC
This sequence comes from Dactylorhiza incarnata, assembly GCA_033032865.1. Classification (NCBI taxonomy): domain Eukaryota; kingdom Viridiplantae; phylum Streptophyta; class Magnoliopsida; order Asparagales; family Orchidaceae; genus Dactylorhiza; species Dactylorhiza incarnata. Next base: position 1,125,973 of record JAWHQI010000429.1, on the reverse strand, counting down.
TAACTTTAATTTCCTATCTAGCTTTAAGGTTTCAAAGGATTTAGCAAATGTTTTAACTACTTGATCAAAAGATAAAGGAACAAAGAAAACAAAATAAACAGTATTGAAACATATATGCGTGTGCATTGGTGTTCTCAACAATTCACTTCTCAGATAGATCAATATTAATACCACAAGTATGCATTGGCATTCTCGACAAAATGATCATGAAATACTTAGACCAAACAAAAAAAATTTAATTGAGAATTTCATACCTTAGAGATCACCCGTAACACAACCAATTCAGAGTGGAAAATTAATAGTTGAATATGATTGGAAAATTGTGCTAAATAATAGACCCCAAATTCTCAAGCATTGGCATCTATGACCACCTGCATAGAGATTGAACTGCTAGACTAATGTATTAATTGTCATCAATCATGTAGAGAGATTAACATATATATGATCCTAAGTGAGTGGCAAACTAGTTGGTATTGACAACACCAATATATTGTTCACCTACCCAATGAAGACCAAAATCACTATCTCACCTTTCTTATTAATCCCATGCAGTCCAAGGAATATTACACATGGCCATAAAAATCAGATATTTCTATTATTTGTTTTGAATGATGCCATCACCTGCAATGGAGCAAAAGTCTTACATGGTTCAGAAATGGTTCTCTCCTGAAAAGAGGGGGAGAGAAAAAAAGAGAGGGTGAATGTCATATAAAAATACCCAGTGAGAAGATTTAGAATCTGAAGCTTCTTCCTGAAATCAAAGTGGTCTCCAAAAGAATATACAAATCTTTGCCGAGGATTGCTAGGGCTCTTTGATATTTTCAGGAATATGTTCTTCACTGGACTCGATGACAATAACTATGAGCCAATTAAAGATACCTAAATCAAAATAAAAGAAAATCAAGTTCCAGCACTCCATCTTCAACCACCAGAGGGTTCATTAGTATCATCAGAGTTAAGTGGTAAATACTTATGCAGTTAATTCAAATATTTCGCCTGAAATCTAGTTCTAACCACAAAAATTGCTAACAAGTTTTGTTTTGAATTATTTAGGGTGTCACAATTTTCCCGTTCATCATTCCTGTATATTCTAGTAAACGACGACATTGGCAACCAACAAAGACAACATGCCCAAAAGAAGATAGATGCATATATTGAAATCAAAAATACTAAATCTCAAGGCTTAAGAAAGCGGGACATCCCTAAATTGATAGCCCGGCTAATTAAAAATCCCTACAGTACTTAAAGGACGAACCAATATTACGTTCAACAAGCTGTTGAGTGCAGCTCTAAGATCTGCCCTAGCTTTATACAAAATAACCTTCAGCAAGATGCGTCTAGGGCTCGCGAGGAAGAATCTGCTGCTAGGGCTCACACGGAGGACGATGCGTCTAGGGCTCTCGAGGAGGAAGCTGTGTCTAGGGCTCGAGAGGAGGAAGATGCTACTAGGGATTGAGAGGAGGAAGACGCATCCAAAGCTCGACGACGGGAGGAAGATGCGTCCAGCGATCGGCGAGTAGGAAAATGGCGGAGGCGTGAGGTGATCGGGGTTTGCACCAATGAAAAGTTTGGGTTTTTAAGACATAAATTTTAACATATTTTAAAATAAGGAATAGTCTCTTAACTTATTGCGACGCTTGGTTATTAAAAGCGCCGCTAAAATTATTCCTAAGGTTTTTGCGGTTGTAGATCTAATTTGTTGTAGTGTGCTTTACATGAAATTTTGAACCCGGGCACGTGCCCAGGTATGCCCGCACGTGGGTCCGCCCCTGTCAGGAGAGGAGAAATTATTTACCTTAGAAGTTAGAAGTCCTCGAGGGCTTGAAGCTAGGAAGCATCGTATTGTCTGGAGAAGGATGGCTCGTTTTCTTTGAGAACTGGAGAAGGATCGCTCGCCTACGCCAGTCGCCCCTGCTTTCGCCGTTAGAGAAGGATCGCTCTCCCACGCCACCAGAAATATTATAGTAGCGTTTATTTATCTTCAGTTGCGGTTATAAACGCTACCATAAATATCTTTTAGTAGCGTTTACTTAACCGCTACAAATTAAGCGTTACCATATGCATGATATGGTGTAGTGGTCATACCTGTTAGAAGGAAATAATACCTTTAGAAAGGCGGTATGAGGCTTAGCCTTGTCCTTGCTCTTTTCTCCATTCCCTTCTCCTACTTCCATTTTATTGAACCCTAGTCCCCTCCTATTGGTTTGAGAAGAAAAAGTGTCAATAATTGGAAGCACAGATTTTGGCTTGGAGAATTGATCCACTATGCTCTTTTCTTTCAGAAGATTCACCTCAAGGTCCTTGATGACCTTGTTCTTTAGGGAGATGGTTCTCAATTGAGCAATTGTTATCCTCTTTAGATGGCTTATTTCTCTACACATTTGAGCCACCATGGTGGGTGATGCAGTGCACTCTTTCTTATCCATCTTAAGGGAAGCAATTTCTTGGGCTTGCCTCATGGCCAGCTTCTGGATCTTTTTCAGAGCTTCCAATAGAGCACCATACTTGTCAATCAATTGATTGACATCTTCCCCAGATTCTGAATCACTTCCACCAATTGAAGAAGGTGCTTCAGATTCTGGGCTTGTCTCATATACAGAAGAAGAGAGGGAATGAATCAGTACTTGTTCACTGTCAGAATTGTTTTGATTGGCTTCCTCATCAGTAATGGCCATGAGGCCTAACTGAACTTTGTCCTCATCATCCTCCTCAATATCACGATCTGAATGTGATAGAGGGGCTCTGATTCCAACCTTGGCAGCAGGAAAATCATCATCCTTTTCTGTTGCAAATAGCCCAATGTAGGCTTCCTCTTCATCATCTGAATCTGAAGTTGAGGAATCAGATTCACTCCAGATTATTAATTTCTTTGCTAGGAAGGATTTTTCCCCCTTCCTATCCTTTTGGTGATGATGTTTCTTATCACCCTTTTCCTTCCTTTTGACTGATCAGTCAGCAATGACATGTCCAGGTTTGCTACAGCAATAACATATGATGTTATTTGAAACATGTTTACCAGGTTTAGATTCATACATGTCTCCCTTGGAGTGCTATCTTTCAGATCTGCTGTGGTCCTTCTTAGAATGTGAGGAGGGGGAAGGCTTGTTCTTCCACTGCTTCCTCCTCATCATTTTCTTGAACTGCCTTGAGAAGGCATCAAACTCCTTATCAGATGAAGAGCTGTCTGAGGTGATGTTCTCAGATTTCTCAGATTCAGCAGACCTTCTTTGAGGAGACACCATCCTGGCTTTGCTTTTCTTGGAGCTATCAGCTTTGAGAGCAATAGCACTCTCCCTGACATGAGCCCTGGTGGAAGTGTCCCCTTCCTTCCTTGCAGATAACTGCATCTTATAAGAGAGAAGCTTCCCAAACAGTGTATGGGTTGGAGTTTCACCAAGCTTGGCCACTTCCTTTATGACACATATCTTTGTGCCTCAGTCTCTAGTTAGAGATCTTAGGAACTTGCCATTAAGCTCATAGTCACTGAACACTCTTTCATAGGTTCTTAGATAATTGACTATCCTAATGAACCTTTCATAGCATATGAAAATGCTTTCTTGGCTCAGCTACCAGAAAGCTTCATATTCTTGATTGAGGAGTGATTTTCTAACATCCCTCACTTCAGCAGTTCCTTCCATATATATGACTAGTGTATCCCAAATTTCCTTGGCTGTTGTGCAGTGCACCAAGTTTTGAAAGGTGGAATCATCAATTTCATTAACAATGATGTTTTGGGCTCTTTTGTCCATAGTGAACAATGCAAGTTCATCCTTGGTCAAGTCATTAAAATCCTTAACCACTCTCCTAGTTGGATCTATGGTGGAGGCAGTTTGAAAAGTGAAAGGCCCTTGCTTTACAGTGATGTAGATCATTGGGTCTGATGATTCCATAAACAACCTAACCCTTTGCTTCCATATGCCAATGTTTTCTTTGTTGCATATGGGCAACTTCATGGATCCCATCTCCTTCTGCAACCAAGTGGAAGCCATTGGATTTAGATTTGACTACTCCTTTATAGGATCTTGTCAGACAGTTATGTCCTTCCTGACCAACCTACATCTAATACCACTTGATAGTTTATATAGGATGTAATCTTAATTACCGAGAGGGGGGGGGGGTGAATAGGTTTCTTTTCTTTTGTACTTTAACCTAGCTATTTTCTTTGTTAGTATTAGTAAAATCAAGCACACAGAAAACACACAAGTATTTATAGAGGTTCCTCAAGACAGGGTGTATTGAGTAGTCCTCTTTCCCCCTTCACCTTTCTCACAGTGAGTCAGATAAGGCCAACACCTCGAAACTCAGCTCCTTGAGCTTACAACAAAGATCCCTCATGATCTCTCAGGTTTTCCCAAACCCTACCTCTGGCACAACCACCCTACCTCAGGCACAGCTACCCTACAAGATCAGACCTATCAAGAAGTCCTACCTCAGATCTCCACTGAGATCCTACACTCAAGTTGAACCTTTAGCTCTACACTCATGCACAAACAGCCCTACTCCCTCAGGCAAAATTCCCTACAATCTTAGAACAAATGATGTTCTTACAGAGGATAATCAGATATGATTACAACAGAAGCTAGAATAGAAATCAAGCCTTGATCTGCTGTTGCTGAACAACTGCTGTAGCAGTCTTGAATCTGGGATGAGTCCAATGGCCTCAACTCGGATTATTTTGATCCTTCTCTTCAGAGAATGAATGGGGATCAACTTGTTCTCTCTTGAGCTAATCAAGAGGCACAATCTTTTCTCTCCTTGCACATTCAGGAAGCAGGAAGAGATATCTTTCTTTGCTGCCACCAATGGAACAGTAGTATTCCTTCTTCAGTGAGTGAGAGTTCTTTTACAAAGCCCTAAAAGATTCTTTTATACTCCTCCAGTATTCAACGACTATCAGATGTCCTCCTGACATAACATGGAGGTGATTGGAACATCCTATCTTGCTTTACAGCGTGTTGCGCCAAAAGAAAACCCGCCAGAACATTTGAATCTTTCTCAGCGGTTGGGCTGAGATAGCTTCCTGTCTCAATGACTACTATTCCATCTCAGCGTATCCGCTAGGACAGATAGTTGTCTCAGTGGATTTTCTCTATTTGCAGCTCAACTAGCCCAGACACCTTCTCAGCAGCTCTTGGCCTTGTCTCAGCGGTTCAGCTGAGACAGAGAACTCGTCTCAGCAGTTTTGGCAGTAAACCTCTGAACTTATTCCATATCTTGGGAATGACCTAACCCTGCATAACTATGATGAAAAATAGGGTTTATGGAATACAACTTGTACTTAACATTGAGTGTGAAGCTTCTTCAAATCAAGGGAACATTGAGGGTAATATTCCCAACACTTTCAACATGCTTTCCAGAATTTTTACTACTTGAAAGCTTGTCATGAATATTTTTTACCCAACAAGTGGTCTTGTCTACTAAACTAATGATACTTAACTCTTCCAAATTTCTTTTACTCACCATGGGGAATCATTAAATCATAATTCTTTTTATGCTCTTTCCCTTCTCTACAAATATATTACACCTTCAATGATACACTTTTCTCTCTATCCTCTTTTGATAATACAAAAAGGGGGTGAATAACTTTGAAAGAAATTCACACTTAAGGGGAGTAAAATACATAGGATGCTTTGATGTAGGGGGAGCACTCATATAGGGGGAGAATCCATATAGGGGGAGTCTATGCATTCTATCACACATATTTTTTCTTATAACACAATTCTTATATTTGATGGATTTCTTTCTAAGAGGATTTGCTTTTATCAAAAGCGGGAGTTTGTTGGAACATGGTTTCCATATCTCTTGGTTTGAGAATAACAATTCCCATTGTATTTGATGATATTTGACATGTGTTTATAGTGTGTTGGAACTTCAGCACTCAAAACCTTATGAGTACAAAAAGAAAGATGACGATCCTCTATCATTACGACGCTCTGTTACTATCGCGACGCATTTATGCTAATGGTTTCGGTAGCATCTGCTTAATTGGAAATATCAGTGAAAGTGCACAGTGAGTCCTCTGAGTATGCTCTAGAGGTGGGTGAATAGAGTTTAAAACCTTTTTCTATTTATTATGCACAACACAATAAATATAATTCTAATAACTACGCATTCAGCTATCCAACACAGAATAAAACAATCACAGAATGAAAAAAATTAAGTAAATGGATACATAGAAAATCACACCACAAATGAGAAAAGAGCTATTGTGGTTCCCCAAAATATGGGTATTCCACTCTTCTACCGACTTGGTAGGAAAACACTATCGAGTGCCTAAGCCTTTTGATACGGAGACTCTTAGAACCACTGAGTCTTTTGGTAAGGAGACTCTTAGAACCAACCACTGAGCCTTTTGATAAGGAGACTCTTAGAACTACTAGGTCTTTTGGTAATGAGACTCTTAGAACTAAACTAGATCTTTTGGTATGGAGATCTTGAACCACTTAATCCTTTGAAGAGGGATTCTAAGGACTCTTTACTCATATCATAATACAGAAAGAATGAGTAAAAGACAAGAAGAGAGATGAAGATTATTCTTCTGGTTGAATCCTCCTTCAGCAATAATGGAGGATTCAGGCACTTAGTGTGGTTGATGAATCTCTATTTCAGTAGATGAGTCCTTGCTGAGAGAGATGCAAGAACTATTTTAGCTTTGATCCATAGAATCTCTATATTTTCGGTAGGCTTCTTATTGTAAGAGAAGAGGAAGATGAAGCCTTTGAATGATTCCTGTACAGAGAGTTGTTATGTTGTCTAAGGGAGAGCTTCAGAAAGAAGAACACAAAGATTAATAACTAAAATTGTAATCGTTCAAAATCTTCCTATGTCCCCTATTTTTTTGTCGAATAGAATTTGAAATCATTTCCTCTTCTGATGTATCCCTAATAGGAGTGTCCAAGGGATAATAATATTCACCTTCTATTTCTATAGAATACCCGTTAATTCCTTTTCGAATATCTTCCATAAATGTCTTTATTGTGTCTCTAGATACCTTCTTTCCATTCCTGGTTATAAACGACCTGTTAGAGATCAAATCAATTCCATGTATAACCTCTGAATCATCTTTAGAAAAGAATAAAAAAGGTATTCAAATTCTGACTATATTCGATGTAGCGTCAAATACATTTGTCTTCTTATCGACGCACCTCTGAGTTCTAATGGAAGCCGCTTCAAAATCCTCCTCAACTTGGAAATGAACTCTGTGGTCGACGTTGCGTCAAATACTTATCGACGTATCTGTCGATATGAAAGCCTAGACATAGAGCTCTTCCTTTTGCATCGATTGTAAGTACAAGTTGCATTGAATTCAAATGCTGCTTTGACTGACTCTGTCTTCAGCTTCGAGTACTTTTCGATGTTGCGTCGAATTTAACTTATACATAGACTACCAGTGTGAGTTACTCGTACTTCTTTTTGAAGTTACTTCGAATTGCAGACAAAGCTGCATCGACTTTTTTTTGAGGCAGATTTAACTAAACTAAATCTTTGACTCTTTTGGACTAGTCTTTGACCAAATTAACCTCTCTAAACAACATGGTTAATGAATCCTAGAAAATGAAATCACTTGTAGATAATTTTTAAGATAAATCAAAGGACATTTTTCCCAACAATCTCCCCCTATTTATCATAACAAATTCTAAAAGTATTTTAAGTGATTTCAATCATACTAAATAATAAAGTTGAGTACAACCAAAAATATAATAAATAAGAATAACATCATTACATAGAAGCGTAGACAAAAATGATAAACTTTCAATTGATCAGATTGTCTTCCATAATTGTATTCTCAAATATCTTTACTGAGAACTTATAATAGAAATTGTTCATTTGTTAATTACCTATTTTGTACTATTCTTTTGGAGGGGATTTTCTTTTCCTTGAGAAAAACTGTGGAGTCGCCTTTCTTGGTTAAAATATCAGGGGCTCATCCTCCTCTTCAAAAACATTGTCATCTTCTTTATGAGGCTCCATCTCAATTAATATTTCATCTTCAGTTATCTGTGCAACCTCTTTAGCAATCTTTGTGACATCTTCTAAGAGATGTTCATGTTGTTCATTTTCTAAGAGCTTTTCATTGGTTAGGGGCTCCCCCTGGGTTAATGCAGACAACTCCCCTTGGATTTGTGCAAGCACTTATGGAATAGGAACTGAGACAACTGGAAGTCCTTTTTAACAGCAATAATTAATTTATTGATTATAGTGATCTTAGTAGGGTCACTAGTTTCTAAGTTGTTATTATCTTCTAGGGCAGGAACTTGATCTTCTGGAATTGTCTCACGCTTTTGAACCATAATTGTAAGTAAGGTTAAGAAAGATCTTTTTACTCAGGAGGAAGATATCACTGCCTTGATTGACTGGATAGATTCCTGTGAATACATCAGTTCTTTCTCTATCTTAGTGTATTTTCTGTTGAATTTTCATTCTTGAGTGAGTAGTAGGTCAGCAAAAGTTCCAGTGGCTAGGCCCACTACTTTAGAGATTGCTTGATCCATGTTAAAGGAGTGGTTGGATGGGATGTATAGGGTGTATTAACAGGAGGAGGAGATAGGTTAATTTGAGGAGGTGATTGAGGATGGTCTAAAGAAATAGAAGGTATGACTGTGAGGTTTTCTGTAGGAGAGGATTGTCTTTGATTATCATTTGGGGTTGTGGTAGATTGTGGTTGGTGTTGAGAAGTCGTCATTACTATAAGCTCTGCGGTTGTTTCTTGTAGTACTGTTGTAGGATCTAGAGCTATATCATCACCTGGAGGTCTATTAAGACTGTCTCATGATCTTGAGGAGCTGGAAATGAAGAATGAGAGGGTGCAGCTTGACCAGGCTTCAGAATTTGCCTGGTCCATTTGGATAAGATGCCTACATTAATTCTTTTTCAAGGACGAATGGGCACTCCTTTAGATTTGCACACCATTGGGTAGTGATGGAGCAGGTCTTGGCTGGTCATTCTCATGGATGCATTTTCCTTATGAGCATCCTTTTGACTAATCATCTTTAGGAGGCAACCCCTCCAATGGTTTCTTGTATTGAGGCCCAGTATTCTCATAATCTGCAGTTGTTGTTTGGGAATCGCATCATGTGCAGAAATCTTAAAAAGTGAGACTTCCCCTACAATGTCAGCCAAGAACCTATATTCCTCTAAGTCATCATTCATCTTTAGATTGATTGCCTTCTCTCTATTAAACTTCATTATCTACAGTACATTGATGGTCTCTGTCGCTGTCATTTCATCAGAGTCATCACCTTCTGGTAGATCAAATGAGAGACTCAACATCTTATCTGTGATATAAATATCATTTCCTGAAATTCTTCCATGAAGAAATCCATCATCACCAATATGGATGTTGTTAGTAATGGAACGTTCACCTAGAGGGGGGGGGGGGGTGTTAGGTGATCTGGGTTCTTTTCAAATTATTTGCGCATGTTTCGAATATTCAAGCACAGCACAAAAATATCACACAGATAAACACAGATAAAACACACCAGACGACACAAGATCTATAGAGGTTCATCAAGACCGGGTGTCTTGAGTAGTCCTCTGTCCCTCTGCGCCTACCCAGCAGTGTGCTAGGATCGGAAAACTCAGCCTTACACCACCCACCCGCAAGTCCTACAGCCTAGGCCCGCAAGCCCATACTGCACCCGAGCCTGCAAGCTCGAAACTCAGGGCCTCAAGCCCTACACAACATAGACCCGCAAGTCCCGTGCCTACAGCCTAGGCCCGCAATCCCCTACTGCGCTTGAGCCCTCAAGCTCGACAAGATCGGACCCGCAAGTCCACTGCCCTGGTCCTCAAGCCTCAAGGCTCTCCAACCCTCAAGCTAGAGAAGTAGGCCCGCAAGCCTTACAAGAAATTACAGTGATAATGACTGTTTCTTCTGCCGGATGAAGATCGACAACTTAGCCTGATGAAGATCAGCTCCTTAAGGTTGAAGAAGAAGTTTCTGATTCATATCTTGAGCGCACAGTTCTTCTTCAATCTCTTCTTAGCCTGATGAGGATTGACTTCTTATCAGTCGATGGAGATGACTGGTTCTTCCTTTTCTCTTTCTTTCTTGCACCGCTTTTACTATTCTATTCGTTGTATGCGCAAGTTCTTTCTAATTGATCGATTGATTCTCGCATTAGGGCAACCTCTTATCTCTTTTATAAGACTGCAAGGCTCCCAACGATCTTCTGAAAAAGTTCCTTAAGTGTCAGACGCTCCTTTCCTTAAGAGCACGCGCTGATTGGACAATCAGGCAGCGACATTAAATGCTGACAGCGCGTCCGCAACTTTTGAATCTGTCTCGGCGATATTTCTATTGTTATGATGACATGGACAATATCTCGATGACAGGACTTTGTCGATTCCTTGAACTTAGGTAGACTTTGAATTCTTCTTGCTTCTTCCTCTGATGCAGGTATCTCGACGATACGAGACATTCTGGTGCTTCTACATATACGACGATATACTGTCTCTGACTGTGTCGTCGTAATCTTCTTTCTTGTAGACTGTCGTCATAATCACATTGTTCTATCGATGACATAAGTGATAACATGTCGATAGATCATACTTTAGCAACTTCTTGTCTTCATCTGTCATTCTTCAGACTTCTCTACGACATGCCTTCTTTACGACGATGTTCAACGCCATCAGTCTTACTTAGCCTTTTCAGCGACAAGGCTTCGTCACGACGATGTCTATTCTTCTTTGACTTTCTCGATGATACAATTCTTTATCGACGATCTCATTGACACTGATCTTCTCTTTGTCATTTAAACGACAAGGCTTCTTCGTCTTCTCGACGGCAAGGCCACTTTGGTGAAGTCGACGATACCGCGTCTTCTCTGCGTTCGACGATCTTCCTTCTGCGTTCGACGATCTCCATTCTGTGTTCGACGATCTTCCTTCTGTGTTCTACGATCTTGCCGAGACTCAGCGTTCGACTAACTCGCCAAGTCTTAGCGTTCGACGAACTCGCCAATTCTCAGCGTTCGACGAACTTAATTCTTCGTTCGACGAACTTCCTTCCGCGTTCGACGAATTTTGTTCTGCTAACTTCCTGAGATTTATAAGCTAGAGGAGTGATCAAATACAAAGTGAAGTTTTCTTGACATAGTGACTTCTTCAAATCAGGAATCATGTGGGCAAGATTCCCAACAATCTCCCCCTATTTGAAGAAGTCAGAATCTCAATTCAAAAATACTTTCACTTGACAATAAATAATATAATCTTAATTTTTGAGCATGTTAGATTGTACTTATCTTTGCTGAACTCTCTGAGTACATCAGGCTTGTAGCTCCCCCTTGATTTGATGTCTCTTCCTTTGTGGCTCCCCCTACACCTTTGCTCCCCCTATCTTTGAGGTCTTTCTTCTTGAGCATCTTTGTCTTGAACATATTGATGTGCTATTTCTCCCCCTTTCTGATTTCTTTCCTGGAGTTCTTCTTTAAGTAGACAATAGTCCAAGCTCACCCTTACTTGGTCATAGTTCATCCAAATCCTGAGAGATTTTCTAACCAATCATCTAGAAAGGGATTAGTGAAAAATAAGTAGAGGATTACTCTAAGTTTAACATCCCCAGTTGGAATTTAAAGAAATTAAACTTAGCTTCATCTAGGGGCTTTGTAAATATATCAGCCACTTGTTTGTCTGTTGGAACAATCTCAAGGGTGATATCTTCATTTTCCATATGCTCCCTGATGAAGTGATACCTGATCTCAATATGCTTAGTCCTGTTGTGAGAGACATGGTTCTTAGCAATTGATATTGCACTTGAAGAGTCACAAAACAGGGGTGTTTGGGTCATCTTTAGATTGTAGTATTCAAGTTGATGATTGATCCATAGCAGTTGGGCACAGCAGCTCCCAGCAGAGATATACTCTGATTCTTCTGTTGAGATTGCCACACTGGTCTACTTCCTACTGCTCCACGAGATCAGTCTTTCACCAAGGAATTGACATGTCCCTGAGGTACTCTTCCTGTCTTCCTTGCACCCTGCATAATCTGCATCTGAGTAGCCAGTTAGTTCACATCCATTATTCCTAGGGTACCATAGGCCAAGATTTGATGTACCCTTTAGGTATCTTAAGATTCTCTTGACAGAGACATGATGAGATTCCTTAGAATTCACCTGATATCTAGCACAGACAAATGTAGCATACATTATGTCATGCCTTGCAGTTAGATAAAGCAAGGATCCAATCATGCATCTGTACTTGGTTTCATCAAAGGGTATGCCCTTCTCATCCTTGTCCAGAGACACATTGGTTCCCATTGGAGTCTTCATTGAAGAAGCACTCTCCAATCCAAATTTCTTGACTAACTCCATAGTGAACTTGGTCTGGAGATGAATATACCATCTTCAGATTGTTTCACTTGGAGACTGATAGTGCATTATTTATTGTTATTTTTATATAATATTTTAGTAGTAATTAATTAGTTTTTATATAATTTTAGTTTAATATATATCTAATTCACTTTATTTTGTGTTTTCAGGTAATATGGGGCTGCTAATAATAAATTCAAGCTCACAGCCATGTTCAGGAGAAATAAAGGAACAAATCTGCAAAAATCCTCAGTACACGCCCCAGGTCACGGGCGTGACCTGGGGGCGTGACCATAGTCACGGCCGTGCTCCTCCTTCAGCTCGCGGAAGACATTGCCACGTCGGATTAAGATTACACGCACCAGGTCACGGGCGTGACCTAGGGCGTGACCTTCAGGTCACGGGTGTGACTCGCCAGACATGCATTCAATACAAGCAGTTTCCGCCGCCGAGCCGTTCCAGTTTACACGCCCTTGGTCACCGGCGTGACCAAGGGGCATGACCTCTCCCACAACTGCTAGATTAACTCCAGATCGCGCCGTTTCCCGCCATTTTCTGACTCGGTCAAGACATGCCCTGGGTCACGGGCGTGACCTAGGCCGTGACCCATCCAGATGATCAACTTTTGTGGTTTCTCTCCCCCAACGTTCTCGGGTTTTCATGACGCAGTTACGCAACTTACACGCCCTTGGTCACGGGCGAAACCAAGGGCGTGACTCACCAATTTTCTTCCTATAAAAGCTAGTTGCTGCCAAAGTGATGGGGATCCGATCCATGCTTAGATTGGGTCAATTTTAGAGTAATTTTCTACATTTTCTTATTTTATTTTATTTATGCAATTTTACTTTATATTTTGCAATTTCAATTCATAGCTTAGATTTACTTTACTCGCACTTGTACTTCTCTTTTCATAGTTATAAAATGTCTGTGTTCTTCGATCATGAGTAGCTAATTTTATTTACATTGATCGGATGAATTCTTAAGTAGTGGTATTTAATAATCTTTTTTTCATAGTTGGGTTTTGGAAAACTAGGATTTATCTTTGAATTTAATTGTTTCGAATTCATATGTCGCGAATATGTTTCTCGATCTACGATCTGTATGCTAGTGATCGAGAGATCCATGTGAACGAGGAGATCACTCAAAGATAAAAAGATTTACATGCATTCCTCGAGAGAGGGTGACGCAAATCTTCTGGATTGGAGTCAAACCCAATAGTGGGGCTCACTGCATAAAGCAAGCTTAGGGGTTTCGACTAGCCGAGGGGTCTTAATTGATCAACCTAAGGTTAGGTGGTAGTTCTCTCGAGAGAGGCTCTACCATATTCTGGGAACCTCCACGGTCAAGTTTGTCTAAATCCATTTCATATGAACTCTAGATTTACTAAGTATTTTACTTAAGAAGGATTCTCGTTCAAATGTTTCCTTTCTTTTATAAAAACCTTTTAAATATTTTTCTGATAAAATAATGTTAATTTACGTGAGTAAGATTACTCGACAGGCCTCGGGCAAATACGACATCCTTCCTATACTATATTTTGATCGGTATACTTACCTACATCGGGATATTAGTTGGAATTATTTTTAAAACTACATAAAATCCTTTATCAGAGACCTGGGAAGTATTTGAGCTCACTCATACTGCTCATCTCAAACTTTCCCTGCATCAAGTTGGCAAACTTTTTGCAGAGATTGTTATCTCTAGAGCCAAAGATGATGTCATGCACATAGACCTGCACTAGCAAGATCTTGCCCTTCACTTCCCTTAGGAACAATGTCTTATCAATCATTCCCCTTGAGAATTTGTTCTCAATCAGAAAGCTTGACATTGTTTCAAACCAGGCCCTAGGTGCCTGCTTTAAGCTATAAAGGGCTTCTCTAAGAAAACAAACATAATCACGGTGTGTAGAGTCTACAAAACCTGAGGGCTGCTCTACAAATACATCCTCTTTGAGGTCACCATTTAGAAAGGCTGACTTCACATCCATCTGGTAGACCTTGAAACCCTGGTATGCTGCATAGGACAGAAATAGTCTTATTGCTTCCAGTCTGGCTACTAGAGCAAATGTACAATCAAAATCTATCCCTTCCTCTTGTCTGTAGCCTTTTGCCACTAGCCTTGCTTTATTCTTGGTGATGATTCCATTTTCATCCAACTTGTTTCTGTAGACCCATTTAGTTCCTATGATGTTCTATCCTTAGGGTCTTGGAACCAGTTTCCAAACCTTGCATCTCTTAAACTGGTCCAGTTCCTCCTGCATTGCTGCAATCCAAAATGGATCCTGATTTGCTTTCTCAAATTTCTTGGGTTGATTTTGAGAGAGAAAACTCATGTACAATGCTTCATTTGCAGCTCTGCTCCTTGTCATCACACCTTGGTTGACATTTCCTATTATCTGTTCTTGGGGATGATCTCTTACTTGTCTCAAGGCAGTTGGTAGTATTCTGGGCACTTCTGCATTAGCAACTTCTTCAGGTTGCATTTCTTCAACTGTTTCTGAGCTTTCTGCAGGTTCTTCCTCGATTTCAACTATCACTGACTGATTCTTATTTTTGAGTGAGGTACCAGCATTGTCTTCAATGGATAACTTCTCTACTCTCTCCACTGTACCTGCATTCACTAGAGAACTAGACCAGCCCTTATGTATAAGGTTAGTCTCATCAAATACCACATGAACAGATTCTTCCACTGCTTGGATATTGATGTTGTACACTCTATAGGCCTTGCTATGAGAGTTGTAGCCAACAAAAATACCCTCACAGCTTTTCTCAACAAACTTAGTTAGCTTGGATTTCCCATTATTAAGGACATATCATTTGCTACCAAAGATCCTAAAGTAGGATTAGGTTGGTTTTCTGCCCTTCATTAACTTATAAGGAGTTTTCTTGTGGTCCTTAATGATGGAAGCCCTTATCACATGACAAGCAGTATTGACAGCCTCTGCACAGAATAATTTTGGTAGAGAGGAGTCACTTAGCATTGTCCTACTAGCCTCTATTAAGGTTCTATTCTTCCTTTCAGCAACCCCATTCTGTTGAGGAGTTCTAGGTGAGGAAAATTCTTGGGAGATACCTAGTTCTTGGCAAAATTCTATCATGGCCCCTGACTGAAATTATGTCCCTTGGTCACTTCTGATTTTGACCACAGTACAGTCCATCTCATTCTGGATCTGCCTAACAAAAATTTTCAAGATATCTAGGGTATCTGATTTTTTTTTTTGAGGAAGAATACCCAAGTGACCTTGAATAATCTTCAACAATTACAAGGGTGTAGGACTTCCCTCCTAAGCTATGAACTGACATAGGACCAAATAAATCCAGGTGCAGTAGAAATAAGCACCTCGTGGACTCTTTGTTAGATATGCTTTTAAAGCTGGTCCTAGTTTGCTTTCCTAGTTGGCAAACTTGACATGGACCATCTTTGATGCACTTAATATCAGGTCCATTTCTAACTAGGTCTTGTGAGAAGAGCTTGCCTATTGTCTTATAGTTGATGTGTGCAAGTCTCTTGTGTCATTGGATACAAAGAGCCTCTTTACCATCAGCCACAAGACATATGGGCATGGAAGAATTTGTATTGAGCAAGTTTAAACAATAAATGATTCCACTCCTAGTGCCAGTTAAGGTAGCCTCAGAATCTAAAGACTTCTTAATTAGACACTTGTCCTTGTGGAAGGTAATAACAAAGCCTAAGTCACAAAGTTGACTTATGCTTATGAGATTGTGTTTCAACCCCTCCACATAAGCAACCTTTGTGATGGTAACTAACCCATTTGAGATGCTGCCATAGCCCCTGGTCACTCCCTTTTCTGAACCACCAAAGATCACGGTTGGTCCATTTTCCACAGGGATGAACTCTTTCAAGTACCTTCTGACTCCAGTCATGTGCCTGGAGCAGCCACTGTCCAAATACCAAATTGGAGATTGGTTGGCATTTGGACCTACCTGCAAGACAAATTTCTTCCCATTAGGTACCCAATATGGATTGGGTCCTTAGTTTCTGTTCGGTTAATATAAAGGAACACTAAACCTCGGAGGGTTTTGCACTCTCTTTGCATTGAGCCCTGTTGGTTTCAACCAACAGTCCAAGGCAAAGTGGCCTACTTTCCCACAGCACCAGCATTCATGTCTGTTGTATCTTCTCTTCTTCTTCACCATCTGAGTGGGTTGGCAGTGCTGATGAGAAGAAGAGAATTCTTCTTGCCTAACAGATCTTGGGTGAACCTCAGATGTGTGAGTTTGGGGTGGAATCGGTCTCACCACATTTTGATTCATCTTCTTGGGAACAGGCTTTGTAGGAACAGCCTTTCCCCTACCCTTGATTGCTGTTGTTGCAGGTTTGTGGGATGAAGGACTTGACACCAGCACCTTCTTATAGGAAGGTCTAGCCTCAGATTCTTTTCCCGTAACTGTCTCCTGATTAAAACCGATACCAGCTCTGAACTGTCGAGAGAAGGTGTCAATGATAGGCAGGATAATTTTGGGCATTGAGAAGCTAGATGCAAGTTTCTTTTCAGCCAACAACATTTCCTCAAGGTCCTTGATGACCTTGTTCTTCTGTCCTAATTCAGCATTCTTAAGCCTTATGGCTTCCTTGAATTTGTCCACTTCTTTGCTCATAGCAGCCAGCTTCTCAACTGTCTCCTGGAGCTCAGATTGAACAGGCTTCAAGGAATCTAACTCCTTGGTCTGGACTTTGAGGAGTTTCTTACAACTTTTGAAGGCTTTCCATAGGGCTTTATATTGCCTTATTAGTTCAGATTCAACATCATATTGGGATCTTGAGGCTGCGCTGTTGGCAGCAGACACATCCTCATCATCATGCACATAATCTGCTACTGATTCAGAATCGGAGTCAGATAGAGGAGTTCTGTTGGTTATCTTCCCAGGAGAGATGTCATCCTAGTTGTCTTCACCTATGGCCATCAAGCCAATGAGTGCATCTTCCTCAGTACCAGAGAAACTTGAGTCAGAATCACTCAGTGTTCTGACCTTCTTTGCCATGAATCATTTTTCTGATTTCCTCTTGCTCCTTGAGCTTCTCCATTCTTCATGGTTCCTTGACACCTTCTTCTTAGAGGGGCAGTCAGCAGCCATGTGACTTGTCTTGCTATAGGAATAGCAAACAGTATTATTTAAATCATGTTTACCAGGGTTAGTCATGTACCTTTCCTCCCTGGGGGCTCTGGATCTGTCACGATAATCAGATCTTCTGGAACTTGAAGATGAATTTCTGTGATTATCCGTTCTCCTTCTGTGTATCAGCTTCCTGATCAGTTTTGAGAGAAGGGCCACCTCTCTGTCAGTGTCATCAGAATCTGAAGAGCTAGCTTCTGATTCCTCACTTCTCTCAGATCTGCTCTGAGTTACAAAGATCATTCCCTTGGATCTTCTGGTGCTCTCAGCCTTTAGAGCCACAGATCTGTCTCTTGAGCTCACCTTTGAGCTTTCTTCTTCAGCCTTCCTGGTGTTAAGTTGAAGTTCATGAGACAGCAACTTCCAATACAGATTTTTGGGCTCCATGATGCCCAGCTGACCCATCTCTCTTATGGCACAGATCTTGATGTCCCATTCTTTTGTGAGGGATCTAAGAAACTTGTCATTAAGATCTGAGTTTGTGAATTCTCTTTCATAGTTTCTCAATCCATTCACTATCTTGAAAAATCTCTCATAACAGTTAGAGATTATTTCATTCTTGCCTTGCTTGAAGGCCTCATACTCTTGGTTGAGAAGGGATTCTCTATCATCCCTAACCTCTTCAGTACCCTCCATGCACACGATCAAGGAGTCCTACATTACCTTGGTCGTTTTGCAGTGAATCAGATTCTGGAGGGTTGAATCATCTATGGCACTTACAATGACATTTTGTGCCCTCTTATCTAGGCCTGCCAAGGCTAGCTCGTCCTTGGTCATGTCCTCATATTTATTTACCACCTTCTTTGTTGGATCAATGGTGGAAGAAGTTGTAGGGATAAAGGGACCTTGTTGGATTGTCAGATAGATTCTTGGATCAGGCGCTTCCATGAACAGCCTAACCCTTTCCTTCCAGATAGGAAAGTTCTCCTTTGTGCAGATTGAAAGTTTCAAGGATCTCATCTCCCGATTTTGATCTCCACCAGCCATAGTGAGTCGTTCCACGATCTAGATCAGACGGTTAAGTCTTCTTTTGATCAACCTCCCTCTGATACCACTTGTTAGTAATGGAACGTTCACCTAGAGGGGGGGGGGGGGGGGGTGTTAGGTGATCTGGGTTCTTTTCAAATTATTTGAGCGAGTTTCGAATATTCAACCACAACACAAAAATATTGCACTGATAAACACAGATAAAACACACCAGACGACACAAGATCTATAGAGGTTCCTCAAGACTTGGTGTCTTGAGTAGTCCTCTGTCCCTCTACGCCTACCCAACAGTGTGCTAGGATCGGCAAAGTCCGCCAAAAACATCAGGCCCTCAAGCCTTACACCACGGACCCGCAAGTTCTACAGCCTAGTCCCGCAAGCCCCTACTACACCTGAGCCCGCAAGCTCGACACTCAGGCCCGCAAGTCCCTACTGCGCCCGAGCCCTCAAGCTCGACAAGATCGGACCCGCAAGTCCACTGCCCTGGCCCTTAAGCCTCACAGCTCTCCAGCCCTCAAGCTAGATGGTGTCGGACCCACAAGTCCACTGCCCTGGCCCTCAAGCCTCACATCTCTCCAGCCCTCAAGCTAGACAAATAGGCCTGTAAGCCTTACAAGAAATTACAGTGATAAAGACTGTTTCATCTGCCGGATGAAGATCGGCAACTTAGCCTGATGAAGATCGGCTCCTTAAGGTTGAAGAAGATGTTTCTGATTCAGATCATGAGCGCACAGTTCTTCTTCATTCTTTTCTTAGCCTGATGAGGATTGGCTTCTTATCAGTCGATGGAGATGACTGCTTCTTCCTTTTCTCTTTCTTTCTTGCGCCGCTTTTACTGTTCTATTTGCTGTATGCGCAAGTTCTTTCTGATTGATCGATTGATTCTCACATTAGGGCAACCTCTTATCTCTTTTATAAGACTACGAGGCTCCCAACGGTCTTTTGAAAAAGTTTCTTAAGTGTCAGACGCTCCTTTCCTTAAGAGCATGCGCTGATTGGACAATCAGGCGGCGACATTAAATGCTGACAGCGCGTCCGAAACATTTGAATCTATCTCGGCGATATTTCCATTGTTACAACGACATGGACAATATATCGACGACAGGACTTTGTCGATGCCTTGAACTTAGGTAGACTTTCAATTCTTCTTGCTTCTGCCTCTGATGCAGGTATCTCGATGATATTAGACATTCTGGTGCTTCTGCATGTACGACGATATGCTGTCTCTGACTGTGTCATCGTAATCTTCTTTCTTGTAGACTATCGTCATAATCACGTTGTTCTCTCGACGACATGAGTGATAAGATGTCGACAGATCATACTTTAGCAACTGCTTGTCTTCATTTATCCTTCTTCAGGCTTCTCGATGACATGCCTTCTTTATGATGATGTTCAACGCCATCAGTCTTACTTAGCCTTTTCAGTGACAAGGCTTCTTCACGATGATGTCTGTTCTTCTTTGACTATCTCGACGATATAGTTTTTTATCGATGATCTCTTCGACACTGATCTTCTTTTTGTCATTTCAACGACAAGGCTTCTTCATCTTCTCGATGACAAGGACACTTTGGTGAAGTCGACGATATCGCGTCTTCTCTGCGTTCGACGATCTTCCTTCTGCGTTCAACTAACTTGCCAAGTCTCAGCGTTCGACAAACTTGCCAAATCTCATCGTTCGACGAACTTCATTCTTCGTTCGACGAACTTCCTTCTGTGTTCGACGAATTTTGTTCTGCTAACTTCCTGAGATTTATAAGCTAGAGAAGTGATCAAATACAAAGTGAAGTTTTCTTGACTTAGTGACTTCTTCAAATTAGGAATCATGTGGGCAAGATTCCCAACAAATGTTATCCTTTAGTTCTGTTAATTCGACATCATATATTTTATGTACAACCCCATGTTCGTAGAAGTGTAAAATTAGACTAGGATATAGGCAAAGCGAGTTGGGCTCACTGCCTTGAGGCGAAGTGGGTCGCGAGTGCGGGGATATCTCGCAGCTTCACGACAAGTGGGTCGTGAGGGCAAAGCGAGTTAGGCTCGCCGCCTCGCGAAAAGTGGATCACGAGGGCGAGGCAAGCATTAGCTCTCCTAGGTAAGTGATGAGTCTCATTTATATAGCATTTTATAGACTCATCTAGGCATGTTTTCATTGATAAATATTTCACTTTCATCATGCATTCACTCATATTTCTCTAAATCACCTTTTCAAATGAGGTGCACTTTTTGGCCCATTGTCGTGTGCATTTGCACACTCTGTCACTCGGGGTAAGCACTTCGTGCTCCCCATATCTTTATTGTGTTATTTCAAACTAGTTATGTGTGTTGGCGGCCTGTGCCCCAGGTTTTTGGTTACAATGTAGGTGGGCAGATCTTCATTCTATTGGAATTCATACATGGAGAAATCGCACGGTTGTGTGTTTCATTGATGCACTATTTCTGTGACCGTGCGATTCCTACAGTGCCTAAAAATGGTGATCTGCCCTGGCTCGTGCATTTTGTTCGCGGACGGTCAGTTTTGATCGTGCGTGAGCAAAATCGCACGAGCTTCTTTCTTTTGTCATAAAATTTATTTTATTTGCAACTTTCCAGATAGCACGATCGTACGTTTCCTTGGCGCACGATCTGGTTGATCGTGCGCGTTTATTTATGGTCCAGAATGGTGCTCTGGATTTGCTCGTGCGTTTTGTTCAAGCAGGGTTGGTTTTGCCTATGCGTAAGTAAAATCGCACGAGCTCCTCTTTTGTCAAAAAAATTTTATGTTTTATTTTGTTCATGCACGGTCGTGCGTTTCTAATATGCACGGTCGTGCATGAACAAAATTTTGCAACTTTTCTATTTAAGCTGCGATTTTTAGGTTTTCAGGACCCGAACAGTTCCGCGATTTTTCCTCCGCAAGAGGAGCTCCAACTCCATTTTATTCCACTCTTCCTCCCCCTTTTGCCTGAGGCCACCTCACATCATCCAAGCGCTTCAAGGAGAGGATTATTCACTCATCTTCATCGCCAAGCTAGGAGTTCTTCGCATCGGGTGTGTCTGGATTGTAGTTTATCGGAGAAGATGGGTTCATTGGGAGGAAGTGACAGCCCTCCTCTACCCCGGAAAATATTTGGGACCATGCTAGGACGCGGATTGATGCCCCGACGATTCCTATCGTGAATCTACAACAAGCCTCCAGATTCAGTTGTATCTCTTGCATTTTTCTCCTCTTGGAATATTGTTGTTAGTGTAATCTTCTTTATTTGATGGTGTTTTCACTCTACATTTGATTTAATCTTCATCTCATTGTTATGCAATGTTATTATTCTTGTCGGAGTGCTTGAGGTGAGCTCTTATGGTAATTGTGGTGTGAGTGTTTGGGTTCGCTACACTAGAAATTGCTAGGTGTGAGCTTTGTGACGAGGTGCTTGTGACCCTCATTCCGTCGGTGCCACTCACTCCATCCGCAAGCCTTCTCATCCATCCACGTAGCGCAACGGTGCTAACGGCCCGTGTAATCTATTCGCCTAGCCAAGAGGTGCTAACGGCCCTCAAACCTTTCCGCAGTTCCACTCACCTCATCGGCTTGCCTTTTCGTCCATCGGCCTAGCGAAGTAGTGCAAAGCGGACTGCATAGTTTCCATCTGTCCAGCGATGCAGTGCATAGCAGCCTGCATAGTAGTTGTTTAGTTTCTTTTCTTTAATTTTCCATAAGCCAAATCACCCCGTTCACGTTTCACTCGACTTAAAGGACTTCAATCTCAAGTCCTTCCTCGATAGATAACTCCACCTTATGGTGTTCCTTAGAGATTCGATACTCGGGGATTCACTCATCATTTTATATAACTTGAATGATTGGTGAACTGCAGTTTCGTGCCGCAGTCTCGCTCCAGCCTATAGCGGTGTGCTAAATTTGCGCATCAAGTTTTTAGCGCCGTTGCCGGGGAGCACAGTCGTGTGAGTTGCTGTAGAGGGAGACAAGAGATAGTAGTTCTTCCAGTTTGAATGGCACCGTTATTACTTTTGTTGCTTTTTAATTATATATTTTCAGTTTTCTATTTTTATCCTTTCCTATTTTAGATTTTTAAAGCAAGTTTTTGTTTTCCAAGTTTAGTTATAATTGATTGTGTAGCTTTTCTGTGCAAAGAACTTTGAATTTTGTTCTATCCGTAATTTTTGCGCTATAGATTCTGTGCCTAAGCTTAGTTGTTGTTTGCCCAGAATTCCCACGACCACTTTTCTAGTCAGAAAGGACCCTTCCCAGCGATCTCAAGTTTTGGAGACCACCCAGATCGCCAGTTTCCCTCTCCCAGATTTCGTCCAAGTCCCAGCGGTCAGGCATCAGAGATCGCTGAGACCGGGTGGTCTGCTTCATTTTCCTCTTATCTGTGCCCCGGTTATCCTGTACCCTGGGCAGCCCATAATTTTTGGATATGCCCATTTGGGCAGCCTCCTCGTCTATAAATAGAGGGGTATGGGTACCTGAAAAGGGACTTTTGCTTCGAGCCTCCAGCTTACAACCTGTGTAAGCGGTCTTTATTTTTATCACTTTTCTACCTCTCCCCCTGGCCAGTTTTTGACCCCCCTATATAATGCTTTTTTGAGATCAATCAAAGAAGTTTCTCTCAGAGTTCCCTTTTCTGGCATCCTTCGTCCTATGTAACCTACACTCCACAGTTCCTTTCTCTCCTCTTTTAAGTGTGAGTCTTGGATGTACATTTTTTGTACCAACAGAACGAACATGCGACCTTTAGATCGGAGTTGTTAGGCGAAGTCAGCGGACCTTCAAGATGTCATATCACAAGCATCATTCTCGTCGGTTGATGCGATGATTCGGCAAGTGCACCGGTCGCGCAAGTAATAATAATGGGGAAAATCCCCGAGTGTCGGTCTCTTGAGGAACACAGTAAGGTGGAGTTAGGTTTTGAGGAAGGACTTGAGATTGAAGTCCTTAAATCGGATGGGATGCGGGGGAGTTGGGTTGGCTTTTGGAAAATAAAATAAAAGCTATCAACTACTCCTATGCAATGCCACTATGCAATGCTTCGCTTGGAGGGATGGAGACTAGGCAGGCCTTGAGCGCGCTGCGTCGAAAGGGCGGATGGACGAGTAGGCAAGCAGAGTGAGGGTCGCTAGCACCTCTTCGACAAGCACGCCACTAGCAATTGCAAGTGCGGCACACGAATGTGACGGCGGAATGGAAATGGACGGCGGCGCACCTCAAGCAACTCAAATAGATAAATTACACAATCACATAGACATGAAATATATATGTAAATATAACTAATTCAAGTGCCACTTCATCATCATGATTAGATCTAGCAACATATACATCAAAAAGAGAAGAATAAGGCAAGAAATCGACCGAATCCGAAGTCTCGTTGTAGATTCTCGGTTGGAATCGCCGGGTTGTCAATCCGCGTCCAAGCTCGGTCCGCAACTACGTCCGGGGTAGAGAGAGCTGTCACGACTCTCCAATGGACCCGTCTTCTTCGTGTCACGATCCGGTAGAGGTTGCAAACTTCCTCTTGCTAGATGGAGATGGCGGCTAGATCTCTCTTTGAAGCTCTTGGATGAAGGGGGAGGCCGAGAGGAAACTCCGGCTCAAGATTGGCGTGAAGAACAAGCCCGGAGCACCTCCAGATGGTGGGCGGCGGTGGAGGGGCGAAGTCAAGACGAAACTGGAGCAGAAACGGCGGAAAACAGCGAGCGATCTGACCTAAATCGCGAGCAGCGGAATTTATAGGCGCTGGAATTAAACAGTGCGCACGGTCATTGGAGCACGACCAGTGGTCGTGCGCACTAGAATCCTGTGATCGTGTGCTCTGCCTGGACGGAGCCTGCAAATACAGAAATTATAAAATAACATGTTCGCACTACCAGTGGCGCACGACCGGTGGTCGTGCGCACTATCGTAGGTGGTCGTGCGCACTAGTTGAAACAGAACTCATGAAATTGATGATAAGTGCGCACGAACAGTGGCGCACGACCGGTGGTCGTGCGCACTATCGTAGATGGTCGTGCGCACTGCACCAAACAGAACTCATGAAAAAAGGGTTAAGTGCACACGATCAGTGGCGCACGACCAGTGGTCGTGCGCAATAGAACCGGTGATCGTGCGCAGTGTTCCTGTATAGAATTGTACCGGGAACACCTGCACGACTCCTATTCCAGCACAACCACCAATCTAGCCACTGAAGGTGGCACTTAACAATGCATGAAAGCTAAAGATGAAGATAAACAATAAATAACACCAAAACGGGCCTAGAAGTGCACATAGCAAGGAATAACAAATATAAGCTAAAACAGGCTAAAGTGCAGTGGAATTACTAGAAAAACGGCCCAGATGAGTCCATAAAAGTGTATATGATCAGGACTCATCACACCCCCAGACTTACCTGTTTGCGCGTCCCGAGCAAACAAATTCTAAGCGAACGGGGAAAGAAAAGTAGATGGCTTAAAACTACAATACAGAGTACCATGCGAAGTCGCATGCTCACGTGCATAAGAAAAATAGTATAAAAGATTTCTGATTATAAAAACAGTTTATATATTTCTAAAAGAGTAAAAGCATATTACAACTACTCAAAATGGTGAACAACGGTGAATCATTCGGTCATGCATACGGAGAAAGTAAACTAAGCGCTGAGACGAGCATTGCTCAAGATCGGGATGCGGGAAAAACTCTACTGAAATCCATCAGTGTCGGTGACCATAAGCTTGCCCGGTCACATTCTCTCCACGGCACTGGTTTGACTCAAATGCGTGAATCAATAGGACTTTAGGTTTTAAATGGGGCTTGGGTTTAGGTGAGGTATACAATGATAAAGACGATGGTTCAAATACTAAACCCAAATGAGCAAATGCATAACATTATCCTCATTCACCACACAAACACGCGGGTACACAACACCCCCAGACTTGGACTTAACAGCATGGGTGCGTGCACCGCCTACTCCCAAACATAAATCTATACATAAAGATTTTCAATTGAACACTCCTTCTCTTTCCTTTCTTTTTAACTTCTTTTCTTTTTCTCATTTTTTTTCTTATCATTTTCAGCAAATAAACAAAAGGACACATCCACAACTTCACAAACATATTACCACATCAACAACCCAACTCATGAAAATAATAAACAGCTAAAGCTCAGATTTGGGTGTGCGACTAGGATTGGCTTTTGGGCTTTGGTGAAATAAAAGTGGGGCTGAATCAAAGAACGGGTAGGCACAACTGGGCTAGCGAGGATATAGCGGTATGGATAGGCACAAAGGCTCAACCGGGCCAAAATGATGGCCTATATCACATTCACGCAATTGACTAACCGTATACCCATGCTTCAAGAATCGCTTGGGGCAAGTTCTAGCCAACGAGAAAGATTCTCCTTTCTCCCGACTCAAGCAATACGATTCTAGCGATCGTTTACACACATCCCTATGCTACCGTTTGATTCCACAGAATTCACCATTTGAGTAGAGTAAACAACATTTACACTAATAAGAAAAATATAAAACCATAAGTATAAAGAGAAGTCTACTCTACACAAATTTCAATGCAATCGAGCACTCGACTAGGAGCACTACTAGAGTCAACATTTTACTCTGCTACATAGTCCTAAGCCATCACCTAGACTTTCCCAAATAAGCAGAAGAATTAAATTCACAACAGAGCAAGCAAACAGATGAGTACGCGCTCAAGTGGGTGATGTGGTGTGCAATGAAAATGAACAACAATTTAAAAGAAATCTTCTAGCATGCAGTGCAATAGTGCACGTGAGCGGGTAAACAAAACTACTCTCCCCCAGACTTAAACTAAACAATCCGCATAATATATGACAGGAAAATCAAAATAGGGCTAGGGAAAGAGAGTACCCAATGCTTAGCAAGTGAGCATACCAGAAGACGCGTGCAAACTAAGACAACGCTGCAGCATCCGCCATCCAGAAAAAAGATACCTGCAGGGGTCAGCTCCGCAAAAACAAAAGAAAAAGACAAGCTAAAATAAACTACAGCTAACTAAACATGATTAGAAGAAATAAAAATGCAGGAAAAGTAAGATAACTACTGGGGTTATTGTCATCCCAGCACGACTTATTCAAAACTAAAACGGTTCTAGCTAATGGGAGTATGGAATGAGAAGTGGACAGGTAACTGGCCTAATATCCGTGTCGGTAGCGGGTACCGATACGGTGATAGAACAGTCACGCCTCTACCCGAATATAAATAATACCTGCTCGTCACAGGTAGAGGGAATAAAAAGTAAGAAGAGGAAGAGGCCTGGTCCTCACTCATCTCACCAAAACTACCCTTGCCCAGCAAGGTATCGTCCACAGCAGGTCCGCAGGAGGAGAAGGCAATGAGTGGAGCTTCCTCTACGGAGGGGGAATGAACCTCCTCACATGAGAGGATGCTCTCATCATTGACTTGAGCAAAAAGCTCCAAGTCCTCCTGATGTACCTGCGAAGATTCAACCTGCACAGGCTCAGATGAAGAAGGGGGGTTAGGAAATAAAAGAGAAGAATGACTTAAATAATCAAAAATTGGGGGAGTGGTCCCGGTCTCACTCCCAACAGGATCCAAGGATAGATCGCTATCATCATCGTAAGTATCATGGCGAGGGGAACCCAAGAACTCAAGGGCCTCAGTGGTGGTTCGGACCTCCTCGTCCCATGAAGAAGTGCAAACCTCCTCATCAGAGAGAGTATCCTCCTCAACCCACTTTGGAGCATCCTCCGAGTCCGAAGCATCACCCCGCTCCTTTACTTTGATAGGATCATAAAGAATGTGTGTAGACAAATCGTGCAAAGAAACTGGAAAAACACAAAGATTTGGTTCCTCCGTAAAAAGATCTGCTAAAGCCTCCCCGATGGAAAGAATACTTTCCTCATCATGCTCAGGTGCATCTAGGAGCTCCCATTCCTCTCCTTGTTGCCCAACAGATGAGTGATCATCATCACTGGGAGTGAAGCCATACACAGGGAGTGAGGAGTCCATGCACGAGACAAGCTCGGGGGTAGAGGGCACAATTGCCTCCATGGGTAAAGAATGAGTGATAGGGACAATGTTGTCATGAGTGGAGGAGCGGCGGTCAGGATTGAAAAGACTAGGACAGTCCTTCAATTCATGACCCTCTCCTCGACACAACAAGCAAACAACGTTCCTACACTGCCTAGCATTTAATTCATTCATTTGGTCTAAATAATAGTCCATCATGTCGTAAGTGCCAGGAGAAATATCCCATGAAGACATTTTCAATAATAAAAGCAGATATAAAGAGGCTGAAATTCTTTGCAAGGAAATCTACACAAACTAATAAAACTCCTTGGATTAAACTTGCTTAAAACTTTAAAATAGGAGAGAAGAAATAATAACAAATAATATAAATTTAAAAAGCAAACAAAAATAAAAAGGCGGCTATAAACACTGGAAGAAACTTCTCTCTCTCAGCTCTCCCTCTAAAGAAAACTCACACGTCTGTGTTCCCCGGCAACGTCGCCAAAAACTTGATGCGATGATTCGGCAAGTGCACCGGTCGCGCAAGTAATAATAATGGGGAAAATCCCCGAGTGTCGGTCTCTTGAGGAACACAGTAAGGTGGAGTTAGGTTTTGAGGAAGGACTTGAGATTGAAGTCCTTAAATCGGATGGGATGCGGGGGAGTTGGGTTGGCTTTTGGAAAATAAAATAAAAGCTATCAACTACTCCTATGCAATGCCGCTATGCAATGCTTCGCTTGGCGGGATGGAGACTAGGCAGGCCTTGAGCGCGCTGCGTCGAAAGGGCGGATGGACGAGTAGGCAAGCAGAGTGAGGGTCGCAAGCACCTCTTCGACAAGCACGCCACTAGCAATTGCAAGTGCGGCACACGAACGTGACGGCGGAATGGAAATGGACGGCGGTGCACCTCAAGCAACTCAAATAGATAAATTACACAATTACATAGACATGAAATATATATGTAAATATAACTAATTCAAGTGCCACTTCATCATCATGATTAGATCTAGCTACATATACATCAAAAAGAGAAGAATAAGGCAAGAAATCGACCGAATCCGAAGTCTCGTTGTAGATTCTCGGTTGGAATCGCCGGGTTGTCAATCCGCGTCCAAACGCGGTCCGCAACTACGTCCGGGGTAGAGAGAGCTGTCACGACTCTCTTATGGACCCGTCTTCTTCGTGTCACGATCCGGTAGAGGTTGCAAACTTCCTCTTGCTCGATGGAGATGGCGGCTAGATCTCTCTTTGAAGCTCTTGGATGAAGGGGGAGGCCGAGAGGAAACTCCGGCTCAAGATTGGCGTGAAGAACAAGCCCGGAGCACCTCCAGATGGTGGGCGGCGGTGGAGGGGCGAAGTCGGACGAAACTGGAGCAGAAACGGCGGAAAACAGCGAGCGATCTGACCTAAATCGCGAGCAGCGGAATTTATAGACGCTGGAATTAAACAGTGCGCACGGTCATTGGCGCACGACCAGTGGTCGTGCGCACTAGAATCCTGTGATCGTGTGCTCTGCCTGGACGGAGCCTGCAAAGACAGAAATTATAAAATAACATGTTCGCACGACCAGTGGCGCACGACCGGTGGTCGTGCGCACTATCGTAGGTGGTCGTGCGCACTAGTTGAAACAGAACTCATGAAATTGATGATAAGTGCGCACCAACAGTGGCGCACGACCGGTGGTCGTGCGCACTATCGTAGATGGTTGTGCGCACTGCACCAAACAGAACTCATGAAAAAAGGGTTAAGTACACACGATCAGTGGCGCACGACCAGTGGTCGTGCGCAATAGAACCGGTGATCGTGCGCAGTGTTCCTGTACAGAATTGTACCGGGAACACCTGCACGACTCCTATTCCAGCACAACCACCAATCTAGCCACTGAAGGTGGCACTTAACAATGCATGAAAGCTAAAGATGAAGATAAACAAGAAATAACACCAAAACGGGCCTAGAAGTGCACATAGCAAGGAATAACAAATATAAGCTAAAATAGGCTAAAGTGCAGTGGAATGACTAGAAAAACGGCCCAGATGAGTCCATAAAAGTGTATATGATCAGGACTCATCATCGGTCTCCAAGCGGCCGCCCCTCGATCAATCCAACCTCCATAGAAGATTCGGAACGTCATTTTGAGCTTCGCGTCGAGCAAGCTCTTCAAGAAGTCACCCTAACTCGCCAGGAGACTGCCCAGGCTCAGCAAGAGTCTGCAAGACATTTTGAAGTCTTGATTCAGACTCTAGCTGCGATCTCCCAAGAGCTCCTCCCCCAACCGAATCAGGTTGCCACCCCAAATACCCTAGATTGTTTGTCTTGCGGTCACCCCATCGATCAACTGACCTTCCAGCCCGCAGCTCCAGCGCGACCTCAAGCTGAAGAGTTCTCAGCTTGTCAAAATTTCCTTAGGGAAGCAGCTCAGGGACCTCCTGCTCATGCCTTAAATTTCCAGGAAGATTATGCATATCCTCCAGCTCCTGCTTTGGCCTTTCCTGCTTCTTTTGACATAGCTGAAGCAGAGGAGCCTTCTCCTTTCACTGATAGAATTCGTTGGGAATCAATTCCCCGTGGCTTTAGAGAGCCCCGTTTACCCATGTTTACAGAGGAAAGTGACCCAGTTTCCCACCTTCAAGCTTCCGAGTCCGCTGTTACTCTAAGGACTCTCTTAGATGCCATGAAGTGCAAATTGTTGATCACTTCTTTCGACGGGCATGCCAGGGAGTGGTATTATAAGCTACCTTTCCAATCCATCCCGAGCTTTGCCATCTTAAGGCATGAGCTTCTTCTGAGGTTCGCAACCTCTAAGAAGAGGAAGAGTGGCCCTGCGGCCCTCTTCAAAATCAAGCAGGAGGAAGGCGAGACTTTGGCTCATTTTATTGATCGATTTTAGAAAGAAATTCTTGGAATAAGGGATGTAGATCCCTCCCTCTATATGGTAGCTCTAATCAATGGTTTGCAAGAAGGACCTCTCAAGTTCGAGGTCACGACTAGGGAGCCTATCTTATATTAAGAGTTGATTAGTATTACAAACCGTCACATAGAGGGGGAGATCAATAACCCCGTCTATGTCTCCAACCTTACAAGTAAATCCATCCAAAAAGGGTCGTCAGGTTTCTATCCAGCCCCACCATCCTCCAAACCACCTCGTCAAGAGTTTCAGCCCTCTTATCAAAAGGGGAAGAACTCCCATCACTATTGCTCTCAGCAAGGGAATCAGCAGTTCCAGCCTGAAGGGTCTTCTCTGCCAATCCCAGCTGCCCTAGTTCAGCAATCCACCCCAGTTCACCAAATTCAATACTCTCAGCCATCCTAGCAAACTCCTCGGCCACTCTTCAATGATTCCCAAGAATCCTTCACAAACCATGGTATCTCCATGAGTGAAGTGGTTCAGGTTCTTCAGAAACAGCCTTTCTACAAAAGGCATGCCACGATGAGCTCCGATCCAAGAACCAGGAATCAGGCTCTTTACTGTGAACACCACATGGAAATAGGTCATACGACTAAGAATTGTAGAGCTCTCCGCTTGCTGGTGGAGAAGCTCTTAAAGGAGGGCAAATTCAAAGATTTATTCCAGAAGGAAGATCCCTCCAAAGCCTCGACGTCCAAAAGCAAGGAGGTAGCAGTTCTCTGGGAGTGTGAAGAGGTGGATGATGTTGGTCTTCTAAGAAATATCGAATACCCAGGTGAATGCATAGATGCGAACGACGAAGGTACGTTAGGTAATCTTTTTTGCATTCACGGAGGTGCAGGTCTTGAATCTTCCCGGAAATCTAGCCTCGCAAGTGTCTATCAATCCGAGGTTGCAGCTACTTACTCCTCAGCTACAATCAGGGGAACGATCACCTTCGGGCAGGAAGATCTTTCCCCGACCTCCAATCCTTTTAACGATGCAGTCACTATCAAAGCGGTGATAGAAAATAATACTGTTGATAAAATCTTGCTGGATACATGAAGCCCAGTTAATATCCTTTTCAAACCTGTCTTCAAAGCATTGAAAACCGGGAAAGTTCTCCTCTAAACTGAAGGGCCGATTCATGGTTTCTTGGGAGAGAAGAAAGAGGTAGAAGGAGTCATCACTCTTTCAGTGAAATTAGCCAGAATAGTTAAGTTGGTAAAATTTCTAGTCGTTGAAGCTCCTAGCAGTTACAACGCAATCGTTGGATGGCCTGTCTTGAATGATTACCAAGTGGTAACCTCGACATTCATCAAGACGTGAAGTTTGCCATGAATGGTAAACAATATCGGATTAGAAGTGATCAATTAAAGTCCAGAGAATGCTACATCAGGACAGTTAATATGATCCAATCATCTCCTCATCAGAATCTTCCGCAAGGTGACTATTCTGGGTCTTATTCTCTTCCTCAGGATATAACTACTCAATATCGGCATCAAGATGGTGTTGGAACATTGCCTTCCGCATCTCCTAGGTTTGAGAATAACAAATCCTATGTGTATTTGATCTTGTGTGTTCAAGTGTGCAGGTTAACATAGTCCATATGACTCAAGGAGTACTCATGATGACTGCCCCCAAAATTGAGGCTCGAATTCGAAGAGGCTCACTAGCGCCGGCGGTAGCACCTAGCACCGGGCGCTAGCGATGAATAGCGCAATTCCAGGAGCTAATTATAGAAGGCGCTAACGCCTGGCGGTAGCGGATAACGCCGGCGGTAGCACTGAACACAAAAGGAATAAAAGCAAGGTTGCCGCGGATTGAAGATCCTGCTGCGCAAAAAGTTACTTAATCAGGGATAGCGCCGGCGGTAGCTACAAGCGCTGGCTGTAGCATAGCGCAGAAAAGGCATAGAGCAAAATGTTGCCGCGGATGGGAGATCCTGCCGCGCAAAATCTTTCCTAATCCGGGCTAGCGCCGGCGGTAGTGCTAGCGCTGGAAGTAGCGCTTGGGCTATATAAAGGAGCCCTCACCTCTCGTTTCAGACACACATCAGAGAGAGAGAGGTAGTGTTACAACTCCAGAGGCTATCTTGGCCGAAACTTGAAGTCCTAGCGAAGCTCTGCAATTTCTGAAGGAGAATTCCATCACGCCGAAACCAGACGAAGTCCGCTTCGACAAACGCTGATTCTACAACGGATCTTCGTCTCCGACTTCAGAAGTTCATCTTAAGGGAAGTTTTATTATTTTATTTATCTTTCTTTGTAAACGGTAGTGAAATCGCCTCGTGTTGGCGACTAGGTCTGGGGTAGGACTTAGGGCTGAAATTCGCCTCGTGTTGGCGACTAGATCTAGGCTAGGTCTAGGGGGTGCTCGAGGCCACATCCGGGGAAGGATTGGCTAGAGCGGTTTGAGGCCGAATCCGGGAAGGAGAAAGCTAGGGCCACCGGTTCGTGGGGAAGCGAGTCGGGATAGAAAATGAAAAGAGATTTTATTATTCGCCTCCGATCTCTAGCGCCATTGAGAACAAGTTTTGTAAAACTTATTTAATATCAATAAAGCGTGTCTCTCTTTTTGTTTTACTTGACTTCTTGTTTTAATATTGCAATATTCCAAAGTTTTTCTAAATAAAATCTAAAGTTTTTTGAAAACCCTTATTCACCCCCCCCCCCTCTAAGGGCGCCGACCGATCCAATAAGTGGTATCAGAGGGAGGTTATTCCAATCGGCTTAACAACCGGGAATAATGGCGTCTCATGATCTCGCTTCTATCAGTGGGGGTAATTTTGAAGAAGAAGAAAAATCTCTTGCATCACCTTTATTCGAAGGATCAAATTATAAAGGATGGAAAAATTTAATTGAAAAATTTATTAAAACTTTAGATATCGAAGTATGGAATTTAGCCATAACTAGACCTGCAAATGAATCAAATAAAAAAGAACTTCAGTTAAATGCAAAAGCTAAACACTATTTATTTTGTGGTCTTTCAAATGAAATTTTCAAATTAATATACTGCTTTTCTAGTGCATACAAAGTATGGAAATTTCTTGAAGAAATGTATGATCTTCCTCTCGCAGGTATGGAACAAACACAGGAAGAGAAAAATGTCCAAGCATCCACTATCATTCAAGAAGATCTCTCTCGGAGCAAAGCCATGGAGAATATTGAAATAGAAAAGGATAACAATACACCAAGAGAAAGAGAAGATATAGATCCATCTATAATGGAGGAAGAACTAAAAGATGACGAAGGAATTTCATGTTCACAATCTGCCTCCTCCAATAGCGCTGTAAGGAAGACTAAATCTTCTTCTTCTGTGATAACTTCCATTTCTAGTTTCAATATACTAAAAATAGCTAAACGTAAGATCAAGAAATTGAAAATTACTAATAAAAATTTACGTTTAGAAAATAAGAGATTAAAAACTAATGTTAATTTAGAATCTAATTGTGATGTGGTTTCACCATCTTGTCCTTTACTTGAAAACACAAAACCTTGTTTTGATTGTGATAATTTTAAGGAAAAACTTAAGGAACTTGAAAAAGAAATTATTTGGATAAAAGAACATAATGAAAAATTATGTTTAGAAAATTCATCGTCGAAGAATGATTGTGCTAAATGTAAAGACTACGAGATTGAAATTAAAGAGATGGACGAAACATTTGATGAATATAGGGATTAATATGAAAAACATATTGAATCAATTGCTACCACTCTTAAAAATAGCACAATCGCTTACAATAAAGCCAGACACAATTTACAAATTAAGAATGATGAATTAAATGCTAAAATCAAGGAAATCATAAAGAAAAACACTCATTCACAATACCATGATATATCTAAAAGCAAGTTAAATATAAATTCTCAAAATATTAATAAATCAAACAATGGAAATAAAAGACATCAACAAATTAAAAATGAAATTCCAACGTATAATTATTATTATCATCAAACTTCTCCCAACTTAAAACTTCACAAATTTCCTATGAAAAATGCTTTCTATAATCACTACAATTATAATCCTAAAGATAAAGATTATCACAATAGAAATTTGACTCATAATAATAATATTAAACCACAGTTTGAATGGAGGCCCAAAACCAAAGATGAAACACAAACACCACAAAAAAGGGCCCATTCATTTCCATCTCCCCAAAAGCAAATACGTTGTATTTGGGTACCCAAAGGAACCATCACACCCGGTCCTCTTTGGATACCTAAATCTCTCTTTCATTAGGTACCACCAAATGCATGATGTAGAATATTTTCAAAAGGGAAATATACAATTTTTCTACTTCATGATGTGCTTTAATGTCTTTCAATTTTCTTTGTTTTCTTATTTCTTTGAAATTATCATGTTATGGTCATCTTGTATAGGAAACATGATCAAAAATTTTAATGAACCTATAACATCAATTAAAACTCAAAATCTTATGAAGAAGACCTACTTATTATTCATATACTCATTATTTATCAACAATTAAATTCAAAATCTTCTATGTGGTGGTAAAATATTTAATCATAAGATTTCAAAAAAGGTATACCACATAAAAAAAATTTCCTAAACATCACCACTTCATAACATCAAATTATAAATGAAACATTCTAGTCAAACATCCAAAAGATATCAAAATAAACATAATTCAAAGAACAACAACATCCAAGACATAGGTTCAAATTCCTGAATTATTACATAAAAATTGTTCCTCTCACAACTCCTCCTCCTCATCTATGTCCTCCACACTAGGGCTCGGGGAGTGTCTCCTGCGAATCCTCCGGATCGAGTGGCGGGGCGGATCTGAAACTGGACTCTCCCACTCCCTCCGCTCTGGTGTAGATGGGTTTAACTTTAAAGCTTTCATCATAAACTTCATCATTTTTTTGATCCCTGAGACATCCTTCCTTATCACAGAAACATCCTCCTCCACCAGTGTCATCCGCTCACCCATCTCCTCTCGAAAGGACCCATACGGAGCATCTCGAGCCCCTCGAGAAGATGCTCGTCGCCGGAGTGGTGGTTGAGTTGATGATGATGGCTCATCCGAGACGAAGGATGTTCGCAAATGCGAGGTACTATAAATAGGAGGATAACAATCTACTAAAAAGAAACCTAAGTCAATAGTAGGATACAAAACCTGAATAACTCGCTGAATGATGCCACCCAGGGACAGGTTGTTGAATCTCTGACGGGTTGGTTGCTGCAACTTGTAGGAATAATGGATCAAGGAGAGTAACAAATCCGCCACATCAAACCTCTCCTTCTCCAAAATAAAATAGGTAACATAACTCAATTGCGCTGTGACCTTGGCAGTATCACCCAACTTCAGTAGGATTGTATGGCGCAAAAAATTTCGCACGACCAAGGCTTCCACGGTGAGAGTCGAAATGGTAGAGATCAGACTCCTGCACTCCTTGTTATGCAGCACCATGTTCACTTGAGTCCAATCTCTGTCTGACCTGAACCTCTCAACAATTTCTAATCTATGTGGATGCTGAGTCAATCCGAACACGATCCTCAACTGTTCATGGGTAATAGTAACCATCTGCCCCTGCACTTGTGACTGGACTCCTCCATCCAGCTCTGTCGTTGATGGATCTTCCAAGTGCATGTAAAAATCGCTCACCAACTCGGAAGAAAATCCGTCAGGAATGAATAAGCTCAACACCTCTGCGGCAGCAAATAGCTCCATAATGTGGTGGTGTTGCGGCAAGTCGAACTCCACGACGTATGGCACTCCCACTACAGCTGCCTCTACGGCCAACTCAGTATTCTTCTTTCCCTTATAACCCGGTTCCATCTGCAACATTACAAAAAATTATTAAAACAAGAAAACAAAATCCTCATCTAAAAACAAAAATTTTTATATCTCCTTAAAATTAAAATACGTTCATATCCTAACTTAAAACCAAGAAATCCACATATTCAAAACCAAAAACCTCATCAAAACCACAAACCTTAGAGAAAACCAAACGGTGTAGATCTAGTTCATAAATCTACCTAAAAAATTCAAATATCTTCATCTCTAACATATCAATCAAGCTTTAAAACAAAAATCATAAGAATGGATGAAGAATTACCTCAGATCTGCGCGTAAAATGAGTCGTCTTCTAGGGTTTTTTGGGAGGAAATGAAAGATAATGGCGGATCTGAAAGAAG
The DNA here is from genome assembly GCA_033032865.1 of Dactylorhiza incarnata. Classification (NCBI taxonomy): domain Eukaryota; kingdom Viridiplantae; phylum Streptophyta; class Magnoliopsida; order Asparagales; family Orchidaceae; genus Dactylorhiza; species Dactylorhiza incarnata. The sequence continues at coordinate 1,089,531 of JAWHQI010000429.1, read as the reverse complement.
AACTCGGTTTTAACAAAAGCCTCGATAGTGCCAGCGCTAGCTCTAGCGCCGGTGGTATCGGACCATTTTGAGTTTTAAATAAAACAAAATTCCATTAAATAGCTGAATTTATTCCCTACTATATGTACTAATTGGTGATGCAAGATTTAGTTTATTTTGACTTGTATTAGGTGTCCTAGATATTTCAAATTAACACAAATTCAAAATTGCAATTTTTGGTGTTTAACCATCAAAAACATCTCCTTAAATTCTGCAATTTCAGCATGAAACTACTATTGGGACACCTAATCAAGATCAAGAATCAACAATTTCAAAATCCTCAAAATCACTTACTGTCTCCCGCGCTAGCGCTACCGCAGGCGCTAGCGTCCATGTTCAAATTTCTGTAATTTTAAAATTTTGAAAAATTTCTAAAAATATTTGATCTATATGTACTATTTAGTTTTGCACGTCTGATTCTATTTTATTTTTGAAAAATCAAAATACAAAAATATAAAATCCAAATTACAAAAATATGTTTTGCCTTTTTATTTTTGTTTTGTGGTTAAAGTCAATTTTTGAAAAATTAAATACAAAACTACAAAAACCAAATTACAAAAAATATGTTTTTCTTTTTCGCTTGTATTGTTTCCTTTGTTTAAAGTTCATCTTTATGCAAAAATCAAATATAAAAATTACAAAAGTAAAAATTACAAAAATATGCTTGTATTTGCTAAAATCAAAATACAAAAATATAAAACACTAAAACTATCAAAAATACTGTATGGACTTTCTTGTGATAATCAAGCATGATTTAGTCTATTATTTAGAAATTCTATAATGTTGCAATTTATCTTTTCAAACTACGTTAAACATTGTTTTTCATCATGCTTTGATATATCTATTAATATGTGCATCAATTATATTTTAAAGGTTGTGTAGAACTAAGCTTAGCATGCCTCTAAGTACGAGTAAATGTTTTATGTTTGATAATGATATTTATTCACTCACTCTTTTTGGCATTGTCTACATATGTGTTTAATCTAAGAATACTTGTGTATGTTTTGTATTAGTACAATGGATTAAAATTGCACAAGTATCTTACCTACACTCCTTATTTTGCACTCTTAAAAATTAAGAAAAGAGGTTATGTTTTTCATAAATTCTATTGATTTGCAAAACAAGTGTATTCGGAGAACTTTGTACAAAACAAAATTATAAAATAAATGACAAAGATAACTCCACCGAGCACTACTTGAACCTCCTGATAAGTCTTAATAAGCATTGTGAGGTTGAGCACCATGGAAAGAATAGTAAAGTGTCTTGTGTAAATCAAATCTTTCTTTCAAAAATAAGAAAAACCACTTACTCTTAAGTACACCGGATCACTAGTCTCAAAATTCAAAATAAGATATGTGATCCCCCAAGCACTACTCTGCACCCTGATAAGTCTTAATGAGCATTATGTGTGCAGAGCACCTTGGTAGTTATACCTTTTTTGTGCATTAAAGTGTGTGGAAGTAATCTTATTTGTGTTTTATTGTGCTATTACTTTACATATTTCTTGTATTTTTGATTAAAACATTTGTTTACATTACTCAAAAATACACTTATGTGCACATCATTATCTTCCATAACACTTCTTCTCATGAGCATTGGATCCTAATGCTAATTCTATATTACTCTTTACTTATGAAATGCACTAGATAACCTAGCATGTTTTCTATAATGTTTGGTATGATTTGAAAGTGTGAATTGAAATAACATTGTAGTAATCTCTTTGTGATAATATTATTTCATGCTTGGTTATTTTTTGTCAACCATAAAAGATTTTCGTTGAAACATGATTTGCATCTTCTTTTTGAAATTAAACTCATATATCCTTTTATGGATTATTCTTGATTACAATAAGATGTTTCATGTATTTCTACAAGTCTTTCGCATCATCACCATATAACTTTTACCTTGCACTCACATGCTTATATCAAGTCTTAAATCCAAATTTTAAAAAAAAATAAGTGGTAGACATGCTTGGTAGAATTTATATTGGTTAACACGCATATCATTTTTATAGTAACAAACTCTGATTTATTTCAATATAAACATGTATGCTAAACGCTCTTCCAACAAGTCAAACATTGCTAAAAGGATGTTGTTTCTTTCTTCCAAAATGCTTTAACTCTTATCTTTATAAAGTTAGTTTTGAAACTCAAAAACATCTTCTTTTTAAACTTAAACTCTTATTTAGTATTATAGTGTTTCTTTTTCGAAATCTTCCGCAATGCTCAAACTATGATACATTCATGAATTTCAATATAGCTAAGTAAGTTTTATTTCAAAAAAAATTCAATTATGATTCTTACCATTAGATTTAAAAGCTTCATGTTTCAAAAAACTATTATCCGTGACTTCATATCTCACCATAGCGGGGGCGTAAGGTTGTATACATTAGATAAACTTATCTTTAGTCATGTCTTGTCCTTAACCGGGGAGGGTTCCAGTGGGGCCTTGCGAGGCACTGGGGGGAAAGAGTGCTAGGTTGAGTTTTGTCTAGTGTTTGCATATGGGACTAACACCTCAACCTACGACATGTTTACAGCTCCTCATGCCCATCCGTCACTTAGTACGGGGCTAGGGTGTAGTCATATTGTCTGGGTAGATTGGTTATTTGGAAATCCTTATTTTTATGCTTAAAACTTTTATATAAAGGGAAAATCATTACTTTTTTATGCTGAAAACTCTGATTTCCTTCTATGAAAATTTTGTAATGCTTATAACTCTGATCTATTTCAATGAAAAACAACTCTAAGACTCCTTATCATTTACTTAAAAAGCTCGATCATGCCTTCTCTTCTATTTACAAATTCTTTGGTGATTTGTTTCCCTACCCACTTTTGCTAATAACAAAGGGGGAGAACTACCATGATAAATATAACCCGCTATCATAAACCCAACATGACAAATTCAGATGATAGCTTACATATTAGGGGAGCACTCACTTAGGGGAAGCATGTATTTAGGGGGAGCAATTCTAAATGCTAAAATCAATAATTATCCTAAGTCATCACTCTCACACACACACAAGTAGAGTTTCATCATGCTTATTTATTAATGCTTTGATTTATCATTAATGGATTTGTTATTATCAAAAGGGGGAGTTTGTTGGAACATGGTCTTCCGCATCTCCAAGGTTTGAGAATAACAAATCCTATGTGTATTTGATCTTGTGTGTTCAAGTGTGCAGGTTAACATAGTCCATATGACTCAAGGAGTACTCATGATGACTGCCCCCAAAATTGAGGCCAAAATTCGAAGAGGCTCACTAGCGCCGGCGGTATCACCTAGCGCCGGGCGCTAGCGATGAATAGCACAATTCAAGGAGCTGATTATAGAAGGCGCTAACGCCTGGCGGTAGCGGATAACGCCGGCGGTAGCACTGAACACAGAAGGAATAAAAGCAAGGTTGCCGCGGATTGAAGATCCTGCCGTGCAAAAAGTTACTTAATCAGGGATAGCGCCGGCGGTAGCTACTAGCGTTGGCAGTAGCATGGCGCTCAAAAGGCATAGAGCAAAACATTGCCGCGGATGGGAGATCCTGCCGCGCAAAATCATTCCTAATTCGGGATAGCGCCGGCGGTAGCACTAGCGCCGGCGGTAGCGCTAGCGCCGGCGGCAGCGCTTGGGCTATATAAAGGACCCCTCACCTCTCGTTTCAGACACACATCAGAGAGAGAGAGGTAGTGCTACAACTCCAGAGGCTATCTTGGCCGAAACTTGAAGTCCTAGTGAAGCTCTGCAATTTCTGATGGAGAATTCCATCACGCCGAAACCAGACGAAGTCCGCTTCGACAAACGCTGATTCTACAGCGGATCTTCGTCTCCGACTTCAGAAGTTCATCTTAAGGGATGTTTTATTATTTTATTTATCTTTCTTTGTAAACGGTAGTGAAATCGCCTCGTGTTGGCGACTAGGTCTGGGGTAGGACTTAGGGCTGAAATTCGCCTCGTGTTGGTGACTAGATCTAGGCTAGGTCTAGGGGGTGCCACATCCGGGGAAGGATTGGCTAGAGCGGCTTGAGGCCGAATCTGGGAAGGAGAAGGCTAGGGCCACCGGTTTGTGGGGAAGCGAGTCAGGATAGAAAACGAAAAGAGCTTTTATTATTCGCCTCCGATCTCTAGCGCCATTGAGATCAAGTTTTGTAAAACTTATTTAATATCAATAAAGCTTGTCTCTCTTTTTGTTTTACTTGACTTCTTGTTTTAATATTGAAATATTCCAAAGTTTTTCTAAATAAAATCTAAAGTTTTTGAAAACCCTTATTCACCCCCCCCCCCTCTAAGTGCGCCGACCGATCCAACAGATGGATAATCTGATTTTTTTGGTAGCTTGTCCTATCCAATCTTATGATCCAAGGACACGAGAAATCAAAAGCTTCCCAAAAAGATGTACTTGAACTTGCTAGGCCCCTGAAAGAGACTCTTGTAAGTTCTTCATGATTTCTTCTCAGCGGGAATAGATGAAATAAAATGTCATTCATTTCCTGTTTTATGAATCTCCCATTTGTTTGGAGTTTCCTGCATCTTTTTCTTTTTAGCTTCATTTGTAATAGCTAAAAGAGAATGACTTAGTAATTCGATAGAACATCAGAGTCAAAGATTTTATTGTTGGCAATTTAGTCTTCAAAAGACGGATACAACAACGGGATTTGACAGTTGAAAAGCATGAATCAAAGCTGGACAGGGTCATTTATTATGAAAAATAGTAAGGATGACATGATCTCCAGGCTTATGAAGGAAAGTGGCTATCTCGCACTTGAAGTGGAGATAGCTTCAAGCTTTTCTTTTCTTGTATTTTTTCTTGTCTTTCTTATTGGAAAAACATTATGATAATGTGGATGTAAATTCTTGCCTCATACATATTAGAAAGAAAGTCTTGAACTATATTGTTTTAACTTTTGAAGGCTAAGATCCTTCCAAGAGAGGTATCGACAGATCCTACTTCAAACCCCCTCGACTTGAAGCTCGAGTTGTAAATCTGCGAGGACCACAGGTAGCGGAGAGATTTCACATATGTGTAGCAGTAGCTCGCCAAGCTCGTGCGGAGGAGCTTTAGGTTATCGATTCCTGCTGATATCTAACACACCTCTGCATCAGGCAAAGTATGGTTGAATGTTCAGCTCTGTCATGCATTATAGGACATTATTACAGTCATGATGTTCTTTCCAGGAAAAGCAATGTCGGTGTAACCTCAGCGTTATGACAGCACCTGCCCTATGGATCATCTTGTTATGTGAACCTCGAATGCTCATTGGTGTGAGGATAGCCAAGAGGATGTTGGTTGCATGATTTTGATTGATCTTTCAAGGAAATCAATGTCGGTATAGCCTCCGTGGTATAACCACACCTACCTTTTTGATCATTTTTGAGATATTATTCTCCATATCTCTTTGAAAGTGCTGGAATTATAATGGTCTCTTGAGGAAAGCAATGTTTGCATGGCCGCACCTGCCCTTTAGATCATCACAAATTATATATATCAAGATCTTATTATGAAATGGAGGTCCGAGGTTTTTGAAGACCGCTAGTTTTTTTATATTGGATTGTTGAGCATCGGGCGGTCTGAGGTTTTTGAAGACCGCCAGTTTTCTGCATTAGATTATTGCATGAGGCGGTCTGAAGTAACTGAGACCGCCATCTAAAGTCTTCAAGATCTTAACATTCAAATGGCCGAGTTTTACAGCGTGTTTGTGGTTCCAAGCAAAGGAAGGGACGGTCTGAATCATTGGAAGATTGCCGTTCTCGCTCTCACTAAAGGCTATTCAGGGATCGCATGGATTATGACTGTTTATCTCTAAAAATCTTGCAAATTCAAGATCGCAGTTTTAAAGGCAGCCTTTGAAACATTGAAGACCACATTCTATATTTATTCATTTGAGAATTAGCGTCAATGAATTATCACTCTCTCTATTTTGACATGTGTTTAAAATCAGAGATCGCAAAAGTGATAAATGGCCTCATGAAGGTATATCATACTCAGAGACCGTTAATCATAAGTAATCTTGTTTATCCTTTGCGATCTCATTACTTGTTCGACTATAATTATTTACCTTCATATTAACCGGTCCAGAAAAATGGAGATCAGGGATTCAATTTATTTATCTTATATGGGAGACCGCTGGTTATCAAGAACGATTCTTTTCTAAATATCTAAGGAATGCACTGAAGAGTTAAAGATCGTGGATTATCTATTAAAGGTCTGTACTTTTCAAGAAGCGCTCTCAATCGTGGAAGATCGTCTCATGTTCCCGTTCGAAATTATTAAGGATTAACATCTATGAATTGACATTCTTATGAGATCTTAAAAGTCGTAGACCACAAATATGATAAGTGGTCGCATATAGGAATATTATATCCAGAGACCGCAATTATTAAGATATCGTGTCCATACTTAGCTCACAATCCCATTCTTACTTAATTAGAACCAATACTTCATTGTCCGGTAATGTGATCTAAAAGACATGAGATCACCGCTATTGAATCGCTCAGTATGAAGTATGCAAGATAATTATTTTGAGCTAGGTAACATCTGGGGGCATTGAGATTGAATGCCAGATCTATTTTACTACAACAAGATCGCAAATAATACATTCGATATTCAAAAGGTACAAAAAGACATTCATTCGCAGAGAAGATAGGTTTACTAAAATTTTATTCTTCTATTTTAAAAAATTCATTATATCAGATCGCGCGGACATAAAAACCGCATACGCAAAAGGTAAAAATTACAAGTAGATCTACTGGCTTTTTGATCTTTTGCGAGACCGCTCATCATCTGAAGAAGAGCTGGTCTCATCCGAGGATTCTTCTAAATCTCAGGCAAGAACTTTAGATCCCGAGCTTGAGTCCGCAACAGATCTTGTGTCATTACCAGCAACATACTGGCTTCCACTCATTTCATAAGTATTTCCTTCAATATCAACATCTTCATCCTTTTCTTCTCCTTTAACGGCGGCCTCATCAGTCGTGATTGATTGTTCGTCTATTACACACGCAGCATCCGAAAAGATCATCAAATTTGATATCTTTGAACTCTTCAGTAAGACCGTCGCGGTCGCGAAGTTCTAAAATCACTTGCTCTGCGGTCTCTTTTATATGATGCATCAAAGCGCTCTGGAATTCAGGATTATTTGGATCATATGCCACTTCCTTTGATTGCTGCAAAGGAAAATTATTAGATCACACGGTCACGAAAATGAAGCTAGATATCTCAAGTAAAAGTTCTTACTTTTCTCTCCTCTTGCAAAATTTCGATATCTTTCCGGGCCCTTCGCAGAGACCGCCCCATATGATGATTTAAGACCGTGCTCCTAGCGGTCGCTTGAGCGCAGGCGTCAGGAAGCAACTCTGTCTCAAAGTTATAGGCCACTTCAAGATTTTTCTTTCCATATAAAGCCGAGGTGACCGCAAATGCATGGCGAGATAGTTTTCCGCTCCAAAGTGGGAGATCGGTGGACACTTTCACGGTTTTCCCTTTTGCGCTCCACCTAAGAAGGGGTTTTCCCTTGATATCTTTTTGCTTCTTCATAAAACCGGCCAAGGGGAACTGATCACTGGCGGCCAAAGACGCATCGCCGACCCCAGCAGTCTCATGCTCCTCTTCCCTTCTCTTTCTTTTTTCTCTCTGAGTGAGCACCTCTTCAGTTGGTGCCACCGGGACAACAATAGGGATCACGAAGGTCGCTAGAAAAGGAAAAAGTTAGAAAAATCAAGAATTTATTGAAACGACATATGAGACCGTAGAAGAGACACTCACTTTCTGACAGAGAAATATCAGCGATCTCGGGCCAGATCGCTAGATAGTGGATAAGGTCTAGTCTCTTGCCCTCCAGAAAAGCCAGAATGTCCAGCTCTTCTTTTGAGATCGTCTTACTCTTCCTAAAGACGCCTTCAACTCTGGGAGATGGTCGACTGTTCAGACCGCCGAGGTCGCCTTCGAAGACAAGGAACTTTTCCGTCCAGAAAGGAGCCGTATTAGGATGATTCAAAACTTTTACTCCTTCGCACAAAAAATACATTAACCCCTTAAATTCTTCTTTCTTTTGTCCCTCTTTTAATATCATTGTAGTAAAGGCTGCGCAGAAAGGCGCCATAGTGAACTTAATTCTTTTAGACCACATGTAATTAATAAAGACGTTGATGAGGCCGATTGAGTTCGGAGGCAGCTGGGCGAGCACAAATCCGTAGTACTCCATTACTTCAAGAATTTCCCAAGGAAGGGGAAGTTTTAGCCCATAATCAAAGTGATCGATGGGGATCACAATTTTGTTTTCCTCCCCAAAATTTAACCCTTCATCCTTCATAGGCGGTCTCACCATGATTTGGTTCTGAACCATATGCTTTGCTAAGAAAGACAAGTATTCATCCTTGGATAGACGGCTGGATTTGAGAACAGCCCCCAAGAAGACTTCAGCAGAGGAAGCTCGTGCGGACACCATTATTACAGTTCGCTGAGATCGGTGCTTAGGGCGCATTCGAAGAGTGAAAAGAAAAATTTCCAAGGCCAGCTATTTATAGAAATCCAAAGATATTTTTGTAATGATGACTTCTCTAAGAGACTGCCTAATAAAATTTTTCAGACCGATGGAATACCTGCATAAGGCCAGAAATGTTGCTATATTTTTGGTCTCATTAAAATGAGACCGTAGAGTCCCAGAAGCATTTCAAGCATAAAAACAGAAGCAAAATAAGAAGCACACAATAATAAGAGATTGATATCATATCCAAAAGATCGCACAAATTAAAATTATTGTCAATATTCATATTACAATACATTCAACATGTCAAGGTTTTCAGAAATTTAAGACTGCGTGAAGAAATAATCTATCTTCTATATGGGCACTTCCTTCCTACGAAAGCTGCAACATCCTACATTTCATTCACAGCGGTCAGAACGGACGCAAGGCTATGATTGGCAGACATTGCAGCTCGATGAATTTTAGACATATCTCTGTCCACCTACTCCATAGGGATGACCATTATTTCTGAAGCCGGTCTCTCCTCCGCGTGATCGCCAGAAGTCCCCGGCCTCATTGACATTTTAGCAGGACCACCTCTCAAGATGGCGATCTCAGCGTACAGTGCTGCAGCTTTGCCTTTGTAGTGCTCAGCATCCTTCTCTGCTTTCCGAAGTGCATGAACGAGTTCAGTATTCTTCTGACCGCACTCCTCGCGGACTAGTTTCTCATTAGCTCGCAGCCTTTCTTCAAAATTGTCGGTCTGGGCCCGAAGCTGATCATCCCGAGCACGAATTTGATCATTTTGCGATCGATCCCAAATTATCATGGAGCGAACATCCTCAAAAATTGGTTTAAGAATTTCAGCAAGCTGAGCTAGAACCATCATCTCTCGCGGAAGGAGCTCTCCTTCCTCCGGAAACTCTGCGACCTCATCACCTGCGATCAGAAAAGTTCCAATGGTTAACTCAACTACAAACAGTTCAAAATAGAAGGGCTCGCCTAAAGAGAATACTTGGAAAGAAATTGAGACCGCAGTGATGCAAGATACTTTTGATATCTTTTGTGACCGCGGGTTCTACGGTTATCAAAAGGCGGTCGGATCCCCTTAAGTGCTCAAGGTCCATTCTTTCCAATTCCCTTTTTTGAGATTTCTCTCCATCTTTTCTCCTCCTTTTTAACTCCGCGTTGCTAACCAGAATATCATCTGTTTCAATAAAGATGATCTCATGCCTTCTCTTTAGAGATCTAGGTCGAATAATAGGCAGGGGAAGAAATTCCAACGATTTTGCGACCATCGTTGCCTTACCAGTTCGCAAGGCAGAGACCGCCGATGCTCGATCTGCCGCCACTTTGCTTACTTTATCAACCTGAACATCAGAGGGGTTCGCAAGACCGCCAGAAAGAAAAGCTTTCTTTTCTTCCTCCCTCTTCTTCTCTGCAGCGAGCAGAGTAGTGGTCTTCTTCTACTCTTCCTTCTTCTTCTTCTCTTCTTTCTTCCTCTCTGCAGCGAGCAGAGCAACGATCTTCTTCTCCTCTTCATCCTTCTAATCCTCTTCTTTCTTCTCTTCTTCTTTCTTCTTCTCTGCCGCGAGCAAAGCATCTTTCTTCTTCTCTTCTTCTTTCTTCTTTGCGGCAAGCAAAGCAGCCTTTTCCCTCTCTTCCTTCTCAGCTTCCGCCTTTAACCTGGCTGTCTCTGCGGCGGTCTCCTTATCCTTTTTGGTGATCTCCTTCTCTACAGTAGCCACCCAGAGACATTCAGATTGAAAAGGGTCTAGTTCCTGCAAGATTGAACAAGAGAGGTCGTTAGAAGAATCTTCATCAAGATAGACAATCAGCTCAGAGTCTGTTTCTCTTGAAAAAGCTGAGATCGCAGAAGAGAGATATAGACCGACCTTGCTACTTGTCTTCCCAGAAGCATCCTCGAGATGCATATGACCAATATTTTCAGGAAGAGTGATCGCCTCAGGAGCGATCATGCCTTTGCTTTCTTCAATCTTATTTTTCTTGGCTGGTTTAAAAGAGGATCTTAAGCTTTTTCTCTTTTTCGCCTTCGCAGCTTCTTCAGAATCAGCGATCTTCTGCTTAATTTTTTCAGCTTCCGCCTTCTTCTCACACATACCAGATAGAATGGCTTCAGTTGAAGCGGTCTCGCCAGACGGGACATCGGTCTGATCAATAACCTCAACATTTTTCTGGCAATTGAAAGAAACAGAAAGGTCAGGAAAGTTCAGAACGGGAGGACCCGAAGAACTACTCGACAAATTGACAACAGTAGAGAGCAGCAAGACCGTGTCCTCCGACAAGTCAAGATTTTTCTTTGGAGATTGAGTGGTCTTTTCGGATGAGCCCGCCTCAGCAGGAATCTAAGCCGCCTTTTCCATTTTCTTCTGGCCGGCGATCTCCTTTTTCTTCGGAGAAGCCATTCTAGACGATTTCTTGCCCAGCCAAGATAACACAGATACCATTGCGAAGATCATTTTCATGGGATTTTTGGTGATCACTTAAAGTTCAAGCTCGTTGTTCTTTTCAGAAAATTATGATTTCTGAAGCCATGAAGCCGTATTTATAGAGCCCAGCGCATTTTTGGCATTCGCGGTCTCAGCGGTCAAAGAACATTTCCGAAGTTCCAGAGCAACTTGAAAATGTGCGGGGATAATGTTTGTCCGGAATTCCCCGACCTCTTTTCTAGTCAGAAAGGACCCTTCCCAGCGGTCTCACGTTTTGGACACCGTCCAGATCGCCAGTTGCCCTCTCCCGGATTTCGTCCAAGTCCCAGCGGTCAGGCATCAGAGATCGCCGAGACCGGGCGGTCTGCTTCATTTTCCTCTAATCTCTGCCACGGTTCTCCTGAACCCCGAACAACCCATAGTTTTTGGATATGCCCTCTTGGGTAGCCTCCACGTCTATAAATAGTTGTTTAGGGGTACCTGAAAAGGGGACTTTTTCTTCGAGCCTCCAGCTTACAACCTGTGTAAGCGGTCTCGATTTTTGTCACTTTTCTACCTCTCCCCCTGGTCAGTTTTTGACCTCCCCCCCCTTTGTAATTCTTTTTTGAGATCAATCAAAGAAGTTTCTCTCAGAGTTCCCTTTTTTGACATCCTTCGTCCTAGGTAACCTACACTCCATAGTTCCTTTCTCTCTCCTTTTTAGTGTGAGTCTTGGAGGTACATTTTTTGTACCAATAGTTGCTATGACACTTTCTTCCTTTCTATTGATGCCTTAAATATTATGAATGATGAGCTGCGTAGGACTTTGCGATGTTTGATTTGTCATAATGTGGACCATGTCTTGAAGGATTGCCCTATTCTTCTTGCACCAAAAAGGAAGGAAGACGATGATTGGGGAATCCAAATCGTATCCTCTTCTTTTTCCATTGGCAACCCTTCATCCTCTAATGACATGTATGCATCACCACCTTTTCTATGGGGGGCTGCCGCAGAATTGCCCATCAGAGTGCATGTTGATCCATATGATAACATTGTCCCTACCACTCATTCTTTACCCATGGAGGCAATTGCCTACTCACCCCTTGAGCTTAATTCTCACATCAGTTCTTCCCTCCCTGTGTATGGCTTCACTCATAGTGAAGATGATCACTCATCTGTTGGCCAACAAGGAGATGATTTCGAACTTATGGATGCACCTGAGTGGGATGAGGAAAGTATTCTCTCCATCGCGGAGGCGTTAGCGGATCGTTTTGCGGAGGAACCAAATTTTTTTGTTCCTCAAGTTTCTTTGCATGATTTTTCTACACACATTTTTTATGATCTAATCGAAGTAAAGGAACGGGGTGATGCTTCTGACTTAGAGTGTGCTCTGAAGTGGTATGAGGATGTAATTTCCCCGAGGGGGAGAATGAATACTTTGAACACATTGGTGCACCCCAGTGGGATGATGATGGTTGTCTTTCTGATGAGGAGGTTTGCACTTCCACATGGGACGATGAGGTCCAAATCACCACCAAGGCCCTTGAGTTCTTGGGTTCCCCTTGCTATGATACTTACGACGATGACAATGATCTATCCTTGGAACTTTCCGGGAGTGAAACGGGGATCACTCCCATGATTACCTATTATTTATGTCTTTCATCTATTTTGTTTCCTGACCACCCTTCTTTTCATGAACATGTGTGTTGGAACAACCCTATTACTGATTTGGGCTAGGATCACTATGTGTCGAACTAAGGATTAAGTTGACCCCATTGTATAGTTTAAGGGTCAAGTTTTTAGGCTGTTAGAGTTGCTAGAACTTAAGGAAAATTTAAGTTCCCAGTGTTCGACAAATGTCGAGTGGCGTTCGAAGAATGCCTAGCATCGTTCGACGAATTTGTCTCAGCAGACTGAAGTATTATAGCCAGTTCCAGCGCTCGACATTCTCTAAGCAGCGTTCGACAAATGGTGAGCAGCGTTCGACGAATTTCAGCGAGAGCTCGAAAAATTCTATATTAAAGCTCAGTTCGACAAATTCAAGTCCAGATTATTTATATCAGTTGTTTGTCAATACTGTGAACTCAGATCGATGACTCCAACGGATATATTCAATACTTTTGGACGCATTCAAGGCAGGCAAGTAAGGATATTATATTATTCAAATATATTCCTTATTTCCTTTGTTCCAAGACAAAGATAGTCGTTGACATTTAATGCTAAGGAGTTTTTCACGGCTAAGGAATTAAAGGACCTGACAAAATCATTTTGTCTTTGTTGTTATTCCAAGAAAGATTTAAAGACAGATTATTCTATTCCAAATATAGAATATATCAAGACAAACATTCTTGTCTTATCTTACTCGACAGAATTCAAATTAGCATTCTTGCAGAATATAGATAACAACAAGGATAGAGAAAGAGAAGAAGAACATTCAGTCTATTACTCTCTGTCTTCTACTTCTTCCTCAAGCAGCACTAATCTTCTTTCTGAGAACATCATCTTCAAGATCCATCTCTCAGATATTCTGCTGCAAGTTCAAGTCTTCTACAAGAGAAACAAGGAATCTGAAGAACCTGTTCTTCCAGATCTATCTGCTACAGAAGATTTGAGTCTTCAAGAGAAAGCTTCTCCATCATCTGTCAATCACTTCAATCAGACAGGGGGAGCTTTACAACAAAGTCCACTAGAGTCTTCTCTCAGCATCTTGACAGAGAAGAACACTATAACCCATTTCTCACCTCTCTTGTATAGGGTTAATACTCCCTTCAAAAGTGTAGTTCCTTGGTGGCAAGACACCTGATCAAAAAATCCTGTTGGTTTTGAGCACCTGATCAAAAGCTCTCTAGTGTGTGGACACCTGATCAAAATCACCTTGGTGTTAGGGCACCTGATCAACCCTCCTAGTGGACTCCTACCAAAGGGTGGTAGAAGAGTGGACTATCCAGATTTATTGGGGAACCACTATAAATTCCTTGTGTCTTCTGGTTGTGTTTATTTCTTTGTGCCGTGTTGCGTGCCTTTTATTTATTCAGTTATTCTGTTTATATATTTCTCACTCTGCTTACACATGTATATAACACTATTTTTGTTACACTATAAAACTATGGAAAAGTTTTTAATACTCTATTCACCCCCCCCCCCCCCCCCCCCCTCTAGAGTAACTTAAGATCTAACCTCCACTTTCAATTGGTATCAGAGGTTGGTTGATCTTATTTACAGGCTAACACCTGGATCACAAAGATCAATTAGATCTTAAATTAATTTAGAGTTTTTTTTATCTTTTTTTCTGTTTAAAACTCATGGCACAGAACAAGGAGTACTCAAGAACAAGACCTCCAATGTGCAATCTTAGCAAGTTTGCACTCTGGAAAGCAAGGATTAGGCTTTATATGAACTCTATTGATGAAGAAATTTTCAATGTTATTTTGACAGGGCCTCCAACACCTACAACATCAACCAGCACTGAAGCTACAAGAGACAATCATGCTGTCCCACCTCCTGAGTGGACAGAAACTCAAAAGAATCAAAGAAGTGCAGATGCTAAAGCCATGAACATATTGGCTCAAACTATGTCTGATGACATATTTCAAAAAGTGGTTGAATGTACATCAGCAAGAGAAATTTGGATTTCACTAAATAATATGGTTGCAGGTTCTGTAGATGAAAGAAAAGATAGAAGATCACACTTGATCTCTCTGTATGAAAACTTCAAGAAAGGAGACACAGAAACAGTGGCTGACATGTACAACAGACTCAGTCTCATAATTAATGAGCTGAAATCTCTGGACAAAGTGATATCTATCACTGAAATAAATGATAAAATTCTAATGTGCTTCCCAGCACATGGGATTCTAGAATCTGGCCAATCAAGGAAGCCAGAAGTCTGAATGAGATTACCACTGAAGCTTTGTTGGGCAAACTCAAATCTTATGAGCAGCTCATCAAGTCCAGGGAAGCAGAATCATCCACTACATTGTTGGAACCATAGGTTGTGATTTGGGTTAGGATCATATGCTATGCTCACTTATGATAAGGATCAAATGGTCCCTTATGATAAGCTCAGATGATAACTTATGATGATCTGTCAAATTAAACTATAAAGATCACCTGTTGATTTTATAAGGAAACGAAAATTTTCTAAGTAAATATTTCGATCGACGAAAGTCTATCTGCGCTCGATGATTTGTTCTCAGTGCTCGACGCTTCTTCTTAAACTCAGCGTTCGACGAAATCTCAGCTGAGATCGACGAACCTCGTTCTGAGGTCGACAAACTTCGAGCTTAGTTCGACATAATTCTCTATCAGATCAACGATCATTTCATCTCATCTTCTCAACCAAGTCAAATATTTCTCTCAAGAGATTTTATCTGTAAAGAAAGATTTTCCTTTGGCATGTGCATTTAATGCTCTCCTTCTTGAAAAATCAACTGTTCATTTCCAAGGAGAAAATCATTAAAGACAAGTCCTGTCATACGTTAAATAATTTTGTCTTTTCTTATAACGGCTACAGAGCTGTTTACAGAGACATACAGCTATATATATAGTTGTGTGGAGAGGAGAGACATATACATATATATATATACAGAGAGACATAGAGATAAAAAAAAATACAGAGGATGAACATTTAGAGGTTCAACAGAAGTATCAGAAAAGAGCACAGAGATAGATGTTTTAGAAAGGCATTAGTGATATACATATATATACATCTTGCACTAATTCTGTTTTGCAGAACTCTTCTTCCTCATCTATGAGCAACAACACCAACTGGCTCAAGCTTCAAATTCCAGACAACTATCAAAAATCTGAGAAAGATCATCACCTACTCAGAATCACTAGCTGGAATTTCAAGGAAGCTGAAGAGGCCTTATACACTTAAGCAAGGCTCACCTGACAGCAACATCTCAACTTCTCAGGGGGAGCTTTGTTCAAGATCAAAATCATTTGTCTTCTCTTTCTTAAAACAGAGAAGAACATCTAACTCTTCCTTACCCCATCTTGTAAAGGGTTCTAAACTCCCTTCAAAAGTTTAATCTTGGTGGCAAGACACCTTATCAAAAAATCTAGTTTGGTTTTTGAACACCTTATCAAAAGTTCATTGGTGATTTAGGCACCTTATCAAAATCCCATTGGTGGCAGGGCACCTTTATCAAAAACCTGTAGTGGATTCCTACCAAGTGAGGTAGAAGAGTAGATGTACCCTATTGAGAGGGGAACTACTATAAGTTTCTTGTGTTCTCTGTGATTGCTTTATTTTCTTTATACTGTGTTGTGCTGAATGCGTTTTCTATATGATAAATAATTAACTAAATTATTATAAATCACCTATTTTAATTCCGCTATCAAAAACCCCTCAGTAAATCAATCAAGTTCTTAAAATACTCTATTCACCCCCCCCCCCCCCCCCCTCTAGAGTAACTTAAGATCTGACCTCCACTTTCATACATCTCCAGCAACAAAGAAAGAAAAGAGCATAGCTTTCAAAGCAGCTGATGCAGAAGAATAAAAGACTCCACAAGATGAGGAGTTTACGAGTCTCTTAGCCAAGAGATTCTACAAAATGGCAAAGAAGGACTTCAGAAAGAAGGAGTCCAGATCAAGAGAAAAGCAAAGGTATGAAAAATCAACTCCTAAAGAAGTTATTTCTTATGGTTGCAGGAAACCTGGACACTACCTGACAGAATGTCCAGAAGAGAAAAAGGAGAAAGAGGAGAAAAGAATCTCCAACAAATCTTCCTCACACAAGCACAAAAAGAAGGGAAGAGGATTCATTGCAGAATCCTGGAGTGAAACTGAATCTGAATCATCATCCAGCTCATCTGGTGATGATGAAGAAAAATCAAATGAAAGTGACAAATGTCTGATGGCAATATATGACTCAGCCAGTGAGTCAGAATATGCTTCCTCATCCAGCTTCAGTGATGATGAAGAAGAAAGAACATTCTGCATGATGGCTATCAATGCCTCAGGACATAATTCTAATAAGGAAAAGTCAGACTCTGAAGCAGAAGATGGTGCAGATCAGGTATTATCTCAATTTGATTTTACTTCAGTTGAATTCAAGTCTGAATTCAATGTTCTTTGCTTAGACTTACTGAAATCTAAGAAAGAAATAATCTCACTCAGAAATAAGTTAGCTGGCATGAAAATTATAAGTGAAGAGAATATAAAACTTAAAAATGATTTGGCTGCCTCCAGGGAACAGATTGTTCTCATTGAGAATAAGTTGTCTGAAGACAAAAAGTTTGAAGAATCCCTAAATGGGAGAAGTATCAAACTGATGGACATAACAAGCACAGTTAATGCTAGGCTCAATAACAAACTGGGCTTGGGTGCTTCATCAAGTGAGCCACCTCTAGTTAAGAAGAATATATTATCTACACCTATAAAATTCATATCTGCTAAAGGCAAAGAGGCTGTAGAAGCAAATAGAGTCATTTCAAGCAAGTCTGTTAGGAATAAGAGAATTCAGAAGAATTCATCGAACGAAGCTCGACGAAAAGATTCAAATTTGTCGAACGGAGATCGACGAAAACTAAAAACAGATTTTCAGTATTGTTATCATATGAATGACACTCGACAAAATCATGCACATTCGTCGAACGGCGCTCGACGAATTTACCCAGATTTGTCGAACAGATATTATACATAGAATTTCAGGAATTCTAATTCTCAACACACTAAAAATCCTTTTACTGAATGGATTATACCTCCAAGGAGATATCATGAATGGATTATACCTCCAAGGAGATATCATCCACATGGCTACAAGGATCAGCCTGAAATTTCCTTTATTTCTGAATATTATGGACAAATAAATGGACCCAAGGTAGTCGAGGTAAAAACAACTTGTTTATTTTTCTGTCTTTGCAGGTACACAGCTATCCAAGGATAAAAGAATATTGGTACTTAGATAGTGGATGCTCAAAACATATGACAGGAAACAAGGCCAACCTTATCAATTATGAGGCATAGCTTGGAGCCAAAGTTGTCTTTGGAGACTCCAACTGTGGACATACAAAAGGGTATGGACAAGTCAATGTTGGAGCAGTTACATTCAAAGAAGTATCATATGTCAAAGGTCTCAAGCACAACCTCATCAGCATAAGCCAGTTATGTGATGAAGGTTATCAGGTAACCTTTAACCCTTCCCAATGTCTTATTACCAATAATAAAAATAAAAATGTATTATCTGGTATTAGACAAGGAAATATTTATCTAGTCAATTTTGACTCTGCCAATACTGACATCTGTCTATTTAATTCAATAAGTAAGACAAATGAACTATGGCATAAAAGGCTAGGACACATTAACCTTAGGACTATCTCCAAGCTCTCTAAGGACAATCTTGTCAGAGGACTGCCTTCTTGTTCATACAAGAAGGAAGGACTTGGCAGGGCTTGTCAGTTACGTAAGCAAACTAGAAGTAGTTTCAAATCTTTATCCAAGAGTGATTCACCTAGCATTCTGTACTTATTGCATTTAGATCTTTTTGGACGTACTGCTATACAGAGCTTAGGAGGGAAGCATTATTCTTTAGTTATTGTAGATGTCTTCTCAAGATTCACTTGGGTGTTCTTTCTCAGGAACAAGTCTGACACTTTCAAGGTTCTAACAGACTTTCTCAGGTCCATCAAGACTGAGTACTCTACTCTAGTTGCATTGATCAGAATTGATCATGGTAGTGAGTTTGAGTATCTTCTGATGAGAGAATTCTGTGGAAAAGAAGGGATCAGGTAGTGTTTCTCTGCTCCTGGAAGCCCTCAACAAAATGGGGTAGCTGAATGGAAAAATAGAACATTAATTGAATCAGCAACTACATTGCTTGCTGATGCTCATTTGTCACTCTCCTTTTGGGCAGAGGCAGTGAACACAACAAATTATGTATTGAATAGAAGCCTGATACATAAACTTAAGGGTAAGACTCCCTATGAACTACTCAAGAATAAAAAGCCTAAGGTTAGCTATTTTAAGATTTTTGGTTGTAAATGCTATGGCATAACAATGATAAGAAATATCTAAGGAAGTTTGAAGCTAAAGCAGCTGAAGGCATATTCCTTGGATACTCTCTATCTACCAAGGCATATAGAGTCTACAACAAATCTACTCTTAAAATAAAGGAGTTCATGCATATTTTTTTTGATGAAACTAACCAATTGAATGAGGAGAGGAATACCACCTCTACCATAAATACCTTGCAGGTATCAGATTTATGTGGAGAGCTAAATGAGCTAAATCTAGAGAAAGGAGATTCTTCACTTCCAACAACACAAACACTTGAAGATAGTGAAGAAGAAGATCTTCCAGAAGATCTTGCTGACAAGACAATTCAAGTGACAACTGATCAAATTCCCCAAGAAGATATCATTGCTGAACCAACTCCAACTGTTGACCACATCAAAGTTAGAGATCATCCAATATCACAAGTAATTGGAGATATTTCAGCAGGTGTTCAAACAAGGCATCAACTACATCAAATCACAAGTTGAACCTCAAACTATAACAGATGCAGAACAAGATCCAAATTGGATTCTTGCAATGCAAGAGGAGCTCAACCAGTCTGAAAGGAACAAGGTTTGGGATTTGCTTCCAAGACCAAAGGGCCATCCAATTATTGGCATTAAATGGGTCTTCAGGAACAAGCTAGATGAACAAGGCAACATTGTGAGAAATAAAGCAAGACTGGTAGCTCCAGGATATTCACAGGAAGAAGGCATTGATTATGATCAGACATTTTCCCCTGTTGCAAGACTTGAAGCAATCAGATTCTTTCTTGCATTTGCTGCATATAAAAAGTTCAAAGTATTTCAAATGGATGTGAAGAGTGCATTTTTAAATGGAGAAATTAAAGAAGAAGTCTATGTGGAACAACCACCAGGTTTCATCTCTCCAACTCAACCCTCTTTTGTATTTAAGCTTAAGAAAGCTCTTTATGGTCTCAAACAAGTTCCTAGAGCTTGGTATGAGACTTTAGCTAGTTTTCTTTTGGAAAACAATTTCTATAGGGGCATAGTAGATAAAAACTATTTTTCAAGAAACATAAAAAATCAAACTTTGCTAGTTCAAATATATGTAGATGACATTATTTTTGGCTCTACTGATTCAAATTTGTGCAAAAGATTTTCTAATCTGATGCAATCTAAATTTGAAATGAGTAGTATGGATGAGTTATCATACTTCCTTGGTCTTCAAGTGAAGCAAACTCCAAATGGAATCTTCATATCCCAATCTAAGTATGCTAAGGAATTAGTGACAAGGTTTGGTATGTCTGATTCTTCCACCATGAAAACACTCATGCCCTCTAATGCTGTTGTTGATAATGATGAATCAGGGAAACCTGTTGATTCAAAAGTATATAGAGCAATTGTTGTCTCACTACTTTATTTAACAGCTAGTAGACCTGACATAATGTTTGCTACCTGCATTTGTGCTAGGTTTCAAGTTAACCCCAAAGAGTCTCATTTAATTTTATTAAAAAGGATTTTGAGATATATAAAGGGTTGCCCTAATCTAGGACTTTGGTATCCAACAACATCTGAATTTGAATTAACTGGATTCTCAGATTCAGATTATGCTGGATGCAGAGTAGACAGGAAAAGCACATTAGGAACTTGTCAGTTTCTTGGTGATAGGCTTGTGTCTTGGTTTTGTAAAAAGCAGACATCTGTGTCTACATCAACAGCTGAAGCTGAATACATGGCTGCTGGCAGTTGCTGCTCACAGATGTTGTGGATACAAAATCAACTTCTAGACTATGGTGTCAACTTAAATAATTCAACTATATTTTGTGACAATACAAGTGCAATATCTATAACACAAAATCCAGTTCTCCATAGTAGGACTAAACACATAGAATTTAGGCACCACTTCCTTTGGGATAATATGGATAAAAATAAAATTTGCCTACAATTTATTCATACTAATTTACAAAGAGCTGACATTTTCACCAAGCCATTGGATGAAAAGAAGCATATCTTCTTTATAAATCAAATAGGAATGATAGATGGAGATTCAATCTGTTAAAAAATTAACATTTCTATTTATCCCCAGAATTCGTCGAACGGAGGACGACGAATTTATATCATTTGTCGAACGGTGGTCGACGAAACCTTTTATCTTCAGAATCGATAAAGAAAATTTCACCTGTCGAACGGTGGTCGACGGAAAAGATATTTTTGTCGAACGGCGTCAGATGGAGACCTAAAGTCTTTTCGACTTCTATTTTTATTAGGTTTTTGCCGAACGCCGCACCACAAATGCGCCCCCTTCTCCAGTCTATATAATCTCTATTTTATTTCTTAATAGATCGCGCCTACAGAAATTGTTTCCCTCCAGTTCCCCTCTGCACTTGATTTTTCTCTCTTGCAGGTACAAATGGCGATTTCTCATGGCGCGCTCTATTCGATGAAGTTTGATGCCGGGTTTGACATCGACATGGAATCTTTTGCTCAATCTGACCAAGTATTCAAAGATATCCTTCAACTCTTTGAGGAGAAACAGTTAAAGAAGCTAATGAGCATGAGGATAAAGCTGCACACAGCAAAGATTAAAGAATGGTATTTTACGGCTAAGCAGGAAGATGAAAGTCTGACAGGAACCATCTCAGGACATCAGGTCTCTCTTACCCCTACCATTTTAACTGAGGTTTTTGGTTTTGTTAATGGTGATGATGAGTTAGAGCTCAGCTCTGTTGAAAATGGTGAAGCATTGATTAAGATGGGTTATTCTACTGGAAACCCTAATCACCTGCTTAAGAAAAACTTATCTGTGGAATATAAGTTTCTTTCTGATATTGTTGGCAAAGTGTTGTTAGGAAAAACAACAGGTCATGATTATATCAATAGGCACCAATTTACATTGATGGTGGCCTTAATGGAAAAGAAGAAAGTAAACTGGGGATCCATTCTCTTTGGATTGATTAAGAAGAAAATTTCAAAGGAAAATGTGTGTTTTGGAAGAATTATTGGAATTGTACTGTAGGAAAGACACCAAGACCTTCTGGTCTCTCCCAAGGTGACCATTAATGCTAGCAAGAAGCTGACTTCAGCTCTCTTTGCTAAATGGGACAGGGTGTTTACCAAGAAGAACTCAGGAGCAGCTACACAGAAGAAAACTTTTGAAGGCACAAGGACTGATCCAGTCACTCCCTAAACCCTTCTAGAAGCTCCTTCTCCTCCTCCTCCTCTTGTTTCTTCTCCTCCTCTCCCATCTCCACCTCAGAACATTTCCCCTGCACAATCTCCACCTCAAAATTCTCCCACACTCATTGATGACATTCCATCCTCTAAACCCTTCTAACCCCTCATACTTCTCCACCTCCATCTCCCATGCATGATGACCATCATTCACCCACTCATCACTCTTGCCCTATTCATTCTGACATCCCTCAACAACATGCCAATGTTTCAGACATCTTTGTACCCACTTCTTTTCCTTCCACTTCTCAACCATCTTCATCTCATCCACCTGAAATGCTATTTCTACATTTTCAGACTGTAGCAGATCAAATGCTTGACTACATTGTTCCCAAGATAGATAAAATCCTGGATGCACAACTTGCTCTAGTCCACAACATTCTTTCTAATCTTGACTCCAAATTGGATGCAAAAATTGCTCCAATTCTTCAAGCAATTTCTGAATTATCTTCTAAGAAATCTTCAACTTCTTCCTCCTTTTCTGTCCCTTCTTCTAGGGGCCTAGATTCAGGTCTCCCTGAAGCTAGGAAGGGGGAGATGCCTAATGAAGAAGCTCCGGAAGCTCTTATTTCAGAGGCTACAGTTTTCCTTAAAGATACAGATACAGTTTTTATTGAAGATTCAGCTCTAGTTTCAGAGGATACAGTTTTGTTGAATAAACAGTTCAAAGTTCTGATTTAGATATGTTTGATTTGGTTGAAATATCTGAAGTTCCAGTCATAGAATAGTTAAATAATATCTATATTATTCCTTCCTTAGATATTACTCATTTGCTGTCTAAGTTCAGTTCTATTTTCTCTAATCTGCCAAAACATCAAGATCATTCTATAGCAATTGTTCCTTATACTGCTCCCATTGATAAAGTTTTGCTGAAAAAGATTATCAGCAGTTTTGCAGTTCAAAGAGCAGATCCAGTTCTTGTTTCAGTTCCAGTTCAAAGTTATGCAAGTGAATCAGTTGAAATTTCAGAGGAAATTAACAACAGTTTTGATGTCCCAACCTTTATCTTTGATGAATCACCTATTCAAGATTTTGATGAAATTTGGAGAGCAGAAGATGAAGCTTTTGAAGCTGAAGAGCAGAAAATCAAAGCTCTTAAACTGGTTAATGATTTATATGATAATCCAATTCCTTCTTCTGATTCTAATGAAGAAGACAATGACAGTGATTCTGATGACACTTTATCAAGGAAGGGAAAGAAAAGAAAGGCTAAGTCTTTGGCTGTCCCCAAGCCTCCTAACCCAGATAGTGATATTCCCTACTACATCCTTCATAATATCACTCTTGACAAGGATACCCCTCACTGGATGAAGTTCTCCAAAAATAAACTAAGAGGAGAAAGAAATTCAAGAAAACTGGATATTATTCTGATAAGCCAGTTAAGTTCAATCCCCCTCCACCTCCTCCTCCAACAGGCTCAGCAGGCTCAGCAACACCTTCTTCTACTTCTCAAAAGTTCTGTACTCAGCAATCAAGTAAACCAGCTAACACTAGTGGTTATCAGAGTTCCTGGTCTTCAGGATTATCTTCAACCCCTTCCAAGAATGTTTCCACAGTATACAAGCTTACAATATCTGATGGATCCTTGCACAGGAAATTAAACATTCCTTTTGAAAAACCTTCATTGCAGGCTATTGATTCTGATTATAGGCCTTTGTCCCCAGTGAATACAAAAATTGATGAAATAGCACAAAAGGCTAGATTCAAAGAGACAATTGCCTCGGCTCAGATTAATAAGGCAAAAGCTGAAGGGAAAGACCATTCTCAGTTCTCAACCATGTCAGAGTACAGAAGAAAATAGTTTGAAAAGTACAAATCAAAGAACTTTTTCAATGATGAATAATTCTTGATGCAGTACCCTCAAGCAGTTGTTGTTCAAGCTAGAGCTCAGACTGTTCTTGGTGCTCAAGATCTCTACATAAGCAAGAAGAAGTCTGAAGATCCAAGCAGGATAATCATCTTCAAACCAGCGAAGAAGTGAAAAAGGTTCAGACTTATTTATTCTGTTCTTGTTTTAAACATTTTGACTGTAATGAACTCAGAATACTATTTTTAATCTATCTGCTGAAATGAATTTTCATTCTGTCAGATATATCAAATAGGGGGAGATTGTTGGAACAACCCTATTACTGATTTGGGCTAGGATCACTATGTGTCGAACTAAGGATCAAGTTGACCCCATTGTATAGTTTAAGGGTCAAGTTTTTAGGCTGTTAGAGTTGCTAGAACTTAAGGAAAATTTAAGTTCCCAGTGTTCGACAAATGTCGAGTGGCGTTCGACGAATGCCTAGCATCGCTCGACGAATTTGTCTCAGCAGACTGAAGTATTATAGCCAGTTCCAGCGCTCGACATTCTCTGAGCAGCGTTCGACAAATGGCGAGCAGCGTTCGATGAATTCCAGCCAGAGCTCGACAAATTCTATATTAAAGATCAGTTCGACAAATTCAAGTCCAGATTATTTATATCAATTGTTTGTTAATACTCTGAACTCAGATCGATGACTCCAACGGATATATTCAATACTTTTGGACGCATTCAAGGCAGGCAAGTAAGGATATTATATTATTCAAATATATTCCTTATTTCCTTTGTTCCAAGATAAAGATAGTCGTTGATATTTAATGCTAAGGAGTTTTTCACGGCTAAGGAATTAAAGGACCTAACAAAATCGTTTTGTGTTTGTTGTTATTCTAAGAAAGATTTAAAGACAGATTATTTTATTCCAAATATAGAATATATCAAGACAGACATTCTTGTCTTATCTTACTCGACAGAATTCAAATTAGCATTCTTGCAGAATACAGATAACAACAAGGATAGAGAAAGAGAAGAAGAACATTCAGTCTATTACTCTCAGTCTTCTTCTTCTTCCTCAAGCAGCACTAATATTCTTTCTTAGAACATCATCTTCAAGATCCATCTCTCTGATATTCTGCTGCAAGTTCAAGTCTTCTACAAGAGCAACAAGGAATCTGAAGAACCTGTTCTTCCAGATCTATCTGCTACAGAAGATTTGAGTCTTCAAGAGAAATCTTCACCATCATCTGTCAATCACTTCAGTTAGACAGGAGGAGCTTTACAACAAAGTCCACTAGAGTCTTATCTCAGCATATTGACAGAGAAGAACACTATAACCCTTTTCTCACCTCTCTTGTACAGGGTTAATACTCCCCTCAAAAGTGTAGTTCCTTGGTGGCAAGACACCTGATCAAAAAATCCTGTTGGTTTTGAGCACCTGATCAAAAGCTCTCTGGTGTGTGGACACCTGATCAAAATCACCTTGGTGTTAGGGCACCTGATCAACCCTCCTAGTGGACTCCTACCAAAGGGTGGTAGAAGAGTGGACTACCCAGATTTATTGGGGAACCACTATAAATTCCTTGTGTCTTCTGTTGTGTATATTTCTTTGTGCTGTGCTGTGTGCCTTTTATTTATTCAGTTATTCTGTTTATATATTTCTCACTCTGCTTACACATATATATATATAACACTATTTTAGTTACACTGTAAAACTAAGGAAAAGTTTTTAATACTCTATTCACCCCCCCCCCCCCCCCCTCTAGAGTAACTTAAGATCTAACCTCCACATTCAATGTGCATGGGGATTCAACAGTGGCAATTCTTTGGGAAGATGAATCTGAAATGCTCCCCAATGCTGATCCACCTTTATCTCCTCTTCATGATATTTTTAATGCTTATTCTTTTCCATCGATGCAGGATTTTGAGTATGTTGACCCATTTTTGGGTAATGATGAAAACCAATACTGGTAGGGGAAATACAATGTAGTGATGGTGTCTCCCTTGAAGGACTGGCTGCAGGGAGGCAAAAAATATTCTTATCATTATCTAATGTCGGAAGAGAAGAAGAAGGCGAAGAAGAAAGAGATTTGGGGATGGAGGATAAATCTTTCTTTCTCCCCCTACTGCTGGGTATTCGAACCCATTTCATTCATTTCTAGTTACTACTTTAAATCAATGTATAGTTGATTTCTTTGATGGTTGTGTAAAAATAATAAGTTGACTTTATTATTTTCTCTTTATGCTTAGACAATCATATAAAACTGCATAATACAGGTATTTAGTCCAGCTTAAGGACAGTAAACAAAAGCGCTTCTGGGAGACAACCTAGATTTTGTTATTTAATTTCTCTAATCCGCAAATCATTTAGCATTTATATTTGCTTTTCTTGGAGGTGTCTTTCCTGCAGGCGCTTGCATTATTTTGGGATGGTGGAGCTTGCTCTTTTTCATGATTTTTATGCATCTTTCGGAATGCTCATTTCTGAGCATGGGGTATATTCTAAACTTCTCCTCATGTCTATTTAATTTTTCATGTTTAAAATGCTCATTTTAGTCTCATATAAGTCTGGGGGAGAGCATTGTGATTGAGTACCCGCACTGCGCACGCACCACTTCTTGTGCATACCAGAAGAAAATTTCATTTTAAGTTTTTCAAAATTTAATAATTTTTAGCATTCTCCATGCACACTACTACAGTCACTTGAGCGCGTACTCACTTGTTTTGAACATCTTGGGTCAAACCCAATTTTTCATGATCAATTGGAAAGTTATTGTGCGGGCATAGGATTGAGTCGTGAAGTAACATGTTGACTCTTGTAGTGCTCCTAGACAAGTGCTCGTGTCACGTGTAAGAATTTTTGTAGAATTAACTTTTTCACATGCTTTTAGTTTTATTATTTTCTAATCGCATCGACATTGCTTATTCTACTCATAACTTTTGAAACGGTAAAATCCGACGGTAGCGTAGGCTAATTTGTAGAAGATCGCTAGGGTCGTATTGTTCGAGTCGGGAGGAAGGATACTCTTTTACGGTGGTTAAGAACTTGCCCCTAGCAACTCTCGAAGCATAAGTATAGGTTAGTTCAATAGTGCGAGCATGATGTAGGCCATCTTTTTGGCCCGGTTGAGCCTTTGCTCCATTCCTACACGGTCTATCCTTGTTTAGCCCTTTTGTGCCTAATACCAACCGTTTGATTAAGCTCCACCTTCAATTCACCAAAGCCAAAATGACTATCCTAATCGCACACCAAATTCTGAGCTCATGCAATTCGTGCATTTAAAAGTTGGGTGTTAAGGTTGTGTATATTTGTGGTTGTGGTAGCAATGCGTTCATGAAAATATAGGTGTGTTTATTATTATATGTGAAGAGTTATAATTTTGAAATGAGAAAAGTAAAAAAATCTGAAAAGAAATGAAATTAAAAAAAAAGTAAAAAAATCTATAAAGAAATGTATTTGGGATTAGGTGATGTACACACCCCATAGTTTCATGTTTAAGTTTGGGGGTGTGGTGTACACATTTAAATTATTGCCTTGGGATAGTGATTTTATTATGAGCTCATTTGGGTTAGGTGTGCTAAGCCCCCACATTTATCATTGTTTAGCGCATTGTAGCCTAAGCCTAAATCATAACCTAAAGTCCTATTGACTCGCGCTCTGAACATAACTAGTGTCATGGAGAGAGTGTGAACGGGCAAGCTTATGGCCATCGACATTGATGGATTTCTTTAGAGGCTGTCCCAATCCCTGATCTCTGGCAATATTCCTCTTATTGATTGAACTTCTTGCTCCCTGTGCATGACTTGAGAATTTACCGCAATTCTTGTTACGTGTAGGCATAATATGTAGAAACGCAGCTAGAAAATTGTAAATTAATTTGTTTGCATAAATGTTTCTTCTACTAAAATTCATACATGTGCGTGTATGCAACTTCGCATTGTACTTCGCGTATTCAATTTCTTGGCCAGCACATGATTTTTCTAGTCTTTTTGGAAAATTTGTTTGCTCGGTACGAGCAAACGAGTAAGTCTGGGGGTGTGATGAGTCTCATTTATATAGCATTTTATAGACTCATCCAGGCATGTTTTCATTGATAAACACTTTACTTTCATCATGCATTCACTCATATTTCTCTAAATCACCTTTTGCAAATGAGGTGCACTTTTTGGCCCATTCTGGTGTGCATTTGCACACTATGTCATTGGGGGTAAGCACTTGGTGCTCCCCATATCTTTATTGTGTTATTTCCTACTGGTTTACATTGCAAGTGGGCAGATCTTCATTCTATTGGAACTCTTACCTGGAGAAATCACACGAATGTGTGTTTAATTGATGCGCGATTTCTATGACCGTGTGATTCCTACAATGCCTAAAATGTTGATCTGCCCCAGCTCGTGCGTTTTGTTCGCGCATGGTCAATTTTGATAGTACGTGAGCAAAATCGCACGAGCTTCTCTCTTTTGTCATAAAATTTATGTTGTTTTCTCAACTTTCCATATCTCACGGTCGTGTGTTTCCTTGATACACAATCTAGTTGATTCTTGCTCATTCATTTGTGGTCCAGAATGGTGCTTTGGATTTGCTTGTGCGTTTTGTTAAAGCACGGTTGGTTTTCCCTATGTGTGAGTAAAATCGCATGAGCTCCTCTTTTGTCTAAAAAATTTAATGTTTTATTTTGTTCACGCAAGGTCGTGTGTTTCTAATATGCACGGTCGCGCATGAACAAAATTCTGCAACTTTTGTATTTATGCTGCAATTTTTAGGTTTTCAGGACCCGAACTGTTCCGCGAATTTTCCGCCACAAGAGGAGCTCCAGCTCCGTTTTATTCCACTCTTCCTCCCCCATTTGCCCGAGGCCACCTCACATCATCCAAGCGCTTCAAGGAGATGATTCTCCACTCATCTTCATCGCCAAGCTAGGAGTTCTTCACATCGGATGTGGTCAGATTGTAGTTTACCGGAGATGACGGGTCCATTGGGTGGAAGTGACATCCCTCCTCTACCACAGACGATAGTTGGGACCGAGCTAGGATGCGGATTGACGCCCCGATGATTCTTACCATGAATCTACAACAAGCCTCCTGATTTGGTTGTATCTCTTGCATTTTTCTCCTCTTGGAATATTATTGTTAGTGTAATCTTCTTTATTTGATGATGTTTTCACTCTACATTTGATTTAATCTTCATCTCATTGATATGCAATGTTGTTATTCTTGTATGAGTGCTTGAGGTGAGCTCTTTTGGTAATTGTGGTGTGAGTGGTTGGGTTTGATACACTAGCAATTGCTAGGTGTGAGCTTTGTGACGAGGTGCTTGCAACCCTCATTTCGTCGGTGCGACTCACTTCATCCGCAAGCCTTCTCATCCATCCGCATAGCGAAATGGTGCTAACGGCCCGTGTAATCCATCCGCCTAGCCAAGAGGTGCTAACGACCCTCAAAACTTTCCGCAGTTGCACTCACCTCATCTGCTTGCCTTCTCATCCATCCGCCTAGCGAAGCAGTGCATAGCGGACTGCATAGTTTCCATCTGCCCAGTGAAGCAGTGCATAGCGGCCGGCATAGTAGTAGTTTAGTTTCTTTTCATTTATTTTCCATAAGCCAAATCACATCGTTCACGTTTCACTCGACTTAAAGGACTTCAATCTCAAGTCCTTTCTCGATTGATAACTCCACCTTACTGTGTTCCATAGAGATTCAATACTCTGGGATTCACTCCTCATTTTATATTACTTGAACGGTCGGTACACTACAGTTTTTTGCCGCAACCTCGCTCCCGCCTATAGTGGTGTGCTAGATTTGCGCATCAGTAAGTCGCAAGGGGAGGAGAGCCAGCTTCGTCAGCCTCCGGGTTCTTGTTGCAATATGTTATTCAGGTTTGTTCAAACCTGTCTGCCAATAGCCATCTCAAACAGTGGAGTTTGGCTATTGACAGACCATTTTGGGTGCATTTAGCAAAACCAAAAGGCAGATTTACGATATGTATCATCTCATTTCCTACTAGACCCCCTAACTCCAGTTTAGGGTGAGACAAGTGGTGAGTGTGGTGAGTTTGAGCTAGATTGCAGCCTTAGGATACCTAGGGTTAGGTGAACTCACATGTGGTCTACTATAAGGCTCAAGTCAACCTAGGTCAAACTAGCTCAACATGAACTCACACTTGCAAATTAAATCCTCCAATAGATGATAAACACTCCAAGGAATGCAATAGACCCAAAAGCCCCATCATGGGGTCACCAACTGACCCAATTTGACCAAAGTCAAACTTGGGTCAACATAGGTCAAATCCTCCCCAATAAGTTCAATTGAACCCCAAAGCATGAAATTGACTTCACCCCTAGTCTTAGAACATCATGTGGGACCTAATTGACCCAAAAGCCCCATCATGGGGTCAACAATTTGACCAATTTGACCAAAGTCAACATTTCCCCAATTTTGGTCAAAATCACACCTTTGGGTCAAATTGGCTCACTTAGGTCTTCACCATGACTCAACCAACCTTTGGTGGTGTCACTAGACTCAATGTCAACACATTGGACCAGTCAACACACCCAATTGACCAAGTCAACCCAAAAGTCAACATAGGGTCAACTTTGCCTAAATTGGGCTTAATTGGAATTAATCCAAATTCCAATGGATTAAGGCCCTCACCCAAAGCCCACTCTGAAGCCCATAGGTCTAATGACCAGCCTTGCCCCCTATTTCCAACATGCAAAGACATGCATGGGGGCAAAAGTGGAATTTTTCCCCTCCTCCATTAAGGACAAAGAGGATTTTGAGGAGAGCTTGCCATGTGGCCCTCCTCTCCCCTGCCCAAGACCAAATTTGACCTCCTCCATAACTCCTCAGCCGAAATTGGGCTGAAATGGTGCCACTTGGTAGATGGGAGGAGCATCCAAGGAGGAGGCCGAAAATCACCAACTCAAAACCTTATGTACAGCCCATATCAGCCACTTTAGACCCTTCCAATAGCTTCAGAACGTTGAGAGGAGTGGAGCTAGTGTCCTGGAGTGAAGCAAACCGTGGAGAATCAAGGAATCGGGGAGGATCGCCGGAGCTCGCCACCACTAATGGCTGCTAACAAAACAGCCACCCCGACCCCAATTGAGCCCACCATCACCTTCAGAACCTTGAGACCAGCTGAAATCCACTACTGGAGTGGAGATTTTGATCCAGAAACGGGGTTTTGAGCAATCTCGCCGCCGACAGCTACTAGCATGTCTGCCCGCCGGATAACTCACCTCCACGCTCGCCTGAGGTACGATTTCTCCCCCTCTCCCTCTGTGCTAGTATCTAGGTCCATTTAGGAGAGAAATCGGGCTCAATTGAGCCCGATCCCATGTGAGATTGAGGGAGAAAGTCCGAGCTTTTCTTCTTGCTCGGGATCGCCGGAGAGGCCATCTCCGGTGGCCGTGCCGCCGTCAAACGATTGCCACCACCTTAACGGAGGTGGTGGAGGCGGTGGCCGGCGGTGGTGGGCCGTGGAGGGCCGGGAAAGGGAGGAGGAAAGTCACCCAGGCGGGGGAAATCACAGCCATTGGCTGTCGGGGACAATGAAGGGGCGTCGTCGATCTTGCACCAAGATTCGTGCTGAATTGATTTTATTCATCATATTATTGGGCATATTAATTGCATATGCTGTCACACTTTTTACATAGTTTTGTTTTAATTAAATAGAGGTCTTTAGAGGCCATATTATGAAAAATGGCCAGAGATAAGATTTGTAGATCTGGATGTCAACTTTCAGTAGAAATTTAAATCAAGTCATTTGGACCACCGTAGGGTCCACAACAGTCATTCTTGTGAAACTGGTCAAAACATAAACATTTAGTGGTTTGCATGCAGAAATTGAAGGCCTTAGATTCCATAATTGCAAAATGTGGCAGAGAAAACTATTGTAGCCCTATGTGTCTACTTTCATTTGCCACTTGAATCAACTGATTTGGTGGACTGTGGACACCAGGGCACTCATTTTCCTAGGATTGCTCCTTGTGTAGGGCAGAAATTAAAAGTGCAATATCTTTTAAATGGCTTAACCAAATCCCTTCATTTTTCTTCCATGCATGCATGGTATAATGACACACCTAGGGTTTAAACTTGGGAATTTTTGGATGTGTATCCATTGAGTTATTTCATTTATTAGTAAAAGTAAATATTTGGTATTTATGGAGTTGTATAACTCCAAACACCCCCTAATTTGGGGGGTAAGCTCTTTATATATATCTAAATCTCTGGTTAAAATTTCATCACATGTGTATGAGTATTTTTCTCTGAATTTCAAAACGAAGTTAGGGACTTAAGTGAAAAATTAGGGTGCTAATAGTCAATTTGGGCTTTGGAGCTTTTTGATGGAATTGAAGGTGGGGATCAACTTGCATGCCTCTGAAACCTTGGGGTTAGTATATGTCATGAGGATATAAATCATTGTCATAAGTTTCATGATTTTTGGAAGTTATTTTCCTAAAGTTTTTAATTAAATGGAAATTGTCACACTTTTAAATTAATGGAATAATTTGAATCAAAAACTTAGGGTTAAATCCAAAACTCTGGGAAATGGATCCTTGACTGGAAAGGCACATTTAGGAATTTTGTTGGAATTTTTTTGGACCTCATTTATTT
Source organism: Dactylorhiza incarnata (assembly GCA_033032865.1). Classification (NCBI taxonomy): domain Eukaryota; kingdom Viridiplantae; phylum Streptophyta; class Magnoliopsida; order Asparagales; family Orchidaceae; genus Dactylorhiza; species Dactylorhiza incarnata. The sequence goes on along the minus strand of JAWHQI010000429.1, from coordinate 1,056,998 downwards.
CTCTGAATTTGATTTATTTGGTTAGGTCAAGTTATTAAAATATGTCATTTAGGTCTCATATGCTTTTGGAGAATTATGAAATTATTCTAGTAGGTTTCCTTAGTGATTCTATAGCTTTGTAAATTTTATCAAAAATTTTAGATGAATTTTTGTGGTAATTATCAATTTATTGAGGAAAAACCCCCTTTTGTAATTAATTAATTTAATGGGGTAAAATAGCTTGTAAAATTCTAAATCTCTGGATTTAGTGTTTTTAGATGATTATTGTGCTAGGTTGATTTTCTCAGAATTTTTCGAGATCATTAGATGGTACCTAATGTGTAAAATCCTATTTACACACCTTTCATTTTAAATAGAAATTATGATGGTAAAATCCTTGGAATAACATGAGACTTAGGATCTGGTGTTTCTAGACCAATATGGTGATATAATAATTTTCCCAGAATTTATTGAAGTCTTAACATAGCACTTGTAGTGTAAACCCTTATACGCACACCAAATGTAACAAATGATAAATAAGGGTAAATACTCATTGGAATAATATGAAACTTAGGCATTGCTGTTTTTAGGTCAATAACATACTTCTGTGATTTATTCAGATTTTATTGTGACATGTAGGTGGTGGTTGTAGTGTAAACTCTTATTGGCACACCACTTGTATTAAATGAATATTGTGGATAAATATTACCTGGAATATTATGAAACCTTGGATTTGGTATTTTTAGATGATTAGTATGCTAGGTTAATTTTCTCAGAATTTTTGGAATTCATATTTTAGTACTTGGTGAGTAATGTCACATCTTCATCTTTTTCATGATAAATATAAATTATGATTATAAATTTGTTGGAAAAATATGATCTTCTGGAAATAGTGTTTTTATGTCAATATGAAGCTACTGTAATTTTTCCAGATTTTTAGGAAGTCTAATTTCAGTACTTGTAGTGTAGAGCCATGTTTTATCTCCTTTAAAGATAAATAGAAATTGTGGGTTTAAATTGTTTGGAAAAATATGATCTTCTGGAAATAGTGATTTTATGTTCATATGAAGCTACTGTAATTTTTCCAGAATTTTAGGAGTTCAAAATCTTGCACTTGATGTGTAAAATTATTTTTCCATTCATTCATTGAAAATTAGGGATTATGGTTATTTAATTGCTGGAAAAATATGAAATATTGGAAATCTTTTTATCATGTCACATTTCATCTCTGGAAGGATATTTAACAAGTTTGAATTCACTAGCATGATACCTCCTTCACATTTTAGATTCAGATTAGTAATTAATGAATTTTTATAGAGGGCAAATTATATGAAACATGCTTGGATTTTGATCATCCCTTATTTTATCCACTATGAACCTATGATAAAAATTAGAAGCCATTTGGAAGTAATTTGACCAAGGTTCCATCATAGGAATCTAAGTAGTTATATGTCGTGGTCTGCGGATAGTGAAAACTCATTATGATGAATTGGTCAATATAATCACAAGGAAAACAGTGAGAATTTGATTATAACAAGAGTTGAGTATAGACCACTTAGAGGACTAGAAGTTATTAGAGTTGAATCCAAAAGAACGATTACTTAGGAGAGGGATGAAACGTAAGGCGTGATACCAATAATACTAAGTGTCTTGAGAAAGGGAACTTTGGGGTGTCATCCCATTGTAGTTCCTAGTACCGTAGCGAGCCCCTTACAGGGTAATCCTCAGGGAGTCCAAGATTAACCGTAAACCGTAGGGATAAGATATTATACAAGAATAATTTAATAACACACTCACCCATACCCTGTGGTTACGGGAGCTTAGTCGGTTGGTGCCACGAGCTTAAGCTCCGTGTTTGTAAGAGCGGATTGATAAGTCAGGTGAGCTTGTGACTCAGTAGTGTTTGTTGGTACGGATGGGTTGGTCCGGTGAGCCGGTGGCTCGTAAGGTTATTAATGACGGGCAGGTTAGCCCGGGGAGCTTATGGCTCGGAGATAGATAGTAGAACATGTTGCATGTGCACGAAGGTGGTGGGTCTTCGGTATTGGATGGTTTTTCACACTGACGTCAATACGTTGACTCGGCAAGTGTGGTAATTACACTTAGCCATGATAGTCTGGCGGTCCAGTCAGTAAGAGTACGCAGATGCTCCGCAGTTTTGTGTTGAGGAGTACGATAGGTCTAGGTTAGGTAGTGTGAATACCAACCTAGAGGTGGGCGAGGCCCAACCCACTGCTTCCGTTTGCCACTACAGGAGTATCCTGGGAGTCTTGCTAGCTCCAAAAAGAGGGAACTAAAGGTCTATGCGCATAGAGTCGTTGTGAGTGAGTTGCACTTGTATGAACATAGCATAACAGCATACCTAGCATGTCATAGCATGAACATTGCATTTCAACCCCTACCCCTATCGTATAAATTGGTATGGGACTTTTTATACGATAGGCCCTGCTAAACGACCCCTTCGTCTATAAGTTTGTATGGGCATTCCTATAAATCAATGGTTACTTTTAAATTACTTTACTTGCGTCGCACTGCTTCTCTATGCTTACTTCTTTTACTGCTGCGATATTACCTTACTGCACTTATTACTGTTTACTTGCTTATACTGCTAGCATAGAAATTATATGGATATACTCTTGTTAGCGTAGAATATTTGTCACCTGCCTTTGTTTACTCCACCTTGTTGTCCTCCGCTTCTTCCTCCTGCTCGGTGCCTAGGAGTCGCTGGGGGAGGCGGGGACAAAATCGGCTTAGTCTTTATGACTAACGGTCGGTTGTGACCGTAGGTGTACGGGGAGCTGGAGCACCAGCATGACCAGTCAAGACATGATGGCAGGATCTGAGGAGCAGAAGCCATGCAGTACTTCTACTACAAGACAGGTGTTTGAAGATTTGAGAGTTGTTAGCTTCCGCATAGATGTAGAGTGAGAGAGTGAGATTTTGTTCTACTTCGGACATGTACCGGGCATATGCCATCTTTCTCTTTCTTATATTGTACTCATTGATGGACAGTTTACATTTGGATATTTATATATACAGATGCGTGTGATTGTGGACTTATGTACTAGTTTTTCTTCTTCTCTCTTATTGGCCTGTCGATTTTTCTTGCCGGCAGGATCGGCGTCTTGCAGAGGTGGCTAACTTGGGTGTTAGTGTCACCGTAAGGCGGCGGTTCTGGGCATAAGATCCGGAAGCTCTCCAGGTGCGGGAGAGGGATCTTACAAATAGTATCAGAGCCCAAACGATCCAACGAGAAAGAAGTCCACAAAAACTAGGACACCCCCGCTCGAGTTAGTTTGAGGACAAACTAGCAGCGGAAGCAGTGGTGTGCCCACGTGTAAAAATTACACAAATTAGTCCTTTAACCAATGAGTTAGGCCAACCCAACTAAGGACAACTCTTTTGTTTTGACTTACCAAGACATTTTCATAGCATATCTTAGTCTTAAATCGATCTCAAATATAGATTTGGTTAGGACAGGAGGATTCCCAACATGATTAAAGGGAACAGCTTAGTAGGAGTGTAGGTGTTTGAGGCTTACACTCTGATGCTTACCGCTCACTTATCAAATGATTTTACCCCTTAACCAAACTAATTGAACCATCTCAAAGGATTTGGTGCCTGTGACCTACTTTTGGAGTAATAAGAGACTCTTAAGCATAAATTATCCTGCCAATTATACTTCCCGTATATTTCTATGGTGAAGCAGTCGCCAAGACAATTATTAGGGGTTGAATAAGAATCCAAATCCAAAGAAGGCCCATTCTTGGTTAGGTCACACATTGACCTTAAGAAGGATTCATGAACGGTAATATATAGGGTAAATGCACTATAGTGATATCGAAGAAATTTAGCCCAAAACATACGGGGGCTTATCTCTTTTGTTTATTGGGCCAGCTTAGTACCAACTCGAGTTTCCTAGACCTTAATTTTTTTTTGGGAAATGTTCGTCAAAACATAATCAATCTTGAAGTATTCAAACTTTACTCGACTTAAGAAGAGATTTTGAAGTATGTCTCATGACCAACCCTTCCTAAAGGTCGAGACCCTTGAAGAATTCCTTCGTCCTAAGAAATATGAATTATTTATATTATGATGAGGTTGTTAGGAATACACAATCAGAATAAGAGCATAGAGCCTTTCAAGAATGGTTATTCGCCTCCCTTAACACTATAAGGTTATGCAGACAAGTAAACAAAGAAAATAGTAAATGAAGTCTTTGAAGTTTTAGATCAGGTCGCCTAGATACATCCTTGCATGCGACTCTTGAGAACAAGGAAAATAGTATAAGACTTGAGAGAATCTCCAAATTCCGAGCATGATGTCATAGATAGCTACTTAGTACGTGACCTGAGGACTGATTGTGCCTTCCCTAGCACAAGACATGGTATAAATCACTTGCAAATCCTCAAGAGAATTGTGAAATTACTTTTTAAAGACCTAAGCCCGAGGCAACACTGATTGTAGAAAGAGTTTTGCACTCAGTTAAGGTGGGGTGATATTTATTGCCTCAACAGTATATTCATAGACCCTCTACCATCTCAGCTCAATTGCCGTAACGCACGATTAATGAACTTAACATCGATTAAAGATTTGACTAATAAACTCTTGAAAAGCGCAAGAGAGAACCGACATGAATTATGGATTTAGCGCAGGTTTGAGTCGGATATGGACCAGATAAGAATGGAACGAACAACAGGCTCTCGTGATCTTAAGAAGTAAACAAATGTAATTAACCTCATGCGAAGTGCAGTGCCTTAGATTTACCTCCCCAATTCGGAGACAATGATTCGGTTATATTTGGGGCAAACAGTGCAAATACCGTTGGATGACCAAATACCTAAATTTTGTCAATGGTTAGAATCCTAGGAGGGTCAAGCTAACTTCTTGGGACAAATAAACCACCTTATGAGCTATGTGGATTGGAACCAGGCCCCTGCAAGTTAGAGTTATAGCACAGACTTTTGCATTTTAGGGCATTCGAAGGCGATACACATTTGGCTTACTCAACAAAGTCAAACCTTTTAATGTGAAAAGTTCATTATATTGGAAACTTGTAGATTGAATTAAGTAGAGTCATTGCAAACTTCATACTAAAAGACAGATAAGGACTTCAGGATGTTGAACGACCGAGATTAAATTGCTGTGACATGATATCAAGGGTATAATAACCCAGAGAATTTGAAATTGACGAACAATATATCGAAGGCATGTACATCATGTATGATTCTTCACCCGGATAGCATCAAGGACCGGATCACATATGTTAAAAGTCAACATAATCACCATTAAGATTATTTGAAACAATGAGGAACAGAGTTTTAATGTCAAGAGCATATACGATGAAATTAAATGAAAACTAATGAGAATTGGAGTTTATATAAATTATCACACAGACCTTAAAAGAGCATTTTTTTTGGGTCAAAACATTATGAAAAGACATAAGTTATGGGACTCGCTTAACAGGGTGAGATTTTACTCTATAGATTCTTTGTGGGACTTTTGATGAAAATATAGTTCATTAATCATTAATTATTCAATTATCCTATTTTGCTTCATCCCACAATCAAGTAAGCTAATGAACTTAAAGCTGCGTGGACTGGATATTTGGAGTTATAACTTAGAATATCCATACCTGGAATAATTGATACTAGGAATATTTTAGAAATCTGGACACAACTTTGGGATAATATTATACACCTCAGGTAATTTTCCTGGAATTTATATCCATATATATGGTACTTCCTTCACAATGTAGTGTTTGAGGTTATAACTTAGGAAACTCGGATCGTGAATTATTGATACAGAATAGCTATGTAAACTTGTGCATGAACTTTTGATAACAATATGAACTTCTGAAAATTTTGATGGGATTTATGGTTAATCATTTTGATACTTCCTTCACGAAGTAGAATTTGAATGCATAATTGGAAGAATTCATACGATGAATTATTGTTGATGGATTGTTATAGAATTTTGTATATAGACCTTTCTTTTATATCAATAGGAAGATCTTGGAATATTGTTGGAATTAATTACTGAGAAGACTGATGCGTGCTCGGCAAGTGCACCGGTCTCACAAGTAATAAAGTTTGGAGTACGTCCCCGTATATCGTCTCTCAAGGAATGCGCGTGGTTAGTTTGACTCTTCGGATTGAGCGAATAATTACAAGAGTAAATTAAAAGAAAAGTAAGGGCTTTGATGTTGGTTTCCTAAATTACTACACAGAAATGAGATGCGGGTTAAAACTCCGCTTCGCAAGGCGGGATGGATGCAACGGCCGCGATGCCGTGCTTCGGAAGGCGCGTGGACGGAAAGTAACTGTGACGATTGAGGGTCGCACACACCTCTTCGCACATCTCCGTAGCCGTGGCTAACCTAATGCAAATGTGAATGGACGGGAGTGCATGGAGTGGAGTGAGTGTAAGCAAACGCAACACAAAGCAATACAAAGGAGATTATGTAAACACCAAATAATTCATTCATAGACAAACAAATCATTCAAGTTCATTACATAAATATTCAACTAGTTATAACAAGATAAGTTAAGAGAAAACCACTCAAGAAGGAGAACCATCGGTCACTGCCGGAATAGCGGGTTGTCAATCCGCTTCCGATCTCGGTCGAAGGGTGCTTCCGGTGCCGGAGATCTGTCACTTTCTCCGGTGATCTCCACTTTCTCCGCAACAACTTGAAGAACACTCGCTAGGAAAGCTTTGCTGACGGCCGGAAGGGCTCCCCGATGGTAGAGAAACAACTCTTGATTGCTGGAGGAGTCTCCCGGATGATTGGAATGGAGGGGGATGAAGATGGGATGAAAATCGCCCAAGACGGCGGCCTAATCGCGACCCAACACTCGCTCGAATGCCCTAAAATCGCGGAGCCGAGCAATAAATACGGAGCAGAATAAACACTGCGCACGATCAGAGGCGCACGACCAGTGGTCGTGCGCAAAGGAATGCTTGTGATCGTGCGCAGTCAACCTGCAGCAGAAGAGAAGACAGGGAATTAACGCACGGTCAGTGGCGCACGACCAGTGGTCGTGCGCAATGAGGTCCTATGATCGTGCGAACTGCTCGGTCAGTTAAGGGGAATTAACGCATGACCAGTGGCCGTGCGCCTGATCGTGCGCTAAGGAAAACACACGATCAGTGGCTTTTTAGGCCAAAATTCGCCCCCAATCCATTCCGAGCGTTCACACGACCCTTGTACCTGCATGAAAACAAACTAGACCACTGATCTGTGCACACCACATAATCCACAGAATAGACATAAAGTAATATAACGAAATCACGCCACGAAGAGGGTAAGGAATGCACTATAGTTGAGAATATGAGCTGCTATCAATATAAGCCTAAATGAGCAGTAAATGAAGTACAAAGGAACGAAAAACAACCCAGATGAGCCCGAAAATAAGTATATAAACGGGACTCATCACACCCCCAGACTTACCTGTTTGCGCGTCCCGAGCAAACTACTCTCGGCGGACGGGAAAAAATAAGGGTTAGAAAGGTGATTGTGGCTAGGAGTAATATGCGAAATCAAATAATTATATTCATAAAACTCTCGTAAAAAATATTTCTACTATGCAAAGTAATTTACAAATATCTAAAATAGTAAATAAGAGATTAGTTTACTCAAAAGCTGAACCAAGTGTGATCTGCCAGTCACGTGTAGGGAGAATGTAGGGATGCGCTCAGACGAGTATTTCGAAAGATACGGGATACGGAACTAACTCCACCGAAATCCATCGGTGTCGGGAGCCATAAGCTCGCACTTTCGCACTCCTTCCACAACATTAGGTAAAACTACACACAAGTCAATAGGGCTTTCGGGTAAATATGTGGCTTAGGTTGCGGTAGGATATACAATGATAAACTCGGAGGCTAGCGCACCTAACACAATTGAGCAATACAATTTGTAAACCCCGACAACAAATAAAGCTGATGTGTTCATCGCCAACACCCAATATAAAGTAAATCCTATCAAACAATTCTGAATTTCTGAATTAGAATATAGAGCTCAGATTTTTTTCTTTTTGAAACACTAATCTTTTCACTTTTCAGCTCACAAATACTTTTTTTTTCTTTTCTTCTCTCCTTTTTTTTCAACTTAAGCAATCCAAATATGTACCCATACATAACAGCACAGCACAAGAATCAGTTATACTATAAAGCTCAAAACACGTGCGCATACAGGTTTGGTAAACTTGGCTTAAGCGAGAGCGGTGGAGCTAAATAGAAAAGGTGGGATAGGCACAAAATTGGTTAGCAAGGGTGAATTTCTGGTTTTGGCTCAAATCTCAAACGGTCCAAAGAATGGCCTACATCATGCTAATGCGTTAGAACTACCCGGTGCCTATGTTTCGAGAATCGCTAGGGGCGAGTTCTTAGCCACCGAGAAAGATAGCTCTTTCCCCCGACTCGAGAAATACGAATCTAGCGTTCGATACCAACTCACCTACACTACCGGTAGATCGACATAGGTTCATGCTTTGAGTAAAGTAAAACTCTAATTACTAAATTAAATAAGAATAAAGCTACAACGCATGAAAATAGAAATAACTTCTACACAAAATTCTATGCAAAACATGAGTATTCGATTAGAACACTACTGGAGTCAACATCGCACTCCAAACCACAATTCCTAACTAACACAATTGACTTCCCGGCTCCATTCCAAAAGGAAATTTGGCACGGTAGCACTCGCAAGTAAGTGCGTGCATAGTGGGTGCAGCGTGTGCGTGCCACATAAAAATTGATAAACTGAAAGCTAAAATAATAACACTACCGGAATGCGTGCGTGCGTGCACGTGCATGGTTCTCACTCTCCCCCAGACTTACATGAAAGCATAATCTAAGATATGATTCTTTAAACATTAAACTAAGGAGAAAAGGGAGAGTGTACCCCATGCTCAGAAGTGAGCATACCAGAAGAATTGGCGTTTTGTCCCGAATGCGGTTGTTCCGCCTTGCTCCAAGAAATACGGACCTGCGATTAAAGAGTACCCAGGCACAACAAAAATATAATAAGGAAAATAAAGAAGAACGAAGGAGCGGAACCAAGCGGTCCCCAATGGGTTGTCTCCCAAGAGCCCTTTTGTTTACCGTCCTTAAGGTGGACCAAATACCTGTATTAGCAGATTATAGAATTGTTCACAAAATTAAAGAGAGGAGATCATCCAAGTCTACGCAGTATTATTACACAACCAAATGGAGAAATCAACTATACGTTGAATTAAAATAGTAACTGCAGATAGAAGAAAAAGGTCTGGAGACCCACAACTGATGGCAACGAAGTAAGAGGTTTAGACTCCATCCCCAAGTCTCCTCCTTTCTTGCTCTCTTTCTCTCTTCCAAGAGTATTTCTTCAATGAAAAATCGCTTTCCCCCTTGCAGCCAGTCCTTTAGGGGAAGCACATGTGGTGACACTGGAGTGGATAGAGCAATATCGTCTGCCACTGCGACATGCTTATCCTGCCAGGAATGCATCATCTGACTGCCCAAAAATGGGTCAGCAACTTCCAAATTCTGCGGGGGCATAAATGAAACGATGTTAGAAATAACAGGAAGAGATGGAGCGAGAGTAGACTCAACATCAGTAGGAGCAAAGCAGGAGGAAGAGGTGTCACAAGTGACATCGTCCCGTGAGAGCTGATCAGATTCCACCTGGATGACCAACGCTAACTCTTCCCGTTGAGTTATAACCAATAAAAGAGGGTCAAGAAACAAAGTAGATGAAGAACATAAAAAATCATTAGTCGAGGGAGTGATCCCGGTTTCACTCCCTGCAGGTTCTGATTGTACCACTATCACATCATGAGGAGGTTCTTTCAACACAGCCGAGGCAAGAGACACCAAAGTCTCAACCTGCATAGTCAACCTATCAATACACTCTTGCCGCGTTTCAAGGCCTTGAATTATAATATGAGCAAATTTGAAGAATTTCTCCTCCAAATAGGCTGTATCCTCATCATGTTGTGACAGAGGTAATAAAGAATATGACATCGCTCCCGTATTCACACAACCCGAAAACAATAGAAATAAACAAAAAAAAACAACAACTCCTGTAACTATTAACTCAAACACCAAAATCAAACTACGCCTGCATTCCCCAGCAACGGTGCCAAAAACTTGATGCGTGCTCGGCAAGTGCACCAGTCGCACAAGTAATAAAGTTGGGAGTACGTCCCCGAATATCGTCTCTTAAGGAATGCACGTGGTTAGTTTGACTCTTCGGATTGAGCGAATAATTACAAGAGTAAATTAAAAGAAAAGTAAGGGCTTTGATTTTGGTTTCCTAAATTACTACACAGAAATGAGATGCGGGTCAAAACTCCACTTCGCAAGGCGGGATGGATGCAACAGTCGCGATGCCGTGCTTCGGAAGGCGCGTGGACGAAAAGTAACTGTGACGATTGAGGGTCGCACACACCTCTTCGCACATCTCCGTAGCCGTGGCTAACCCAACGCAAATGTGAATGGACGGGAGTGCATGGAGTGGAGTGAGTGTAAGCGAACGCAACACAAAGAAATACAAAGGAGTTTATGTAAACACCAAATAATTCATTCATAGACAAACAAATCATTCAAGTTCATTACATAAATATTCAACTAGTTATAACAAGATAAGTTAAGAGAAAACCACTCAAGAAGGAGAACCGTCGGTCACGGCCGGAATAGCGGGTTGTCAATCCGCTTCCGATCTCGGTCGAAGGGCGCTTCCGGTGCCGGAGATCTGTCACTTTCTCCGGTGATCTCCACTTTCTCCGCAACAACTTGAAGAACACTCGCAAGGAAAGCTTTGCTGACGGCCGGAAGGGCTCCCCGATGGTAGAGAAACAACTCTTGATCGCCGGAGGAGTCTCCCGGATGATTGGAATGGAGGGGGATGAAGATGGGATGAAAATCGCCCAAGACGGCGGCCTAATCGCGCCCCAACACTCGCTCGAATGCCCTAAAATCTCGGAGCCGAGCTTTAAATATGGAGAAGAATAAACACTGCACACGATCAGAGGTGCACGACCAGTGGTCGTGCGCAAAGGAATGCTTGTGATCGTGCGCAGTCAACCTGCAGCAGAAGAGAAGAAAGGGAATTAACGCACGGTCAGTGGCGCACGACTAGTGGTCGTGCGCAAAGAGGTCCTATGATCGTGCGAACTGCTCGATCAGCTAAGGGGAATTAACTCACGACCAGTGGCCGTGTGCCTGATCGTGCGCAAAGGAAAACGCACGATCAGTGGCTTTTTAGGCCAAAATTCGCCCCCAATCCATTCCGAGCGTTCACACGACCGTTGTACCTGCATGAAAACAAACTAGACCACTCATCCGTGCACACCACATAATCCACAGAATAGATATAAAATAATATAACGAAATCACGCCACGAAGAGGGTAAGGAATGCACTATAGTTGAGAATATGAGCTGCTATCAATATAAGCCTAAATGAGCAGTAAATGAAGTGCAAAGGAACGAAAAACAACCCAGATGAGCCCGAAAATCAGTATATAAACTGGACTCATCAAAGACATCGTACTGACTTCACAAGTGCAACCTTGGAATATATTTGAAGAATGGATAGGTTGAGATATTGATGATAAGATAATATAGCGATTATCAAATAGTCTTGTGATAACCTTGAGACTTCTCATCTTCATGAGCCTGGAACCCCGTGGACCCGAACTTAAATTTCGAGGACGAAATTATTCTTTTGTTTATTGGGAATTGTAACATCCCATTTCCAACTAGACCCCCTAACTCCAATTTAGGGTGAGACAAGTGGTGAGTGTGGTGAGTTTGAGCTAGATTGCAGCCTTAGGATACCTAGGGTTAGGTGAACTCACATGTGGTCAACTATAAGGCTCAAGTCAACCTAGGTCAAACTAGCTCAACATGAACTCACACTTGCAAATTGACTCCTCCAATAGATGATAAACACTCCAAGGAATGCAATAGACCCAAAAGCCCCATCATGGGGTCACCAACTGACCCAATTTGACCAAAGTCAAACTTGGGTCAACATAGGTTAAATCCTCCCCAATAAGTTCAATTGAACCCCAAAGCATGAAATTGACTTCACCCCTAGTCTTAGAACATCATGGGGGACTTAATTGACCCAAAAGCCCCATCATGGGGTCAACAATTTGACCAATTTGACCAAAGTCAACATTTCCCCAATTTTGGTCAAAATCACACCTTTGGGTCAAATTGGCTCACTTAGGTCTTCACCATGACTCAACCAACCTTGGGTGGTGTCACTGGACTCAATATCAACACATTGGACCAGTCAACACACCCAATTGACCAAGTCAACCCAAAAGTCAACATAGGGTCAACTTTGCCTAAATTGGGCTTAATTGGAATTAATCCAAATTCCAATGGATTAAGGCCCTCACCCAAAGCCCACTCTGAAGCCCATAGGTCTAATGACCAGCCTTGTCCCCTATTTCCAACATGCAAAGACATGCATGGGGGCAAAAGTGGAATTTTCCCCTCCTCCATTAAGGACAAAGAGGATTTTGAGGAGAGCTTGCCATGTGGCCCTCCTCTCCCCTGCCCAAGACCAAATCTGACCTCCTACATAACTTCTCAGCCGAAATTGGGCTGAAATGGTGCCACTTGGTGGCTGGGAGGAGCATCCAAGGAGGAGGCCGAAAATCACCAACTCAAAACCTTATGTACAGCCCATATCAGCCACTTTAGACCCTTCCAATAGCTTCAGAATGTTGAGAGGAGTGGAGCTAGTGTCCTGGAGTGAAGCAAACCGTGGAGAATCAAGGAATCGGGGAGGATCGCCGGAGCTCACCACCACTAATGGCTGCTAACAAAACAGCCACCCCCGACCCCAATTGAGCCCACCATCACCTTCAGAACCTTGAGAGCAGCTGAAATCCACTACTGGAGTGGAGCTTTTGATCCAGAAACTGGGTTTTGAGCAATCTCGCCGCCGACAACTACTAGCATGTAAGCCCACCGGATAACTCACCTCCAAGCTCGCATGAGGTACGATTTCTCCCCCTCTCCCTCTGTACTAGTATCTAGGTCCATTTAGGAGAGAAATCGGGCTCAATTGAGCCCGATCCCATGTGAGATTGAGGGAGAAAGTCCGAGCTCTTCTTCTTGCTCGGGATCGCCTGAGAGGCCATCTCCGGTGGCCGTGCCGCCATCAAACGATTGCCACCACCTCAACGGAGGTGGTGGAGGCGGTGGCCGGCGGTGGTGGGCCGTGGATGGCCGGGAAATGGAGGAGGAAAGTCACCCAGGCGGGGGAAATCACAGCCATTGGCTGTCGGGGATGATGAAGGGGCGCCGTCGATCTTGCGCCAAGATTCGTGCTGGATTGATTTTATTCATCATATTATTGGGCATATTAATTGCATATGCTGTCAAACTTTTTACATAGTTTTGTTTTAATTAAATAGAGGCCTTTAGAGGCCATATTATGAAAAATGGCCAGAGATAAGATTTGTAGATCTGGATGTCAACTTTCAGTAGAAATTTAAATCAAGTCATTTGGACCACTGTCGGGTCCACAGCAGTCATTCTTGTGAAACTGTTCAAAACATAAACATTCAGTGGTTTGCATGCAGAAATTGAAGGCCTTAGAGGCCATAATTGCAAAAAGTCGCAGAGATAACTATTGTAGCCCTATGTGTCTACTTTCATTTGCCACTTGAATCAACTGATTTGGTGGAATGTGGACACCAGGGCACTCCTTTTCCTAGGACTGCTCCTTGTGTAGGGCAGAAATTAAAAGTGCAATATCTTTTAAATGGCTTAACCAAATCCCTTCATTTTTCTACCATGCATGAATGGTATGATGACACACCTAGGGTTTAAACTTGGAAATTTTTGGATGTGTATCCATTGAGTTATTTCATTTATAATAAAAGTAAATATTTGGTATTTATGGAGTTGTATAACTCCAAACACCCCCTAATTTGGGGGGTGAGCTCTTTATATATATCTAAATCTCTGGTTAAAATTTCATCACATGTGTATGAGTATTTTTCTCTGAATTTCAAAATGAAGTTAGGGTCTTTAGTGAAAAATTGGGGTGCTAATAGTCAATTTGGGCTTTTGAGCTTTTTGATGGAATTGAAGGTGGGGATCACCTTGCATGCCTCTGAAACCTTGGGGTTAGTATATGTCATGAGGATATACATCATTGTCATAAGTTTCATGATTTTTGGAAGTTATTTTCCTAAAGTTTTTAATTAAATGAAAATTGTCACACTTTTAAATTAATGGAATAATTTGAATCAAAAACTTAGGGTTAAATCCAAAACTCTGGTAAATGGATCCTTGACTGGAAAGGCACATTTAGGAATTTTGTTGGAATTTTTTTGGACCTCATTTATTTCTCTGAATTTGATTTATTTGGTTAGGTCAAGTTATTCAAATATGACATTTAGGTCTCATATGCATTTGGAGAATTATGAAATTATTCTAGTAGGTTTCCTTGGTGATTCTATAGCTCTGTAAATTTTATCATAATTTTTAGATGAATCTTTGTGGTAATTATCAATTTATTGAGGAAAAACCCTCTTTTGTAATTAATTAATTTAATGGGGGTAAAATAGCTTGTAAAATTCTAAATCTCTGGATTTAGTGTTTTTAGATGATTATTATGCTAGGTTGATTTTCTCAGAATTTTTAGAGATCATTAGATGGTACCTAATGTGTAAAATCCTATTTACACACCTTTCATTTTAAATAGAAATTATGATGGTAAATTCCAAGGAATAACATGAGACTTAGGATCTGGTGTTTTTAGGCCAATATGGTGCTATAGTAATTTTCCCAGAATTTATTGAAGTCTTAACATAGCACTTGTAGTGTAAACCCTTATACGCACACCAAATGTAACAAATGATAATTAAGGGTAAATACTCCTTGGAATAATATGAAACTTAGGCATTGCTGTTTTTAGCTCAATAACATACTTCTGTGATTTATTCAGATTTTATTGAGACCTGTAGGTGGTGGTTGTAGTGTAAACTCTTATTGGCACACCACTTGTATTAAATGAATATTGTGGATAAATATTACCTGGAATATTATGAAACCTTGGATTTGGTGTTTTTAGATGATTAATATGCTAGGTTAATTTTCTCAGAATTTTTGGAATTCATATTTTAGTACTTGGTGAATAAAGTCACATCTTCATCTTTTTCATGATAAATATATATTATGAATATAAATTTGCTGGAAAAATATGATCTTCTGGAAATAGTGTTTTTATGTCAATATAAAGCTACTGTAATTTTTCCAGATTTTTAGAAAGTCTAATTTCAGTACTTGTAGTGTAGAGCCATGTTTTCTCTCCTTTAAAGATAAATAGAAATTATGGGCTTAAAATGTTTGGAAAAATATGATCTTCTGGAAAAAGTGATTTTATGTTCATATGAAGCTACTGTAATTTTTCCAGAATTTTAGGAGGTCAAAATCTTGCACTTGATGTGTAAAATTATTTTTCCATTCATTCATTGAAAATTAGGGATTATGGTTATTTAATTGCTGGAAAAATATGAAATATTGGAAATCTTTTTATCATGTCACATTTCATCTCTGGAAGGATATTTAACAAGTTTGAATTCAGTAGCATGATACTTCCTTCACATTTTAGATTCAGATTAGTAATTAATGAATTTTTATAGAGGGCAAAATTATATGAAACATGCTTGGATTTTGATCATCCCTTATTTTATCCACTATGAACCTATGATTAAAATTAGAAGCCATTTGGAAGTAATTTGACCAAGGTTCCATCATAGGAATCTAATTAGTTATATGTCGTGGTCTGCGGGTAGTGAAAACTCATTATGATGAATAGGTCAATATAATCACAAGGAAATCGGTGAGAATTTGATTATAACAAGAGTTGAGTATAGACCACTTAGAGGACTAGAAGTTATTAGAGTTGAATCCAAAAGAACGATTGCTTAGGAGCGGGATGAAACGTAAGGCGTGAAAACACTTAAGATATAAAGAGTATTGAGAGGGTGGAAGGTTAGGTCTGGATAGTCACCAAGAATATTGATTGTCCTGGAAAGGGGTTGGGCATCATCTCATCACATACCCTAGTACCTTGCGAACCCTTCACCGGGTAGCCCTCGGGAAGTCCAGGATCCACCCTAAACTTCCGAGTATAATAATAACTAAACAAGGGTAGTCTAAATAGGAGTTTAGACGATGAGAGTGCTTGGTGAGCTATGGGTAAGGCTGTGCTCGGGATTGATGAAAGATCGTCCTTCCCCATAGAGGGTCATAAAGCGCTGAGGTTTAATAAAGGAGGGTAATCTTATGGGTAGATACCAATAATACTAAGTGTCTTGAGAAAGGGAACTTTGGGGTGTCATCCCATTTAGTTCCTAGTACCGTAGTGAGCCCCTTACAGGGTAATCCTCGGGGAGTCCAAGATTAACCGTAAACCATAGGGATAAGATGTTATACAAGAATAATTTAATAACACACTCACCCACACCCCGTGGTTACGGGAGCTTAGTCGGTTGGTGCCACGAGCAGTAAGCTCCGTGTTTGTAAGAGCGGATTGATAAGTCAGGTGAGCTTGTGACTCAGCAGTGTTTGTTGGTACGGACGGGTTGGTCCGGTGAGCCGGTGGCTCGTAAGGTTATTAATGACGGGCAGGTTAGCCCGGGGAGCTTATGGCTCGGAGATAGATAGTAGAACATGTTGCATGTGCACGAAGGTGGTGGGTCTTCGGTATTGGATGGTCGTTCACACCGACGTCAATACGTTGACTCGGCAAGTGTGGTAATTACACTTAGCCATGAAAGTCTGGCGGTCCAATCAGCAAGAGTACGCAGACGCTCTGCAGTTTTGTGTTGAGGCGTACGATAGGTCTAGGTTAGGTAGTGTGAATACCAACCTAGAGGTGGGCGAGGCCCAACCCACCGCTTCCGTTTGCCACTACGGGAGTATCCTGGGAGTCTTGCTAGATCCAAAAAGGGGGAACTAAAGGTCTATGCGCATAGAGTCGTGGTGAGTGAGTTGCACTTGTATGAACATAGCATAACATCATACCTTGCATGTCATAGCATGAACATTGCATTTCAACCCCTACCCCTATCGTATAAATTGGTATGAGACTTTTTATACGATAGGCCCTGCTAAACGACCCCTTGGCCTATAGGTTTGTATGGGCATTCCTATAAATCAATGGTTACTTTTAAATTACTTTACTTGCGTCGCACTGCTTCTCTATGCTTACTTCTGTTACTGCTGCGATATTACCTTACTGCACTTATTACTGTTTACTTGCTTATACTGCTAGCATAGAATTTATATGGATATACTTTTGTTAGCGTAGAATATTTGTCACCTGCCTTTGTTTACTCCACCTTATTGTCCTCCACTTCTTCCTCCCGATCGGTGCCTAGGAGTCGCGGGGGGAGGCGGGGACAAAATCGGCTTAGTCTTTATGACTAACGGTCGGTTGTGACCGTAGGTGTACGGGGAGCTGGAGCACCAGCATGACCAGTCAAGACATGATGGCAGGATCTGAGGAGCAGAAGCCATGCAATACTTCTACTACAAGACAGGTGTTTGAAGATTTGAGAGTTGTTAGCTTCCGCATAGATGTAGAGTGAGAGAGTGAGATTTTGTTCTACTTCGGACATGTACCGGGCATAAGCCCTCTTTCTCTTTCTTATATTGTACTCATTGATGGACAGTTTACATTTGGATATTTATATATACAGATGCGTGTGATTGTGGACTTATGTACTAGTTTTTCTTCTTATCTCTTGTTGGCCTATCGATCGTTCTTGCCGGCAGGATCGGCGTCTTGCGGAGGTGGCTAACTCGGGTGTTAGTGTCACCGTAAGGCGGCGGTTCTGGGCATAAGATCCGGAAGCTCTCTAGGTGCGGGAGAGGGATCTTACACGAAATTAGCTGTCCTACTTGGGAAAACTACAAATAGACACTGAACGACACCTTTGGAGAGGATCAAATTCTGGGGCTTCTTCCACCTCTGGAAAATTTTGAATTGTGTGTGAGGTTCTCCAAGGTTCCTAGATACAGCTTTGGCTTGCTAGGGGAAGCGCTCCAAGATCTTCCGGGTGTGTGGTGGGACCTCCACGCTGTAGCAAGGGCCGGTTCTTAGTTCTGAGTTTTCGGTCATGTTCTCCTATGAGCCAAGTAAGTGCAAGCTGCCTCCTTTTTGGGGTACGAACTTCACGTTGGGCCGATTCTCGATTCCATCATTATTGGTGCGGTGAGCATGGAGTGTGGCTTGAATATGAAAATCCTGTGGAAGTAACATGGCTGGAGAGTATGAGCGAGGTACCGGCTATGGTGGCTCAACACCACCAAACTCGCCAATAATGGTTGGGATGCTGACAGACTTCATGAGAGAAGTTATAGAGTCAATCAACCTCACCTTCATTGCGGTGCAAGGTGAATTCTCAACCCCTACATCCCAGGTCATCCCACCGCTGGGGGTAGGTGAGAATGCCTCGGGACAGAGTTCCGGCATGGAGACGATACTGAGGCAACGGGGTGAGAAATTTTCACCAGCCTGGCGAGCGTGGGCCTGGTCAGCGAGCTCATGGGGCGAGTGGAGTAGGAGAGAGCAGCGAGCGGGGGAAGCACATTCTATGAGCTGGTGATTTCATCACCACTCCCGAATGGATTTAGGGAGTCGAATATGGTCTACTACACCGACAAGG
Organism: Dactylorhiza incarnata; assembly: GCA_033032865.1. NCBI lineage: Eukaryota > Viridiplantae > Streptophyta > Magnoliopsida > Asparagales > Orchidaceae > Dactylorhiza > Dactylorhiza incarnata. The sequence continues at coordinate 1,038,326 of JAWHQI010000429.1, read as the reverse complement.
ATGACACAGCCCACACCTGCAATGTGTTGGGATGCGGTCAGCAATTGCCCCGGTGCTGCGATGCTAGTCGAAGCGGAAAGGTGATGCGTACTTTTTGTACTCATCTTTTAGTATAAGTTTAATTTATTTTTTAATATGAAATTATATAGTTTTTAAGCTTTTCTTATTTAATTTATTATCTTTTCAATTTTATAAACTAACTTGAGCTTTTTCTGTGTATTTCAGTTTTTTTTGGACACATTGGACCAAAACTTCAAGTACACGCCCAAGGTCACGGGCGTGACCATGGGTGTGTAACCTGAGCGGTGTTCCAGACCTGCTTCTGCCAGCCCGAGGTCGTTCCGTGAAGAGTTCGCCAAGTGCACGCCCCAGGTCACAGGCGTGACCAATGGCGTGCCCCTATGTCGCGGCCTCGAACTGCTGAGACAAATCAAAACCGCTGAGATGAATCAAAAGTACTGCGTTCGTCGCACGACGGCTGGCTACTGTGTTCGACGAAAGTGATGCGTTGGATGAACGATGCCTTGATGCTGCGTTCGACGAAAGTGCTGCGTTAGATGAACGACGCCTGGCTACTGCGTTCGACGAAAGTGCTGCATTCGACGAACAATGCCTGGTTGCTGCGTTCGAGGAAGTGCTGCGATCGACGAACGGCGCCTAGTTGCTGCGTTCGACGAATGTGCTGCGTTCGACGAACGATGCCTGGCTGCTGCGTTCGACGAATGGCGCCTGGCTGCTGCGTTCTACGAAAATTCAGGAGATCGACGAACAGGGGAGAGTTCGACGAATGTTCAACAGTGCTCTTTCCCACCGAAGATTCCCGTCAGAAGCCAGATTTTAAGATTACACGCCCCAGGTCACGGGCGTGACCTAGGGCGTGACACGGCTGAAATGCTCGCATTTACTCCAGAAGGCGCCGTCTCCGATGCTGCTTCGATTACGCCCCTTACACGCCCTTGGAAACGTGCGTGACCGAGGGTGTGTAACCCAGAATTTTCAGCTATAAAAAGGCAGCTCCTCCAGATTATCAGGACACAATGTATTGGAGTCCAAGCCTCCATTTTCTTGCTTATTTCCGTGTTTTTAAGTATTCTACTTACATTTTCTTGCACTTGTAATTTCTCTTTCAATAGTTGTAATTCCTTTTCTTGAATTAATAAATTTGTTGTTTTATTCATCCATTCTTCTATTTTGTCCATCTCTCTTTTCATTAGTTATAATCTTCTAGCATAGTTACTTTTCTTATTGCAACCAAATCAATGTACTTTTTTTATAGAACAATTGAGATCGTCTTGAGTAAGATTAATCAACACGCCAAGATTTTTATACGACCTTGGTTTTTATAAAGCCTATACTACATCCGACACGGTACACTTGCCGTTGTCGTTTGCAAGCATAGTTTTGCTCATCAAGTTTTTGGCGTCGTTGCCGGGGATCTGAGTTGATATTTTGAAAGACAATATTTATTGGCTTTATCGTTTCCTTTCTTCTCTTTTTTTAAAAAAAGTTTTACTAGGTGTAACTAAATTCCTGGAAAGGACGCATTGGGCTTGAATTCCCATCACAGACTCTAGTACCTTGCGATCCGTTCACCGGATTGACCTTGGGAAGTCCAGGACTAATCTTAAATCACCTAATTAAAAAATATAAATATATATATTCATAATAAATTTTTATAAAAAAAATATATATATATAATAAATATATTTATCTAAAATTTCACTTTTTTCGCCTCTCTTTCTCTTCCCTCTTCTTTTTGGTTTATGACCCGACACAACTCTCCACCTAATTTTGAATTTGGTTTTGATCCAGAAATCGAGCGCACCTTACGGTGACGTCTCCGATTTTGTGATCTACCAATAATTCGCGAAGAGTCAATCGGAGAGACTAACGAAGGTTTAATGGATAACCCCGACCATAATGAGGCCTCGCTACGGACCATGTCCTATTATGCGAGGCCAAATTGGGAGGGAACACAATCTAGTATTATTCGCCCGGCGGTGGTGAATAATTATTTTGAAATTAAAACTAGTATCATTCAGATGGTACAGCAAACCGTCGTTTTCGATGGCTTACCGGATGAAGATCCTAATTTACATTTGTTAAATTTTTTGGAAATTTGCGATACATTTAAGATAAATGGCGTCACCGATGACGCCTTTCGTTTGCGTTTATTTCCTTTTTCTTTGCAGACTAAGGCCAAGCAATGGTTGGGCTCTCTTCCTAGAGGTTCCATCACTACGTGGGCCGAGATGACGGAGAAATTCTTAATGAAATATTTTCCTCCGGCAAAGTCCGCTAAACTACGTACGGACATTCTCTCGTTCATGCAAATAAAATCGGAGTCTCTCTACGACACATGGGAGCGCTTCAAAGAACTTTTGCGGAGATGTCCTCACCATGCACTTCCCATATGGCAACAAGTTCAGACTTTCTATAATTGTTTGAATCTCCAAACGAAGCAGATGATTGATGCAGCCGTGGGGGGGACCCTTAATAACAAAACCCCCAAAGCTTCTCAAGAGATTTTTGAGGAGATGGCCATGAATGCCTATCAGTGGAATGCACCACGGTCGCGCCCTAATAAGCCGACCGGACTTTTGAAGTCGAGGCCACCCCTAACTTAGCGCATCAAGTGGAAATGATCACAAAACATTATGTGGCGGAGATGACTGCTTCCTCCGACACCAATGGGACTAATAATAATAATTTTAATAATTTGAATAATAATTTCATTCACGAGCAAGTTGATTATATGGGGAACTCTTATCACCCTCCTTACAACCCGAATAATAGTCTTCCGTTTAACAATAGTTATAATTCGGGTTTAAGGAATCACCCAAACTTTTCATGGAGCAACCACAATAACGCTTAACGACCACCACATGTGAATCCTCCCGGATTCGCTCCTCCACCACCACCATAAAATCCCTCTCCGCTTGAAGAGGTCTTCACTAAGTACATTGCCTCCAATGAATCCAATATCCAGAATCTCACCGGATCGGTCAAAAATTTGGAAAATCAAATTGGACAGCTCGCCAAAATGTTCTTCGAACGCCAGCAAGGAGCACTTCCGGGCAACATTGAGCCCAATCCGCGGGAGAGCGCCAACGCAATCACACTCCACAACGGAAAGGAGGTAACCTCTTCAAATTTGGTCGAGCCTGAGGTAAACGTTTCATCTTCTCCCCCGCAAGTTCTTTCTTCACCTGCTTTACCGTCTGCTACTTTAGCTCCGCGCATTATTAATAATCCTTCTATTCCTTATCCTTCAAAATTTAAATATGAGCGCAATGAGGAGCAATATAAAAAATTTATTGAAATTTTAAAACAAATCCAAATAAATGTGCAATTCTGAGAAGCAATTGCTCAAATGCCAAAGTACGCTAAATATCTAAAGGAGTTACTTTCGAACAAAATGAAACTTGAAATTTTTTCGCATATTTCTTTAAACGCAGAGTGTTCGGTGGCATTATTAAATAAATTACCCCAAAAATTAAATGACCCGGGATGGTTCTCCATCCCGTGTATGTTTGGTAATTTATCAATCAAGCACGCCTTGGCCAATCTAGGCGCTAGCATAAATTTAATGCCTTTTGCGTTATTTAAAAAGCTTTGTTTGGGCAACCCAAGCCCAACTAACATAAGCATTCAACTAGCGGATCGGTCAGTTAAATACCCAATAGGGGTCATTGATGATGTGCTAGTGAAGGTTGATAAGTTTATCTTCCCGGTAGACTTTGTCATCCTCGATATTGAAGAAGACACCGAAGTACCCCTAATACTCGGTCGACCTTTCCTAGCCATCGCTCGAGCTATAATAGATGTAAGTAATGGAAAAATTCTCCTACGAGTTGGAGAGGAAGAAGTTATTTTCAATGTTAATCAATCAATGAGAAATGCGCTTACTAACGACGATTCTTGTTTTATTTTAGAATCAAATTTTGAAGAAGAATTATCAACTGTTGCGGAAATAATTTCCCCTCTTTATGAAAATCCCGAGTTACAAACTTTATTATGTCCTGAAGAAACGACCCGGCAGGCAAATTTTGAACAAACAAATTTAAATATTTTTAAAATGAAAACATCTTATGAAGAGCCACCGAGTCTAGAATTGAAACAACTACCGGATCATCTAAAATATGTTTTTTTAGAAGAAAATTCAAAATTACCCATGATTATTTCTTCTACGCTTAATGATTCAGAAATTTCCGAATTAATTAAAATTTTAAATAACCACCGTCACGTAATTGCATGGCAAATCTCTGATATAAAGGGTATAAATCACTCATTCTGCACGCATAAAATAAATCTAGAAAATAATTCTCGCGACACTATTTAGCCTCAACGATGCCTTAACCCCAACATGAAGGACGTCGTTAAGGCCGAAATTATAAAATTATTGGACGCGGGGATTATTTACCCAATTTCTGATAAAACTTGGGCTAGCCCGGTGCAAGTCCTGCCTAAGAAGGGCGGAATTACAGTAATTGAAAATGAAAATAACGAGTTGATTCCAACCCGTACTGTTACGGGTTGGTAGGTATGCATCGATTATAGGAAATTAAATGATGCTACCCGCAAAGATCATTTTCCGTTGCCCTTCATTGACCAAATTTTAGAACGCTTATCCGGTCATTCGCACTATTATTTTCTTGATGGTCTTTCGGGATATTTTCAAATCCCAATCGCACCCGAAGACCAAGAAAAAACAACTTTCACTTGCCCCTTCGGCACCTTCGCCTATTGGAGGATGCCATTTGGTCTTTGTAATGCGCCAACTACATTTAAAAGGTGTATGCTGGCAATTTTTAATGAATTAGTTGAGGACGTCATGGAAGTTTTCATGGACGATTTTCCAGTCTATGGCGAATCCTTTTAAACTTGTCTAAAAAATCTTGACCGTGTTCTTCAACACTGCGAATACACGAATCTGGCACTCAACTGGGAGAAGTGCCACTTTATGGTCCATGAGGTATTAGTCCTCGGACATAAGGTTTCTAGTAAAGGGATCAAGGTCGATAGGGCCAAGATCGAAGTTATAGAAAAACTCCCTCCGCCTGTTAATATTAAATCTATTAGGAGTTTTTTAGGACATGCGGGTTTCTATAGACGGTTCATCAAAGATTATTCGAAATTACAAAACCGTTAACGCATCTTTTAGAAAAGGAAACCACGTTTATCTTTGATGATGAATGTTCTAAGGCGTTAATTAAAATTAAAAACGAACTTATCAATTCGCCTATTTTAATTTCACCAGATTGGTCTCTTCCGTTCGAAATCATGTGCGATACAAGCGATTTTGCCATAGGTGCGGTCTTGGGCCAAAGGGTGAACAAATATTTTCACCCAATTTATTACGCAAGCAAAATGCTTACATCCGCCCAAGCTAATTATACAACAACGGAAAAAGAACTTCTAGCGATTGTTTTTGCCTTTGATAAATTTCGTTCTTACATAACGCTATCAAAAATTATTGTATTTACCGATGACTCCGCCCTTCGATACTTGCTAGATAAAGGAGACGCCAAGCCCCGACTGTTGAGGTGGATCCTACTCTTGCAAGAATTTTATTTGAAGATCCGAGAAAAGAAAGGAGCGGAGAACTTGGCGGCCGACCACCTCTCAAGAATAGAGAATCCGACTGCAGGAGCGCTTGTGGAGGCCGAAATTGATGACAAATTCCCTGAAGAGCGCCTCCTCGCCATCGAAAAGGTAACGACTTTTTCCACCCGTTGGTACGCGGATTTGGCCAACTATTTAGTGGCTCGGGTCCTACCAAAAGATTTTTCAAGTCAGCAAAAGAAGAAATTCTTTTCGGTCTTGAAAAATTATTTTTGGGAGTATCCCTTTTTATTTCGTGTCTGCGCGGACCAGGTGGTAAGAATGAGTATTTCAGATGAGGAAGGTGAACAAATTCTGCGGCACTGCCATGAAGGTCCAACCGGTGGACATTACCAAGCAAACCGGACTGCAAGAAAGGTGCTAGAGGCGGGCTTCTACTGGCCCACCTTATTCAAAGATGCTCACACCATTGTGAGTAAATGCGATAAATGTCAACGGTCAGGTAACATTTCTAACCGGGATGAAATGCCCCAAAATATATTTTTAGAATGCGAAATTTTCGATTTATGGGGAATAGATTTCGTAGGTCCTTTACCCTCCTCCTTTAATAATAAATATATCCTTGTTGCGGTCGATTACGTGTCAAGGTGGGCGTAAGCACAAGCTTTTCCCACCAACGACATGAGAGTCGTCGTACTTTTTAAAAAAAAATTATTTTCACAATTTGGCACACCCCGAGCACTAATTAGTGATAGGGGCACACACTTTTGTAACAACCAGCTTGCTAAAATTTTAGCAAAGTATGGAGTTACATACAAAATTTCTCGTGCCTATTACCCACAAGCGAATGGACAAGTAGAGGTAGTAAATCGTGAATTAAAAAGAATTTTAGAAAAAACTGTGTCCGTTAATAGGAAGGATTGGTCGTTAAAATTTAGATGACGCACTATGGGCTTATTGGACAGCGTACAAAACCACCATCGGATATACACCGTACCGATTAGTCTATGGAAAAGCGTGTCATTTACCAGTGGAATTAGAGCACCGCGCATTCTGGGCACTTAAATTTTTAAATCAATATTTAAACTTAGCCTCCGTTCAATGAAAGTTTCAAATTAATGAATTAGACGAATAGCGCGCAAACGCCTATGAAAATAATAAATTTTACAAGGAGCGCACTAAGTTTTACCATGATAAAAAAATAAAATTCCCAAAATCTTTTCACCGGGAAACTTAGTCCTTCTATATAACTCTAGATTAAATCTTTTTCCGGGCTAATTAAAATCCCGATGGTCCGGCCCTTTTGTTGTAAAAGTGGTTTGGCCATATGGGACCGTGCTAATAGAACACCCAGATCAAGGCCCTTTGAAAGTTAACGGGCACCGTTTAAAATTAAATCATTCCGGCGACCCAGCGCCCGGCAAAATTGAAACGCTTAACCTCACCATCTTTTAGAACATCACTTAGTCAAGTTACGCAACGACAAACAAAGCGCTTTTGGGAGGCAACCCAACATTTTTTTTCTTTGTTTTCTTTAACATAATTTTGCAGGTTCTATTTTCTGTCCGGCAATCTCGTCTACTGATCAGGGAAGCCCTCTTCACCCTTTAGTCACTCATTTGATTTTCTTCCTCTTTGTTATTTAATTTACTTCATTTTCCTAAATGTTTCTTTAAATAAAATAAACTAAAATAAAAAGTCTAATTCTTGTTTTTATCTTCTTACTTAGTTTTAAACATTGGGGACAATGTTTAATTTTAAGTATGGGGGTGCAGCATTGCTTTCTTTGAATTTCTATTTAGTTGAAAATATAAATATATATATATAAATATTTTCTATCTAACAAAAATAAAATGTCTTGGAAACGACGCTTTGGGCTTGAATTTCCATCACAACCTCTAGTACCTTGTGAGCCCTTCACCGGGTTGACCTTGGGAAGTCCAAGAAAAAAAAATAATCTTTATTTTTAGGCTAAACTTTTATACTTACTTATTTGCAAAATCCTTAGTAGATTTGCTTTTGTATAATGTCGTAGGGTATTTTTATACTTCATTAGATTTTGAATTTTGGAATAAAATTGTTGACTCGTGTAGTGTTCCTAGTTAAGCGCACACATTTGTAGAATTTTATGTCAAATTAACTATTCAGCATAGAATTAGATTTATGATTTTCTAACTGCGAGAAAAAAATCTTTGTTTTACTCTTACCTTGAATCCGGTAGAATCTGTGAATAATTCAAGTGAGTATGTAGAAGCTTACTAGAGAAATATTACACATTTTTGAACGGAAGGGTATTCTTTCTCGATGGCTAGAACTTTACTCTAGCGATTCTCGAAGCATTTGCATAGGTTTGTCATAGTTTTAAGAAATGATTTAGGCCATCTTTTGATCGTTTGTGCCCGTTTGCCCACCTTTAAAAAAAAATCATTGTTTAAGCACTTTGGGCCTTTTCTTATATCCTTTGCTACCTCCACCTTTCATTTTAACCAAAGCCAAAACACCCACCCCGTGATCACACTAAATATTTGAGATTTATTTTGCAATGGGTTCTATTGTGAAAATGAGGAAATTACAACCTCTAATTTGGAGCTATAATAACAAAAATGTGAAAAATTATTTTGTTGGCCAATTGTGAAAAATAAAGAAAATTATTCATGGCCTTATGTTTGAAAAATATGAGAACTTTTGTATGTCTTGCTTCATGACAACTATTATGCGAGGTTTAAATTTTGATAATTTTGGGAAACTCTCACTTTGGTTTAGTGTGATCCTTAGCCGTCATGTTTATCTCTTTGAATTCCAATTCCAAATCATATACCTAAGCCAAGCTTCACTCCTAATGAAAACCCTTTTGATCTTTAAGCTATGACAATATACTTGTGTAGTAGAGTGAGTGCGACCGGGCAAGCCTATGGCCATCGTCATTGATGGATTTCATTGGAGGCTATCCCGAAACTAAATTTTGGGTAATATTGATCTTAGAAAACACGCTACCCGCTCCCTGAATAGCATTCCAGAATTTACCGAGCTTTCAACTTAAAAGTAAAAGCAATATGTTAAATCACATTTTTGAAAATTATAAGCTAATCATTATGCTGAATAGGTTCTTCAACTAGGATCTCTACACGTAGGCGTAAGACTTCTTATTTTTATTCCTTGAGCTCAAATTTCTTTTTCTAGTATTTAAATTTTTCTACTCCTATGAAAAGTTGTTTGCTCGGGACTAGCAAACGAGTAAGTATGGGGGTATTTGATGAGTACTTTTTGTACTCATCTTTTAGTATAAGTTTAATATATTTTTTAATATGAAATTATATAGTTTTTATGCTTTTCTTATTTAATTTATTATCTTTTCAATTTTATAAACTAACTTGAGCTTTTTCTGTGTATTTCAGGTTTTTCTAGGCACATTGGACCAAAACTTCAAGTACACGCCCAAGGTCACAGGCGTGACCATGGGCGTGTAACCTGCGCGGTGTTCCAGACCAGCTTCCGCCACCCCGAGGTCGTTCCGTTAAGAGTTTGCCAAGTACACGCCCCAGGTCACGGGCGTGACCAAGGGCGTGCCCCTATGTCACATCCCCGAACCGCTGAGATGAATCGAAACAGCTGAGACGAATCAAAAGTACTGCGTTCGACGAACGACGCCTGGATGCTGCATTCAATGAAAGTGCTGCGTTGGACGAATGACGCCTGGCTGTTGCGTTCGATGAAAGTGCTGCGTTGGACAAACGTCGCCTGGCTGCTGCGTTCGATGAAAGTGCTGCGTTCGACGAACGGTGCCTGGTTGCTGCGTTCGAGGAAAGTGCTGCGTTCGATGAACGTCGCCTGGTTGCTGCGTTCGATGAAAGTGTTGTGTTCGACGAACGACGCCTGGCTGCCGCGTTCGACGAATGGCACTTGGCTGCTGCGTTCGACGAAAATTCAGGAGATCGATGAACAGGCGAGAGTTCGACGAATGTTCAACAACGCTCTTTCTCGCCGAAGATTCCCGCCAGAAGCCAGATTTTAAGATTACACGCCCCAGGTCACGGGCGTGACCCAGGGCGTGACACGACTGAAACACTCGCATTTACTCCAGAAGGCGCCCTCTCTGCTGCTGCTTCGATCATGCCCCTTACACGCCCTTGGTCACGGGCGTGACCGAGGGCGTGTAACCCAGAATTTTCAGCTATAAAAATGCTGCTCCTCCAGATTATTAGGACACATTGTATTGGAGTCCAAGCCTCCATTTTCTTGTTTATTTCCGTGTTTTAAGTATTCTAGCTTACTTCTTCTTGCACTTGTAATTTCTCTTTCAATAGTTGTAATTCCTTTTCTTGAATTAATAAATTTGTTGTTTTATTCATCCATTCTTCTATTTTGTCCACCTCTCTTTTCATTAGTTATACTCTTCTAGCATAGTTACTTTTCTTATTACAACCAAATCAAAGTACTTTTTTTGATAGAACAATAGAGATCGTCTTGAGTAAGAGTAATCAACACGCCCAGATTTTTATACGACCTTGGTTTTTATAAAGCCTATACTACATCCGACACCATACACTTGTCTTTGTCGTTTGCAAGAATAGTTTTGCTCATCAAAGGGCGTGTCCCCCACGGGCCTAACTAGCTGCCACGTGGATCCTGCTCGGGTGACCAACTCTATTTAGGATAGATTGCGCCTTCACCAACAGTCCGGGCTTTTGGTCGAGTTGGTTGCGTAGAGTCCCCAACAAGTGGTATCAGAGGAGGTTGCATGTTCGAAACCCCGGGTCGTTGCTGGTGGGGGATTGTTGGGCTGCGTTCAGCAATTGCCCCGGTGCTGCGGTGCTAGTCAAAGCGGAAGGGCGTGTCCCCCGCAGGCCTAACTGGATGCCATGTGGATCCTGCTCGGGTGACTGACTCTATTAATGATAGATTGCGCCTTCTCCAACAGTCCGGGCTTTTGGTCGAGTTGGTTGCGTCGAGTCCCCAACACAATGGTTTGAAGACATGGTCTCCATCTGGCCTATGTTGGATGCTTTCAAGTGCCAACCATTTGCCATCACCTTAAAGGAGAAGGTCCGGGACTTGTTTCACTAGATCCCCGTTTGGTCGATCTATGGGTTCGAGGATTTGCGTCGAAGTTTTCAGTTGCGCTTCTCGACATCCAAGAAGAGGAAGAAGAGTGTCGATGCACTCTTCAAAATCAAGCAAGAACCCGGGGATTCACTGGTCCATAATGTGGATAGATTTCAGGAGGAGGTCCTCATCCAAGAGGTTCCCTAGTCCACCATCTAGCTTTCCTTCACAGTTGGCTTGCGAGAGGGATTCTTCAAGATGAATTTGAAGCGGAAGGTCCCCTTATACTTTGAAGAGATGATGGAAAGGGCGAAGGAGGAGATCGAAGGAGAGGCAGCCAACCCAGAGTTCATGAGGAAGTTGGCAGAGATGAGTGAGTCAGAAGTGAGGCAGCAGGAAGTCAGGAGGAGAGACGAGCAAAGGGCTTTGGAGAAGGGGTGGAGGCAGCAGGGAGGGGGCATGCATGGCCCAAGAAGAGGGTTTGTCCATGGAGGGGGAAACATCCAAGGAGGTCAGGGAAGACTCAACCTCCGATGATGGAGGCAGGGACAGAGTCCGCTCCCTCCCCCATCTCATTAAGCCATGGTGATCGGCTGGGGATGAGGAAGAGGAGCAGGAGGAGCAAGAGGAGTTGGAGGGGCAGGAGCCAGGAGAAGAAATCGGGCTGCGGAGTCCAAGAGAAGGGGGTGGCGTTGCTATAATGTGAATTTCATCTGGAGGAGGGTCACGCAACTGCCGCCTTCCCAGAGTTCTTATAAATGAGGGGTACTAGAGGTCCGGTGCAATAGCAACAACGACTGGTGAGGATCGAAGAGGTACTACCCAAATAAAGGGAGGAGGACAGATGTGAAGATCAGGCTGCTGTGGGAGCTCGAGGGGGGGATTGCAGTGATCCATGTTGGGGTTGGGATTGATGCCACCCACAAGAGGAACCTTCAAACGATGTATAAGAGGAGCATCTCATCAATCTACCAAACCCCACCCCTTATGGAGAGAATAACCTTCTCGTGAGAGGATATGCCGGATTATGAGGATCCATTATGCGATGCCTTGGTGATCCAGACGGCTAACGAGAACTTCATAATCTCCCAGTTTTTGGTCGACAATGGGAGCTCCGTGAATGTGATTTTTAAAAAGGCCTTCGATGCGATTCCTGTGGAGGCGAAGAGGGTGCTAACCTTAGAAGGGTCTCCATTTGGCTTTTCAAGAGAAAGAAAGGAGGTCGAAGGAGGAGTCGGGCTCTAGGTGACTTTGGGAGGGGTTCCAAGAAACTGCCAGTTTGTCATCGTCAACGCTCCGAGTAGTTACAATGCCAGTTTTGGACGCCCACTCATCAGCGCCTTCCATTTCATCCCCTCTTACGTCCATCAGTGCCATAATTCCATAGCGAAGGAGTTTAAGGCCGAATCTGAGGGGATACCAAGGTTGCAAGGCAGTGCTATGTGATTGCCATCAACACCATCTCCTGAATGACGAAGGCTGAGGAGGTGGATAGGGAGATGAGGGAGCCAACGACGCTAGGAGAAGAGACGCGGGGGGGGGGGGGGAGGGAAGTGGAATAAGAGGTGTGCCCGGGAGGAGCAGACAATGGGGATGCAGGAGGGACTTAATGAGCTGATGGAAGTAGAAGTTGTGATGAGGAGGAGGCCCCAGACGGAGAGAAAATGGTAGGAGGTGAGTGGGAAGAGCCATCCCAGTTGGAGGCGGCGTTGGAATCAATAGAGATGGAGGTTAGCATTTGAGGTGGGAAGGTGGAGAAGGTGCGGGTTAGCGGATGTCTTAGCACGGAGAATCGGGGAAAGATGCTGGAGTGCATCCAGAGGAGCATGGACATATTAGCCTGGAGCACGGCAGAGATGTCAGTGAATGATACATATGTGGCTTTCCACCGCCTCAACCTTGACCCCGGCAATTGCCCCATTAGACAAAAGAAGAGGTCCATCGCTGACAAGCTAGAGGGGCCCATCCGGGAGGTGGTGGACAAACTTCTCAAAGCAAGATTTGTATCTGAAATCCAGTTTTTGGGATGGGTCTCAAATGTGGTAATGGTAAGAAAGGGGGATGGGTGATGGATAATGTGTGTAGACTTTTACTTGTTGAATAAATCATGCCCTAAGGATTGCTACCCCTTGCCTCAAATCGACACGCTTGTTGACTCAGCTGTCTGTTTTTCTATAATGAGTTTTCTAGATGCCTTTACAGGTTACCATCAGATCTGCATGCACCCTCCCACTGTCAAGGATGTCTCCTTCATCACAGGGGATGGGTGCTTTTGCTACAAGACTCCCCTTTGGGCTGAAGAATGCAGGGGCGATATACCAATGGATGATGGACAAGGTCTTCCGTGAGCAGAAGGGGAGAAACCTAGTGGTCTACGTGGATGACCTCATGATCAAGAGTCCGGACCTCTGGGACCTGGTGGAAATTTTAGGTACCTTGAGGAAATACAAGAAGAGGCTCAACCCTCATAAATGTGTTTTCGGGGCCAGCAAGGGTAAGTTCTTACGCCACTTGCTCACCCCTGCCGGGGTGGAACCTAATCTCGACAAGGTAAAAGCAATTTTGGAGCTAGGTTCGCCAAGGAATGCAAAAGAGGTTCAGCGCCTCACATGGAAGTTGGACAGGTTAAGCAGATTTCTCTCAAGGGTGGGGGAAAAATGCTCACCTTTCTTCAAGGTGTTGCAAGGTAACCAAAAGTTTGAATAGACCCTCGAGTGTAAGGGGGCATTCCATGCACTAAAGGAACAACTAACCTGGGCCCTGCTACTCCTGTGACCAAGGCAGGGAGAGGACCAGTCCCTATACCTAGGCTTAGGGGCCGAGGAGATGAGTTATGTTCTAGTCTGGGAGGAGGGAAAAAGACAACTCCCAATCTACTATGTTAGCAGGGTACTGAGAAATGTGGAACTCAAATACCCCATCCTCGAGAAGATGGCTTTTGCTCTGGTGGTGTCGGCCCGGAAACTCTCACCTTACTTCCAGGCACACTCCATTAAAGTGGTGACTCACCATCCCCTTCATAACATTATGGAGGAGTTGGAGCACTCAGGGAGGTTGGCCAAATGGTCGGTGGAGTTAAGTGAGTTTGACATCTCATTCGTTCCCAGACTATCAATAATGGCGCAAGTATTGGCAGATTTCTTGGCCGATTACATGACCGAAGCAAAGGGACTCGAGCCATCCCACTCAATGGCATGGAAGATGTTGGTCGACGGGGCATCAGGAAAACATTCCTTTGGGGGGGGGGGGAGAGCGATCCTGTAACATCCCCCAAACAACTAGACCCCCAAGTTGGTTTTGTCATGACTAGGTCATGACAAAACCATAGGAAGAGCTTAAGATCAAGTGAACTTAGGTAAGAAGGATGATAAGAAAAATTAGACTTCTTCTTCTTAGGGTTTATGATTTATAAAAATGCGAAGAAGTTTGATGATATTTTCCAAAACTATATTCGATGAAGGCAAGTGTACCTTATCGTATATAATATAGGATATTTTATAAAAATACCAAGGTCGTATTAAACTCGGGTTTGTCGAGTACTTCTACTTCGAGAAAGCGGACTATTATTTTATCGGAGAGAGAGCGGAAAAGAGAACTAAATTGCAACTAAATAAAAGAGAACGAAAATAAAGAAAGAAAATAAAACTTGATTAAAACTCGCTTTGAAATGAAATTAAAAGATAAATACTATCATTCAACTCTAAGCCTTGACCGTGGGGATTCCCGAAGCTCGAACATGCCTCTCTCGAGGTTAATGCCCAACTAAGCTTAGGAAACATCAACCAGACTCTCGTCCTATAATTGATTACCTAAGACTTGCTTTGCGCTGTGAATCCCACTATAGGACTTGACTCCTATCCGAAAGATTTATGTCATCCTCTCTCGAGGGGTGCATGCAACTCTTTTTATTCTCGAGTGTTCGATTCGTACGCACGTCCTCTCGGCTAGCTAGAATACGAAAACAAATACCGAAATTCATAACCGGAATATGAACTCGATATCGTTATATTTTGAGAATAAATCGAAGGAGAGAAGATGCGATAATAAGGTGTAGAGATAATTTCGATTCAAAACTTGCTAGAATCAAGAATAACTAATTACTAGCTAAAGGAAAAATTAAAACAAGAAAAAGAGAGAAAGAGGAAGAAAGAGAGTTTGCATAAAAGAAAGAGATAACAAAATTTCATTTCATAAAAAAAAGGAGATTACATAAATTGAAAGCTACATTACATTGCATGAAATTAAAGCTAAGCTACCTTGCATGGAAGAGAAAACAAGACATTAAAAAGGAAATAAGAGAATTACATGAAATTAAATCTAAACCTAAAACATGAAAAATAAGGAAAACTATACAAGAACAGCCCAAATGGGCAGGGGGGGTTTCATAAAGTTTGGCATAAGAAGAGATCTTTGAATGAAGGTGATGGATTTTCCATTTCACCAAAGTGGTTTTTTTTTAAGTAAATATTTTTTTTCTCTTCTAACAACAACCCAAAATGTATATGGTTTAGGAGTAATGAATTTTATCCTCTTACTCCATGCCATATAATCTTTTCAAATATTTTGGGTGCATATGTTTTAGGGACTAATGAATTTTATCCTCTTATTCCCATGACATATGATCTTTTAAAATACTTTTTTTTATGCCATCATAGGGGTAGGGTAGAGAAAAGACTTCTAGCTTATAAATTAAATTATTTTGAGAGCAAATTTTAGTACTTTAAACTTTCCTAAGATTTTAAAAGCTTGAGGTAGAAATAATTAAAATCTAAAGGTGTTTAAGCAAGATTACTAAAAATTTGTAACTATTTAAAATAAAAGAGAAGAAGTGCTAAAGAAATACCTCTAATCAAATTAAAATCATAAAATATTTCTTAACACTAAATCACTTAAACAAAAATTAGATTTAGCAAACCATGATAGAATAAATGATTAGCAAATAAAAAAGTATAAATGCTTATAAATAAACTCAAAATGATTTTGGAAATGACAAAAACCAAAGTAAGGGCTTATTATATTTTTGGGATTTTTTATAAGTTTTATGTAATAATTTTTTTTGGAATTTTTTTGATATTATCTTTTTTTTGGAATTTTTAATATTATCTTTTTTTTTGGAATTTTTTTAGGATAAGAAATAAATACTAAAAATGCTAAACATAACCTAAAAAAAACCTAATTATTTTTTGTTAATTCTTGGACTTCCCGAGGTCGACCCGGTGAAGGGCTCGCAAGGTACTAGAGGCTGTGATGGGAATTCAAGTCCAAGGCGTCCTTTCCGAGAATTTAAATTTTCGATTATCTAAATTTTTTGAATTTTTTTGGGTTTTATAATTTTTTTTTTTTTTGAAAAAGCTAATTTTTCTTTTGTAAAAGACAATAAAAAGGAAATAAACTATTTACAAAACTGTGTACACAAATATTTTTGGAATTTTGTGATTTTCAAAAATTTTTTTGGAAATTTTCTACGATTTTATAATTTAAAAGAAAGGGAAATACACCCTCATACTTAAAGTTCAACATTGTCCCCAATGTTGAAAGCTAAGTATATTGAATAATAAAATAGAAAATACAAGAGCATGATTATGAAAGAAAAAGAACAAGGAGAGGAAAAGAAGTACGTCCCTGATGGAGACGGACGACCATCACGATTACCTGCAAATTTTTTTTTTCAAAACCATAAGACAAAACACAAAATCAAAAGAATTAAAACATAAAAGTTACGTATTATTATTATTATTATTATTATTATTATTTTGATAAAAGTAATAGTGCTTTCTCTTTTCAATAAACTTGATAAGAAAAATTAGACTTCTTCTTCTTAGGGTTTATGATTTATAAAAATGCAAAGAAGTTTGATGATATTTTCCAAAACTATATTCGATGAAGGCAAGTGTACCTTATCGTATATAATATAGGATATTTTATAAAAATACCAAGGTCGTATTAAACTCGGGTTTGTCGAGTACTTCTACTTCGAGAAAGCGGACTATTATTTTATCGGAGAGAGAGCGGAAAAGAGAACTAAATTGCAACTAAATAAAAGAGAACGAAAATAAAGAAAGAAAATAAAACTTGATTAAAACTCGCTTTGAAATGAAATTAAAAGATAAATACTATCATTCAACTCTAAGCCTTGACCGTGGGGATTCCCGAAGCTCGAACTTGCCTATCTCGAGGTTAATGCCCAACTAAGCTTAGGAAAAATCAACCGGACTCTCGTCCTATAATTGATTACCTAAGACTTGCTTTACGCTGTGAATCCCACTATTGGATTTGACTCCTATCCGGAAGATTTACGTCATCCTCTCTCGAGGGGTGCGTGTAACTCTTTTTATTCTCGAGTGATCGATTCGTACGCACGTCCTCTCGGCTAGCTAGAATACGAATACAAATACCAAAATTCATAACCGGAATATGAACTCGATATCGTTATATTTCAAGAATAAATCGAAGGAGAGAAGATGCGATAATAAGGTGTAGAGATAATTTCGATTCAAAACTTGCTAGAATCAAGAATAAATAATTACTAGCTAAAGGAAAAATTAAAACAAGAAAAAGAGAGATAGAGGAAGAAAGAGAGTTTGCATAAAAGAAAGAGATAACAAAATTTCATTTCATAAAAAAAAGGAGATTACATAAATTGAAAGCTACATTACATTGCATGAAATTAAAGCTAAGCTACCTTGCATGGAAGAGAAAACAAGACATTAAAAAGGAAATAAGAGAATTACATGAAATTAAATCTAAACCTAAAACATGAAAAATAAGGAAAACTATACAAGAACAGCCCAAATGGGCAGGGGGAAGGGAATTGAATGCTAGAGGGGAGCCTCTGAATTTATAGGAACAAATTCCAGGTTACACGCCCTCAGTCACGGGCGTGACCTAGGGCGTGTAATACTTGTTCTGCACGGCTGCGACATCGGCGTGGGTCTTGCGTGACTATCGCGAAAAAGGACATTACACGCCCGTGTAACTTTGGTCACAGGCGTGTACCTGGGCATGTACTTGGGCGGCTTCATCAATGCGGCGTGGGCTTGAGTGCGGCACTGCAGCGAAAAGCGATCACGCGTGAAAAGTCACGGGCGTGACTCATGGGTCACGGGCGTGACTAGGGTCAACTCCATCAATATGGCATGGGCTTGAATTCGGCGCAGCAGGGAGCAGGGATCACGCGGGAAATCACGGGCGTGACTTTGGGTCACGGGCGTGACTTGGGTCAACATTGGATTCGGTGGCTGACAGGTCCACGTCGAAAGCTTGACGTGATCTTTAAATTTACACGCCCTTGGTCACGGGCGTGACTATGGGTCACGGGCATGACCGAGGGCATGACTTGCTGTGGACTAGCTCAAATGCGCGGCAACAACTCCTAGACTGATCTTAATGTTACACGCCCTTGGTCACGGGCGTGACCTAGGGCGTGTACTATGAAATTTGACCAAAATCTCCAAAAAATCTGCAAAACAAAAATACAATTATATTTAGAACTAAAATTATAAAAGAAGTGATTTTTAACTAAAATATAAATAATATTTACAAAATTATATTAAACTTAACCTAAATACTATAATTAAAATAAGCATAAATCCTTCTTATCAAAGGAAAACACCCAAGTGGTCTACAAATAGCAATTTTCAAATACCAAGCCTAGGGTTGGACTTTAGTGCCTCACCTTGACCCTTTCACCCCACCATAACATCCCTAACCCATTAGGTGTCCCCTTAGAGCACCTGGGATCCATTGGGGTCAAACAAAGAGGCCAAAGTGACCAAAGTCAACCCTAACCCTAATTTGGTCAATGTAGCCTAATTAGGGGCAATTGGCCTCCACCATGACAAATTTACCTTACCCCTACCCTTATAGGGATACTAGGGACCCAATGGACCAAAACTGCCCATCATGAGAACTCCAATTTGGCCAATTTTACCAAAGTCAACCCTAGCCCTATTTTGGTCAAAGTGGCCTATTAAGGGTCAATTGACCCTCACCTTGCCAAATTGACCCTACCTAGACCTTCCTAACCCTTAAGGGAGGACAATGGGTGACTAGCCACCCATTGGGGTCAACCCAAATGGTCAAATTGACCAAAGTCAACCTTATGCTAAATTTAGATCAAAATGACCTATTTTGACCTAATCAAGCGCAATTCACATGGGCTAGACCCAATTTAGGTGGTCCACCACCTAACGTGGTTGGGTGCTACAGAATTGGCCATTCAATTTTAGGAAATTTGGCCAGGAGAGAGAAAGCCCCAATTTGAAAGAGAGAGAGAGAGAAGGGGGAGTTAATGGAGAGGAAGAGGAAACCTCCCATCTCCTACAATAATGGCACCATTCATCTCCTCTTGGGGAGAGGAGAAGTTTCCAGCCTTACCCGACCACATTGATGCCCAATTCATTCCCCCCATATGAAACTGAAATCCTCCTTCATGGCCATTAATGGCAATTCAAGAAACTCCCCCCCCCCATTGCCTCAAATAGCCTCTTTAAAACCTTCAGAGGAGTGAGAGGAGTGAAACCCCCCTTCTTCCAGTGAGAATCGTGTAGAGGAGGCCTAGATCGACATGGCACCTACAGCTCAAGATCTGGCCATGGAAACCTGTCGGAATGCGCAGCCTCAGGCCACCACACAGGTCCGATCTGCTTCCCCTCCCCTAGTGCTAGATTTCTATCGAACTTGGGGCTTGATTAGAGCCAAATCGGGCTCGAATCAAACTCCATAATGGCCACGTTTTCATGGCTTTTTCCCCATCTAGAACTCCCTGTTTCGCCACCTCCGGCCGGCCAACAAGCCCTAATTGCTGACCACCACATCAACGAAAGTGTTGGTGGCATTGGCCGGCTGGGGCGGTGCTCAGGTGGCTGGGAAATTGGGGAGGAAAGGGAGCCCAGACGCGGGCAATCTGGGCCATTGGCAGAAGGTTGAAGATGAACCGATGCCGTCCAAAGCTGCGCCAAGATTTGTGCTGAATCATTGTATATCATTTTATGATTATTTCATTTGTGTCACATATTATGCTGTATTTTGAATAAATGACTAAAAATACTTACTGCCCTCTGATGGAAAAGTGGCAAACATCAAAGTTGCAGCCCTTGGTAAGAACTTTATTTTACAATTGATTTCAGCCCAAAAGGAGTGCTGTAGCTCCCTGTTGGGCCATTTTGGTGGGACTGGTCCTTAGGGTAGGAAAACCACCATTTCTTGAATATCTTTTGATAGGGAAATGATATTGACATGAAATTTGAAACCTATGTTGAAAAATTTGAGGTCCGGAGGTGAAGTAAAACAATGCGGAACACACTTCACAAATCCATTCACAAGTGTAGCACAACAATGACAATGAGAAGAATGAATAGTACTATGGCATTAACTATCTCTTTACAATGCAAGGTATACATGGCGAGACATGATTCATAAGAATCACGGAGGAGAGAAGCACAAAACACAAGTGTAAAAACAAGCTGCAGCGATCTGGCACTTGAGACCGCCAGACCGCGCGAACAGATAAGCCAGACGGAAGCCGCTGAGACTGCGCGAACAGAGTACAGACCGCACCTGCCAGACCGCAACCATAGACCGCCAACTTGCTGCTTTATTCCACTGCTGAAAACAAACAGTTCGCACTTTTTGATCGCCCAGACCGCACGGTCTTGATCAAAGAAGAACCCGCGAACTCTAAACGAAGAACTGCTATCTGCGACAAACCGCAACTCAAGACTGCCTAGTCACTTAAGACCGCCTGATCAATTGAGTCCGTTGCACAGACCGCGAACACCTAAACACAGTCCGCCCGGACTGGTTTATTCAAATCTGGAAGAAGGAGAAAAGCTAACTGCGAGCTGCAAGCCGCTAACAGTTCTCATCATTAATGACGGGCCCTGCACCCCTATATATAGGCGGGTAGACGGATGTCATCACCGCAAAATCGGGATACAATAACCGCCCATCAGATCGTGAGCGGTCTCGCAAAGCAGACCGCTCGAGCTCTGCAAAGCTAACATCTCCTTTATTAACCTTGCAGTTACAACCAAACTGCCCGTTCACTGCGGTCTCAATAAGTAGACCGCTCGGTCTCCTTCCAAGAACATCTAGCCGACTGAGGATAAGTCGCCAGACCAACCCGCGCAAGCCGCCCGGACAGAAGATGGTCTCCCAGATCAGACCGCTCAGAACAACTCGCCTGTGACACAACCGACCAGAGAACCGGTGTAGACCGTGCGGTCTCTGCGGTCTCCAATCCGCAAACCACCCAGCACAACTCCACTTCCACTTCAAAAATTTAACACTCCCCCTTGAAGTGGGAAGTGGAAGTCAGCCCAAGCAAACTCCGCAACTGACCAAATGGTCTTTTCGCCAGCGGCTTAGTAAATATGTCAGCAACGTTCTCCTTGTTCTGCACATGCTCCACAATCAGAAATCCCTCCAACACCTTCTCACAAATGAAATGATAATGAATCTCTATGTGCTTCGTACGCGCTTGACAAACTGGATTGTTCACCAGTTTGAGAGCACTCTCGTTGTCACCACGTAGCAGAGTAGGACCTCCCACCTCCCAATGAATGTCCTCCACAAGTCTCCTAAGACAGATGGCTTCCTGATCCGCCAAAGTCGAAGCTTTGTACTCTGCTTACGTGGTAGAGATAGACACAGAATCCTGCTTCTTGCTGCACCATGATATAGATGTAGAGCCTGTCATAAAGACATACCCAGATGTTGATCTCCGATCATCTGAATCCCCTCCATAATCAACATCCATGTACCCGTGCAAGAAAAAGCCTGAATCTCTCCCATCGAAGAGACCTAAATCCAAGGTGGATTTGATATACTTCAATATACTCCTAGACACCACAAGATGAGGCTTCCAAGGCTCTGCCATAAACAGACTCACTTTGCCAACTGCATATGCAATATCTAGCCTTGTGATCATCAAGTATATCAAGCTTCTGACCAAAGCCCGGAACACCAAAGGATCGGTAAGAACCTTTCCTTCATCTCGCCGGAGATAAACTCCAACCTCTAGTGGAGTAGAGCTGCTCTTCCCCCCTTCCATGTCGAATCTCTTCACGATTCGATCCGTATAGCCCTTTCGGGAAACGAGCATACCGCTATCTTTCCTTTCCACTTCAAGCCCAAGGAAATGGTGGAGCTCGCCCAAATCCTTCATCTCAAACCTGATAGCTAGCTCAGCACAAAGCCTAGCTACCTCCATCTCAGAATTCCCGATGACGATCATATCGTCAACGTAAAGCAGCACCAAGATCTGAAGCTCCCCCGCCTTCTTTACAAACAAGCTCGAATCTGAATCAGAAGCAAAATATCCACAGAACCGGAGGTATTCTACGATCTTCATGTACCATGCCCGAGGCGCTTTCTTCAAGCCGTAAAGAGCCTTCTTGAGCTTACAAACATATCTTGTGTGCTCTTCGGATACATAACCAGGTGGCTGATCCATGAAGATATCCTTGTAAATCTCGCCATATAAGAAAGCATTCTTCACGTCGAGTTGCCAAATCTTCCACCCTTGGAAAGCAGCCAATGCGATCACCACCCGGACCGAAGTCATCTTGGCAACGGGGCTAAACATTACTTCATAATCCTCCCCATACTTCTGAGAGAAACCTCGAGCAACAAGGCGAGCCTTGTACCGCTCAATACTTTCGTCAACCTTCTTCTTCAACTTGAAAACCCACTTGCAAGTCACCGGAGTAACCCCCTCAACCTTAGGCACCAAGTCCCAAGTCTCATTCTTCCTAAGGGGAGCCATCTCTTCATCCATGGCTGCTTCCAACTCCTTGACTCCAACGGCATTTTCATAACAAGATGGCTCTCTCTCATCCAGGGGCCCTGTGAAGAAACATGAGACAACGCTCACCAAATTCCCACCCGTATACCGATCAGGTGGAATAAGGGTCCTCTTGGACCTCCTCAGAGATTGACTCTGAACCACCTCTTCCACTGCAGTTTCTGGACTAGCTCTCCTTTCAGGTAAACATTGAGCATCGCTCCCCCTGCTTCCAAAACCTGAAGCACCTGCCCTAGAGCTATAAATACAAGGAGCACCTGGAGAAACAGGCAACTCCACCAGAACTTCCCGTGCAGCTTCCTCTGGTCCACCATCTTCCCTTCTTCCTTGTAACTCAACAGAAGAGTTACCTTTGTATGACGTCAGCTCGTCGAATACCACATCCCTTGAGACCACATATCTCCGTGTCTCAGGATCCATGCATCTCCACCCTTTCTTCCAGTCATCATAAACTACGAGGACTAGCTTCCTTGCCTTAGCATCTAGTTTTGTTCGAAGGGCATCTGGAATATGCACATAGAAGGTAGAACCAAACACTCAAAAGTGTTCCATGCATGGCTTCTCCTTAAACATCAACTCATGGGGGGTCTTCGTGTTCATAGGACTGAGAGGCATCTGGTTGATAACATAGGCCGCACAAGACATTCCCTCTGCCCAGAAGAACTTTGGGATACTCTTGGCATGAAGCCAGCATTTGCAAGTCTCCGTCAGGTGATGGATCTTCCACTCTGCAAATCCATTCTGTTGTGGAGTGTGAGCACAAGAAAGCTCCCTTTGGATGCCATGCTTGCTACAGAAGCTAAAGAACTCCTTAGAGGTGAACTCCCCTACATTGTCTGTTCTGAACTTCTTCACCCGCAGGTTTAGCCGACCTTCCACCAGCTCCTTGAACTCCACAAACCTCTCGAATGCCTCCAACTTCTCCTTCAGAAAATACACCCAAGTATATCTAGTGAAGTCATCAACCAAAATCAGCATATACCTGCTACCTCCAAGACTGGCAGTATTGGTAGTCCAAACAGATCACCATAGATGCACTCCAATGGTCTTTTACATCTGCTTTGTGATTTGTCAAATGGAAAGCGATGAGCTTTACCAAACTGACAACCTGCATAAACGTGACCATCTCGGAAAGATGATAAGCTAGGCAGACCTTTCACCAGGACTCTTCCCGCCTTAACTTCAACTTATCCATTCCAACATGCCCAAGCCTTTTGTGCCATATAGCAGCGCTGTCGTTAGCCCTCATCTTATCAACATAGGAACTTGTTGAAATAACAAACAAGTCCTTCACCCATCTCCCAACATGAGTGACTTCAACTTTCACCGCTGAAACGTTTCGGAGAAATTCCACTTCTGTTGGACCAAACAGAACGTGATAGCCAGCATCCACCACATTGGTCACCGAGAAGAGGTTTTTCTTCATCCCCGGAACATGATATAAACTCTTCAACATAAGAGTACCTCTATCATCGTTCAAAGAAACCACACCCTCATTCTGAACTGCATGAATAGTATCGTCAGCCGTAATGATAGCGTCATTACCTTTATATGTCTGCAATGAGGAGAACTTTGACTCATCCCCAGTGAGGTGATGACCACACCCAGAGTCCACAATCCAATCATCTTGATAGTTGATGGAAGTCATGGCCCGAACACACGTGCCTTGTCATGAAAGCTCCTCCACCACACCAACTACCTTCTGAATTGGAACCAGCCTCCTCCTTCCCTGCAGTATGCCCCAGCTAAAGATTGACTTTGCAGTCCCTTTTGAAATGACCAACCTTATTGCACCTGAAGCATCTAGGTCCTTCCTGCTTCTTCCCATCACGCTTAGGAGCATAGCTCCTCTCATGTTAATACGAAGTAGATGGACCATCATCTCAAGACGACTTTTCTTCTTCTTATCCCATCTCTTCTTCTTGCCAGAGAAGAGAACCTCGCCTTCTCCCCCAGAGACTGACATCCCAGCCATTTGCTTTGCCAAACTTTCCTGCAAAGCAAGTAAGTTATCCAGCTCTAGCAACGAAGGCTGATTGGCCCAGGCTTGAACAGAAGTAACAAAGGAAACATACTCCCTCTGCAAGCCGCGGATTATGTGCCTCTTTAACGTAGCTTCTAAGATAGGCTCATCCGGGTCCAAAGCCGATATCTCTGCGCAGAGGTTCTTCATCTTCAAGAAGAATATTGAAATGGACAAATCTCCCTGAGTCGCTTTCGCCAACTTATTCTCTAAGTACTGTAGCGTCGCTACATTCTTCTTGTTGAACAAGCCATCCAAGGCTGTCCAAATCTCAGCAGCTGATCCGCATCCAATAATGTGATCAAATAACTCTGGAATGATAGCCCGCTTGAGAGTGAACTCCGCCTTAGCATTCATTCTTCTCCAAGCCTTCATGAGCTCAGCATTGCCATCAACAGGAACCATAGCTTGTCTAGCTTCTCCTCCTACAACCTCCCACAAGTCCTTGCCAAGAAGATAGCTCTCCATGGAAGACTTCCACTTCTTGAAGTTAGTCTGCGTAAGGAGCTCAATACCGAGACCTCTAGCATATCCTCCTTCCATTGCTATCCCACTGATTGCTACCACTTGAGAAACCCGAGAGAAGTATCAACACTTTCAGCTTCACAACCTCAGCAACCTATCTCTGGTACCAAGTGATGGGTCCCAAATATATACACATTTATGGACTCATCTGGGCCGATTTTCTAGTCTATGCACTTCACTTTAGACATGTTTTCACTCATATTTGATACTCCATGCTAAGTGCACCTCTAGGCCCGTTTTTGGTGTTATTTCATGTTCTGCATCTCTAGTAGTTTTCATGCATTTTAAGTGCCACTTTCAGTGGTTGGATTCGTGGTTGTGCTGGAACAGGAGTCGTGCAGGTGTTCCCTGTACAATTCTGTACAGGTATACTGCGCACGATCACTGGTTCTATTGCGCACTACCACTGGTCGTGCGCCGCTGATCGTGTGCACTTAACCCTATTTTTCGAGTTCTGTCTCGGGTAGTGCGCACGACCACCTACGATAGTGCGCACGACCACCAGTCGTGCGCCATTGTTCGTGCGCACTTAACATCAATTTTATGAGTTCTGTTTCGGACAGTGCGCACGACCGCCTACGATAGTGTGAACCGACCACCGATCGTGCGCCACTGGTCGTGCGAACATGGTATTTTATAAATTTCTTACTTTGCGGGCTCCACCCCGTTAGGCGCACGATCACAGAACTCCAGCGCGCATGACCACTGGTCGTGCGCCAATGCTCGCACTTATGTGCACCTCATTATCTTCCATAACACTTCCCTGATGAGTATTGGATCCTAATGCTAATTCTATACTACTCTTTATTTATGAAATGCACTAGAAAACCTAGCATGCTTTCTACAATGTTTGGTATGTTTTGAAATTATGAATTAAAATAACATTGTAGTAATCTCTTTTTGATAACATTATTTCATGCTTGGTTACATTATTGTTAAACTTAAAGATTTTAATTGAACAATGATTTACAAAAACATATTCTTTATGAAATTTAACTCATATATCTTTTTATGGATCATCATTACAATAAGATGTTTCTTGTATTTCCATAAGTCTTCTGCATCATCACCATATAATTGTTTTACCTTGCGCTTTCATGCTGGGGGGGGGGGTGAATAAGGGTTTTAAAAACTTATATTATATTTTGAAAAGTTTCTTATGATAGGAAATCAAAATAGTGATTTTGTTTAAGGATCTAAATTGTTTTATAATAAAGGAGAGGATAATAAACAATTTAGAGAAATGAAGAACAAATCAATTTTATTACACAAAGAGAGACATGATTATTATTAATAAAATTGATTACAAAATTTTGATTTCAATGACGCTAGAAATCAAAGCGAAATTTGAAAGACTCTTTTTGTTTTCTATACCGACTCGTATCCCCACGAACCAGTTGGCTTTAGCGGATCCATCCCCGGATACGGCCTCAAGCCGCACTAGCCAACCCTTCCCCGGATATGGCCTCGAGCACCCCCTAGACCTACACCTGAGACCTAGTCGCCAACACGAGGCGAAATTTCTGCTCTAAGTCCTACCCAGACCTAGTCGCCAACACGAGGAGAGTTCACCAAACGATTACAAAAATGATGTGAAATATAAAGACAATAATATAAAACTCCTTCTATGTGGATCTCTTGGAGATGTAGACGAAGACGCAGAGTATGATCATAGTCGATGCGGTCTTTCATCACGATGATGACGCGTGTTGAAATCTTCTCCACGGATCTCCTTAAGCCTTTACGGATTTGTGGGAGTATCTCTGAATCTTCCTCTCTATGTTGTGGCACGAAGCTCTGGAATTTTGGATCTGAAGAGGATTAGGAAGACGAAGCCAAGAGGTCCTTTTTATAGACTTAGCGCTAGCGCTTTCCCATTTTAGGACATATTCTGCGCGGCAGAATCTTCAATCCAAGGAAACAATTCTCTCTTTCCTTCTGTGCTCCTCGCTACTGCCTGCGCTAACGGATACCGCCAGGTGCTATCTCCTTCTATATGTGCTCCCGGAATTGTGCTTAAGCATTCATTTCGTAGAAAGAATATTCGTCGACCGGAGTTCGTCGAGCGGGCTTCATCATTCGTCGATCAAAAATTCGTCGACCGAAGAATCGTCGAACGCAGATTCAATTTCGTCGACCCCAGCTTCCGTTCTCAGCGACTTGATTTCGTCGATCGCAGCAGCAAGTTCGTCGAACAGGCTTCCTCATTCGTCGAACGGAAATTCGTCGAACGCAAGATAAGAGTTCGTCGATCGAATTTCTTGTCGAACGCAGTTATGAGCATTTCATCGAGCACCGCTAACAGTTGGTCAAACGACAGCTAGCGCCTGCGCTCGGACTACCGCCAGCGCTAGTAGGAGATTTGGATTTGATGGCTCAACTTTGGGGGCAACCTTCTTATGTAATCCTTGAGTCATGTGGACTTTGTTATCCTGCACACTTTAACACACAAGATCAAATACACGTAGGTTTTGTTATTCTCAAACCTAGGAGATGCGGAAGACCATGTTCCAACAAATACGACCTTGGTTTTTATAATGCATACTACACTTGATACGGTACACTTTCTGTTATATTCTGCGGATATAGTTTTGCGCATCACCGCTCAAGAGCTTTTTGAAGAGATGGCCATGAAAACATATTAGTGGAATGTGCCACGGACGCGCCTTAACAAGCCGGACAGACTCTATGAAGTCGAGGCAACCACTGATTTAGCATTACGAGTAGAGAGATTAACTAAGCAAGTGGCGGAGATGTATGCTTCCTCCGCCATGTGTTGGGCTAATAATAATAGTAACGAAAATAATAATAATTTCATTCAAGAGCAAGTAGATTATATGGGGAACTCTTATCATCCTCCTTATAACCCGAATAATAACATTCCATTTATTAATTCCTATAATCCGGGTTTAAGTAACCAACCTAATTTTTCATGGAGTAACCCTAATAATGCTCAGCGTCCACCACAAGTGAATCCTCCTGGATTCGCTCCACCACCACCACACAAGCCCTATTCATTTGAAGAGGCCTTCACCAAATATGTTGCCTCCAATGAGTCCAACATCCAGAATCTATCCGGATCTATTAAAAGCATAGAAAATCAGATTGAACAACTCGCTAAGATGTTCTCCGAATGCAAGCAAGGAGCTCTGCCGGGAAATACTGAGCCCAATCCACGGGAGAGCGCCAATGCAATAACCCTCCGTAACGGAAAGGAGGTAAAAACATCAAAATTACATCTCCGCCTCCGCATTATTCAACTCCGCCTCCGTTTATTTTTGATGTTGAATGCTTGAAAGCTTTTGAAAAAATTAAGAAAGAACTAATAAACTCGCCAATTTTAATTGCGCCAAATTGGTCTTTACCGTTCGAAATAATGTGCGATGCGAGTGATTTTGCTGTAGGGGCTGTTTTAGGCCAACGGGTGAGCAAATATTTTCACCCAATTTATTACGCAAGCAAAACACTCACTTCCGCCCAAGCTAATTATACAACAATGGAAAAAGAACTTTTGGCAAATGTTTTTGCATTCGATAAATTTCGTTCTTATCTAACGCTATCAAAAGTTATTGTTTTTTCAGACCACTCCGCCCTCCGATATTTACTAGATAACGGATACGCTAAGCCACGACTCTTGAGATGGATTCTCCTTCTTCTCGAATTTGATTTGGAGATCCAGGACAAAAGGGTAGCGGAGAATATTACGGCCGACCAACTCTCACGGTTGGAGAACCCGGCTGCAGGAGTGCTAGCGGAGGCCGAAATTGATGACAAAGTCCATAAAGAGCTCCTCCTCACCATCGAAAAGGTAATGACCTCTTCCACCCCTTGGTACGCAGATTTGGCCAACTATTTAGTGGCCCAGGTCCTACCAAAAGATTTTTCAAGTCAACAAAAGAAGAAATTCTTTTCGGACTTGAAAAATTATTTTTGGGAGGACCCCTTTTTATTTCGTGTCTGCGCGGACCAATTAGTAAGGTGTATTTCGGGCAAGGAAGGCGTCCAAATTTTGCGGCACTGCCACAAAGGATCAGTCGGTGGACACTACCAAGCAAACCGGACCGCAAGAAAGGCGCTAAATGCGGGCTTCTATTGGCCCACCTTATTCAAAGACGCTCACACTTTTGTGAGTAATTGTGATCGGTGCCAACGGTCAGGTAACATTTCTAACCGGGATGAAATGCCCCAAAATATATCTCTAAAATGCAAAATTTTTGATCTTTGTGGAATAGATTTTGTAGGTCCTTTACCAACACCTTTTAATAACAAATATATTCTTGTTGCGGTCGATTACCTGTCAAGGTGGGCGGAAGCACAACTTTTCCCACCAACAACGCGAGAGTCGTCGTAAATTTTTAAAAAAATTTATTTTCACGATTTGGCACACCCCAAGCACTAATTAGTGATCGGGCCAATCATTTTTGTAACAACCAACTTGCTAAAATTTTAGCAAAATATGGTTTTACACACAAGCCGTCTACCGCCTACCACCTGCAAGCAAATGGCCAAGTAGAGGTGGTGAATCGTGAACTTAAAAAGAATTTTAGAAAAAACTGAGTCCGTTAATAGGAATGATTGGTCACTAAAATTAGATGACGCACTATGGGCCTATCGGACAGCGTACAAAACTGCCATCGGATGTAAGCCGTATCGGTTAGTCTATGGTAAAGCTTGCCATTTTCCGGTGGAATTAGAACATCACGCCTTTTGGGCGCTAAAACTTTTAATTTTGGATTTATACTTAGCTTCCGAGCATAGAAAACTGCAATTAAATGAATTAGACGAATGGCGCGCTAACGCCTATGAAAATAATAAGTTTTGTAAGGAGCGCACAAAGTTTTATCATGATAAAAAAAATCCAAAAAACTTTTTCACCGGGAGACTTAGTCCTTTTATTTAATTCTAGACTTAGGCTTTTTCCGGGCAAATTAAAATCACGATGGTCCGGTCCCTTCATAGTTAAAGAATTTTGGCCATACGGGACAATGCTAATAGAGCATCCAGAAAAAGGCTCTTTTAAGGTCAACGGACAATGTTTAAAATTATATCACCCCGGTGACCCAGGGTCCAGAAACATCAAAACCCTTCACTTCCAAAAAATTTAAAAAAATTGCCACATAGTCAAGCTACGAGATGGTAAACAAAGCCCTTTTGGGAGGCACCCCAACGTTATCCTTTTTGTTTCTTTGTTGTTTCATTTATTTTGCAGGTTTTGGTCCGGCAACCACGTCTACCAACCAGGGAAGCCCTCTTCACCCTTTAATCACTTCATTTTTTGATTCTCCTATTTGTGCATTTTATTTCAATCAACTTAGTTTTTTTTCAAAAAAAAATAAAAAAAATAAAAAGGGTAATTCTTGTTTTTATCTTCATACTTAGCTTTAAACATTGAGGTCAATATTTAATTTTAAGTATGGGGGTGTAGCATAGCGTTCTTTTTTACCTTTTGAAAAAGAAAAAATATAATATTTTATAATAAAAAATCTTATTTCTTGGAAAGGATGCTTTGCGCTTGAATTCCCATCATAGCCTCTAGTACCTTGCGAGCCCTTCACCGGGTTGACCTCGGGAAGTCCAGGAACTATTAAAAAATATATATATAATAATAACAAGAATAATAAATATGCCTAGTCTTGTGTTTTATCTTTTTATAAATCTAGTTTAAGGTTTGATCATAAGTAATCCTACATTATTTAACTTAACTAGTATTTTGTTTCATCAGAATTGGTTGGACTTAAATTTGAAGTAATTTAGTTTTAAGAAATATTTTATGTTTTTAATTCAATTAGAAAATTTATTTAGCTTCACTTCTCTTTTTAATTTTAAATGGCTTCAAATTCTTGTAAATTGGCTAAACATCTCTAGATTTTATATTATAGTCTCTTTTAACTTTAAGATCTTAGGAATGTTCATTTCACTAAAAAAGTTGCTCTCAAAATAGTTTAATTTATAAACTAGAAGTATTTCCCTACCATTACCCTTTGTTGGCAAATAAAAAAAATGTAGAAAAAATATCATATATCATGGGAATAAGAGGACAAAATTCATTATCCCCTGAACATATGCACCCAAAATCATTTAAAAGATTATATGTCATGATGTAAGAGGATATAATTCATTACATCTAAACATATACATTTTGGGTTTTTGATTGAAGAGATTTTTTTTAAAAAAAGATTATATGGCATGGAAAATAAGAAGATAAAATTCATTATTTTCCTAAACATATACAAATTCGTATTCAAATAAGGTGAGAGGATAAAATTCATCACATTCATTTTAGTATCTCTTTATTTTTCCATTTCGTTAAAACCCATCCCAAGCCAATTTCATTGTTTCTAGTCCTAAACTAAATTATGAAGAGGGCAATATTTTGGTAGGTGTCTTTTCCTTATGTTTCTTTTATGTTAGAGTGTTTATAATTTCAATCTATTCTTGTTTGAAAATTTCTATAATTTCGTTTGCTAAATAGTTATCTTGAGAAGTGCTTAGCTAAATATTTTTTCCTTTTTAAATTATCACCATAACTTATGACTTAATCCTAGAATTTCTAGAATTTGCTTTTAACTTACTTTTGGTCTAATGAAATTTTGGTTAATTAGAAATAATATCGATTTCTTATAATTCTTTCCTCATTCCTTTGCTCTGGAATAGCAAAAGCTCAAGTATGGGGGTGTTTGATGAGTAGTTTTTATACTCATCCTTAATTATAGTTTTAATATAATTTTAACATGAAATTACATAAATTATATGAATTACATCATGAAAATTACTCCTTTCTCAATTCCATGAGCTAAATTAGGTTGATCTTATGTTTTCAGGTTTTTTAGGCATTTTGAGTAAAAAGTGCAAGTACACGCCCATGTTCACGGGCGTGACCAATGGCCGTGTAACCTATGAGGTGTCCCAGACCTATTTCCGCCACCCCGGGGTCATTCCGTGGAGATTCTCCAAGTATACGCCCCCAGGGCACGGACGTCACTCAAGGGCGTGACCCAGTGACACGGCCGCGTCCCACCACCAACATCCGGATCAGCCTGCCACTTCAATTAAAGTTACAACCCCCCAGGTCACGGGCATGACAAGGGGGCATGTCATCCAGTACACGGGCGTGACTCATCCCGCGCCGCTTCCCACCGAAGCTTCCTGCCAGCAGCCTATTTTAAAGATTACACGCCCGAGGGTCACGGGCGTGACCTAGGGGCGTGACACGCATGTAACGCACACAATTACTCCAGAAGGCGCCCTCTCCGCTGCTGCTTCTATCACGCCCCTTACACGCCCCTCGGTCACAGGCGTGACCAAGGGCGTGTAACACTAAATTTTAAGCTATTTAAAGGGAGCTTCTCCAGATGATCAAAAATGAATTTTGGGGAATTATAGCTTTAGTTTTCGCACTGTTTTCTTATTCTCAAGCTTTTGTTCTCCTCTTTCTTCTTAATGTGTACTTTCTTTTCAAAGCTTGTAATTTTCAATTCCATAGTTGCAACTGCTTTGCAATTTAATAAAATAGTTCTTTGTTCTCTTATTTTATTCAATTTTTCATCATGTACTTCTCTATTTTCGTTAACTACTCCATCTCTATTAGTAGCTAAATTTCTATTAGTACTCGGCCGAGATGATCCAAGGAAAATATAATTTAAGCTTTAATTTATAGCTTCTCTTTCTCTTCCTTAGAACGCTTAAGATTTATCCTTGAACTTTATTGAATTGAGATTATATTTTCAATATATAATTCTCATTCTTGTTTTTGTAGTCTAATAACCGAGAGGTTCTGAATTCGAATCGAACATTTCAAGGATAAAGAGAGTTGAATGCACTCCTCGAGAGAGGATTACATAATTCTCCCGGATTGGAGTCAAATCCAATAGTGGGGTTCACTACGATAAAGCGAGTTTTAGGGGTTTTGATTCTAGAGCAAAAGTTTGATTGATCAACCTAAACTTAGTTGAGCGTATCCTCGAGAGAGGTACATTTATAATTTGAGAACCTCCATGTTCAAGTAATTTCTTCAAGGGAATTAGAAGTTTTTTTGCTTATATTTATTTTCCAAGGTGATTCAAGATTGAGTACTAGTCTTTTAACTCATAGTTTTTAAAATAAGTTATCTCTTTTTCTTGCAACAACCAACCCCAAGTTTTATTTGATAAGATAATAGAGATTTTCCAAAGTAAAAATATTCAACCACCCTGAGTCTAATACGACCTTAATTCTTATAACCTATACTACATTGGATACGGTACACTTGCCGTTATCATTTATGGATATAGTTTTGCGCATCACCCTTCCATAGTTAGACTCATTGTCACCTTCTTTTAATTTTACCCCCTTTATGTCCTCCACTTCATCCTTCCCGCACGGTGCCTAGGAGTCACCGGGGGAGGGGTGGGGGATTGGCTGAGTCAAGTTTGACTGACGGTCGGTGGACCTTATCATTTTAGGGGACCGAGGAGACGTTGCAGCACCAGAGGCCGGTGCAGATGGAAGCGGGGCAGTCTAGCACGGGAGCACCGATGACAGGATCCATGAGTGTCTTATTAGGTTTAGTAGATTATACTTCGGCGAGTGAAATTGTAGTGAGGAATTGATGTACAGGGCGCGAGCCCTTTATTATTACCGTACCTTTTATTCAGTTATTCTAGGTGGACCTATTCTATTTTAAAATATTATATTCATGTGATATGGACTTGATTTCTAGTTAATCAATTGTATACTTTTCTTCTATTGTGATCGATATGCCCGACATGATTGGCATTTTGTAGTGGCGACCTTCCCGAGCGAGGGTGTCACCGCAAAGCGGCGGTTCTGGGCATTAGACCCGTGTTTTTTAAAGAAAAAAATGGGGTCTTACAAACTGGTATCAAAGTAAACCTCGATCTGAAGAAATGAAGTCCACAAACCCTGGGCCACCCCGCACGAGCTTAGTTTGAGGACAAACTAAGCAGCGGAAGCAATGGTGTGCCCATATGGGGAATCACATGAAAAGTCCACCTTTAACTGAATTTCTTAGGCAAACCCTCTTACGAGTGTTAATTTTCTTTTGTAGCCTGCAACGAACCCTACCCCGCCGCATGGAGTACCTCTGACTCCAAACGTCGTCCCACCACCTTCGGCTCCAACCCCGTTCCATCAGTCGGAGATGGGACAGACATTGACTGCCATACTAGAGGCATTTAGGGCACAGTAGGCACCAACTCCTCAGCCAAACCCCGGGGCCAACTGGATGAGTGCCTTCCGAGGTCTTTCCCCTCCATCATACCTTGGGAAGGAGATAGTTGTGCAGACTGAGGAGTGGGTGGACATTATGTACGAGATGTTCGCAAGTATACAGTGCCTGACAGACATGGCAGTACCCCTAGTGGTTTCGTGCCTGGAATCTCATGTGAAGAGGTGGTGGATGTCACTACTGGACACCACCTATGCTGGGCTAGAGGCAGCTGACATC
Organism: Dactylorhiza incarnata; assembly: GCA_033032865.1. Lineage (NCBI taxonomy): Eukaryota > Viridiplantae > Streptophyta > Magnoliopsida > Asparagales > Orchidaceae > Dactylorhiza > Dactylorhiza incarnata. The sequence goes on along the minus strand of JAWHQI010000429.1, from coordinate 1,003,919 downwards.
TCATGGGATGAGTTCAAGATGGCGCTACTGGAGCACTACGTACTGCAGTCAGCAAGGGAAGAGCTAGAAGACAGGTTCCTACAGTTGAGGCAGGATAGCAGGATAGTGGTGGAGTATCACTGGGAGTTCACACACCTGGCCGAGTTTGCGGACTCCTATCAGCTGTGTTGGAACAACCCTATTACTAATTTGGGCTAGGATCTTTATCTGTTGACTAGGACTAAGTTGACCCCAATGTATAGTCTAAGGGTCAAGGTTTTAGGCTGTCTGAGTTAGCTAGAACTTAGGAAAACTCTAAGTTTCTGCATTCGACGAACTCCATACTGCGTTCGATGAACTCCATCCTGCGATCGATGAACGTTGTGTTCCAGTTCGACGAACTTGCCAAGTCTCTGCGTTCGACGAACTCTATTCTGTGTTCGACGAACTTCTCTCTACGTTCGACGAACTTGCACTCCAGCTCGACGCACTTAGCTCTCCAGCCAGTCCAGCAGTTTATTCATCAGTTCGACGAACTCCAGTTTGAGATCGACGAACTCAGATCTACGTTCAAAGAATAAGTAACAAGATGTTCAGATCGACGAAAGTGCTTCTCATATCGACGAACTCAGTTCTTCCAGGAAGATTCAGTAGATTATCTTTCAGTTCGATGAACTCCAATTTGAGATCGATGAACTCTAGATTGTGTTCAAAGAATTAATTATGTTCGACGAATTCCAGATTCAGTTCGACGAACTCAATATTCTGTTTGACGAACTCAGTTCTCAGATCGACAAATTATCTCCTCAGCTCATTATTTCAGAAGGATCAGTTTTATTCTATTCTCTGAACTCAGATCGACTATCAGCAACAGATCTATTCTATTATTTATTCCAGATAAGTCAAGGATTTTATCTTTCCTTTTATTATTCTCTTATTTCGAGAAAGTAGTTGTTAACACATTTATTGAAAAGGAAAATGAGTTAAAGATTTGCTTGCAGTTCCAAGAAATAATCCCCCTGATTATTCAATTCCTTATTCAGAACATTTGATTTTCAAATCAGTCAGATTATCTCTAAGAAAAATGAAGAAAAAGATTTATAGTTTTACAACATCAAGATAGAAAGAAGAAAAGATAATACAGTCGAGAAAAATATAGAAAGCCGAAAAGAAAAAGCTTTTCAGATCTTCATCCTCAAGCAGCACCTTTCATTCTCTGAGAACATCAACACAAATCATTCTCTCAGTTTTCAGCTACAAGTTCTAAATCTTCAATAGCAACAATAATCTGAGAAACATTGTCTCTCAGATTCATCAACTATCAAAGGAAGATTTTCATTCAAGAGGAATCTCCATCAATTATCTGTCAATCATTTCTATCAGACAGGGGGAGCTTCACAACAACAAATCCACTAGTCTTCTCTCAGCTTATTGAGAGAGAAGAACTTCATAACCCTCTTTATCCCATCTTGTACAGGGGTCTCACACCCTTCAAAAGTTAACCCTTTGGTGGCAAGGCATGTCATCAAAAACATGTGATTGGTTTGAGCACCTGATCAAAAGCTCTGTGATGTTTGGGAACCTGATAAAAAACCCATTGGTGATAGGGCACCTGATCAAAAACCTAGTAGATTCCTACCAAGGGTGGTAGAAGAGTACATGTACCCAGGTTTATTGGGGAACTACTTTAGATCCTTGTGTCTTCTGTGTTTGTGTTTATTTTTCTGTACTGTGCTGTGTGATCGATTTGTATTTTGCTTTTTATAACTCACTCTGTTATACACATATAAATATCACTATTTTAATTCCACTATAAAAATAAGTTACAAACTTTTAATACTCTATTAACCCCCCTCTAGAGTAAATCTAAGATCTAACCTCAGTCCTCACTTTCCTTGTATAAGAGGACTTTCAATTAGTATCAGAGCTAGGTTGATTCTTTACAGGCTAACACCTGAATAAAAAGATCAATTAGATCTTAAATTTCTTCTAGAGTTTTATTTTTGCTTAAAACTCATGGCACAGAACAAAGAATACTCAAGCACAAGACCTCCTATGTGCAATCTAAATAAGTTTGCATTATGGAAGGCAAGGATCAGATTGTATATGAATTCTATTGACGAAGATATCTTTAATGTTATTTTGACAGGACCTCCTAATCCTACAACAACAACAAGTGCTGAAGCAGCACCTAACAATAATGTTGTTCCACCTCCTGAGTGGACAGATGCTCAAAAGAAGCAAAGGATTGCAGATACCAAAGCAATGAATATCTTGGCACAGACAATGTCTGATGAACTATTCCAGAAGGTTGTGGAATGCACCTCATCCAGGGATATTTGGAAGTCCCTCAACAACATGGTTGAATGTTCTGCAGAAGAGTCAAAGTCTTCATCCATCTCATCTGATGATGAGAATGAATCAAATGACAAAGATCAATGTTTGATGGATGTTTATGACTCAAGCAGTGAGTCAGAACTTGCATCATTATCCAGCTCTAGTGATGATGAAGATGATGCAGATGGAAGAAGTTTCTGTATGATGGCAATCAATGTATCAACAAACAATTCTGAAGAATCAGAATCTGACACTGACTGTGATCAAGTAATATCTAACTTTGATTTTAATTCAAATGATTTTAAAAATGATTTTAAAACTCTTTGCTTAGATTTAATTAATTCTGAGAAGGAGATAATTTCTCTCAGAAGTAAGTTGGTTGAAATGAATCAACTGACTGAAGATAATGCAAATCTTAAGAAAGAATTGGCTGCCTCCAGAGAACACATTGTGCTCCTTGAGAACAAGCTATCTAATTCTAAGAAGTTTGAAGAATCCATAAATGGGAGAAGTATCAAACTGATGGACATCACAAGCACAGTGAATGGCAGACTAAATGGTAAACTGGGCATGGGTGCATCATCAAGTGAGCCACAACTCCTTAAGAAGAACATTTTATCTACACCAATAAAATTCAATTCTGCCAAGAGCAAAGAGATAGTAAAAATAGATAAAAACATCTCATGTAAGGATGTTAATATTAAAGGAACTCAACAGAATTCGTTGAACGGAGCTCGATGAAATCATTTCATTTCGTCGAACGGAGATCAATGAAAGCTGAGCACAGAATTTCAGTATAGTTATCTATCGAATGGCGCTCAACGAAATTACTTCAATTCGTCGAACGGTGATCGACGAACTCTGAAGACAAACCTTAAGTATAGTTATTATTCGAACGGCGCTCGATGAAAGCACTTCAATTCGTCGAATGGCGATCGACGAACTCACCAGAATTCGTCGAACTGAAAATATACTGAATTTCAACATAATCCTAATTCTCAAAATACTAAGAATCCTTTCACTGACTGGATAATTCTTCCAAGGAAATAACATCCACAAGGCTATAAGGATCATCTTGAGATGTCTTTCATTTCAGATTTTTGTGGAAAAACAAAAGGACCCAAGGTAGTCTGGGTCAAGAACAACTAGAATATTTTCTGTTTTGCAGGTACAAGGCTATCCAAACATAAATGAACATTGGTATTTGGATAGTGGTTGCTCAAAGAATATGACAGGAAAAAAGGCCAACTTAAGCTATTACAAGGCAAAGCTTGGACCCAAAGTGATTTTTGGAGACTCCAACTCTGGAAAAACCAAAGGATATAGACAAATCAAAGTTGGAGCAGTTACCTTCAAAGAGGTAGCCTATGTCAAGGGTCTCAAGCACAACCTCATCAGCATAAGCCAGTTATGTGATGAAGGTTATCAGATAACTTTTAACCATTCCTTATGTCTTATTACCAATAATAAAAACATTAATGTGTTATCTGGTATTAGACATGGAAACATTTATTTAGTTAATTTTGACTCTGCCAATTCAGATATTTGCTTATATAATTCTATAAGTAAAACAAATGAAGTATGGAATAAAAGGCTAGGACACATTAACCTTAGAACTATCTCTAAGCTCTCTAAGGACAATCTTGTTAGAGGACTGCCTTTTGGTTCATACAAGAAGGAAGGACTCTGCAGGGCTTGTCAACTAGGAAAGAAAACCAAGAGTAGTTTTAAATCTTTATCCAAGAGTGATTCACCTAGGATTCTATACTTACTGCATTTCGATCTCTTTGGACCCACTGCAATACATGAGTCTAGGAGGGAAGCATTACTCCTTAGTTATTGTAGATGACTTCTCAGGATTCACTTGGGTGTTCTTTCTTAGGAACAAGTCTGACACCTTCAGTGTTCTGACAGACTTTCTCAGGTCCATCAAGATTGAGTACTCTACTCTAGTTGTATTGATCAGAAGTGATCATGGCACTGAGTTTCAATCTCTTCTGATGAGAGAATTTTGTGGAAAAGAAGGGATCAGACAATGTTTCTTTGCTCCTAGAACTCCTCAACAAAATGGGGTAGCTGAAAGGAAAAATAGAACCTTAATTGAATCAGCAACTACATTGCTTGCTGATGCTCACTTGCCACTCTCTTTTTGGGCAGAGGCAGTGAACACAACAAATTATGTGTTGAAAAGGAGTTTGATACATAAACTCAAGGGTAAAACACCCTATGAATTACTTAAGAATAAAAAGCCTAAGGTTAACTATTGTAAGATTTTTGGATGTAAATGCTATGTGCATAACAATGATAAGAAATATCTAAGGAAATTTGAAGCAAAAGCTGCTGAAGGTATATTCCTTGGATATTCTCTTTCTAGTAAAGCATATAGAGTTTATAACAAATCAACTCTTAAGATAGAAGAGTCCATGCATGTATCTTTTGATGAAACTAATATGTTAATTGAGGAGAGGAATACCACCTCTACCAAAGATATTTTGCAGGTACCAGCTCTATGTGAAGAGCTCTATGGATTAGATCTACAGAGTAAAGATTCTTTACTTCTATCAAATGAAATTATTGAAGATAGTGAAGAAGAGGTTAATCCAGATCTTGTTGACAATTCAAATCAAGTGACAGCTGATCATATCCCTCAAGTGGAAACCATTATTTAACCAACTCCAACTATTGATCACATCACAGTTAGAGATCATCCAATATCCCAAGTCATTGGAGATATTTCAGCAGGTGTTCAAACAAGGCATCAACTACACCAGAATCAGATGCATACTTGTTTCCTATCACAAGTTGAACCTCAATCCATAAAAGATGCAGAACAAGATCCAAACTGGATTCTTACAATGCAAGAGGAACTCAACCAATTTAAAAGGAATAAGGTTTGGGATTTGGTTCTAAGACCAAAGGGCCATCCAGTCATTGGCACTAAATGGGTCTCCAGGAACAAGCTAGATGATCAATGGATAATAATCAGAAATAAAGCAAGATTGGTAGCCCAAGGATATTCTCAGGAAGAAGGAATTGATTATGATCAAACCTTTGCTCCTGTTTCAACACTTGAAGCTATAAGGATATTTCTTGCCTTTGCTGCATTCAAGAAATTCAAAGTATATCAGATGGATGTGAAGAGTGCTTTTTTGAATTAAGATATCAAAGAAGAAGTCTATATGGAACAACCACCAGGTTTTATCTCTCCAACTCACTCTTCTTATGTATTTAAGCTTAATAAAGCTCTCTATGGTCTCAAGCAAGCTCCCAGAGCATGGTATGAGACCTTAGCTAATTTTCTTTTGGAGAACAAATTCTGTAGAGGCATTATTGATAAAACCCTATTTATCAGGAGACATAAAAATCAAACATTACTAGTTCAAATCTACGTAGCTGATATCATTTTTGGCTCTACTGATTCAAATCTATGCAAAAGGTTTTCTTACCTAATGCAATCTAAATTTGAAATGAGTAGTATGGGTGAGTTATCTTACTTCCTTGGTCTTCAATTGAAGCAAACTCCAAATGGCATATTCATATCACAATCTAAGTATTCTAAGGAATTAGTGAGAGGATTTGGTATGTCTGATGCTTCCACCATAAAAACACCGATGCCCTCCAATGCTGTTGTAGACAATGATGAATCGGGGAAACCTGTTGATCAGAAAGTGTATAGAGCAATTATTGTCTCTTTACTTTACCTAACAGCTAGTAGACCTGATATAATGTTTGCCACATGTATTTGTGCTAGGTTCCAAGTTAACCCCAAAGAATCTCACCTAATTTTACTAAAAAGAATTTTGAGATATATAAAGGGTTGTCCAAATCTAGGACTCTGGTATCCAACTGCATCAGAATTTGAATTAACTGGATTCTTAGATTCTGACTATGCTGGATGCAGAGTAGACAGGTGATGAGTCCCATTTATATACACATTTATGGACTCATCTGGGTTGTATTTCTAGTCGATACACTACACTTTAGGCATGATTTTGATCATATTTGTTATTCCTTACTAGGTGCACTCTTAGGCCCGTTTTGGTGTGCATTTGCGCTCCTTGTTATTGGGGTTAAGCACATGGTGCTCCCCATTCCTTTTTCTGTGATTATCTGGTGTTGGAGGTGTTTTCCCAGTTGTTTTGTCTTGTGTGCAGGCGGTCGGATCCTCCAGTTTTCTCCCAAAATTCATGACTGTGTACAACGCACGGTCGTGCGTTTCCTTGACGCACGGATGGTTGTGGTCGTGCGTTCTCTTCTGGGCAGAAAACAGGCGATTTGAGTTTAGTCGTGCGTTTCTACGCACGGTCGGATTTACTCATGCGTGAGTAAAACGCACGGTTGCCTATTTCTTCTGGTTGTTTTAGCGTTTCTGAATTTACCCGTACGTTTGACGCACGAGCGGGTTTGCCCGTGCGTGAGTAAATCGCACGGGCGGCGCAACTTCATCTTCAAGCTTGTTTTTATCATTAAATAACGCACGGGCAGCGCACGATCGTGCGTTCGCCCGTGAGTGACCAAAACTCTGCCTATTTAGTATTTAAAGCAGGAAAAGCTGCAATCAACAGGGAGCCGCAGAGAGACGGGGGAGAGCCCGATTCTCCTCGCGAGAAAAGCCAGGAATCCCGCCATTTTCGGCCCTTCCACCGGAGGAGACGAGAGGAGACCATTTCTGGCGATCTCCTTCACCATTCTTCCACCCGAGAGCATTTGCAGGTATTCTCCGCCACTAGTTCAAGCATTCTTCGCCATTGGAGGCCATAGAAATGTTGTAGATCGTTGGAGCGGTGACAGCCTCCTTCGAGTCCGCACACCATCTGAGGGTCGAGCCCGGAGAGAGCCCGACAACCTCTCATTCTGGCCGATAACCCATGATGCGGTGACATCCTCTATTTCGTCCTTTCTAAACTTTGATGCTTGTGCTTTCTCTTTGTGTTGTTGTAATGAACGCTCGTTAGAGTAATGTTATAGATCCTTGCTTGTTGTTCACGTGCAATGATGCTTTGGTGGTGAGAATAGCTTTCCTTGTTGTTATGATGTTCTAAGTTGTTTGTGTGTGAAGCCATCTAGCAATAACTAGTGGTGATGTTGGCCACGAGGTGAATACGACCATCAGAAAACCTCGCTCTGTGGCCATTCCACCCACTTACCGAAGCGCAGCATCGCGGCCGCTGCACTCACCCACACCTTGCGAAGTGGTACTTTTTGACCCGCATTTCTCTCATTTCCGCAATATCTTAGGACACCAATCACAACACCCCTATTTTATTTTATTCGCTCGTGTAACAATCGACTCACCACACATTTCACTCACCAGAACCTGCATTCCTCAAGAGATCGACATTCGAGGAAGCTATTCACAAATTTATTACTTGACAGCGACTGGTGCACTTGCCGAACGCGCATCAAGTTTTTGGCGCCGTTGCCGGGGAATGCAGGCGTGTAACATTCTGTGTTGTGAATCATTGTTATAGGAGCAGTTGTTTTTTATTTTTGTTTTTCTTTGTGTCTTCTTTGGTGTATGCAGAGATAAGATGGAAGGGAATTAGTACCCTTTGATCCTGAGATTGAACGTACTGCGCGCGCACTAAGGCGTGCTACAGCCGTGCAAGCGGCTATGGGAGATAATATGGATCTTGGAGGTGTGTCGAGAGTACCCAATGATCGGTAAGAAGTGAATCCTAGAGTACCCCATGTGGGGCAAAATCATCTAAGGGATGAGCAGGAGGCGGTTAGACCAAGGCCCCGGACCATGAGAGATTATACCACTCCAACAGCTGGGAGTGTGTATCTAGGATTTGGGCCTAACATCATAAATAACTAGTTCAAGATCAAACCGGCCAGCCTGAACATCATCCGCAACAACACTCAGTTCTCTGGGATGAATAGTGAAGACCCACATCTTCACTTGGCAGAGTTCGCCAATATCTGCGGAACCTTCCGTTATGCAGGAATCTCTGATGAAACAGTCAAGTTAAGACTGTTCCCTTTCTCGTTGCGCGACAAAGCCAAGGTCTGGCTCCACTCTATTCCCCCAGGGACTGCAGCAACTTGGGATGCTCTCGCATCCAAATTTCTAGCTAAATTCCACCCGAGGGACAAAATCGTGAGCCTTCGGCGTGAGATCGCCACTTCTGGCAAGCTGAGCAAGAAACTCTCGTAGAAGCTTGGGAGCATCTTAGTGACCTCCTGCGCAAATACCCAAATCACAAGCTTCAGCCGTGGAACTGATGAGTCCCATTTATATACACATTTATGGACTCATCTGGGCCGTATTTCTAGTCGATGCACCACACTTTAGGCATGTTTACGATCATATTTGCTATTCCCTGCTAGGTGCACTCTTAGGCCCGTTTTGGTGTGCATTTGCGCTACTTGTTATTGGGGGTAAGCACATGATGCTCCCCAATTCTTTTTCTGTGTTTATTTGGTGCTGCAGGTGTATTCCCAGCTGGTATGTCTTATGTGCAGGTGTCCGGATCGTCCCGTTTTCCCCCAAAATCTATGTCTGTGCATATCACACGGTCGTGTGTTTTCCTTGACGCACGGGCTGTTGAGGTCGTGAGCTCTGATCTGGGCAGAAAATGATCGATCTGAATTTACCCGTGCGTTTTGACGTACGGGCGGATTTGCCCGTGCGTGAGTAAATAGCACGGGCGGTGCAGCTTCATCTTCACGCCAACATTTATCTTTAATTAACGCACGGGCAACGTAAGGTCGTGCGTTCGACCGTACATGACCAAAATTCTGCATGTTTAGTATTTAAAGCAGGAATTGCTGCTGCCATCGATTGAGCACTGTTTTGGGCGCGAATTCTTCCGCAAGCTCCACCGTTTTCCCTCTCCAAGCTCCATCCATCCATCCCCTTCATTGGGAAAGCTTCTTCCATCGATCGTAAGCTCCATCAAGGGTTCCGGAAGCATTCCCCGCCATCTACAGCAAGTATTTCAAGGTGTGGCATCTCCATTGGGCAAAGTGGAAGAGACCCAGCTCTTAGAAGAAGACGGATGATGTTTGGAGGTGGTACAACCTCTAAACTCCGGAAGCAACCAAGGACTGAGCTCGGAGGAGGCTTGACAACCCCCCATTCTGGCCAAGATCTACGGCGAGGCTTCTCATCTCGTGGTTTCCTCTACCCTCTCTCTTTTGGAAATGTATGCTTAACAATTGTATTGAACTAGAGTGATCTCTATTTGTCTTTGAATGGAAGTATACTCTTGTTTTATTTCTCGCTTAATGCTTTGCTGTGATGCGCTCCGCCCCCACTCCACTTCCACACACACGTTCTAGCTAGTCATCTAGCAATTTCTAGTGGTGATGTTGGCGAAGAGGTGAACTCGACCCTCACAAAACCCCGCACTTTGGCCATTTCACCCGCATACCGAAGTGCGGCATTGCGGCCGCTGCATTCACCCCCACATTGCGAAGAGGTGTGTGCGACCCTCAATCATCACAGTTACTTTCCATCCATGCGCTTTCCGAAGCACGGTATCGCGGCCGTTGCATCCATCCCGCCTTGCGAAGCGGTGTTTTGACCCGCATCTCATTTCTGTGTAGTAATTTAGGAAACCAAAATCAAAGCTCCAATTTTTCCTTTAATTTACTCTCATGATTATTTTCTCAATCCGAAGAGTCAAACTAACCACGCGCATTCCTTGAGAGATGATATTCGGGGACGTACTCCCAAATTTATTACTTGTGCGACCGGTGCACTTGCCGAACGCGCATCAAGTTTTTGGCGATGTTGCCGGGGAATGCAGGCGTAGTTTGATTTTGGTGTTTGAGTTAATAGTTACTGGAGTTGTTGTTGTTTTTTACTATTTTCCGGTTGTGTGTATGCAGGAGCGATGTCATGTTCTTTACTCCTCCTGTCACAACATGATGAGGATACAGCCTATTTGGAGGAGAAATTCTTCAAATTTGCTCAAATTATAATTCAAGACCTTGAAACACGACAAGAGTATACTTATAGATTGACTAGGCAGGTTGAGACTTTGGTGTCTCTTGCCTCGGCCGTGTTGCAAGAACCTCCTCGTGATGTGATAGTGGTACAATCAGAACCTGTAGGGAGTGAAACCGGGATCACTCCCTCGACTAATGATTCTTTATGTTCTTCATCTACTTTGTTTCTTGACCCTCTTTCATTGGTTACAATTCAACAGGAAGAGTTTGCGTTGGTCATCCAGGTAGAATCTGATCATCTCTCACGGGAGGATGTCACTTGTGACACTTCTTCCTCCTGCTTTTCCCCTACGGATGTTGAGTATACTCTCGCTCCATCTCTTCCTGTTATTTCTAACATCGTTTCATTTGTGCCCCCACGGAATTCGGAATATGCTGACCCATTTTTGGGCAGTCGAATGATGCATTCCTGGCAGGATAAGCATGTTGCAGTGGGAGACGATATTGCTCTGTCCACTCTAGTGTCACCGCATATGCTTCCCCTAAAGGATTGGCTACATGGAGGAAAGTGATTTTTTTTTCAGACATCATACTGGAGGAGAAGAAGAGAGCGAAAAAGGAGGAGATCTGGGGTTGGAGGCTGAGCATCCTACTTAATTTCCACCACTACCACCAAGTCCCCGGACCTTTTTCTTTCATCAGTTGTTACTACTTCAAATCAGCTTATAGCTGATTTGTTTTGAGCATGTAATAGTAATTAGGATTTATTAACTTTTGCTTATTTCTAGACTTTATAAACTGCTTTAATACAGGTATTTGGTCCACCTTTAAGGACGTTAAACAAAAGGGCTTCTTGGGAGACAACCCATGGGAACCACCCGGTTCCGTTTGCTTGCTTTAATTTCTATTATGTTTTGTTTGTTTTTGCTTTTGTGCTAACAATGCAGGTGTGAACTCGATTGGATGAAGATGAGGAGATCTTTAAAGAAGGATTATACCGTTCTTCTGGCATGCTCTTAGGAGCATAGGTACTCTTAACCCATCTCTTAAGTTGCTTCGAAAGATTATTTTTGATTTGTTTTTCAAATCAAGTCTGGGGGGAGCGAGCCTTTGCTTACGCTACACGCACATACATGCTAGAATGTTGTGTAAGAAAATTTATATTGATTGTCTCATTGCATAACACACACCACTCGTGTTTTATTTTTTTTTACTCGTGCGCAATTATCGTGTAAGGGCTTGACGTATATGTTTAGAAGTTTGATTGTTAGTTTAGGATTGTGTGGCTAAACAGGATGTGACCCGTGCGGTGCTACTAGTAGAGCGCTCACACAGCATAAAAATTCACGTAGAATAGATTTAATTACAAAGTTATAGTTTTATTTACTTCATTTGTGTAATTACTCAATACTCTACTCGAACGTTGAATTTGGTGAATCTAGCGGTAGCCCTAGGTCGAGTGTAGAAGAGCTGTTAGCCTCGTGTTGTTTGAGTTGGAAGGAGAGGAGACCTCGCTCGGTGGTTAAGAACTTGCCCCAAGCTATTTTCAAAATGAGTGCGTTGAATGATCTTGTTGGGAGCATGACGTAGGCCATCATTTGGTCCAGTTGAGCTTTGATTTCCCAAGCTAACGTCATCCTTTGCTAGCCTCGTTGAGCCTTACTTCTCCTATTTGTTATACTCCACTAAACTTTTACCAAGGCCACATATCCTAACCTAAAGCGCACTTGAGTCAAACTTTGGAATATATACATATTTATGATGATTTTGCGTTGCGGAGAAATATTTGTGTGCGCGCAAAAAAAAAATAATGAGAATGAGTTACAATTTTGATTGATCCTAACTTATGTTTCTATGGATCTAGAAAAAAAGAAGAAGTATAAGAACTCTAAAAAGAATTGAACCACAAGTTTGGTAGTCTCGCGCGCACCATCGTGATTAAATGAAGTCTGGGGGAGTGTGCTTCAAGGTGAAGATGTTGAGGTTGAAATTTGTTTTCTACCGGAGGATGAGTGCGTTTAACCTACGTTCTTCTACTTCATTACCGTACCTCAACCCAAGCACTAAGTCTAGCCTAAAAGCCCTATTGATTCTTGATAAGATCGTCTCATGCAGTGGAGAAGGTGCGAAAGGGCAAGCGTACGACCACCGACCATGATGGATTTCTTGGAGAGCTCTTCCTTGAGATCCAATTTGAGCAACGCTCACCTCAGCAGTTCACGCCATTTTCCCTAGGGCGTGACTGTTCGATTCACCAGTGATTCACCTCAGAGTAGTAGTATTTTGTATTTTACACTTGTAGAAGTTCTTAAAATATAGTCTTTGTTTTAAAATCTTTTCTACTTTATTTTTACGCTCGTTAGTTCTTTACTTCCCATCATGTTTTGCCTGCACAGTTGCTTATTTAACGTCATTTTTTCTATCATGGGATTGAGTGTTTTCCTGAGACGTGCAAACGAGTTAGTCTGGGGGTGTGATGAGTCCCATTTATATACACATTTATGAACTCATCTGGGCCGTATTTCTAGTAGATGCACCACACTTTAGGCAAGTTTACGATCATATTTGTTATTCCCTGCTAGGTGCACTCTTAGGCCCGTTTCGGTGTGCATTTGCGCTCCTTATTTTTTGGGGTAAGCACATGGTGCTCCCCAATCCTTTTTCTGTGTTTATTTGGTGCTGGAGGTGTATTCCCAGCTGGTATGTCTTATGTGCAGGTGGCCGGATCGTCCCGTTTTCCCCCAAAATCTATGTCTGTGCATATCGCACGGTCGTGCGATTTCCTTGATGCACGGGCTGTTGCGGTCGTGCACTCTGATCTGGGCAGAAAATGATCGATCTGAATTTACCCGTGCGTTTTGACGCACGGGCGGATTTGCCCGTGCGTGAGTATATCGCACGGCGGCGCAGCTTCGTCTTCACGCCAACTTTTATCTTTAATTAACGCACGGGCAATGCACGGTTGTGCGTTCGGCCGTGCGTGACCAAAATTCTGCCTGTTTAGTATTTAAAGCAGGAATTGCTGCTGCCATCGATTGAGCACTGTTTTGGGCGCGAATTCTTCCGCAAGCTCCACTGTTTTCCCTCTCCAAGCTCCATCCATCCATCCCCTTCCTTGGGAAAGCTTCTTCCATCGATCCAAAGCTCCATCAAGGGTTCCAGAAGCATTCCCCGCCATCTACTGCAAGTATTTCAAGGTGTGGCATCTCCATTGGGCTAAGTGGAAGAGACCCAGCTCTGAGAAGAGGACGGATGATGTTCGGAGGTAGTGACAGCCTCTGAACTCCGGAAGCAACCAAGGACTGAGCTCGTAGGAGGCTTGACAACCCCCCATTCCGGCCAAGATCTACGGCGAGGCTTCTCATATCGTGGTTTCCTCTACCCTCTCTCTTTTGGAAATGTATGCTTAACTATTGTATTGAACTAGAGCGATCTATATTTGTCTATGAATGGAAGTATACTCTTATTTTATTTCTCGCTTAATGCTTTGCTGTGATGCGCTCCGCCCCCACTCCACTTCCACACACACGTTCTAGCTAGCCATCTAGCAATTGCTAGTGGTGATGTTGGCGAAGAGGTGAACTCGACCCTCACAAAACCCCGCACTGTGGCCATTTCACCCGCATACCGAAGTGCGGCATTGCGGCCGCTGCATTCACCCCCACTTTGTGAAGAGGTGTGTGCGACCCTCAATCGTCACACTTACTTTCCGTCCATGCGCTTTCCGAAGCACGACATCGCGACCGTTGCATCCATCCCGCCTTGCGAAGCGGAGTTTTGACCCGCATCTCATTTCTGTGTAGTAATTTAGGAAACCAAAATCAAAGCTCCGATTTTTCCTTTAATTTACTCTCGTGATTATTTTCTCAATCCAAAGAGTCAAACTAACCACGCGCATTCCTTGAGAGACGATATTCGGGGACGTACTCCCAACTTTATTACTTGTGCGACCGGTGCACTTGCTGAACACGCATCAGGAACATCATGGAAACCTTCTACTTCGCCATCGAGCCCAACCATCGGGCAAATATTGACGCTGTTGCAGGAGGGACCTTGATGAACCATACGCCAGAGGAAGCTCTAAGAATTCTGCAGGACACTGCCTCTCACAGCACCTTCTAGACTGCGGGGAGAAATTAGCCGAGAAGTGCTCGGGGACTGTTTTTGGTGGACTCATTACATCCCGCTGCTGCGCCCGCGACTAACATTGCTTGTGGAGGATGCAGAGGCAGTGGTCACCACACATACGACTGCCCACGTAGCGGGCTATCAGGTGAATTATCTCAACTTAATTTAAATGAATTGGTAAATTTTGTTGGAAATCAAGCTAAGGGGGCACCCTACGGTAATTGCCAATAATCCGGGTGTGAGAAATCACCCCAATTTTTCCTGGAATCAAAACATTGCAGGCCAACGGTGGCAACCGGGCCAACATCAAAATGATGCTCAAGCGTCCGGAAGCCAGCCGAGGCCGCCTCATCCGGGTTATAATCAAGGTGCTCCGGCCCCTAAGAAAAGAAATTTGGAAGAAATGATGGAGAGGTTTATGGAAGCCGCCAACTCGAATATGGCCAACCATACTGCATCCATGCGAAACTTGGAGACGCAATTGGGCCAATTGGCTCAAGTGCTAACCGAGCATTCGCAGGGGACCCTTCCCAGTAATACTGAAAAGAATCCAATTAACCAAGGGAAGAGTCTCACCGATGCAGGAGCATGTGACCTAAATGAGTTGGTAATCTCATGCATCATTAATAATATTGAAACATCGGCCCTATGTGATTCCGGTTCATCTCGCAACGTCCTTGCATTACAGGATGTTGCTAAATTACAACTTGAAATGAACACAAATGATCGGAAATCCCTATTGCTTGCCAACGGGGCCGTCATTAAGGCTGAGGGAGAAGTTAGAAATGTTGAAGTTACAATTGAAGGGACGGTGGTGGTCGCCGACTTCCAAGTTTTGGGACCTAGTCAAAATCAATCTATTCCCATCTTGAGAGTACCATTCTTGAAAGAGAGCGGTGCCACCTTGGATTTTTCTAAGGGGTGTGTTGTCTTACCTGGTAAGGTAACACCCCCTACTTGTCCCAAGATTGCTTCCGAAGCATTAACTCACTCTCCCCTTTTTATTACTAATGAAGTGTTTAGTACTGTTGAAGCCAGGAAGGAAAAAAAATTGCTAGTTGGAGAGAAGAAAGAAAAAGCCAAGCAGGTTGTGAATGAAGAGGTGAAGAAGTCAAGAGAAAGCAGCGAGACTGAAGTTTGGAACAATAAGGGAGAAGGCGGAGCAAAGCGCCTTATGAATAATTTTCTTAGTCATAATGAGAACTGTAAACAATTTAAACAGGTCCATTGGGCTGATCAAGTTGCCACGGCGGCAACGGAAGTGATGCCACCCACCACCTAGGTGGGAAATTCTGACGATTATCAATGTTGGCGCTCCCCAACTGTGGAGAAGTTGAAACGAGAAAGATTGTTGCGTGGAGCACGCTCTGCTGCCCTCCGACGCGAGAAGGAGGAGGTTAGGGGCAAGGGGGAGACATCCTCCTTGGGCCCTAAAGCCTTCACCTCCTTCCCATCTCGCGTGGCTGGGGAGAACCACCACAAATCAGCATATAGCTAATGCGTGATGGGGTCTCCGGGTTTTGGTTGTGCTGTTTCTTCTATTCTATATTTTTTGGTGTGCCTCGTTACTCGGCCTTGTTTTGTTGTGTTTTTTTTTATTCAGTCTAAAACAATCTTTTTAACTGCTGCTATCAAACTTTAATACAGGTATTTGGTCCACCTTTAAGGACATTAAACAAAAGGGCTTCTTGGGAAACAATCCATAGGAACCAACCGGTTCCGTTTGCCTTTTAATTTCTTGTATGTTCTGTTATTTCCTTTTTGCTAACATCGTAGGCTGAAGCTCTCGCGTGGTGGCTGAGGAAGGAGAAAATTTAAAGATGGAATTACCGCACTTCTGGCATGCTTATTCGTGAGCATAGGTCACTCTATCCCTCTTGTCCTTTTCTTTGAATTTTTATTTGGTTTCGATCAAGTCTGGGGGAGAGCGAGTTGTGCACGTGCACACACTTGCATGGCATGTTAGAATGTGCTGAGTTAGGAATTTTCAATTTTATTGTGCACATTGCATACACTTGCACCTAGTTCACGCGCACTTGATCACGCGCGCTTATTGGGTATTGCTGCGAGGTTCCCCCGCTCGTAAGAATTGGATTGTTAGTGTAGGAGCGAGGAGTAGAGAAAAATGTCGACTCGAGTAGTGCTCTAGTAGAGTGCTCCCGTCACACCTAGAAATTCAATTAGAGTAGAATAAAATTCAATGTTGTAATTTAATTATTTCTATTATAGTAGCTGCAATTTATTTTACTTTAGTGGTCAATCCGGTGAATCCAACGGTAGCATAGGGTCGAGTGTAGCTGGACTAGTAGTAACTTATTACTAGGGTCGGAAGGAAGGACAACCTTTCTCGGTGGCTAGAACTTGCACTAGGCGACTCTTGAAACGATTGTGTTGAAGTACTCATTATAAAGTGTGATTTAGGCCATTTATTGATCCGTTTGTGCTTTTAAAATCCTTACCAATGTAATCACCGTTGCAAGCCCACTTGAGCTTACTTGGCCTCCTTGTTTAACTCCACTAAAATCTCACCAAAGCCATACGACCAAACCTATTTTCGCACAAACAAATGAGCTGAAAGGAATTTAGTTATTTATCACCTTTGGTGTTATCTTTGTGGTGTATGGTAGCCTTGAAAAAGCTGAAGGAGAAGTTTTTATTGAGCCTACAAATGATTTTCTGTCGAGTAGAGAAAAGGAAAGAAAAAAAATATATTGTTCAAAATGAACTTTCAATTACTTTCTTTCGACAAAAACAATGTATGATTGGCTTAGCACGCACCTAGTGTTCAGTTAAGTCTGGGGGTGTTGTGTGGTTCTTGAAAATGTTGTGTTGGTGATTTTTATTCGCTTGAGTGCTCAGGTTATGTTGAGTGTGATTCCCATCATCCTTCTACTTATCTAGCCTAAACTCAACCTAAGACAAATCTTAACTTATAAGTCCGATTGATTTTAGATACGAGTCATCTCATGCAGTAGAGAGAGTGCGAACGTGCAAGCCTATGGACACCAACTTTTATGGAATTCTTAGGAGATTGTCCCGAGCTTTGATTCGAGTAATACTCTACTCATTAGTCATGCTATTTTCCCTTGTGCGTGACCTAAAGATTCACCGGGATTCACCATCCAAGTAAAGTAGATTTCAAATTACTGTTCTAGAAATAATTAGATATAATCTTGAATTTAATTCTAT
This sequence comes from Dactylorhiza incarnata, assembly GCA_033032865.1. Classification (NCBI taxonomy): domain Eukaryota; kingdom Viridiplantae; phylum Streptophyta; class Magnoliopsida; order Asparagales; family Orchidaceae; genus Dactylorhiza; species Dactylorhiza incarnata. Next base: position 986,387 of record JAWHQI010000429.1, on the reverse strand, counting down.
TCTAATGTATTTTTATGCACGAGAGCATGCGACTTCGCATGAGTCTCCACCGCTCAATCACACTCTAACATCCAATTATTCTGACAGGAGAGCTGAGTAGTTTGCCTGGGATGTGCAAATGGTTAAGTCTGGGGGAGTGATGAGTCACATTTATATACACATTTATGGACTCATCTGGGCCGTATTTCTAGTCGATGCACTACACTTTAGGCATGTTTTCGATCATATTTGTTATTCCTTACTAGGTGTACTCTTAGGCCCATTTCGGTGTGCATTTGTGCTCCTTGTTATTGGGGGTAAGAACATGGTGCTCCCCATTCCTTTTTCTGTGTTTATCTGGTGCTGGAGGTGTTTTCCCAGCTGTTTTGTCTTGTGTGCAGGCGGTCGGATCCTCCAGTTTTCTCCCAGAATTCATGACTGTGTACAATGCATGGTCGTGCGTTTCCTTGATGCACGGATGGTTATGGTCGTGCGTTCTCTTCTGGGCAGAAAACAGGCGATATGTGTTTAGTCATGCATTTCTACGCACGGTCGGATTTACGCGTGTGTGAGTAAAACACACGGTTGCCTGTTTCTTCTGGTTGTTTTAGCGTTTCTGAATTTACCCATGCGTTTGACGCACGGCCGGGTTTGCCCGTGCTTGAGTAAATCGCACGGGCAGCGCAGCTTCGTCTTCAAGCTTATTTTTAGTATTAAATAACGCATGGGCAACGCATGATAATGCTAAATCTAGTTAGTTTAATTAGGTTATTTTTAGGTTATCTACTCTTAATTTTTGCTTATTATTGTTTCTCTAAATGCAATTTTTGGTCATTTACCTATTTTTAGTGCTAACTTAAGTTTTCTGAATTTTAAGGTCAAAAATGCAGATTTTCCTAGTTCACGCCCCAGGTCACGCCCGTGACCTGGGGATCACGCCCGTGACCTAGGGCGTGTAAGTTGTTGTTAACTGTTAAGTTGATGCCGCCATAATTCAGAAATTTTGGTCAGACACGCCCAAAGTGACACGGGCGTGCTTCTAGTCACGCCCGTGACTGCCACGTCAGCCACCCGCCAGCGCCCATGATCGCGTGCCAGCACCCATGCCTAGCTTGACCACCGAATTGGTCACGCCCCCAGTCACGGGCATGACCTGGGGCGTTACCCATCAAATCGCGTTAGAATCGAGCGCCGAACCAGATCCAAGCCGCATAATTGATTAAACAAGTCACGCCACCAGTCACGGGCGTGACTTAGGGCGTGACCGAGGCAGAAAAATTTCTATAAATTGGGATGACCTCCAAGCTTTCCCCATAGAGTTTTTGCAGAGAGAAAGGGTGCTAATGCTTTATTTTCAGTGATTTTCATGTTATTTTTGTATTCTCTCTCTCTCTTATTTCAATGCACTTCTTTTTCTAGTTTTCTTATTAATGTTGTAATGCCCTTGTAACTTCCTTTCATAATGTATTGCTAATGCTTAGTAGGCTTTCCATGCAAATGTATCTTCAGTTGAACTCTATTTTAATAAAAATCATATGTTTTTGTTCTCTTAATATCTTCCTCATTTCTCTCTCCTACCCCTCCAACATGAGTAACTAAATCCTCATAGTACTTGATCTTGATGATCTGAGGATGAGTTGATTAAGTTATGATCCTTTAGCCCTCTTTTACTTTCTAAAGTCTTGGGCCTTAGATTTACGCTTAATCAAAATTTAGTGGAGCTATAATATCGATATATAGTCCCCACCTTTGCTTTCATTCTTGGTTAGCCGAGAGGCCGATAGTCTGAAGTGAGTGCTTATGAGTAAAGATAGTTGCATGCATTTCTCGAGAGAGAATGACGTAAATCTCCTGGATTGGAGTCAAATCCAATAGCGGGGTTCACCACTTAAAGCGAGTTTTAGGTATTCGAATACGGGATGAGAGTTTGGTCGGATTTTCCTAAACTCAGTTGGGCATATCTTCGAGAGAAGCATGTTCAAACTATAGGAACCCCCACGGTCAAGCTACCCTTACTTTATTAAGTTGTAAGTTTGCAAGTTGAATTTTGATCAACTTAAGCCGAAGTAAGTCAAGATCGAGTGTTATTTCTTAATCATCGTTTAGCCGTACTTTTATCCAGCTTTTATTTCAATTTAGCAAACAAAACCTTCCAAAAATTTATTAAGATAAAATAATAGTAATTCGTTTGAGTATAAGTAAACAATGGTTCCCAGATTTTAATACGACACTTGTGTTCCTATACTACAGTTCGATAGGTATACTTGCCTTCTCGGATTGCTAGTTCGGATTTTATTTCGTGCAAGCGGAATTTTAATCACCAAGTTTTTGGCGCTGTTGTCGGGGAGTCACTTTTTGTTGATATTTTGAAAGAATGAATCTATTACTTTTATCACCTCTTTTTCTCTCCTCTTTCTTAAAAAAAATTAATTCAAAAAAAAAAGAGACCTTTTCTTTTTCGAATTTCTCAATCTTATTTTCCCTTCTCTCTTTCTAGTTTATGAACCGAGCAAATCCGTCAGAACTTGTAGACCTGGACCAAGAACTTGAGCGTACTCTTCGGAGAAAATCGCAAGTTCAAGATCCTACATTCCAAGAACTGGCTGAGGATTCGGAGTCAGTTGTTAATAAGGGCGAACCTAACCAAAATGAAGTCCCCAACATGGTTACAGCCCCTGAATGGACTATGTCCCATTATGCAAGGCCTAACCTAGAAGGGACAAAAACTAGTATAGTCCGCCCTGCCGTAGCTAATAATAATTTCGAACTAAAGCTCAGCATAATTCACATGATGCAGCAATACGTGCAGTTCGACGGATTACAAGATGAACATCTGAACGCACATATTGCTAGCTTCCTTGAAATCTGTGACACCTTCAAAATAAATTGTGTTACGGATGATGCAATTAGGCTAAGACTCTTCCCATTTTCTTTAAGAACAAAGGCTAAGCCGTGGTTGACGACTCTACCTAGAGGTTCTATCACCACTTGGGCCAAGTTAACTGAAAAATTTCTAACTAAGTATTTTCCACCTGCGAAAACTGCTAAGCTTAGAAATGATATTTCTTCTTTTTGCCAAATAGATTCTGAAATGCTATATGATACCTGGGAAAGGTATAAAGAATTCTTAAGACGTTGCCCTCATCATGCTCTGCATGTATAGTTACAAGTGCAGACGTTTTATAACGGGCTAAATCAACATACTAAGCAAATTATAGATGCCACTTCCGGTGGTACCTTAAATAACAAAACCCCGGAAGCCGCTCTTGAGCTATTTGAGGATATGGCCATGAACACCTATCAGTGGAATGTGCCAAAATCCCGCCCAAACAAACCTGCAGGTATGTACGAGGTGGTTAACGTCTCCCAGCCGGCACTACAAGTCGAAATGCTTAGCAAAAAGATATCGGAAATGAATGCTCCTTCCGCACCTCAGGTTTGGGAATTTGCAAAAGCCACCTCTGAACAAGCTGATTACGTAGGCAATAGAAATGCTTATAATAATTATTCTGCTGCTTCTAATTTTCATGCACCTGGTTTTCAATTACCGAATAATTATAATCCTGCGCTGCGTAATCACCCGAACTTTTCTTGGAGTAATCCTGCAACCACAACTCGCCCGCCTCTACAAAATGAATTTACACCACCTCCACCCCCTGTTAACTTTCAAAAACCTCCATCTTTGGAGGACATGTTTTCAAAATATATAAGTACGAACGAAGCAACTGTCCGGAACTTAGCCGGATCCGTTAAAAATCTAGAAAACCAAATCGGGCAGCTCACCAAAATAATATCCGAGCGACCACCCGGGACTCGTCCCGCTAACACCGAGCCCAACCTGAGAGAGCAAGCGAAAGCTGTAACTCTTTGGAGTGGGAAGCAAATATCCGGTCCGGTTAGCGAAGATCCCGAGGTAAGATCCACCCCTATTTTAAAAACACCACTCACTCAAACAGATTTTATCACTCCACCTCCTATTTTCAAAAACCACCCCGCCCCGCCTTATCCTTTTGATATTTAATTTTTCGGTTTTGAAATTTAGTGAAGGTTTGAGATTTTCTCCAAAACTATTTCCGATAAAGGCAAGTGTACCTTATCGTCTATAGTATAGGATATTAAGAAATATCAAGGTCGTATTCCATGGGGCGCGTTGATTACTTCTACTTTGAGGAAAGTCGCTATTATCTTATCTAACGATATTTTGGGGTTTTAATTACTTGGCTAGAAAAAAAGAAATTGCAAGCTAAATTTAGAGTTTAGATGATGATAGAAGAAGCTAGTGCTCAATCAAAAGTCACCTTGGAGTGAGAAAAGACAAGTGAAAAGAGATTAAATCTAATTCCGTTTAAATGAACTACTTGACCGTGGAGGTTCCCGAAGCTCGAACATGCCTCTCTCGAGGTTAATGCCCAACTAAGTTTAGGAAAAATCAACCGGACTCTCGTCCTATAATCGATTACCTAAAACTTGCTTTACGAAGTGAACCCCGCTATTGGATTTGACTCCAATCCGGGATATTTACGTCATCCTCTCTCGAGGAGTGCGTGCAACTCTCTTTACACTTGAATGATCGATTCATACTTTGAGCCTCTCGGCTAACTAAGTATGAAAACATAAGCGAAAACCATATATCGAAAATATGGCCTCACTAATTAAAAATCAAGGGTAATTCAAGTGTTTATAAAAACGGAAAAAGAAAACTTTAGAAAATCATAACTTGTCTAACTCATCCTCGGATCATTTTGATCGAGTACTAATGAGGATTAGTTAATTATGGTGGAGGGGAAAGAGGAAGAAAAATAAAAATGCATAATAAGAAAATTTAACTAAGTAAGGAGGAGACAAAATAAAGAGAACAACTAATTTTTATTTAAATGAAAACTATTACAAGTCTTAAGAGAAGAGATTGCAAGCTAGGAAAAACAAGTTACAAGCTTAAACTAAAATATTGCATTGAAAGGAAGCTAGTACATTGCATGAGAAAAGGAAGAGAGCATGAAAGTAAAGTCACATGAACATGAACATGAAAGTGAAAAAATACTCAAGATTGGCTCCAACAGCACCTCCCCCACTCCAAAATTCTGAACTCTGGACTCAAGGAGAACCTCTGAATTTATAGGAAAAAATTTCAGATTACACGCCCTCGGTCACGGGCGTGACCAAGGGCGTGACTGCACTATTCACATCAGATCCGACAGCGGCGTGGGCTCGAATTCGGCGCGGCGAAAAGTGACATGTCATGGGCGTGACATGTCGGGTCACGGCCGTGACTTTGGACGGCTGCATTAAATGCAGCGTGGGCTGGAATTCGGCGCGGTGGCGAAGCAGAGATCACGCTGGAAAGTCACGGCCGTGACATGTGGGTCACGGGCGTGACTTAGGTTGACTTCTCGACAGCATCTCCACGTCTCGACGGCAGCTCCACGTGGAAGATTCTAAGTTTACTATCCCTTGGTCACGGGCGTAACTTTGGGTTACGGGCGTGACTTGGGGCGTGACTTGGTGTGGGCTAGCTCAGACAGCATGGCATCATTCTGGACTGATCTTTAGGTTACACTCCCTTGGTCACGGGCGTGACCGAGGGCGTGACATGCCAATTTTCCCGATTTGTCCCAAAATTCTGCAAAAATTGAAATCAAGCTATTTTAGAATCAAAATTACAAAAAGAACTAACTTATAACCTAAAATTGACATAAAAGGAAAATTCATATTAAATATTTACAAAATTTTCTATTAAAAAGTTATAAAATACCACTTATCAAATACCCCCATACTTGAGGTTTTGCTATTCCTGAGCAAAAGAGTGAGACATAATTTATAAGACATCCTTAAAAATTTTTAATTGAAAACTAAAATTTCATTTAACCAAAAGTTAAATTAAGAGTAAATTCAAGGGGGAGTTAAGTCCTAAATTATGATGATGATTTGAAAAGAGGGAAAAATGTTTAGGCAAGAACTTCTCAAGAAAATTAAGTAGTTTGACAAAATTGTAGAAATTATAAAACTAAATTAAATTAAAATTATAAGAACTCTACCTTAAAAGAAACTTAAGGAAAAGTAAATTACTAAATATTGCTCTCTCCATAATTTTCAACTAAAACTAGAACAATGATAATTGGCTAAGGGGGGTTTCATAAAATTTGGCATAAGAAGAGACATTTTTGAATGGAGGAAATGGAATTTATCATGAAATTTCCTTTTTTTTCTTTCTTTCTCTTTTTTTTCTCTTCTAATAAAAACCCAAAATGTATATGGTTTAGGAGTAATGAATTTTATCCTCTTACTCCATGCCATATAATCTTTTCAAATATTTTGGGTGCATATGTTTTAGGGAATAATGAATTTTATCCTCTTATTCCCATGACATATGATCTTTTAATACATTTTTTTATGCCATCAAAGGGGGTAGGGTAGGGGAAAATAAATCTAGCTAGCTTTAAATCATATTGAGAGCAAATTCTAGTAAAATTAAAATTCCTAAGATCTAAGAAGTTAGAAGAAAATATAATTGAAATCTAAAGAGGTTTAGGAAATTTACTACAAAATGAAGCCATTTAAAAATAAAAAGAGAAGTCATGCTAACAAAATTCTCTAATCAATTTAAAATCATAAGATGATTCTTAAATCAAGATTACCTCAAATTTAAAATTAACAAACTATGATAAGCAAAATTATAGCCAATTAAAAACTTAAACATGCTTATAAACATTCTCAACTAGATTTCTAAGAAATCACAAAAACAACAAATAGGAGAGGTATAAGATAAAAGTTTTTTTTTGTGTTTTAAGTTTTTTCATATATATTTTTTTTTGAATTTTTATATTATCTTTTTTTTTTGAATTTTTGTCATTAAAAACTATTTACAAAGAAAAGAAACTAGCTTTAAAACTTAACAATTTTTGTTAAGTCTTGGACTTCCCAAGGGCTACCCGGTGAAGGGTTCGCAAGGTACTAGGAGGTGTGATGGGATAAAATCCCAAACGTCCCTTTCCAAGATTTAAATTTTTCTGTTTTCTATTTTTTTTTTTTGAGTTTTTGGTTTTTGCAAGTGCTTAAATAAAGGAAAACATAGAAACAAAATTAAAATTTTCTTTTTGTTCATTTTTTTTTTTTGAAAATTTTCTTTTTTAAAACTATTTACAAATATTTACAAAGGGCTATTTACACCCTCATACTTAAAGTTAAACATTGTCCCCAATGTTTAAAAATAAGTATGAAGTAAGAAAAGGTAAAAAGAAATGCAAGGAAAAAGAAAGAAGGAAAAAGAGCTTCCCTGATAATTTTTTTTTTGAAGCTTTTGTGGGGAAGCCGCGATTACCTACAAAAGATGTTAAAGAAAGAACAAAAACAAGAGAAAATAATAAAAAGATAACCTTGGGGTGCCTCCCAAAAGCGCTTTGTTTAAGGTCGCGTAGCTTAACCCACTTGCCGATCATGTTATATTATGAAGAAAAATCGCATCACTCTTGTCATTAGGTAAGTCTCCCGGAAGATACAATTTAAGGCGGTGCCCGTTAACTTTGAAGGAACATTTTTCCGGGTGGGAAATTAGAATTGTCCCATAGGACCAAACCTCTTTAACAATAAAAGGTCCGGACCATCGAGATTTCAGCTTTCCCGGAAAAAGCCGAAGACGAGAATTATAAAGGAGGACGAGATCGCCTGGCGAAAAAGTTTTTGGAAATTTTATATGTTTGTCGTGATAAAACTTTGTTCGCTCCTTATATAATTTGTTACTCTCATACGCATTCGCTCTCCACTCATCCAATTCGTTCATTTGAAATTTTCTTTGTTCGCCAGCTAAAGTAAAATCAAGATTTAAAAATTTAAGCGCCCAAAATGCGCGGCGTTCTAATTCAACCGGGAGGTGGCAAGCCTTGCCAAAGACCATTCGATATGGTGTACAACCGATAGCGGACTTGTACGCCGTTCGATAGGCCCATAGCGCGTCATCGAGCTTTATTGCCCAATCCTTCCGATTAATAGAAACCGTTTTTTCTAAGATCCGTTTTAATTCTCGATTAACAACTTCAACTTGGCCGCTCGTTTGTGGGTGATATGCAGTGGATAATTTGTGCGTGACACCATATTTTGCTAAGATTTTTGTGAATTGAGTATTGCAAAAATGGGTGCCCCGATCACTCACAATAGCGCGCGGAGTGCCAAATCGAGAGAATAATTTTTTTAAAAAGTTAACGACGACTCGCGCATCGTTGGTGGGGAGAGCTTGCGCTTCCGCCCACCTCGACACGTAGTCGAGCGCTACTAGAATATACTTATTTGAAAACGAAGGAGGGAGGGGACCAACGAAATCAATGCCCCAAAGATCGAAAATTTCGCATTCTAAGAAAATATTTTGGGGCATCTCATCCCGGCGAGAGATGTTCCCCGACCGCTGGCAGATGTCGCAAGTACTCACAAGGGTGTGAGCATCTTTTAAGAGCGAGGGCCAATAAAAGTTCGCCTCCAGCGCCTTCCTCGCGGTTCGGTTTGAATGATAATGACCACCGGATGGTCCCTCGTGACAATGTCATAAAATTTTAAGACCCTCCTCACTCGAGACGCATCGTCTCACAACTTGGTCTGCGCATACACGGAATAAAAAGGGGTCCTCCCAAAAGTAATTCTTTAAATCAGAAAAGAATTTCTTCTTTTGCTGACTCGAGAATTCTTTCGGCAGGACCCGGGCTACTAAATAGTTAGCCAGATCTGCAAACCAGAGGGTAGACGATGAATTAATATTTTCGAGAGCGAGGAGGCGCTCTTCGGTAAATTTATCATCGATGTCAGATTCTATCAATACTTCCGAGGCGGGGTTTTCTAGACGAGAAAGATGATCGGCCGCCAAGTTTTCGGCTCCTCTTTTGTCCCGGATCTCTAAGTCAAACTCCTGCAAGAGGAGGATCCATCGCAAAAGATGAGGCTTGGCGTCCGATTTGCTTAAAAGATACCTAAGTGCGGAGTGATCCGTGAAGACGATAACTTTCGAGAGGGTGATGTATGACCTAAACTTATCGAAGGCAAAAATGATCACTAGAAGCTCTTTTTCGGTAGTGGTGTAATTCGCTTGTGCCGACGTGAGTGTTTTGCTCGCATAATAAATAGGGTTGAAATACTTACTCACCCATTGGCCTAAAACGGCACCAACCGCAATGTCACTCGCGTCGCACATGATTTCAAAAGGGAGTGACCAATCCGGCGCGACTAGAATCGGGGAGTTTATAAGTTTTTCTTTAATAAGTTTAAAGGCCAAATGGCATTCATCGCTAAAAATAAATGAGGATTCCTTTTCAAGAAGATGGGTTAACGGCTTTGTGATTTTGGAAAAATTTTGTATAAAGCGCCGATAGAACCCTGCGTGCCCTAGGAAACTACGAATAGCTTTTACGTTTGTTGGAGGGGGGAGCTTTTCAATCACTTCAATCTTGGCCCTATCGACCTCGATCCCCATGCCCGAAATTTTATGACCAAGGACTAATCCTTCCTTGACCATAAAATGGCATTTCTCCCAATTAAGTGCTAAATTCATTTCCTCGCATCGCTGCAACACACGCTCAAGATTTTTTAAACAATTTTTAAATGAGTTTCCGAATACGAAAAAGTCATCCATAAACACTTCCATCACCTCCTCTACTAACTAGTAAAAAATTGCCAGCATACATCTTTGAAATGTAGCTGGCGCGTTACAAAGACCAAATGGCATCCTTCGATAAGCGAAGGTGCCAAAGGGACAAGTGAAAGTGGTTTTCTCATGGTCGTCGGGCGAAATTGGGATTTGAAAATATCCCGACAAACCATCGAGAAAACAATAGTAGGAGTGACCTGAAAGGCGCTCTAAGATTTGATCAATAAACGGTAGAGGGAAGTGATCCTTACGGGTGGCATCATTTAGTTTTCGGTAATCGATGCACATCCGCCAACCCGTAACAGTACGGGTTGGGATCAACTCGTTATTCTCGTTAGCTACTACCGTAACGCCACCTTTCTTCGGTACGACTTGTACTGGGCTAACCCAAGTACTATCCGATATCGGGTAGATAATTCCCGCGTCCAATAGTTTGATCACTTCGGCCTTAACGACTTCTTTCATGTTAGGGTTTAGCCGTCGTTGAGGCTGGACCGAATTTCGGGAATTATCTTCGAGAAAGATTTTATGAGTGCAGAAGGAAGGGTTTATACCCTTAATATCCGAAATTTGCCATGCAATTGCGTGGCGGTGCTTTCTTAAGACAATAGCTAACTCAGAAATTTCCGAGTTGCTAAGTTCGGATGAAACGATGACGGGTAGCTTCGACTCTTTTTCTAAAAATAAATACTTAAGGTGAGGGGAAGTTGCTTTAGTTCTAAAACGGGTGGTTCTTCATAAGAAGTTTTGATTTTCAATTTTTCTAAAAATAGTGGTTCGGGTGGTGTGAAACGAGTGACTTCTTCTTCTTCCAGACAAAAGAGTTCGGCGAGCTCGGACTCGTGACTCGAGGTGGAGACTAACTCGGGAGGTGAATCGAATTCCCAACACTCTTCCAGGTAAAAACACGAATCGTCGTTTTCTAATGTGTTCCGCATCGAGGAATTTATGCCGAAAGAAACTTCATCGTCTCCAACCCGAAGGAGGAGCTTTCCGTTACTTACGTCAATAATGGCGTGGGAGGTGGCAAGGAAGGGGCGGCCGAGTATGAGGGGTACTTCGGCATCCTCTTCGATGTCAAGAATGACAAAGTCCACCGGGAAGATGAACTTGTCGACCATGACGAGCACGTCCTCCACTATTCCTACCAGATATTTTAAAGAGCGATCCGCTAATTGAATACTCATTCGAGTGGGGCTTGGATTTCCTAGACCAAGTTTCTTAAATAGTGAAAAAGGCATGAGATTGATACTTGCTCCCAGATCCGCTAAAGCGTGTTTTACTAACGAATTGCCAAATAAACACGGGATGGAGAACCGTCCCGGGTCATTAACTTTTCTAGGCAATTTGTTGAGTACAACCGCGGAGCATTCGCAAAAGGGTACATTAATGTGAATTTGCTTATTGGAGAGCAACTCCTTAAGATATTTCGCATATTTAGGCATTTGAGAGATAGCCTCGCAGAAGGGTACATTAATGTGAATTTGCTTTAAAATATCTAAAAACTTTTTATAATTCTTTTCGGCGCTCTCGCTTTTAAACTTAGATGGATACGGAATATTTGAAGTAGAAGCGCGCGGAGCTAACGTAGCAGGTAAATTCGAAGATAAAATAGGAGGAGGAGGAGGGGAGGAAGTTACCATGGGTTCGTCCTGTTTTGAAACCACCTCCTTCCTGCTTCGGAGTGTAATCGCATTTGCGCTCTCCCTTGGGTTTGGCTCCGTGTTTCCCTGAAGGGCTCCTTGATGGCGCTCGGAGATTATCTTTGCTAGCTGGCCCACTTGGTTCTCCAAATTTTTGATCGATCCGGTGAGGTTCCGGATGTTCGCTTCATTTGTAGCAACATATTTTGCAAAAACCTCTTCAAGCGGAGAGGGCTTTTGCTGTTGCGGTGGAAAACCGGGAGGATTAAAATTTGGAGGGGGAGTTAAATTAAGAAGTTGATTTGGAGGTTGATTTAAATTTAAGGGACGCTGAGCATTTCCTTGATTGCTCCATGAGAAATTCGGATGATTCCTATAACCCGCATTGTAGTTGTTATTATACGGAGCGGTGTTCGGGTTATAGGAAGGCCGAGGCAGATTTCCCATGTAATCAACTTGCTCTTCAAGTAAAACATTATTAGCCCAAGGAGGAGTGGCGGAGGAAGCAGACATCTCCGCCACTTGCTTTGTTAAGCGCTCAACTTGTGAAGCCAAATTTGCGTTATCGTCTATTTCAAAAATTCCGGCCGGCTTATTAGGCCGCGCTCGGGGCATGTTCCATTGGTACGCATTTGTGGCCATCTCTTCGAAAAGCTCTTGAGCGGCGATCGGGGTTTTATTATTTAATGTCCCTCCGGCGGCCGCATCAATCATTTGCCTCGTTTGGGGATTTAAGCCATTATAAAATATTTGCACTTGTTGCCAAGTGGCAAGTGCGTGGTGAGGGCATCGGCGCAAAAGCTCCTTGAAGCGCTCCCATGTGTCATAGAGAGTCTCCGAGTCGATTTGCATGAACGACGCAATATCCGTGCGCAATTTAGAGGTCTTTGAAGGCGGGAAATATTTATTGAGAAATTTTTCCGCCATTTCGGCCAATGTAGTGATGGATCCCCTTGGTAGGGAGCCCAGCCACTGCTTGGCCTTAGACCGCAAAGAAAAAGGAAAAAGACGTAATCGAATGGCGTCATCGGTGACGCCATTGATCTTAAATGTGTCACAAATTTCAAGAAAGTAAGAAATATGTGAGTTTGGAACCTCGTCCGGTTGACCATCAAAGGTCACCGATTGTTGCACCATTTGTATGATGCTGGACTTGATCTCAAAATTATTGTTCACCACCGTAGGGCGAACAATACTCGATTGTGTGCCTTCTAAATTCGGCCGCGCATAATAGGACATGGTCCGTTGCGCGTCCTCATTAGGATTTGGCTCGTTAAGATTAGGAGGATTAAGATTATGATCCATGTTCGCTGCGTTAGTGTCCCCGATCGACTCTTCGGATTCTACTTGATTTCCTTGATCACGAGAACGGCGGTGCCTCAAAAGGGTTCGCTCGATTTCCGGATCAAAAGGAAGAATCGAAGTGCTACCACGGGTCATACACTAAAAAGAGAAGGAAGGAAGAAGAAAAAGAGAAATTTTTTTTTTTTTGTTCTTTTAGGTAGATTAAGTTAGTCTTGGACTTCCCAAGATCTACCCGGTGAAGGGTTTGCAAGGTACTAGGAGGTGAGATGGGATGACACCCCAAACATCCCTTTCCAAGATTTTAATTTCACCCTTAAGATTTTCAAAAATAGAAAAACTAAAATAAAAACAACATGATAAAATTAATAGCTATCCTTGTTTCAAAATATCTACGCAAAAGTCCCCGGCAACGGCGCCAAAAACTTGATATTTAATTTTTCGGTTTTGAAATTTAGTGAAGGTTTGAGATTTTCTCCAAAACTATTTCCGATAAAGGCAAGTGTACCTTATCGTCTATAGTATAGGATATTAAGAAATATCAAGGTCGTATTCCACAGGGCGCGTTGATTACTTCTACTTTGAGGAAAGTCGCTATTATCTTAACGAACGATATTTTGGGGTTTTAATTACTTGGCTAGAAAAAAAGAAATTGCAAGCTAAATTTAGAGTTTAGATGATGATAGAAGAAGCTAGTGCTCAATCAAAAGTCACCTTGGAGTGAGAAAAGATAAGTGAAAAGAGATTAAATCTAATTCCGTTTAAATTGAACTACTTGACCGTGGAGGTTCCCGAAGCTCGAACATGCCTCTCTTGAGGTTAATGCCCAACTAAGTTTAGGAAAAATCAACCGGACTCTCGTCCTATAATCGATTACCTAAAACTTGCTTTATGAAGTGAACCCCGCTATTGGATTTGACTCCAATCCGGGAGATTTACGTCATCCTCTCTCGAGGAGTGCGTGCAACTCTTTTTACCCTTGAGTGATCGATTCATACTTTGAGCCTCTCAGCTAACTAAGTATGAAAACATAAGCGAAAACCATATATCGAAAATATGGCCTCACTAATTAAAAATTAAGGGTAATTCAAGTGTTTATAAAAACGAAAAAAGAAAACTTTAGAAAATCATAACTTGTCTAACTCATCCTCGGATCATTTTGATCGAGTACTAATGAGGATTAGTTAATCATGGTGGAGGGGAAAGAGGAAGAAAAATAAAAATGCATAATAAGAAAATTTAACTAAGTAAGGAGGAGGCAAAATAAAGAGAACAACTAATTTTTATTTAAATGAAAACTATTACAAGACTTAAGAGAAGAGATTGCAAGCTAGGAAAAACAAGTTACAAGCTTAAACTAAACTATTGCATTGAAAGGAAGCTAGTACATTGCATGAGAAAAGGAAGAGAGCATGAAAGTAAAGTCACATGAACATGAACATGAAAGTGAAAAAATACTCAAGATTGGCTCCAACAGCACCTCCCCCACTCCAAAATTCTGAACTCTGGACTCAAGGAGAACCTCTGAATTTATAGGAAAAAATTTCAGATTACACGCCCCCGGTCACGGCCGTGACCAAGGGCATGACTGCACTATTCACATCAGATTCGACAGCGGTGTGGGCTCGAATTCGGCGCAGCGAAAAGTGACATGTCACGGGCGTGACATGTCGGGTCACGGCCGTGACTTTGGACGGCTGCATTAAATGCGGCGTGGGCTGGAATTCGACGCGGTGGCGAAGCAGAGATCACGCTGGAAAGTCACGGCCGTGACATGTGGGTCACGGGCGTGACTTAGGTTGACTTCTCGACAGCATCTCCATGTCTCGACGGCAGCTCCACGTGGAAGATTCTAAGTTTACACGCCCTTGGTCACGGGCGTGACTTTGGGTCACGGGCGTGACCTGGGGCGTGACTTTGGGTCACGGGCGTGACCTAGGGCGTGACTTGGTGTGGGCTAGCTCAGACAGCACGGCATCATTCTGGACTGATCTTTAGGTTACACGCCCTTGGTCACGGGCGTGACCGAGGGCGTGACATGCCATTTTTCCCGATTTGTCCCAAAATTCTGCAAAAATTGAAATTAAGCTATTTTAGAATCAAAATTACAAAAAGAACTAACTTATAACCTAAAATTGACATAAAAGGAAAATTCATATTAAATATTTACAAAATTTTCTATTAAAAAGTTATAAAAATACCACTTATCACCTTCTCAACTCAAAAAAAAAAAAATTAGATGATCAATATCATCGCTTCCTGGAAATGATTAAGCAAATACACATCAATTTGCCCTTCCATGAAGCGATATCACAAATGCCCAAGTACGCTAAGTACTTGAAGGATCTTCTAACTAATAAGAAAAAGCTAGAAAATCTATCGCACGTAACTTTAAATGCTGAGTGTTCCGCCGTCCTATCAAATAAATTACCGAAAAAGGCTAACGATCCGGGTAGTTTTTCTATCTCGTGCCTCTTTGGTGATTTATTTGTAAAGAACGCGTTGGCCGACTTAAGTGTGAGCATCAACTTGATGCCATTCTCCTTATTTAAGAAGTTAGGAGTGGGAACACTTAGCCCCACACGTATGAGTATACAACTAGCAGATAGGATGATAAAATTAAAGGTAGACAAATTCATCTTCCCGGTGGATTTTGTCATTTTGGACATTGAAGAGGATGTCGAGGTTCCCCTAATCCTTGGCCCCCCTTCCTTGCCACCTCCCGTGCTATCATCGATGTGAGTAATGGTAAGCTCTTCCTCCGAGTTGGAGATGATGAAGTGACCTTCTCCATAACACCCTCTATGAAAAATACCCTAGAAAATGACGATTCGTGTTTTTTCTTAGATGTGTTAAGAGAAGACCCTTCTTTTTGTATTTCTGAAAATTCTACTTCTTTTTGTTCATCTTCAAGCACCTCAACTGAAATATTACATGAAATGGAAATGGCCATTGCTCCCACCCCCTCAAATTTTCAAAATAAATCAAAATTTTTTGAAGAGATCACTTTTGAAAAAGAAAAATCATTCAAATCTTCGTACGAGGAACCTCCTACATTAGAACTTAAAGAACTACCCAATCATTTAAGATATGAGTTTTTAGAAAAAGACTCTAAGTTACCAGTAATAGTCTCGGCCCATCTAAGTGAATCTGAAAATGCCAAATTGCTAAAAGTTTTACAAAAGCACCGCCAAGCAATTACTTGGCTGATTTCTGATATTAAGGGCATAAGTCTGTCTTTCTGCACGCACAAAATTCTAATGGAAGATAATTCACATAATTCTATTCAACCTCAACGCCGATTAAACCCAAACATGAAAGAAGTAGTAAAGGGTGAGGTCATGAAATTATTAGACGCAGCAATTATCTATCCAATTTCAGATAGCAAATGGGTGAGTCCCGTCCAAGTAGTTCCTAAAAAGGGAGGGATCATGGTAGTGTTAAACGACAATAATGACTTAATCCCAACACGGACGGTGACTGGGTGGCGTATGTGTATTGATTATCGCAAATTGAACGATGCCACCCGCAAGGACCATTTCCCCTTGCCATTCATCGATCAAATCTTAGAACGATTATCCGGCCATAGCTTTTATTGTTTCCTCGATGGTCTCTTAGGCTACTTCCAAATTCCCATCTCGCCCGAGGACCAGGAGAAAACAACATTTACTTATCCTTTCGACACCTTCGCCTATCGAAGAATGTCGTTTGGCTTATGTAATGCGCCGACAACATTTCAACGGTGTATGTTGGCCATTTTTGACAAGTATGTAGAAAGTATTATGGAGGTCTTTATGGACGACTTCTCCGTGTTTGGTGATTCCTTCGATTTTTGTTTACAGAATTTAGAAAAAGTGTTAGAACGATGTGAGGAGACCAATCTCGCCCTGAACTGGGAAAAATGCCATTTCATGGTGCGGGAGGGATTGGTTTTAGGTCATAAGATATCAGCAAGAGGAATTGAGGTCGATGAAGCAAAAATAGAAGTGATCGAAAAACTGCCACCGCCAACCAACGTTAAGGCCATAAGAAGCTTTCTAGGACATGCCGGTTTTTACCGGCGATTTATAAAAGAATTTTCAAAAATTACCAAACCCCTCACTCATCTTTTAGAAAAAGACACTCCATTTATTTTTGATGATACCTGATGCACAAATCTTAGCACACCGCTATAGGCGGTAGTAAGACTGCGGCATGAAACGGCAGTGTACCGTCGTTCAAGTAATATAAAATGGGAATGAATCCCCAAGTATCGATCTCAAAGGAACACAGTAAGGTGGAGCTATCTATCGAGGAAGGACTTGAGATTGAAGTCCTTTATGTCGGATGGTTTGTGGAAACGGAGGTTTTGGTTTGGAAAATAAAGAGAAAATGCTATAACTACTCCTATGCAATGCCGCTATGCAATGCTTCGCTTGGCGGGATGGAGACTAGGCAGGCCTTGAGCGCGCTGCGTCGCAAGGGCGGATGGACGAGTTGGCAAGCAGAATCGAACTATGCAGGCCTTGAGCGCGCTGCTTCGTAGGGCGAGTGGATTACACGGGCCGCTATGCTACGCTTCGCTAGGCGGATGGAAGAGTAGGCTAGCGGATGGAGTGGAGAGAATGGCGGAATGAGGGTCGCAAGTACCTCTTCGCAAAGCACACCACTAACAATTGTTAGGGCGGCACAACACAACAAACAATCCACACCACAAGTCACACCTCAAATTAAAATATAACAAGATTACTCAAATCACATAGACATGATTTCATACTAATGTTAACAAATAAAAGTATACTTCATCAAAAATAAGGAAACCAACTAAGCTATCAACTGCAAGAGGAGGTGAGTGTGTGAAATCGACCGGCTCCGAAGTCTTGTTGAGGATTCACGGAAGGAATCGTCGGGTTGTCAATCCGCGTCGAAGCTCGGTCCTCGACTGCGTCCGGGTTAGAGAGAGCTGTCACTACTCTCCAATGGACCCGTCTTCTTCGTGTCACGAACCGGTGGAATGATCACACAAGCTGCTCCGATCTTGAATGTGAGAGATAGGTTGACTCCCTTCTTGAAGCTCTTAGATGAAGTAGATGGCCACGAGGAAGCTCCGGCGAAGATTTGGCGTTGAAAGCTTGCCCGGAGCTCCTCCCTAAGGTGGGCGGTGAAGAAGGAGGCGAAACCCTGCAAAAAACGTGGAAAACGGCAGAGGAAATTGGTCTGAATGCGGATTAGGGCGGAACCGACGCTTTTATAGTTTGCAGATTTTTGAATGCACATGACTAGTGGCGCACGACCAGTGGTCGTGCGCGAAGGAATGCCAGTGAGCGTGCGGGAACAACCTGTAGCAAAGAAAAATATGGAAAATAACGCACGGTCAGGGGCGCACGACCAGTGGTTGTGCGTGAAGGAATCCTCTGATCGTGCGCAGATGCTCTGTCAGGGAAGGGAATTAACGCACGACCACTGGTCGTGCGCCTGATCGTGCGCGAAGGAATGTGCATGATCAGAGGCTTTTTAGGCCAAAAATTGCCCCGCACCATCCCGAACGTTCACACGATCCCAGGGCCTGCAGGAAAAATACTAGACCACAAAAATACATGAAATCACACCAAGATGGGGCATAAATGTGCACTAAGCAATGAAATGGGCAACGTGATCAAATAGAATTAAATATGGGCCTAAAGTGAAGTGCAAGTGCATGAAACCTAGCCTAGATGAGTCCGGAAATGGGTCGAAGCCCGAGAAACAATCACCAAGAAAGCTCCCTAAAAGACAGGGTCAAAGCAAGGCACACACCGATCAAGATGAATCACAAGCGAAACCAAAGATTTACAAGATCACAGCAGGTTTAGAATTTTGATAGGAGGTAAACATGATCAAAGACGCAATGCAGTTATTAGCAACATCACCGCATACTGCTGATGAGTCCTGATTATATACACCTTCATGGACTCATCCGGGCCATTATTTAGTCAATATCACGCACTTTAGCCTTATTATAGTTTATAATTGATAACCCATGCTAGGTGCACATTTTGGCCCACTTTGGTGTGTTTTCGTGTTTATTTCCTTTCATAGTACTCATATGTTGTTAAGTGCCACTTTTGGTGGCTAGATCTGTGTTTGTGCTGGAATAGGAGGCGTGCAAGTGTTTCCGGTGCAATTCTGCACAGGAACACTGCGCACGATCACTTGTTCTAGTGCGCACGACCACCGGTCGTGCGCCACTAATCGTGCGCACTTAACCCTTTTTCACGAGTTCTGTCTGGTGCAGTGCGCACGACCATCGACTCCAGTGCGCACGACCATCGGTCGTGCGCCACTGCTCGTGCGCATTGACCATTAAATTTCTGAGTTCTGTTTGCTGTAGTGCGCACGACCATCAACTCCAGTGCGCACGACCACCGGTCGTGCGCCACTGGTCGTGCGAACATTGTATTTCATGATTTCATCTCGTGCAGGTTCTGTCCAGGCAGTGCGCACGATCGCAGGATTCCAGTGCGCACGACCACTGGTCGTGCGCCAATGATCGTGCGCAGTGTTTAATCCAGCGCCTATTTAAGCGCCTGTTGCGATTTTAGGGCGAGAATTCATTCCGGGAGCGGGATTTCTGTTCCGTACGCCGCTGACCGCCCCCTTGGATCGCCCCTACTTCATCTCCTACGCAAGGGGAAGCTTCCTCGGTCCATTCATAGACATCCTCCATCGTCCGTGAGTGTTCTCCATCATCCGCAAGCCTCCAAGCAATCATTTTCGCTTTCCGCCCGGTGAGAAGAAGAAGAGACCTTGAGTCGAAGACGACGGAGCACGTAGGGAGATTGTGACAGCCCTCTACGCCGGAAGCATCGTCCGCCCGAGTCCGGAGGTAGCCCGACAACCTACCATTCCGGCCGTGAACGGCCGCTAGTCTTCACCGCCGGTTATCTCCTTCCTCTTTCCTTGATTGTACCCCTGTGAAGCTTTTACTAAATGAATATTGTGATATTTACTTGATGAGAACGAATGTTTCTGTGTTCTTATTCATGGGTTGGTTGTGATTCACCACGTTCAAGCGCACTCACTCACACACGCACGCAAGGTGTTTGCTCCGTGTTGGCAAGAGCTAACGACGGTTGTGAAGAGGTGTTTGCGACCCTCACTCTCTCGCGCCTGAGTCCACCTCATTCGCCTCACGAAGCACGGCATCGCGGCCGTTGCATCCACCTCACGTTGCGAAGCGGTGTTCTCGACCCGCATCTCTTTTATTGTTGTTAAAATTAGGAAAACCAACCAAAAACCCCTTGTTGTGTTTGTGAAACGCTTGTGTAACAATATTCACTGCACGATTTGATCACCCATCCTGCATTCCTCAAGAGACCGACATCCGGGGAATTTATTCTCCACAATTATTACTTGACAGCGACCGGTGCACTTGCCGACGCGCATCAAGTTTTTGGCGCCGTTGCCGGGGAACGCAGGCGTGTATCGTCTTGTGTCGTGACTCTCGTTACACGAGCAGTTGTTTTTGATCTTTTCATTTTCTTCTTGTTGTTGACAGTACATGCAGAGGCAGATTGCAGGTGAACTTGCACCTTTTGACCCAGAAATCGAACGAACCGCTCGCGCGCGAAGGCGTGCTGCGGCTCTGCAAGCAGCCATGGGTGATCATGTGAACCCGAATGATGCTGATGCGCGAGTGCACGATGAGGGGCAAAATCCGGCCACTGATGAACAGGAGGCGGAGAGACCTCGGCCTCGTACTATGAGAGATTATACCACCCCCACCGCTGGAAGCGTGTATCCGGGCTTTGGGCCCAATATCATGAACAATCAGTTTGAGATAAAGCCGGCGATCTTAAACATTATCCGAAACCATGCTCAGTTTTCGGGGATGGCTAGCGAAGACCCGCATCTGCATCTGGCAGAATTCTCTGATATTTGCGGAACTTTCCGCTATGCGGGCATTGCTGATGACACAGTCAAACTGAGACTGTTCCCCTTCTCCCTCCGTGATAAAGCAAAAGTATGGCTTCATTCCATCCCGCCCGGGACTGCTGCAACATGGGATGCCCTTGCATCCAAATTCCTGGCTAAATTCCACCCGGTGGATAAGATTGTAAGCTTGCGGCGTGAAATCGCCACATTTCGGCAGTTGGATCAAGAGACTCTTGCGGAAGCTTGGGAGCGCCTCAATGAACTCCTTCGCCGTTGCCCTGGCCACGAGCTCCAGCCATGGAACGTGGTTGAATTGTTCTACTTCGCGATCGAGCCCAATTATAGGGCAATGATTGATGTTGCGGCCGGTGGTACCTTGATGAACCACACCCCTGAAGATGCCCTGCGGATTTTGCGTGACACTGCCTCCCACAGTACCTTCTGGACTGCAGGGAGAAACGCTCCAAGAAGCAGCCGAGGACTCTTCATGGTTGATTCTCTTCCTTCTCCGTCTCCATCTGCTGCCATCATTACTTGTGAAGGATGTGGAGGTGGAGGCCACCATGCTTACGAATGCTCGGGGAACCAAGTGGTAGGTGATTTCGTGCACTTATCTTTAAATGAATCTGTGAATTATGTTGGAAATCAGTCCAAGGGGGCGCCGTATAATAACACTTATAATCCGGGAGCGAGAAGTCATCCGAACTTCTCGTGGAATCCCAACACGCCCGGCCAACGATGGTCACCGGGGCAGTATCAAAATGATGCTTACGCCTCCGGGAGCCAACCGAGGCCGCCGCACCCGGATTACAACCAAGCACCCCCTACTCAAAAGAAGAGTAATTTAGAAGAAATGATGGAAAAATTCATGCTTGTAGCTAACTCTAATATGGCAAACCAAACTGCATCTATGCGAAACTTGGAGACGCATTTGGGCCAATTGGCCCAAGCGCTAACTGAGCGTTCGCAGGGGTCCCTTCCCAGTAATACGGAAAAGAATCCCATTGATCAAGGGAAAAGTCTGGGGGATGTGGTGGATGCCAATTCGAGTGAGCTGACAATCTCGTGTTCCATCAATCAGGTTGAAACAAAGGCTCTATGCGATTCCGGTTCCTCTCGCAATGTTATTGCGCTGCAAGATGTTGCGAAACTTCAATTGGAGATTAACACAGAGGAAAAGAAATCGCTGATTCTCGCTAACGGCACCATTATTCAATCCGAGGGAGAGGTGAGAAACGTGGAAGTAATAGTTGAGGGGACAACTGTGGTCGCGGACTTTCAGGTGTTGGGCCCCCGGGAAAATCAATCCATCCCTATCTTGGGGGTGCCGTTCTTGAAAGAGAGCGGCGCCACCCTTGACTTTGCCACGGGGTGTGTCATCTTACCTAACACGGCGCTGCAGCCCATTCATCTCGAAGCTAGAGCCGACACATCCACTCCTCCCCCTCTTGTTATTTCTGATGAACTTCTGAGTTGTGCAGGGAAGACGCATTTCCAAGAAACAGGTGAAGGGGAAATGGAGGAGCTCAAATCTGATGAGGAGGAAGTGATTGACTTTCGGAAAGAATTCGACGCCGAGAAGGAGGATGACGGCTGTCCGGGAAATGATGATGTGGATTTAGTCAAGAATGCTGATTATTTTTCTTCTTGCGATGAATCGTGTAATAAACTGTTTAAGCGTTCCGTCTCTTGGGCCGATCCGGTGGTCACAGTGACACCGGAAGTGACGCCACCTGATTCTAAGGAGGAAAAATCTGAGAGTTCACAACGGTGGCAATCTCCTACCGTCACCAAACTGAAAAAAGAAAAACTCCTGCGTGACGCTCGTGCTGCCGCTCTTCGTAGCAAGATGGCGGAGGTTAGGGGAGCATTGGGTAATACCAGTGCTGGCCCTAAAGCCTTCACCTCCCGCCTACATGCTACGGGAGATGCGCACCACAAGAGCGCTTTTAGTTGATGCGTGTTTTTAATTGCTGTAATGAACTATTTTTGAGTATGTCTTCTTAATTCTTGCACTCTTTTTAAACAATGCTAATACAGGTATTTGGTCCAGCTTAAGGACGTTAAATGAAAGCGCTACTGGGAGACAACCCAGATTTCCGTTTTTTTTTATATATTTCCTTTTATCTAACCTTTCCTTGTTCAGTTTTTGTTTTTGCTTTTGTTGTTTTGAGTTTTGCTTGCAGGTTTTGTGTTCGATGGTGGATGTTGCGGACTATTTTTGATTTTAAACGCCATTCTTCTGGTATGCTCACGTGCTGAGCATTGGGTAACTTCTTCCCTAGCTTTCAATTTTGATTTTCACTGTCATATCATTACGTTGTATGGTTTTGATTAAGTCTGGGGGAGAGCCGTTTCTTTGTCACCCACTGCACATGCTCATCTCATTTGCATACTAGAAGTATTTTAATTTCAGTTATTTAGTTTCGTTCATCTTCACACACCACTTCACCCACTTGAGTGCGTGCTTTCTTTTGTGTTGTTCCGTTTAAGCTAGTTTGGTTGGAATGTGAAATAGGCTATTAACACAGGAATTATTATTTGGAGCGCGGTGTCGACTCATGTAGTGTTCTAGTCGCTTCGCATGCTATAGTAGGACCTGAGTAGAATTAGATTTACTTTATGCATTTAATTTATGTGTAGTATCTCTGCGTAAATTTAGATTTAATGTACTCAAGTGGTGAATTCGAATGAAATTGATGATAACCCGGTGTGGTGTGTGTGCGGTCGCTAAACGTGTGTTGCTCGAGTCGGGAGGAAGGTTTATCTTTCTCGTGGGCTAAGAACTTGCCCCAAGCGACTCTTGAAGCATGGGTGAGAGCTACTTGTTGAGTCAAGCATGATGTAGGCCACCATTTGGCTAGTTTGAGCTTTGTTATTCCATGCCCCTTTCATTCGCCTTTGCAAGCCAAATTTGTGCCTACCATTTTTATGTTCAGCTCCTCCTCATCCACCAAAGCCTGAAGCCTTTCCTACGCCCGCAACCAAAAAAATGTTTTAACTGTGCTCATAATTTCCAACTTGTGTGGTGTGTGGTATCATTGTGTTTTGAAGAGAAAATAATGTCTATCCGCTGATATTGAACCAACTGGAGGTTGCTTGAAAGAAGAAAAATATATAAAAGAAAAAAAAAAAAAAGAAGAAGAGTATCCTGAAAATAATCCTCCCAAGCTAAAGAGAAAAATCTGTTGGTATTTGTAAAGTAGGCTGTGTGCACACCTGGTTTTCATGATAAGTCTGGGGGTGTGTCACACGAGCATAGTTGTTTGGTTTTGTAAGGTGCAGTGTGCCGTTGGCTCATTTGGGTTGCGTAGCCGTCATGTTTATCTTTGCATATCATTCCGTAACCTAAGCCCCGTTTTAATCCTATAAGTCCTACTGATTTGATTTGCGAGTTTGCTAGCGCCGTGGAGAGAGTGTGACCGGGCAAGCATATGGTTCACGACGTTGATGGATTTCAGCGGAGTTATTCCTAAGTCCCGATCTTTTGCAACACCCACCTCAGCGTCTCGTCACTTTCATACCGGGCATGATCGTCAAATTCTTCATAATTCACCCACTGAGTACAATTAAATCTTTGATTACGCTTTAGTACTTACGTAAATTAGTTAGCATAGCTAGAATCTTCTTCTACTAGAACTCCTACTCGCATGCGTATGTTACTTCGCACTGTACTCCCCTGCGTAATTCGCTATTTTAATTATCTTTTTCAACTTCCGCCGGATTCGTTTGCTCGGGACGCGCAAACAGTTAAGTCTGGGGGTGTGATGAGTCCTGATTATATACACCTTCATGGACTCATCCGGGCCATTATTTAGTCAATATCACGCACTTTAGCCTCATTATAGTTTATAATTGATAACCCATGCTAGGTGCACATTTTGGCCCACTTTGGTGTGTTTTCGTGTTTATTTCCTTTCATAGTACTCATATGTTGTTAAGTGCCACTTTTGGTGGCTAGATCTGTGTTTGTGCTGGAATAGGAGGCGTGCAAGTGTTTCCGGTGCAATTCTGCACAGGAACACTGCGCACGATCACTTGTTCTAGTGCGCACGACCACCGGTCGTGCGCCACTAATCGTGCGCACTTAACCCTTTTTCACGAGTTCTGTCTGGTGCAGTGCGCACGACCATCGACTCCAGTGCGCACGACCATCGGTCGTGCGCCACTGCTCGTGCGCATTGACCATTAAATTTCTGAGTTCTGTTTGCTGTAGTGCGCACGACCATCAACTCCAGTGCGCACGACCACCGGTCGTGCGCCACTGGTCGTGCGAACATTGTATTTCATGATTTCATCTCGTGCAGGTTCTGTCCAGGCAGTGCGCACGATCGCAGGATTCCAGTGCGCACGACCACTGGTCGTGCGCCAATGATCGTGCGCAGTGTTTAATCCAGCGCCTATTTAAGCGCCTGTTGCGATTTTAGGGCGAGAATTCATTCCGGGAGCGGGATTTCTGTTCCGTACGCCGCTGACCGCCCCCTTGGATCGCCCCTACTTCATCTCCTACGCAAGGGGAAGCTTCCTCGGTCCATTCCTAGACATCCTCCATCGTCCGTGAGTGTTCTCCATCATCCGCAAGCCTCCAAGCAATCATTTTCGCTTTCCGCCCGGTGAGAAGAAGAAGAGACCTTGAGTCGAAGACGACGGAGCACGTAGGGAGATTGTGACAGCCCTCTACGCCGGAAGCATCGTCCGCCCGAGTCCGGAGGTAGCCCGACAACCTACCATTCCGGCCGTGAACGGCCGCTAGTCTTCACCGCCGGTTATCTCCTTCCTCTTTCCTTGATTGTACCCCTGTGAAGCTTTTACTAAATGAATATTGTGATATTTACTTGATGAGAATGAATGTTTCTGTGTTCTTATTCATGGGTTGGTTGTGATTCACCACGTTCAAGCGCACTCACTCACACACGCACGCAAGGTGTTTGCTCCGTGTTGGCAAGAGCTAACGACGGTTGTGAAGAGGTGTTTGCGACCCTCACTCTCTCGCGCCTGAGTCCACCTCATTCGCCTCACGAAGCATGGCATCGCGGCCGTTGCATCCACCTCACGTTGCGAAGCGGTGTTCTCGACCCGCATCTCTTTTATTGTTGTTAAAATTAGGAAAACCAACCAAAAACCCCTTGTTGTGTTTGTGAAACGCTTGTGTAACAATATTCACTGCACGATTTGATCACCCATCCTGCATTCCTCAAGAGACCGACATCCGGGGAATTTATTCTCCACAATTATTACTTGACAGCGACCGGTGCACTTGCCGACGCGCATCAACTGCTAACATCACAAATACTAAGAAGAAACACCCTAAGGATAGGGTCACCATGAGATAACTGCTGATCAAACGATTCATAAGGGGAAACTCGGAGTCATTGAACCAAAAAGGCAAAGGGGTTCAAGCTCGAGGGATTCACGATCAAGGACACCCAAGAGACTTGGGCAAAACTCCTTATACCCTTGTAAGAGGCACAAGGTTTCAAGAAGGAGGAGAAGTAATCAGAGGCATAACTCATGACGAATCATAAGAGTAAACTCAAACATTATCAGACCACAACGAGTAAAAGAATTCAAGCAAAAGGGATTCAAGATCAGGAGCACCGAAGGGATACTGGCAACATCCTTGTGCGCTTGAGAGGACACAAGATTTAAACATGAGAATCGCAACGAAATCACATACGCTCCTGGCGGGGTTCCAAGGGGCCGCGCCCCTGGCGGGGTTCCAAGGGGCCGCGCCCCTGGCGGGGTCTTAGGGGCAGAGCCCCTAACGGGGTCCAAGGGGCAGCGCCCCTGGCGGTGGTCCCACCACCGGGAACCATACAAAAATCACATCAAATTTAGGACTTCCCGAGAACTACAAAGGACTTCTCGGGAGATAGAAGGTTGAATTTTCGAGTAATAGGCAAACTCTCGAGACATGAAAGGGATCTCTCGAGATATGAAGGGGAAATCTCGAGACATCAGAAGGGATCTCTCGAGACAGGACAGGGCTCAGGCTTATTTCTCGAAAGATGAAGGCAAGGTTCAAGTTGATATCTCGAGACATAGGAGGTTAATTTCTCGAGACAAGAGAAATCTCTCGAGAGATGGAAAATTGTTTTCTCGGGACAAAGCAAGGATTTCTCAAAATATAGCAGGGATTTCTCGGGAACCAGAGGGGAATCTCTCGGGAAATCAGAAGAAAGCTCTAGATTCAGTAAAGGAACGAGGATTTTATCTATCCCGGTTTTCTCCAGGGAACAACTACCCGATTCATAGCAAAGGAAGAACAATCAAGGAAGCTTATATCAACACTCCAAGACTTCAGTTAAACCGAGCGACATGAAATCGACACGAGCGAAACAATGCTTCAAGAAAAGAAAGAGAAGGAGGAGGAAGCCACTTGCCTTAACCTTGCAAAACTCGCCTAGCTCCGCTCCGAATGCCAAGGTAACTCCCGAGCACGAAGACCTGGAGCGCTAAGGACCGAAAGGAAGAGTTAGGTCATTTCCATAACTCCAAAACTTCCACGAAGAAGAACAAGCTTACCACTAAGACGAAGATCTCGCCGAGAGCTTTCCAAATCTTCAAACCAAACTCGATTCCGACCACTACAGCTCTAGAAAATCGCCGGTTGAAGGCTCCATGAAGCTCCGCTCTCGCCCTAACCTTCGGCGGCTGATTTTGATCGAGGAAGGAGATGAATAGGGAAGGGAAGGATTTTAGGCTTATATATAAACCTAATTTATTATTTAAATAATTAATTAATCCTCCAAATTACTTAAAACTGCGAGGGCGACCAAAACACCTCGGATTTCTACGAAATTCGCACCCTAACTAAAACACGGCGCTACGAATCCAACGGCGAAGTCAGAATTCAATTCCGACAAGCCAAACTCCGGATAAAGCCTCCTGAAGCTAAAATCTTGATAATTACTCCAAACCTTCACTTTAACTCGAAACGACGCGAAATCTCGCACGCTCGATCTGAATCACGAGCTCCAACTAAGCTAAGGCTCGAAACACTACCAAAAGAGCTGACGTAATGCCCTTACGTCAAAATTATGTCACAACGGGTACGTAAAATAATTGACGAAAATCAGGGGCGTTACAACCCTGCACCCAGTCTTTCAAGGAAAACGCAGGCAATGATGATGAGGTGGAATAGGCGATGGATTTCATCATTGCCGTTTGCTTTTCCTTCCAAGACTGCTACACAGAATTGCCCAAAAATGGGTCTAGATATTCATGCACCTGAGGAGGGATAAATGAAATATCAGACAATAAAGTAGGCGAGGAAGCAGGAAGGATGAATTTATCAATATTAGCATTAAAAGAGGGCTGATTAGGAAATAAAATAGATGAAGAAGTAAAAGGTTCAAATAAAGGAGGAGTGGCCCCGGTGTCACTCATGGCAGGTTCCCAAGCCTGATCACTGTCGGTGTCATAAGAATCAAAACGAGGTGCATCTGAGAACTCGAAGGAATCAGTGGTGCGGCAGATCTCCTTCACCAATGAAGAGGTGCACAACTCCTCATCAGAAAGGTCGTCCTCGTCATTCCACTTCGGTTCAGCTTGGAGGTCCAAAACATCACTCTGCAAATAATCTTCAACAGGATCATAAGAAAAAGGTGTAGAAAAAGCATGCAAAGAAACTGGAGGAACATCAGAATCAGAAAGTAAAATATCAGGTTCCTCCGCAAAAATATCTGCAAGCACCTCCCCACTAGAGAGAACACTCTCCTCATCCCACTCTGGTTCATCATGGAGCTCCCAAATCTCACCTTGTTGGCCATCAAATGAATCATCGTCATCACTAGTAGTAAAGCCATATACAGGGAGCGAAGAGTCCATGCAAGAAATAAGCTCGGGGGTTGAGGGCTCGATTCCCTACAAGGGTAAAGACTGAGCGATAGGGACTTTGTCATCAGGATGTGAAGGACTGCAGTCGGGAATTGGAATAGGTAAAAGACTGGGGCAGTCCTTCAAAACATGATTTTCACTTTTACAAATTAAACAAACAAAGCCCTTACGATACGTAGCATTTAATTCCCTCATTTGATCGATATAAGCGCTCATCTTATCATAAATGCTAGGTTCAGTCCAGGAATACATTTTTTTTGAAGGATACAGATATAACAAAAATTGAAATTCTTTGCAAGAAAATCAACACAATCAACAAAAACTACTTCGGAACAACTTGCCTAAAAAAAAAATTAAACAGGAAAGTGGGAAATAATAAATTTAAGAAAAGCAAAAATTAAATAAAAAGCAAACAAAATAACAAGAGGACTATACACAATGGAAGAACTTCTAACTCTCGTCTCCCTCTCCAGAAACTCACACGACTGTGTTCCCCGGCAACGGCGCCAAAAACTTGATGCACAAAGCTTAGCACACCGCTCTAGGCGGTAGTAAGACTGCGGCACGAAATAGCAGTGTACCGATCGTTCAAGTAATATAAAATGGGAATGAATACCCAAGTATCGATCTCAAAGGAACACATTAAGGTGGAGCTATCTATCGAGGAAGGACTTGAGATTGAAGTCCTTTATGTCGGATGGGTTATGGAAACGGGGGTTTTGGTTTGGAAAATAAAGAGAAAATGCTATAACTACTCCTATGCAATGCCGCTATGCAATGCTTCGCTTGGCGGGATGGAGACTAGGAAGGCCTTGAGCGCGCTGCGTCACAAGGGAGGATGGATGAGTAGGCAAGCAGAATCAAACTATGCAGGCCTTGAGCGTGCTGCTTCGTAGGGAGAGTGGATTACACGGGCCGCTATGCTACGCTTCGCTAGGAGGATGGAAGAGTAGGATAGCGGATGGAGTGGAGAGAACGACGGAATGAGGGTCGCTAGCACCTCTTCGCAGAGCACACCACTAACAATTGTTTGGGCGGCACAACACAACAAACAATCCACACCACAAGGCACACCTCAAATGAAAATATAACAAGATTACTCAAATCACATAGACATGATTTCATACTAATGTTAACAAATAAAAGTATACTTCATCAAAAATAAGGAAACCTAACTAAGCTATCAACTGCAAGAAGAGGTGAGTGTGCGAAATCGACCGGCTCTGAAGTCTTGTTGAGGATTCACGGAAGGAATCGTCGGGTTGTCAATCCGCGTCCAAGCTCGGTCCTCGACTGCGTCCGGGGTAGAGAGAGCTGTCACTACTCTCCAATGGACCCGTCTTCTTCGTGTCACGAACCGGTGGAATGATCACACAAGCTGCTCTGATCTTGAATGTGAGAGCTAGGTTGACTCCCTTCTTGAAGCTCTTAGATGAAGGAGATGGCCAAGAGGAAGCTCCGGCGAAGATTTGGCGTTGAAAGCTTGCCCGGAGCTCCTCCCTAAGGTGGGCGGTGAAGAAGGAGGCGAAACCCTGCAAAAAACGTGGAAAACGGCGGAGGAAATCGGACTGAATGCGGATTAGGGCGGAACCGACGCTTTTATAGTTTGCAGATTTTTGAATGCACACGACCAGTGGCGCACGACCAGTGGTCGTGCGCGAAGGAATGTCAGTGAGCGTGCGGGAACAACCTGTAGAAAAGAAAAAGATGGAAAATAACGCACGGTCAGGGGTGCACGACCAGTGGTCGTGCGCGAAGGAATCCTCTCATCGTGCGCAGACGCTCTGTCGGGGAAGGGAATTAACGCACGACCACTGGTCGTGCGCTTGATCGTGCGTGAAGGAATGTGCACGATCAGAGTCTTTTTAGGCCAAACATTGCCCCGTACCATCCCGAACGTTCACGCGATCCCAGGGCCTGCAGGAAAAATACTAGACCACAAAAATACATGAAATAACACCAAGATGGGGCATAAATGTGCACTAAGCAATGAAATGGGCAACGTGATCAAATAGAATTAAATATGGGCCTAAAGTGAAGTGCAAGTGCATGAAACCTTGCCCGATGAGTCCGAAAATGTGTATATAATTGGGACTCATCAATACCTGCTTATCTGCTTTTCAATTAATCAAAAATAAGCTAATAAATGCGCCAATTATGATAGCTCCAGTCTGGGACCTTCCATTCGAAATCATGTGCGATGCAAGTAGATTTGCGGTGTGAGCCGTTTTAGGACAACGTATATCTAAAAACTTCCACCCTATTTTCTACGCAAGTAAAACGCTTACATCCGCACAAGAGAACTATACCACAACAGAGAAAGAATTATTAGCACTCATTTTTGCTTTCGACAAATTTTGATCTTATATTACGCTTTAAAAAATTATCGTTTTTACGGACCACTCGACCCTCAAATATTTACTTTCTAAACCAGATGCCAAACCACGCTTACTTCGCTGGATCTTACTCCTCTAGGAGTTCGACTTGGAAATCCGAGATAAAAAGGGAGCTGAAAATTTGGCCGCGGACCATCTTTCACGATTAGATAACCCGTTTATTGAAAATTTAAATGAACAAACTTTTAATGATTATTTTCCAGACGAGAAGTTATTTTCAATCAACACTACTCCTTCTCCTTGGTTTGCAAACTTCGCCAACTACTCAGTAGCTCGAGTCCTCCCAAAAGAATTGCCCTATCAGCAAAAGAAGAAATTCTTTTCTGACCTGAAGAATTATTTTTGGGAGGACCCATATCTGTTTCGAGTTTGTGCAGACCAAGTAGTAAGGAGATGTGTTTCTTTCGAAGAAGGACACAATATTTTAAAACACTTACATGAAGGACCGACCGGTGGGCACTATCAAGCCAATCGGACCACTCACAAAGTACTAAGTGCAGGCTTTTATTGGCCTAGCCTTTTTAAAGTTGCCCAATCTTTTGTGAGTCGGTGCGATAGCTGCCAAAGGTCCGACAATATCTCTAATAAAAATGAAATGTTGCAAAATTATTTCCTCGAGTGTGAAGTTTTCGACCTTTGGGGAATTGATTTTGTAGGTCCTCTTCCTTCTAGCCATGGGAATAAATACATCTTAGTTGCGATAGATTATGTATCTCGATGGGCAGAGGCCCAAGCTCTTCCTACCAATGACTCCTAGGGCCATCGTTAGTGATAGGGGTTCGCACTTTTGTAACGCTCAACTTGCAAAAACACTTTTTAAGTATGGCATTACACATAAGCTTTCAGCTGCATACCACCCCCAAACTAACGGCCAGGTCGAGGTAGTGAATAGAGAAATCAAACGTATTTTAGAAAAGACTGTTTCCACCTCACGTAAAGACTCGTCATATAAATTTTACGATGCTTTTTGGGCTTACCGAACAGCGTACAAGACCGTCATCGGTTGTACACCGTATCAGTTAGTATATGGGAAATCATGTCATTTACCGGTCGAATTAGAACATCGTTCTTTCTGGGCCCTTAAATTTTTAAATTTTGATCCCCACTCCACCGCCGATCTTCGAAAATTCCAACTCAATGAACTCGACGAGTGGCGCTCAAATGCGTATGAAAATAATAAATTAAATAAGGAACGAACGATATTCTTTCACGATAAAAATTTAAGGCACCCGAAAAAATTTAAACCAGGCGACCAAGTATTGCTTTATAATTCTCGTATACGTTTATTTCCTGGAAAGTTAAAATCTAGATGGTCAGGTCCTTTTAATGTAAAGGAAGCATATCCGTATGGAACTGTTTTGATATCACACTCAGATAAGGGTGATTTCAAGGTTAATGGGCAGCGTCTAAAACTTTATTTTTCTGGTGACAATGTTGACATGGACAGTGAAAAACTTCTTTTGTCTGGACTGTAATAATTTGGACTTACTTTTGAACTATATTCTTTTAATTGAGCTCAAACGACATTAAACAGAGGGCGCTCTTGGGAGGCAACCCAAGGTTTTTAAAATTTGTTGTTTTAATTTTTCTTTGGCCCTGGGCGG
The DNA here is from genome assembly GCA_033032865.1 of Dactylorhiza incarnata. Classification (NCBI taxonomy): domain Eukaryota; kingdom Viridiplantae; phylum Streptophyta; class Magnoliopsida; order Asparagales; family Orchidaceae; genus Dactylorhiza; species Dactylorhiza incarnata. The sequence continues at coordinate 954,106 of JAWHQI010000429.1, read as the reverse complement.
CTCCGATACTCTCAACTTCGGCGATCGCCTGCTCCAACGTTGCTGATTTCAAGAAAAATTCAAGATGATATTTCATGAAGATCCAAAGCGCCAACAAGGGGGAGCGACATCACACATCCTTTGAAGCCCATAAATCCAGGGAAGTGCCTGTTTCAGTTTTTCAGTTTTAGTTTCTTTTCTTAGTTGCCCCTTCCTTCACTCTCCTTTTCCATTGAGGACAATGTTTATCGTAAGCTTGGGGGAGAATGTCTTCTTTTCTTTTCTTTTGTTTTAGTAGTCTAAATTAGATTTTGGTAAAATCATTAGTACCCCTTGCTTTATGTTTTGTTTTTCCCAAAATAATTTATATAGCCTTAGTTAATTTCAAAATTTCTAATCCAACCTTTTAATTATGTTTCACAAGTAAATTGTTGACTCATGTAGTGTTCTAATTCCAGGTAGCATGTTAATGTGAAAAGTTTTTCTAAAATCTTGTACTTTCCTTATCGTTTTCTCTTTTATCTTCTTTACTTTCTTAAAAATTCTTCATCCACTATTTTCCTCTTCATTTTTAGATATATTTTGCAAGGTTAACTTTTGATTAGTGTAGTAAATGTGAATAATCCTAGACGCTTATTATTCTTATTTTCAGGATAAGTTCATTAGTCTTTATTTAATATCTAGGGCTTACTTTTTGAAATCCTTCAAAACTTATGCTTTAAATAAATTTAGGAGCAATTAAAATGATTTAGGCCATTTTTTTGCTTAAGTTTAAGCGTTCATGCCAACCCTTAAAAAGAAACCCTTTGTTAGCCTCTTCTGAGCCTTTTCCCATGTTTTATTGTCACCTCCACTTATCAAAATTTTCACCAAAGCCAAAATTTCCAAACCTATTTAAATCACACTAACACTTTGAGTTTTATTTAAATTTTTAAATAGTGTGATTGGTTTATTGCATGGAGAGCTTCAAAGAAAAGAATTTGCTCAAAAATAAGATATTTTAAGCATATTTGTATTAGTTATCTTTGCCAAAATTTCAACAAAAAAAATGGCTATGAAAGAGAAAGAATGAAAATATGCTATATGCTTATAATGAAGGATTGCCTCTTATCATTCATATCGAATTTTTTATAAAACTCATGTTTATGGTTTAGTGTGACTATAGCCACCACTTTTATCTTCGATTTCCATTCCAAATCATATGCCTAAACCAAACATTTCGGTCCTAATAAAGTCCTCTTGATTCATGCTCCTAAATTTGCTTTAGCTAAGTAAAGAAGAAAAGTAGAATAGTTAAGTTTTGGGTATGAATTTAGATCCTTGTTCTTAGAATGATATAATTATAATTTGTCTCTTAGGGTTTAGTAACAATTCAATGCACTCTCTCACTTGTTACTTTGCTTAATTTTATTTAAAAACTTTTTAGTTAAAATTTTGGATGATTAATTTTTGTTAGTAAAGGGTATAAAAATTAAGCTTAAATAAAGTACTTATTTTAGGTTTCCTTTTCACTATTCTCCCTACTTAGAATTTCGCAAGGTACTCGTGTTTAGCATAATTAAATCTTTTTGATTAGTCACCTTTTTATTAGCTAATGCATATTTCTTTTCTTGGGGACAAGCAAAGTGTAAGCTTGGGGGAATTTGATAGTGCTAAATCTAGTTAGTTTAATTAGGTTATTTTTAGGTTATCTACTCTTAATTTTTGCTTATTATTGTTTCTCTAAATGCAATTTTTTGTCATTTTCCTATTTTTAGTGCTAACTTAAGTTTTCTGAATTTTTAGGTCAAAAATGCAGATTTTCGTAGGTCACGCCCTAGGTCACGCCCGTGACCTGGGGATCACGCCCGTGACCTAGGGCTTGTAAGTTGCTATTAAAAGTTAAGTTGATGCCGCCATAATTCAGAAATTTTGGTCAGACACGCCCAAAGTGACACGTGCGTGCTTCCAGTCACACCTGTGACTGCCACGTCAGCCAACCGCCAGCGCCCATGATCGCGTACCAACGCCCATGCCTAGCTTGACCACCGAATTGGTCACACCCCCAGTCACGGGCGTGACCTGGGGCGTGACCCATCAAATCGCGTCAGAATCGAGCGCCGAACCTGATCCAATTTCCAGAATTGATTAAACAAGTCACGCCCCCAGTCACGTTCGTGACTTAGGGCGTGACCGAGGTAGAAAAATTTCTATAAATTGGGATGACCTCCATGCTTTCCCCATAGATTTTTTTGCAGAGAGAAAGGGTGTTACTTCTTTATTTTCAGTGATTTTCATGTTATTTTTGTATTCTCTTTCTCTCTCTCTCTTATTTCAATGCACTTCTTTTTCTAGTTTTCTTATGAATGTTGTAATGCCCTTGTAACTTCCTTTCATAATGTATTGCTAATTCTTACTAGGCTTTCCATGCAAATGTATCTTCAGTTGAACTCAATTTAAATAAAAATCGTATGTTTTTGTTCTCTTAAAATCTTCCTCATTTCTCTCTCCTACCCCTCCAACATGAGTAACTAAATCCTCATAGTACTTGATCTTGATGATCTGAGGATGAGTTGATTAAGTTATGATCCTTTAGCCCTCTTTTACTTTCTAAAGTCTTGGGCCTTAGATTTACGCTTAATCAAAATTTAGTGGAGCTATAATATCGATATATAGTCCCCACCTTTGCTTTCATTCTTGGCTAGCCGAGAGGCCGATAGTCTGAAGTGAGCGCTTAAGAGTAAAGAGAGTTGCATGCATTACTCGAGAGAGAATGACGTAAATCTCCTGGATTGGATTCAAATCCAATAGCGGGGTTCACCACTTAAAGCGAGTTTTAGGTATTCGAAAATGAGATGTGAGTTCAGTCGGATTTTCCTAAACTCAGTTGGGCATATCTTCGCAGAAGCGTGTGATGAGTCCCATTTATATATATATTTGGACTCATTTGTGCTGATATTCTAGTGTTTGCACCACATTTTAGGCACGTTTTCATTTATATATACTATTTCATGCTAGGTGCACCATTAAGCCCATTTCGGTGTGCAATTGCATTCCTCGTTGTTGGGGGTAAACACATTGTGCTCCCCTTCCCTTATTTGATGTATTTCTGTGCTGGACGTGCATTCCCAGCTGGTATATCTTGTTTGCAGGTGACCTGATCGTCCCGTTTTCACCCAAAAGTAATTTCTGTGCATATCGCACGGTCGTGCGTTTCCTTGACGCACGGTCTGTGCGGTCGTGCGTTTGTGTCTGGGAAGAAAATGGAGTGTCGGAGTTTACTCGTGCATTTTAACGCACGGGCGAATTCGCCCGTGCGTGAGTAAAATGCACGGTCGACCTGTATCTTTGTGATTTCAGAGCGTCGGATTTTACCCGTGCGTCTGAACGCACGGGCGGCGTTGGTCGTGCGTGAACAAATCGCACGGGCGGCGCAGCGTCTTCTCCAAGCCATATTTTATCCGTTAATATCGCACAGTCTGCGCACGATTGTGCGTTCGACCGTGCGTGACGAATTTTCAGCCTGTTTCCTATAAAAAACAGGAATCGAGGTAGTCAATGGAGGAGCGATAGAGAACGACTGGGAGCGATTCAGAGAGCGGGAAATATCTTCCTTCCCGCTGCTCTTGAGGGCTGAAGGCTTCCCCTTCATCTCCTCCATCATCAAGGCCATTTTCGGTGATTTCCACCTCCATCCTTCCATCCGGGAGCATTAGGAAGCTTCATCCACCATTAGCTCAAGCATTCCTCACCAAGGAGACCAAGGAAGCGCTGAAGATCGTAGGAGCGGTGACAGCCTCCTTCGATCCATGCTCACCATTTGAGGGCCGAGTCCGGAGAGAGCACAACAACCTCTCATTCCGGCCGTGAACCCAAGCCGTGACTTCTTCTTTTTGGTCCTCTCTAACCTTGAATGCTTATACTTCATTTTTGTGTTGTATGAACACGTGTTAAGCTAATCTTAAGGATTTTTGCTTTCCTTCATATGCACTGATGTTGTGGTGGCATGAATAGCCCCTTTGTTCCTAGTGATTTTCTGTGATTCATTGTGGGTGAAGCCACTAGCAATTGCTAGTGGTGATGTTTTGAGAAGAGGTGTGTGCGACCCTCAACCGTCATAGTGATTTCTCGTCCACGCGCCTTCTGAAGTACGGCATCGCGGCCGTTGCACCCATCTCGCCTTGCGAAGCGGAGTTTTGACCCGCATCTTTCTTCATTCTGCAATAGCGTAGGAAACCAAATCAAACCCCCCGTTGTTACTTATTACTCTTTTTAACTGATTTCCTATTTAGAGCAAATCGTACTACCCAACTTGCGGTCCTTTGAGAATGATATTCGGGGAGTTCCTCCCTATTCCATTACTTGAGCGACCGGTGCACTGCCGTAGTATCGCATTTCGTGCCTGCTAATTAGCAGTGCTGAAATAGTGCATCAGTGTGTTGAAACTATAGGAACCCCCGCGGTCAAGCTACCCTTACTTTATTAAGTTTTAAGTTTGCAAGTTGAATTTTGATCAACTTAAGCCGAAGTAAGTCAAGATCGAGTGCTATTTCTTAATCATCGTTTAGCCGTACTTTTATCCAGATTTTATTTCAATTTAGCAAACAAAACCTTCCAAAAAATTATTAAGATAAAATAATAGTAATTCGTTTGAGTATAAGTAATCAACGGTTCCCGGATTTTAATACGACACTTGTGTTCCTATACTACAGTTCGATAGGTATACTTGCCTTCTTGGATTGCTAGTTCGAATTTTATTTCGTGCAAGCGGAATTTTAATCACCAGCGCACGATCGTTCATTCTCCCGTGCGTAACCAAAACTCTGCCTGTTTAGTATTTAAAGCAGGAAAAGCTGCAGTCAACGGGGAGCCGCAGAGAGCCGGGGGAGAGCCCGATTCCCCTCGCGGGAAAAGCCAGGAATCCCGCCATTTTCTCCATCTCCACCGGAGGAGACCATTTCCGGCGATCTCCTTCACCATTCTTCCATCCTAGAGCATTTGCAAGTATTCTCTGCCACTAGTTCAAGCATTCTTCGCCATTGGAGGCCATAGAAATGATGTAGATCGTGGGAGTGGTGACAACCTCCTTCGAGTCCGCACACCATCTGAGGGCCGAGCCCGGAGAGAGCCCGACAACCTCTCATTCCGGCCGAGAACCCAAGACGTGGTGATATCCTCTATTTGGTCCTTTCTAAACTTTGATGCTTGTGCTTTCTCTTTGTGTTGTTGTAATGAACGCTCGTTAGAGTAATGTTATAGATCCTTGCTTGTTGTTCATGTGCAATGATGCTTTGGTGGTGAGAATAGCTTTCCTTGTTGTTATGATGTTCTAAGTTGTTTGTGTGTGAAGCCATCTAGCAATAGCTAGTGGTGATGTTGGCGACGAGGTCAATACGACGCTCACAAAACCTCGCTCTGTGGCCATTCCACCCACTTACCGAAGCGCGACATCGTGGCCGCTGCACTCGCCCACACCTTGCGAAGCGATGCTTTTCGACCCGCATTTCTCTCATTTCCGTAATAGCTTAGGACACCAATCACAACACCCCTGTTTTATTTTATTCGCTCGTGTAAGAATCGACTCACCACACATTTCGTTCACCAGAACCGGCATTCCTCAAGAGATCGACATTCAGAGAAGCTATTCCCAAATTTATTACTTGACAGCGACCGGTGCACTTGTCGAACGCGGATCAACAGGAAAAGCAGATCAGGAACTTGCCAGATTCTTGGTGATTGGCTAGTGTCTTGGTTTTGTAAGAAACAAACATCTGTGTCTACATCAACAGCTGAAGCCGATTATATTGCTGCAGGCAGTTGCTACTCACAAATATTGTGGATACAAAATCAACTTCTAGACTATGGTATCAATCTAAATAAGTCAATTATATTTTGTGACAATACTAGTGTAATATCTATAGCACAAAATCCAGTACTCCATAGTAGGACTAAACACTTAGAGATTAGGCACCACTTTATCAGAGATAATGTGGATAATAATAAAATTTGCCTATAATTTGTTCCTACTGACTTACAAAGGGCTGATATTTTCACCAAACCCTTGGATGAAAAGAAGCATATTTTCTTTATAAATATGCTAGGAATGATAGATGGAGATTCAATCAATTAAAAAATATTTATATCTTTTATTTATCCCTCAGTTTGTGAAGTAAGTTCAGTAAGTTTGCTGTCAAAACAGCTGTGACAAGCTCTCAGTCTCAACTAAACAGCTGAGACAAGCTCTCAGTCTCAACTAAACAGCTGAGATAAGCTCTCAATCTCAGCTGAACTGCTGAGACAAGGCCTAGGGCTGCTGAGAAGCTGTCTGGATCCGCTGGTACGAGACAGAAGAATCCGCTGAGACTGGAAGCTGTCTCTGCCCAACTGCTGAGACGATACCTATTAGATCCAGGGATCGACGAACACAAGCTCATTCATCGAACTGAGATCGACACAAATTAATTTTTCGTCTAATGCAGTCTGACGAAGGCCAAGACTTTTCGACTTCTGATCTCTATATATAATCAATCTTTTATTTCATTTTATCTTTATGCCTACAGAATCTGCTTCTCCTTCCAGTTCCATTGCACTTGATCTCTCTTTTTCTTTTGCAGTAACAATGGCAATCTTTCTTCTAAAAATTGCATCCTTCCCTACCTCCTATACAACTGTCCCTTCTTCTAGGGGCCTAGCTTCAGGTTTCCCTGAAACTAGGCAGGGGGAGATGTTTTATGAAGAAGCTCCAGTTTCAGGGGGAGATGCTTTATGAAGAAGCTCTTTTTGATGCAGTGATTGATGTTTTCAGTTCTTGATGAAAAAGTTCCAGATCATGCAAATGAAGATTCAGTTATGGTTTGTGATGTAGAAGCAGCTCTAGATTCAGAAATAGATACAGTTTTTAATAAAGAAGATCAACAAAGCAGATTCAATTATTGCTACAGCTCAGATAAACCAAGCAAAAGCAGAAGACAAAGATTTTTATCAGTTTTTCTACAATGTCAGAGTTCAGAAAGCAAATTTTTGATTTCAATATAAAGTTTTCTAAACCTAGAGTACTGTATTTCTATCTGCTGAAATGATTTTATTTTTGTCAGATATATGTGCTCAATATTTGTTTTAATTATTTTGTCAAATAGTGTCCTAACCCAAATAGGAGGAGATTGTTGGAACAACCCTATTATTGATTTGGGCTAGGATCACTATCTGTTGACTAGGACTAAGTTGACCCCAATGTATAGTCTGAGGGTCAAGGTTTTAGGCTGTCTGAGTTAGCTGGAACTTAGGATAACTCTAAGTTTCTGCGTTCGACGAACTCCATACTGCGTTCGATGAACTCGATCCTAAGTTCGATGAACGTTGTGCTCCAGTTCGACGAACTTGCCAAGTCTCTGCGTTCGACGAACTCTATTCTGCGTTCGATGAACTTCTCTCTACGTTTGACAAACTTGCTCTCCAGCTCGACGCACTCAGTTCTCTAGCCAGTCCAGCAGTTTATTCATCAGTTTGACGAACTCCAGTTTGAGATTGATGAACTCAGCTCTGCGTTCAAAGAATAAGTAATAAGATGTTCAGATTGACGAAAGTGCTTCTCAGATCGACGAACTCAATTCTTCCAGGCAGATTCAGCAGATTATCTTTCAGTTCGACGAACTCCAGCTTGAGATCGACGAACTCCAGATTGTGATTGACGAATTAATTATGTTCGACGAATTTCAGATTCAGTTCGACGAACTCAATATTCTGTTTGGCGAACTCAGTTCTCAGATCGACGAATTTTCTCCTCGGCTCATTATTTCAGAAGGATCAATTTTATTGTATTCTCTGAACTCAGATCGACTATCAGCAATGGATCTATTCTATTTTTTATTCTAGATAAGTCAAGGATTTTATCTTTCCTTTTATTATTCTCTTATTTCGAGAAAGTAGTCGTTGACACATTTATTGAAAAGGAAGAGGAGTTAAAGATTTGCTTGCAGTTCCAAGAAATAATCCTCCTGATTATTCTATTCCTTATTCAGAAGATTTTATTTTCAAATCAGTCAGATTATCTCTAAGAAAAAGGAAGAAGAAGATTTACAGCATTACAGCAGCAAGATAGAAAGAAGAAAAGATAATACAGTCGAGAAAAATATAGAAAGCAGAAAAGAAAAAGCTTTTCAGATCTTCATCCTCAAGCAGCACCTTTCATTCTCTGAGAACATCAACACAAATCATTCTCTCAGTTTTCAGCTGCAAGTTCTAAATTTTCAAGAGCAACAATAATCTGAGAAACATTGTCTCTCAGATTCATCAGCTATCAAAGGAATATTTTCATTTAAGAGGAAGCTCCATCCATTATCTGTCAACCATTTCTATCAGACAATGGAGCTTCACAACAACAAATCCACTAGTCTTCTCTTAGCTTGTTGACAAAGAAGAACTTCATAACCCTCTTTATCCCATCTTGTACAGGGTTCTAACTCCCTTCAAAAGTTAACCCTTTGGTGGCAGGGCACCTGATCAAAAACCTGTGATTGGTTTGAGCACCTGATCAAAAGCTCAGTGGTGTTTGGGCACCTGATCAAAAACCCATTGGTGATAGGGCACCTGATCAAAAACCTAGTGGATTCCTACCAAGGGTGGTAGAAGAGTAGATGTACCCACGTTTATTGGGGAACTACTATAGATCCTTGTGTCTTCTGTGTTTGTGTTTATTTTTCTGTACTGTGCTGTGTGATTGATTTGTATTTTGCTTTTTATAACTCACTCTGTTATACACATATAAATATCACTATTTTAATTCTGCTATAAAAATAAGATAAAAACTTTTAATACTGAAAGAATATAACGTTTGAAGTCTAAGTCACCTAGAGGGGGGGTGAATAGGTCTTTTAAATTTTAGTTGATTAGCTTTAGCTATTTTCAGAGTTGGTTCAAGCAAATCAGCAAACACAGAAAGCACATAATAATTTATAGTAGTTCCCCAAAGACAGTGTGTCAATGGGTAGTCCACTTTCCCCCTCCACCCTTCAAACAGTGTGTTAGATAGGGCCAACTTCTCCAAACTCGGCTCAAAGAGTTTATAGCACAAGTTCCTCTGAACTTCTCAGATCAAGAATGATCCTACCTCAGGAAATAAGTCCCTACAACTCATAGCGATCACCAGCTCCTACTTCAGGCACAGCTGCCCTAAAAACTCAGAGGATAACACCTCCTACAGCTTAGACAATAATGTCCTACAACTCAGACCTCTCTCAGGTCCTACCACTCAGAGGACTCCTCCTCCTACAGCTCAGACCAGCTCCTGGTCCTACCTCAGGCTGTTAAGCCCTACCTCAGATCTGCTCCAGATCCTACACTTGGGCCTTCAGCCCTACAGCTCAAAACCCTCAGGTTCCTACAAACTCAGACCAAATGGTCTTACAGCTCAGGCAAGTTGCCCTACAGATAAATGATTTAGAAATTTATTCTACAGTAGAGGTACTCTCCTGTAGATCCTGCACTGACTGTGCTTCCTGTTGCTGAAGATGTTGATTACAGCAACTAACCTGATCTTCCTCTTCGATAGAGTGATGGAAGATCACCTTGCTCCTTCTTGCAAAGGAGCTCACTTTCTTTCTCTGTTTTCTTCTTCTTGTTCAGAGAGCGGGAGGAAGAAGACGAGAGCTTTAGCCGTCAATGTAACAGTTGATCTCTTTCGCATGTTGCTGAGAGTTTCAAATGTGCCCTAACTCTTCCTTTTATAGATCTCTGATCTTCACCGGCTCTTAACTGATCTGCTGAGAGGTATGGGAGAAGCTGGTGGACCCCACGCAGCTTTTCTACAACTAGTCCTAGCCGCAGGTCCCGCCGCCCTACTTTTCTATAGAGAAGGACTGCGCTCGACGAACATGGAACACTCTGCGTTCAACAAACAAGCTGTCCCCTACATTCGACGATCTTTTCAGCTCAGCGCTCGACAAACTTGCCTTGTGTGTCTTCTCAGCGGATCCGCTGAGATGGCTCCTCGTCTCAGCGTTTGTCGAACGACGTTCAGCGTTCGATCAACAGGCCTTCTGTGTCTTCTCAGCAGCTCCTTCTTTGATCCCCTCTCAACGGTTTCTGCTTCGACCTCATCTCAGCGGTCAACGAACGGCGTACAGCGTTCGACGAATGTCGAGCCCAGTTCGACGAATGTCGAGCCCAGTTCGATGAATGTCGAGCCCAGTTCGACGACCACGCTGATTCTCAGCATATAATGAACTTCTCAGCCGATGCGCTGAGACGGCTCCTCGTCTCAGCGGTTTTCCTCCCTTCTTCTCAGCGGTTCGGCTGAGACAAAACTTCATCTTTTGGAAGATGATTTCTCTACATCTAAGGGCATGTTTAGCCCTTCCTTTTGAGTCACCTGCACCTGTATATCTTACACAAGTATAGCTTATCAATTACAATATGTCCTTAGCATTGAGAGTGATGCCTCTTCAAATCATGGTACTATTGAGGGAAATATACCCAACAATCTCCCCATATTTGAAGAAGGCAGAACATCCCCAATGCTAAGGTACATTAATAACAAAAATAATATCACAGAAAAATGATTTGTGTAGCATAGGCCCTATCTCCCTCTTGCTAATATCCTAAGCATAGGTTCTTACTTAGCAATGGCTCTTTCTCCCCCTTTCTGGTTTCTTCAACTATTTATCCCATTAGGGATTGGGAGGCAACATCTATAGATCCCTTTGGATCAACTTATAGGTCAACCTATACAATCTTGGCATTTGCCATCTCCCCCTCAACCTGAGCAGGGAATTTGCTCCCCCTTAATTGGTGAGCAATTTCTGTAATAACTGAACCTGTTCACATTGAACATCCCATTCTAGCTCCCCCTCAATGTGAGTACTAGTCTACACTCAACATCCCTAGTTCTATCTTGAAAACATTAAACTTGGCCTCATTCAATGGCTTAGTTAAAATATCATCTACTTGATTGTCTATAGGGACATATTCAAGTTTGATATTTTCACACTCTACATGCTCCCTAATAAAATGATACCTAATTTCTATGTGCTTGGTCCTGCTATGGGAAACAAGATTTTTAGCAATAGAAATTGCACTGGATGAGTCACACAGCAGGGGATAATGTCTTACCTTAATGTTGTAGTCTTCAAACTGATGTTGGATCGACAGAATTTGAGCATAGCAGCTACCTGCTGCAATGTACTCTGACTTAGCTGTGGATATGGCCACATTGGTTTGCTTTTTGCTGCTCCATGAGAGGTATGGGAGAAGCTGGTGGACCCCACACTGCTTTTCTGCAACTAGTCCTAGCCGCAGGTACCGCCGCCCTACTTTTCCGTAGAGAAGGACTGCGCTCGACGAACGTGGAACACTCTTCGTTCGACGAACCACCTATCCCCTGCGTTCGACGATCTTGCTAGCTCAGCACTCGACAAACTTGCCTTGTGTGTCTTCTCAGCGGATCCGCTGAGACGGCTCCTCGTCTCAGCGTTTGTCGAACGGCATTCAGCGTTCGACGAACATGCCTTGTGTGTCTTCTCAGCGGCTCCTTCTCTGATCCCATCTCAGCAGTTTCTGCTTCGACCTCGTCTCAGCAATCGACGAACGGCGTACAGAGTTTGACGAATGTTGAGCCCAGTTCGACGAATGTTGAGCCCAGTTCGACGACCATGCTGATTCTCAGCGTATAATGAACTTCTCAGCGGATGCGCCGAGACGGCTCCTCGTCTCAGCGGTTTTCCTCCCTTCGTCTCAGCGGTTCGGCTGAGACAAGACATCATCTTTTGGAAGATGATTTCTCCACATCTAAGGGCATGTTTGGCCCTTCCTTTTGAGTCACCTGTACCTATATATCTTACACAAGTATAGCTTATCAAATACAATATGTCCTTAGCATTGAGAGTGATGCCTCTTCAAATCAAGGTACTTTTGAGGGCAATATACCCAACAAATACTCTATTCACCCCCCATCTAGAATAAATCTAAGATCTAACTCAGTCCTTACTTTCGTTGTATCGGAGGACTTTCAATTAAGCTGGATGATGCAGGCTATGCAAAGAGATTCTATAAGGGCCTCCTTGACGAGCTGAGGCAGGCCCTCCTCTTTGTCTCTGACGGCAGCATGGCCAAGTTCTTAGAGATGGCCAAGAAGCTGGAAGCCGACCAACACCTTGTTTGAGGTAGGAAGAGGCCGACAGAGGACTAGGGAAGGAGTGGCAGGAGAGACCAGCAGAAGGGTCGTTACATTGGGGAGAGAAGAGCGGAGGACCGACCCCTCCAGGAGGAGAGGAAGGAGCAGAGGGAGTCGGTAGTGTTGGCTCCTCAGCCTCTATAGATGCGGGAGATGCCAAAACTTGGAGGAGGTGGGCCACCTCCCCATAGGAGTACTACCACTGCCATCACCCAGGCCATATCCAGAGGAACTTCCCTCAGAGGAATGCACCACCGGCACTACAGGATGCCCCACCAGCCCAGCATTTCGGGGGGCCGAGAATGTGGTCGAGGCCGTGGATTTCAGGGAGGTGACCAGAGACAGAATAGAGACCAGATTTACGCTCTTGATTTAGCTCAGCCCCGGGACCCTGCAAGGGTCATTATAGGTACTTTTAATGTCGTTTGTTTTACATTCATTAACACTTAGTAAACCTTAGTTTTACCTTAGCATTGAACCAACCAAACAAAAACCCCCCAGGTATAGTACTCGTCTGCGGCAAGCCCGCATACACTTTATTTAATACGGGTGCCTCACACTCGTTCGTCTCAGAAGAATTCGTGGACAATCTAGACCAAGTCTAGCACTTCGAGGGCATCCACAGGAGGGTGCTGTTCCCGGATGGATCGAAGATAGTAACAAACGCAAAGTGCAACATGAACGTTGCGAATGGAGGGAAGCTATTTGAAGCGCCTACGACGCTCTTGAAGATGAAAGACTTCGACTTGATCCTAGGCATGAGCTGGCTGCACGGGAACCAGGCAAGGATTGACTGTCCGGCGAGAAGGATTGTTCTGAAGCACGAGGACACAAAAGTAGTAGTCGAAGGTATTATACCCCCTCCCGTCTCTTATTATCATCTGTTCAGGCCGTCAAGGCCTACCTACAGGGAGATGAGGTATACCAGGTGTTGTTCGAGGTGATTAAAGAGAAGGATTTGGTGGCCAGCATCCCAGTAGTATGGGATTTTTCCGTCGTACTCTCGAAGAAGTTGCTGGGGCTGCCACCGCACTGTGAGAAGGATTTTAAGATTCAATTGGTGCCGGGGGCTAAGACGGTATGTAGATCTCCTTATCGTATGGCCCCGAAGGAGCTAGTGGAGTTTCGGAGCCAGCTGCAGGAGCTGGTGGAAGCAGGGTTTGTTAGACCGAGTTCCTCACCTTGGGGAGATCCGGTGCTATTTGTGAAGAAGAAGGATGGGACGCTCTGATTGTGCATCGATTACAGAGCACTAAACTGGCTGACGGTCTGGAATACATATCCGCTACCAAGGATCGACGAGCTATTTGACCATCTAGAGGGAGCCCACTGCTTCTCGAAGCTGTATTTGAGGTCAGGGTATTATCAGTTGCGGATTCAGGAGGAGGACATCCCAAAGATGGCTTTTAGCAGCCGATACGTGCTATATGAGTTCACTGTGATGCCGTTTGGGTCATGAATGCACCATCAACATTTATGAGCCTGATGAACTGGGTGTTCGAACCATATCTCGACATCTTTGTCATCGTGTTCATCGACGACATCCTAATCTATTCGAGGATGGAGGACGAACATGCACATCAATTGGCACTAACATTGTAGAAGCTTCGGGAGCACCGCCTGTATGCGAAGTTCAGCAAGTGTGCATTTTGGATGAAGGAGGTGGCCTCCTGGGCCACATTATTAGTGGAGCTGGTCTAGCAGTGGATCCAGCGAAGATCCAGGCAATACGGGATTGGCCACCGCTGAAGATGCCCATCGACGTGCGGAGCTTCTTGGGACTTGCCGGTTATTACCGGAAGTTCGCATCACTGACAAAGAAGGATACTACATTTGTTTGCTGCAGTGTGAGGCGGCCTTCCAAGAACTAAAGGGTCACCTTACGACGGCCCCCATCCTTGCCCTTCCTTCAGGAAAGGAAGGATTCCAGGTGTACACGGATGCGTCATACCAGGGGATGGATGTCATTCTGATGCAGAACGGGCAAGTGATAGCATACGCTTCCCGCCAGTTGAAGAACCATGAGCGTAATTACCCGGTGCACGACTTGGAGATGGGAGTGGTTGTTTTCGCTTTAAAGATTTGGCGACACTACCACTATGGCTTCCACTGCGACATATTTTCAGATCACAAGAATCTATAGTATGTGGATACGCAGAAGGAGCAGAACATTCGATAGAGACGCTGGGTGGAGTTCTTATTGGACTACCAGTACACCATGCATTACCACCAGGGGAAAAAGAATGTGGTGGGACGCACTGAGCATGAGAGCTACCACGTCAGGAATAGAGCCCTAGCTGATGGCCATGGAGCTAGTACGGATGTTCGAGGACATGCAGATCTCCTTAGTATCTGAGGATGACTCGGAGCTTTATGAGGAGTTCCTGGAGGCGTTAAGTACCACATATGACATCCGAGACCGCATCAGGGATGGGCAGAGGCAGGATGCCATGTTAGAGCCGATATTCAGAGCCTTGGAGGCAGGCTCAGCCGGAGACTATTCGTTGAGGGACAGCCGGAGACTAATCCCTGGCTCACAGCAGTATGTACTCGGTGCACCCGGGATCACCAAGATGACGACAGACTTGAAGAGGACCATGTATTGGTCGGGCATGAAGAGTGACATCACTTATTTTGTGACCCACTACGAGTCTTGCCAGCTCGTGAAGGCCGAATGCAAGAACCCGGCCGGATTACTGCAGCCACTCCCGGTGCCATAGTGGAAGTTCGACGACACTGCAATGGATTTTATACACGACCTTCCCCGATCACATGCGGGGAATGAATCGATATGGGTGATCATCGACAGATTGACGAAGGTGGCCCGATTCATTCAAGTCTAAAAGGACATATCGGTCGGTGATTTTGTACGAAGGTTCGTGGAGAAGTTTGTTCGGTACCATGACGTGCCGAGGACGATTGTGTCGGATTGGGATGGACGATTTACATCGAGGTAATGGAGAGGGGTGCAGGCTTACTTAGGCACACGACTAACATTCAACACATCATTGCACCACCAGACAGACGGGAAGACGGAGCGTACCAAATGGACCATGAAGGATCTTCTACGTCTATGCATCTTGGACCGCGGGGAGCCATGGGAGAAGCTGTTGTCATTGGTGGAGTTCTCGTACAACAATAGCCACCAGGCTAGCATAGGCATGGCACCCTATGAGGCATTATACGGACAAAGGTGCAGGACAGCATTGTCTTGGATCCAGGATGAGGATCCCAAGGCACTTGGATCAGAGTTCTTAGAGGACACGCAGGCTCAAGTGAGGCTGATTCAAGACAAGATGTTGGAGGCCCAAAGCAGGAA
Organism: Dactylorhiza incarnata; assembly: GCA_033032865.1. Classification (NCBI taxonomy): domain Eukaryota; kingdom Viridiplantae; phylum Streptophyta; class Magnoliopsida; order Asparagales; family Orchidaceae; genus Dactylorhiza; species Dactylorhiza incarnata. Next base: position 938,663 of record JAWHQI010000429.1, on the reverse strand, counting down.
GGCCAAGTACTACGATGTGTAGCATCGTATGGTAGTGTTCCAATTTGGAGATCATGTTTTCCTTAAGATACGTCTGATGCATGGAGTCTCGCGGGTACGCGGGCAGAAGAAGCTCAGTCCGAGATATATGGGGCCTTATAGGATCCTGGAGCGGATTGGCCCCTTGGCTTACAGACTTGAGCTACTGCCGGAGTTAGCAAGATTGCACGACATATTCCATGTCTCATCACTCAGGAGGGCTCTACTACGGCCATAGTAGCAGATATCTACTATAGAGGGGCTAGTAGCTACTGATCGGTCAGTTAACCTAGAGCCGGTCTGGATAGACGACACGAAAAATACGAGTCCTGTGGTGCAAGAAGGTTCCATTGGTCAAAGTCCTATGGTGAAATCATGGACAGGAGGAGCACACCTGGGAGTCATTGGACTTGATGCAGCAAAAGTATCCGAAACTCTTTATGACAGGTATAACATAATTTTTGTTTGGGATGTTACATTTAGGCACTTGATATAGGAACCCCACAGGCCTAACCTGAATTTCGGGGACGAAATTTTTATTTTTATGTATTGAGATTTGTATCATCCCCCAAACAACTAGACCCCCAAGTTGGTTTTGTCATGACTAGGTCATGACAAAACCATAGGAAGAGCTTAAGATCATGTGAACTTAGGTAGGAAGGAGAAAACCCAAGTGATCTGCAAATAACAATTTTCAGATACCAAGCCTAGGGTTGGACTTTAGGGCCTCACCTTGACCCTATGACCCCACCATAACATCCCTAACCCATTAGGGGTCACCTTGGAGAACCTAGGACCCATTTGGGGTCAACCAAAGAGGCCAAAGTAACCAAAGTCAACCATAACCCTAATTTGGTCAAAGTAGCCTAATTAGGGGCAATTGGCCTCCACCATGACAAATTGACCTTACCCCTACCCTTATAAGGATACTAGGGACCCAATGGACCAAAAATCCCCATCATGAGTCCTCCAATTTGGCCAATTTTACCAAAGTCAACCCAAGCCCTATTTTGGTGAAGTGGCCTATTAAGGGTAAATTGACCCTCACCTTGCCAAATTGACCCTACCTAGACCTTCCTATCCCTTATGGGAGGCCAATGGGTGATTATCCACCCATTGGGGTCAAACCAAATGGTCAAATTGACCAAAGTTAACCTTATGCTAAATTTTGGTCAAAATGACCTATTTTGACCTAATCAAGCCCAATTCACTTGGGCTAGACCCAATTGAGGTGGTCCACCACCTAATGGGGTTGGGTGCTACTGAATTGGCTATTCAATTTCAGGAAATTCATCCAGGAGAGAGAAAGCCTCTATTTGAAAGAGAGAGAGAAGGGGGAGTTAATGGAGAGGAAGAGGAAACCTCCCATCTCCTCCAATAATGGAACTATTCATCTCATCTTGGGGAGAGGAGAAGTTTCCAGCCTTCTCCCGACCACAATGATGCCCAATTCATTCCCCCCATATGAAACAAAAATCCTCCTTCATGGCCATTAATGGCAATTCAAGAAACTCCCACCCCCCATTGCCTCAATTAGACTCTTTAACACCTTCAGAGGGGTGAGAGGAGTGAAACCCCCCTTCTTCCAGTGAGAATCGTGCACAGGAGGCCTAGATCGACATGGCACCTAAAGATCAAGCTCCGGCCATGGCAACCCATCGGAATGCCCGGCCTCAGGCCACTACACAGGTCAGATCCGCTTCCCCTCCCATAGTGCTAGATTTCTATCTAACTTGGGGCTTGATTCGATCCAAATCGGGCTCGAATCAAACTCCCAAAAGGACATGTTTTCTTTTTCCCCCGCTAGAACTCCCTGTTCCAGAAACCTTCGGCCGGCCAACCACCCCTAATCGTCGTCCACCACCTCAACGAAGGTGGTGGTGGCAATGGCCGGCTGGGGCGGCGCTCGGGTGGCTGGGAAATTGGGGAGGAAGGGAGCACATGTGCAGGCAATCTGGGTCCTTGGCTGAAGGTTGAAGATGACCCGATGCCGTCTAAAGCTGCGCCAAGATTCATGCTGAATCATTGTATATGATTTTATGATTATTTCATTTGTGTCACATGTAACGCCCCTGGGTTTTTCATATAACTATTTTATTAAAACATATGGAATTTATGATAATTATTTGAAAACGAGATTCTAATTCAGGGTGTCGATGCGCAGGTGCATTACCGTTCAGAATCGTCGTCGTCGTCCGGCGAGTTAAATCTAGATGGGGGCGTAAATGCGGTAATATGTATGTAATTATGCTATATACGTATACATTAAATGTTAAGTGCAAAGATTATATATAAAGATTTATACAAACATAAATACAATATATATACATATATATGTATAAAATTTGGGATACTTTAGGCTTTATGTTTATATGCAGGTGGATATATATATACGATCATATATAACATATATATATAAGTTATATATAAAACTTATATATATAAAAGTTTTTATATTTATTTTATACTCTTATTAGCTAAACCCCCCTTCCAAAAGCCGATCCTGCTCTCCCCCTCCCCAATGTCTTCAGGTTGTCGATATGGAGATGGAGGCGAGGTAGGGTTTCGTCGGTCTTGCCGCGATCCGGCGAGTCGTCCATCGAATCCAGGCAATAAAACCTTTCCCTTTCTCCCTCTCTTCTTCTCTTTTGCTGGATCTCTTTCTTGTTGGTGATTTTCCTGGACCTAAGTGCAGAAACTTGAATTTTGTTGACACAATGCTTGGATCATTTTGGTGCTCGATCTTTTGTTTTTTTTGTTACTGAATTGGTGTTGCTATCCTCTCAATCTATTGCTGTATTTATTATTTGGGGGCTTCTATGTATACAATCTGGTTGGGTAAATGTTGGTTTGCTATGGGGGTTGCTTTACAAATTATGTGGGGGGCTATGCTTGGTCCCAAACTGCTTCTTTTAGCTCTACCAAAAATTATTATGGGGGGCTGCTTTATAGCTTTGCGTTGGGGGCTGTTAATTTAATCATTTAGATTCGGGGCTGCTTCTTACTTGTTTAATAGGGGGACTGCTGCTATGATTTTCTGTTGGGGCTGCTCTACCTTCTTTTACTTGCTAATTGGGGGATGCCTTACCTATGTTCTAATTTGTGGAGGGGGATACTGGTATATAATTTAATATGGGGGTGCTCTTATGCTTTTGTAGGGTGGTTGTTTCCTATTTTGTTCATTGGGGGCTGCCTCTTATGCTTTTGTAGGGTGGCTGTTTCCTATTTTGTTCTTTGGGGCTGCCTGGTTTATACTCTATTTAGGGGGATGCTTCTCAAGTATTATTGATGGGGGCTGTTGGCTATTTATTCTCTAATTGGGGGCTGCTTCTATTTTATTTCCTTGTCTAAATGGGGGCTGCTGCTATGTTATTCTGTTGGGGCTATTCTACCTTCTTCTCTTGTTTTTTTGAAGTTGTTTGCTTATGATTAGGGGATGCTATAGGAGTTGTTGTTATGCTTATGCATTTTGTTGGGGGCTGCATCTTGTTCCTTGTCTAAATAAGGGATACTACTATGCTTTAAATCAGTTGGGTGTTTCAATTTTGTTTGGGCTGCTATCTATATAATCCAGTTGGGATTTTATTTAGGGGCCACCTCTTTTACTTGGTAATTGGGGGCTACTTCCTGTCTTTGTTAAATCGGGGCAGCTTATTATACTTGCTAATCGGGGGGCTGCTGTTACCCTCTTTCCTTGTCTAATGGGGGCTGCCTTATAAAATTTGGTTTGGGGCGGCTGAAGTTGGATCCTTGGGATATTTCTGTTCTTTTGGGCTGCTCCGCATCACTCTTGGGTTTTATTACTTGCAAAAATTCTGTGCGCTTCTCTTATAAGTGGCTAGAAATATATAATAGTGTGGTGGTTCTATTTGCTAACACCGCGGCATACTTAATTTGTTGAGTTTGGATGGTTGCGGCCATTTTGTACACGAAATCTTCCTTGCTAATTTCTGTGTCTAGTTCTCGATGATTCAACGAAGCCTTTAGATCGCTAACTTGAAAGGGGTGCAGATAAATTTCGGCTTCGAACTTTATATCTGTACCGGTTATCGTCAGTTTCACACTTGTAGTAAGATATCAAATGCAATTGTATAATTTGGTTTGCATATGTGCCAGGAGCAGGTTCATTCCCCTATATTAAACATAAGACCCTCCTCGAGCGTCAAACCACGCATGCTGCTAACAAGTTTTGTTGGATATGATTTTGACTGGAGTGTGGGTGGACGTAGGGGCCCTCACCAAAGTGGTTTTGGGTGAACCGTTGAGTATTGTTCTGGTGTTTGGCCTTCGTGATGAGTTCACCTTCGTCTCGTTCCGACACCAAGCCTTGCATGGTGTCGCCTTGATAAATTCTTTGACCTTGTGGTAAGTTAAGTGTTGATCTATTGATTAACTGCTGAATCCAGTGCTTACTAATCCTCTCGTCTTGGGTTGTGGATAATAACCCTTTGTCATCCTGTTTTCCCTGTCTGACACTCCTCTGTTTGTTCTGTTGGATTTATGAGCTAAGTATGCTATATTGTCTAATTATCCGGGATAGTTTTGGTGTGTGGTTCTTGATCTCTATGATCTTCATTGTCTAATGTTTTGAGCGTTCTCTGGTGAACTACACTGTGGTTTATTTATATACTTATATATATATATACATATACTTATATATATGATTATGCACCCCTGCTTCTAGTGCTATGTGTGAGTCTGTTGAGCGTGTGAGATAAAAGTCACCGCCACAGTGCCTCTTTTGGGCTGTTGGTTTGGGTGGATTGGAGTCACCGCCGCAGCACCCCTGTTTGGTTTTTGGGCTGCGGGCGTTTGTGGAAGATACCATCGTCGCAGTGCCTTCTTTTGGGGGACGCTCTTCCCTCGAGCTGATCATTCTCAAGTTCTTATAAAAATATATGTTTATATATGTGTATTATGATATTATATGTTTGACCATCACCTCTAAGCTGCAATGGCGGACACGTGGTGGGCTTTGATTGTTTTGGCTAATACCGTCTGGTGCAGGCTTTTCCTCCTACCGAGTGCACTCGTTTGAGCTGGCTCGAGTTGTTGTTAGATTATAGATGTTGATCTGCTTAGTTCTCCTTTCTGCAAATCTTTTATCTCTGATTGATGCTAATCTTGGTTTTCTTGCACCCTTTGGCCTGAGGAATTCTTTTCTTATGAATGTCTCAGGTTTAGGTCTTTAGCTGCCGCAGGAGTTAGAGCGGTGTCGTTCAGTTTCCCTGTCGAGGCCCTTCCTCTCTTCTAGGTAAGGGGAAGTTCTTTAGTTGTTGCCCTCTTTTGGGTGTTTTCCTTCTTTTCTATGGGCTCGTGTCAGTTGTTGACGCCCATAGCTCTAGTTTTCTTGTACTAGTTTACTTGATAGTTGTTTTGCTATTACTTTCAGGTTGTTTACCTACTTGCTCTCTGGGAAGCTTTATGCTAGGATGAATTAGTTATTTTATTGGTATAAAAATGTCATTTTTGCATATCATGATTTTAAATGAATGTCACATACTTTGTAGATCGTAGAAATTCCTTTGTTACTATACTAAACATAGATTTATGCATATCATTTCTTGGATGTTGATCTTCATGCTCATGTAGGCTAAAATGAACCTATTTTCTGCTGTGTATGTATAGTTTTCTACTTGTGGAGTAGTGATCCACCGGACCGAGGGACGCGGTCCTAAGCTAAAAAGGTAAATCTTCTTTTTATCTCAAACATATATATATCTTTTATAAATTTATCGTAAGGAGTGTTTGCCTGAGCGTCCGTAGTCGTTTCCTGCAGGTGTGGCATCATGACGCGTATTTTCCCCTTGCTCTGATAATATGTATTATATTCTTAGGAAAATGCGGGTTATGACAGTTGGTATCAGAGGGAGGTTAGCCGGGTTACTGGAAATGGTCTGGAGGGCCCGGTTAACCGTCTAGTGAGAATCGTTATTCATTGCACACACACACCAAAGGGTCATCAGTATGTCTTGGCTGAAGCATGAACACTACACTCATAGCATGATAAGAAGTATACAGTGCATATTATGTAGTATGGGATGCATAATATGTTTTAGTATATGGATCCTCATAGGTGACAACATATGGCTGTTATGTAGTATAGGATGCATAACGTAGGCCACATGCGTGCCCTTTAGCTCGTTTTTCTTTTTTGTTACATGCGATAATATGTAGTATGGGATGCATAAGATCACATGTGTACGCCGCTCATAGCATGCATTAAGGCTTTTTTATATTGCATAGCACTGCATATACATCATAACATAGCATTAGCACATGTGCCAAGCTAAAGACATACATGATGACGCTCGTACACACATGATTTGAAATAAATTTTTTTGGCAGTCATGCATTTATATTATATGCACATAAGTTGATAGGATGATGATATATCATCCTAACTTAAGCATAACATCATTTTATGAATTCCCAGAGCAAGGTAACAACAAGAGCAAGTATCTACTCTTTTCTGATCTGTATCGAGATAGGAAATTCTAGTTCCTAGCTATTGCGTCTTAAGCTAGGTGTAGTGTTGTGTTTGTTCATAATTGCAGTCGGTGACTCCAGAGCGTAGTGCGTCGGAGTCGACTCCCCAGCTAGAAGGCGAGTCTTTGGGTGCGCGCAGTGAAGCGGTAATTGGGGAGTTGCGTCAGAGTAACGAGGCACTGTTGAGGCAAGTGGTCGATATGCAGGTGCAGATTCAGACTGTGATGGCAACTACTTTTGGGCAGCAGACTAGGGTGCAAAAACCTGTTGTGAGTCAGGATGCGGTGTCAAGGAAGGGAAAGAGGAAGGTTGTTAATTGTGGCAGCCCTGCCCCAAGAAAGAAGGGAAGGTAGGAGTTGGATCTTCAAGGTGCTTCGAAGAGTATCAGTTACTGCACTTTTTGCAGAAAGATGGGGCACGATCTTACCCAGTGTTGGAAGAAGGACAAGTCCTGTGAGTATTGTGGGCAAAGAGGGCATGATGCGACTCATTGCCGGTTGAAGGATAGGGCGTGCTATCAGTGTAGCCAGAAAGGACTTGTGAAATCCCGGTGTTCGTAGTTCCAGTTGGTCGGCCAGCAGCTTGCTCTTGCGGCTCTGGCACCGCCACCGCCTCAGCAGCGGCAGTTAGATAGAGGAGAGGCCAAGTTTAATGTAGTAGCAAAGGATGGAGAGAAGTTTTCCCCCTCGGTAATTCCAGGTTAGATTTTAATCTAATTCTTAACTTTCAGCTTTGGTTCTAGTTTGTTTTCGCTCGTTTAGTTGTGTATCCAACCTTATGGGAGAGTTTAAGGTATATAATCTTTAGGCGCACGTTCCTTTCGATTCTGGTGCTTTCCGCTTGTGCGTGGCTAGGACTTTAGTAGAGCGTCGTGGTTTGACCCTCGATCGGGTTGGTGATCCCCTTAGTTTTAAGTTTCCCTTCTGTTGTTTCTGTTGTGTCGAATCAGGGCTTTCAGGGTTGTCCTGTCCTCTTAGGTGGTTTCGTAACTTTTGTTAATCTAAAGGCGCTAGACCTGGAGTTTTCGTTGTGATTTTTGGGTTTGGGTTGGTTGTCCAGGTTTGATGTTGTTATCCAACGCAAGGTAAAGCGTTTGGTCTTTAAGCTGGACATCGGTCAACCCTCAAGCGTGTTTGGCTCTCCGCACTATGTTTTCCACGATTATTTCCACGGTGTGTGATAGGAGCCTTTAGTTTTCAATGGTGTTGTTGTGTATCGAGGATTTACTTCCCTGTGGTGCGAGATCTCGTTGATGTCTTCGTCGTTAGTCTCCTTGGTTTTCTACCTGTGAGAGTTGAGGATTTTGTTTCTGACCTTGAGTCGGGTACCCATCCTTTTGCTAAGGCCCCGTACCATTTGGCCCCGAAGTGTATTGCGAGAGTTACGCACTCAGTTAGATGAGTGGTTGCAGTGTGGCTTTTTCCTGGCCTAGTTCCTCGCCCTGGAGTGCTCTCATCGTGTTCGTAAAGAAGAAAGTTAGTTCGGTGTTTTCGAAGGCTGATCTTCGTGTAGGATTCCTTTAGTTGGGGATCCGCCTGTCAGATGTTCCGCGATCCGCTTTCTGTCCTCGTATTGGACATTTCGAGTTCTTGGTTATGTCCTTTTTTTCCTTTTGGGTAATCTTATCCGCATCTGCTTTTCTATCCCTCTTAGGTTAGCGTTTCTATCCCGTGAGCGTTAGCTTATCTCCCCCTTGCCCTTTCTCATTCTTTTGAATTCTAAGTTTCAGTTCTATGTTTCGGGGCGAAACTTTTTGTTAGGAGGGGTGGCTGTAAAGCCCCGGGGTTTTTCTTATAACTATTTTATTAAAACATATGGAATTTAGGATAATTATTTGAAAGCGAGATTCTAATTCAGGGTGTCGATGCGCAGGGGCGTTACCGTTCGGAATCGTCGTCGTCGTCCGGCGAGTTAATTCAAGATGGGGGCGTAAATGCGGTAATATGTATGTAATTGTGTATTTATATACGTATACATTAAATGTTAAGGTGCAAAGATTATATATAAAGATTTATACAAACATAAATACAATATATATACATATATATATGTATAAAATTTGAGATACTTTAGGCTTTATGTTTATATGCAGGTGGATATATATATACGATCATATATAACATATATATATATATAAATTATATATAAAACTTATATATATATAAAATTTTATATTTATTTTATACTCTTATTAGCTAAACCCCCCTTCCAAAAGCCGATCCTGCTCTCCCCCTCCCCGATGTCTTCAGGTTGCCGATATGGAGACACCGGTGAGGTAGGGTTTCGTCGGTCTTTCCGCGATCCGGCGAGTCGTCCATCGAATCCAGGCAAGAAAACCTTTCCCTTTCTCCTTCTGTTCTTCTCTTTTGCTGGATCTCTTCCTTGTTGGTGATTTTCCTGGACCTAAGTGCAGAATCTTGAATTTTGTTGACACAATGCTTGGATCATTTTGGGGCTCGATCTTCTGTTTTTTTTTGTTACTGAATTGGGGCTGCTATCCTCTCAATCTATTGCTGTATTTATTATTTGGGGGTTGCTATGTATACAATCTAGTTGGGTAAATGTTGGTTTGCTATGGGGGTTGCTTTACAAATTATGTGGGGGGCTATGCTTGGTCCCAAACTGCTTCTTTTAGCTCTACCAGAATTTATTATGGGGGGGATGCTTTATAGCTTTGCATTGGGGGCTGTTAATTTAATCGTTTAGATTGGGGGTTGCTTCTTACTTGTTTAATAGGGGGGCTGCTGCTATGATTTTTTGTTGGGGCTGCTCTACTTCTTTTACTTGCTAATTGGGGACTGCCTTACCTATGTTCTGATTTGTGGAGGGGGATGCTGGTATATAATTTAATATGGGGTGCTCTTATGCTTTTGTAGGGTGGTTGTTTCCTATTTTGTTCATTGGGGCTGCCTCTTATGCTTTTGTAGGGTGGCTGTTTCCTATTTTGTTCATTGGGGCTTCCTGGTTTATACTTTGTTTAGGGGGATGCTTCTCAAGTATTGTTGATGGGGGATGTTGGCTATTTATTCTCTAATTGGGGGCTGCTTCTATTTTATTTCCTTGTCTAAATGGGGGCTGGTGCTATGTTATTCTGTTGGGTCTATTCTACCTTCTTCTCTTGTTTTTTTGAAGTTGTTTGCTTATGATTAGGGGCTGCTATAGGAGCTGTTGTTATGCTTATGCATTTTGTTGGGGGCTGCATCTTGTTCCTTGTCTAAATAAGGGCTACTACTATGATAAAATCAGTTGGGTGTTTCAATTTTGTTTGGGCTGCTATCTATGTAATCCAGTTGAGATTTTATTTAGGGGCTGCCTCTTTTACTTGCTAATTGGGGGCTGCTTCCTGTCTTTGTTAAATCAGGGCTGCTTATTACACTTGCTTATCCGGGGGCTGTTGTTACCCTCTTTCCTTGTCTAATGGGGGCTGCCTTATAAAATTTAGTTTGGGGCGGCTGAAGTTGGATCCTTGGGATATTTCTGTTCTTTTGGGCTGCTTTGCATCACTCTTGGGTTTTATTACTTGCAAAAATTCTGTGCGCTTCGCTTATAAGTGGCTAGAAATATATAATAGTGTGGTGGTTCTATTTGCTAACTCTGCGACATACTTAATTGGTTGAGTTTGGATGGTTGCGGCCATTTTTTACACGAAACCTTCCTTGCTAATTTCTGTGTCTAGTTCTCGATGATCCAACGAAGCCTTTAGATCGCTAACTTGAAAGGGGTGTAGATAAATTTTGGCTACGAACTTTATATCCGTACCGGTTATCGTCAGTTTCACGCTTATAGTAAGATATCAAATGCTATTGTTTAATTTGGTTTGCATATGTGCCAGTAGTAGGTTCATTCCCCTATATTAAACATAAGACCCTCCTCGAGCGTCAAACCACGCATGCTGCTAACAAGTTTTGTTGGATATGATTTTGACTGGAGTGTGGGTGGACGTAGGGGCCCTCACCACAGTGGTTTTGGGTGAACCGTTGAGTATTGTTCTGGTGTTCAGCCTTCGTGATGAGTTCACCTTCGTCTCGTTCCGACACCAAGCCTTGCATGGTGTCGCCTTGATAAATTCTTCAACCTTATGGTAAGTTAAGTGTTGATCTATTGATTAACTGCTGAATCCAGTGCATACTAATCCTCTCGTCTTGGGTTGTGGATAATAACCATTTGTCATCCTGTTTTCCCTGTCTGACACTCCTATGTTTGTTCTGTTGGATTTATGAGCTAAGTATGCTATGTTGTTTAATTATCTGGGATAGTTTTGGTGAGTGGTTCTTGATCTCTATGATCTTCATTGTCTAATGTTTTGAGCGTTCTCTAGTGAACTACACTGTGGTTTATTTATATACTTATATATATACATATACTTAAATATATGATTATGCACCCCTGCTTCTGGTGCTATGTGTGAGTCTGTTGAGCGTGTGAGCTAAAAGTCACCGCCACAGTGCCTCTTTTGGGCTGTTGGTTTGGGTAGATTGGAGTCACCGCCGCAGCACTCCTGTTTGGTTTTTGGGCTGCAGGCGTTTGTGGAAGATACCACCGTCGCAGTGCCTTCTTTTGGGTGATGCTCTTCCCTCGAGCTGATCAGTCTCAAGTTCTTATAAACATATATGCTTATATATGTGTATTATGATATTATATGTATGACCATCAACTCTGAGCCGCAATGGCAGACACGTGGTGGGCTTTGATTGTTTTGGCTAATACCGTCTGGTGTAGGCTTTTCCTCCTACCGAGTGCACTCGTTTGAGCTGGCTCGAGTTGTTGTTAGATTATAGATGTTGATCTTCTTCGTTCTCCTTTTCTGCAAATCTTTTATCTCTGATTGATGCTAGTCTTAGTTTTCATGCACCCTTTGGGCTGAGGCATTCTTTTCTTATGAATGTCTTAGGTTCAGGTCTTTAGCTGCCGCAGGAGTTAGAGCGGTGTCATTCAGTTTCCCTGTCGAGGCCTTTCCTCTATTCTAGGTAAGGGGCAGTTCTTTAGTTGTTGGCCTCTTTTGGGTGTTTTCCTTCTTTTCTATGGGCTCGTGTCAGTTGTTGACGCTCATAGCTCTAGTTTTCTTGTACTAGTTTACTTGCTAGTTATTTTGTTGTTACTTTCAGGTTGTTTACCTACTTGCTCTCTGGGAAGCTTTATGCTAGGATGCTTTAGTTACATTATTGGTATAAAAATGTCATTTTTGCATATCATGATTTTAAATAAATGTCGCATACTTTGTAGATCGTAGAAATTCCTTTCTTACTATACTAAACATAGATTTATGCATATCATTTATTGGATGTTGATCTTCAAGCTCATGTAGGCTAAAATGAACCTGTTTTCCACTGCGTATGTATAGTTTTCTACTTGTGGAGTAGTGATCCACCGGACCGAGGGACGCGGTCCTAAGCTAAAAAGGTAAATCTTCTTTTTATCTCAAACATATATATATCTTTTATAAATTTATCGTAAGGAGTGTTTGCCTGAATGTCCGTAGTCGTCTCCTGTAGGCGTGGCATCATGACACGTATTTTCCCCTTGCTCTGATAATATGTATTATATTCTTGTGAAAATGCGGGTTGTGACATCACATATTATGCAGTATTTTGAATAAATTACTAAAAAATACTTACTGCCCTCTGATGGAAAAGTGGACAACATCAAAGTTGTATCTCTTGGTGTGAACTTTATTTTAAAATTAAGTTCAGCCCAAAAGGAGTACTATAGCTCCCTGTAGGGCTATTTTGGTGGACTGGTCCTTAGGGTAGGACAGCCACCATTTCTTGAATATCTTTTGACAGGGAAATGATATTGACATGAAAATTGAAACCTATGCTATATGTATTTACACACTTAACATATCCAAAGTTGGGAATTTTTAGAAAATATTTTTCTAAGGTTTTTGTAATAATTTAATAATTCATCTATTATTTAATTATAAGGTCTAATGACCTCCAATCCCCGCCAAATTTTGGTGGGTGCTTTTTAGGGTTATTATAAGACCCTGGTAAAAATTTCAGCCCAATTAGGACTGATTTGGTTGTGTAATTAATTAACCCAAGTTTGGTCAAACTAGGTCAAACTAGACCAAAAGTGCACATGATGGAATTAGGTGGTCAAACTAGGTCAAATCTCAAAATGATAGACACCCAGTAATAATCTTGAGTCAGTTGGATGAATATTTAGGGTACCTCCCCTTAAGTAACTCATATAACTCATTTGGTCTGGATAAAGTAAAACTGTAAAACATGAGTAATTTATGGATCATTAGGTGGGAATGGAAGATAGATGGTGTACCTAGTCTGTTAGAGAGAATGTGAGGTCACCATTATGGATCTTTATGTTGGGGTGTACCAATAAACTAAGGGGTAAGGTTGTGTCCAGGACCGACGAAACATCGTCTTTCCCTTAGAAGGTCATAAAATATGTAGGGTAATCAAAGTGTAATGGTAAGGAGGGTATACTTGTGGGTAGCCACTAATAAAATTTAGTGCCTTGGAAAGGGAGCCTTGGGGTGTCATCCCATTATAGTTCCTAGTACTGTAGCGAGCCCCTTATAGGGTAGCCCTCGGGAAGTCCATGGTTAACCCTAAAGTGTAGGAATAAATGGCGGTGTAAGATTAACTTAATAATGCACACACCCACACCCGGTGATTACAGGAGGTTAGTTTGTTTGGTTTTATGAGCAGTAGGATCGGTGGTTGTAGCAGTGGGCTAGCTAGTCTGGTGAGCTTGTGACTCAGTAATGCTTGTTGGTACGGACGAGTTAGTCCGGCGAACCGTTGGCTCGGAAGGTTATGATGACGGGCAGGTTAGCCCAGGGAGCTTATGGCTCGGGACATATTAGGACATGTTGTATGTGCATAAGGTGGTGGGTCATTAGTGTCGACGGACGTCGCACCGACGTCGATATATTGGCTCGGTAAGTGTGGTTAACACTTTACCAAAGAAAAGTCTGGTGGACTAACCAGTAAGAGTATGCAGGAGCTCCGTTGTTGTGTTCTTAGTGTTGAGGCATACGATAGGTCTAGGTTTGGTAGTGCAGATACCAACCTAGAGGTGGGCGAAGCCCAACCCACCGCTTCCGTTTGCCACTACGGAAGTATCCTGGGAGTTTTGCTAGCTTCAAAAAGGGAGAACTAAAGGTCTGTGCACATAGAGTCGTTGTGTGTGAGTTGCACTTGTATGAATATAACATTTAAACTGCATACCTTGCATGACATAGCATAAACATTGCATTTCAACCCCTACCCCCATCGTATAAATTGGTTACGGGACTCTTTATACGATAGGCCCTGATAAACGACCCCTTGGTCTATAGGTTTGTGTGAGCATTCTTATAAATTAAGGTTACTTATTCTTATTACTGTTTTTCTTAGTGCCTTTCTATACTAATGCTTTACTTATTACTAATGCTTACTTGCTACTGTTTTACTTCGTACTGCTTTACTCATTGTACTATATATTGCTTACAGATAGACCCTTCAGTAGTTAGACTCATTGTCACCTGCTTTTGATTTTACCCCTTGATGTCCTCTGCTTCATCCTTCCTGCGCGGTGCCTAGGATTCACCGGGGGAGGGGTGGGGGATTGGTTGAGTCAAGTTTAATTGATGGTCGGTGGACCTTATCATTTTAGGGGACCGAGGAGACGCTGCAGCACCAGAGGCCGGTAAAGATGGAGGCGGGGCAGTCTAGCATGGGAGCACCGATGACAGGATCCGTGAGTGTCTTATTAGCTTTAGTAGCTTTAGCTGTAGTGAGGAATTGATGTACAGGGCATGCGCCCTTTATTATTACCGTACCTTTTATTCAGTTATTCAATGTGGACCTCTTCTATTTTGAGATATTATATTCATGTGATGTGGGCTTGATTTCTAGTTAACCAATTGTATACTTTTCTTCTATTGTGATCGATATGGCCGGCAGGATTGACATTTTGTTGTGGCAACCTTCCCGATCGAGGGTGTCACCGCAAAGCGGCGATTCTGGGCATAAGACCCATGTTTTTGAAAGAAAAAATGGGGTCTTACAGATCCTAGGAAGCCCACAGGGAATGAGGATCGAATAGGCAATCATCATTCACTTCCCACTCACCAACAACTAGGACAAGTATGAGGCCGTGGTCGTAGGGCTCCGTCTGGCCAGGGAATTGGGGTGTAGGACATGGAGGTCTCAATGGACTTCATGGTGGTAGCTTGCCAGGTCAAGGGAGAGTTCGAGACAAAGGAGCCAACCCTTCAAAAATATTTGGAAAAGTTAAATAGGCTCATCGGGCAGTTCCGTACTTTCTCAATTCAACAAGTGCCGAGAGAGGAGAGCACCACGGTAGACCTCCTGGCCAAGTTTGATCGCAGGGAAGGGGGAACGGTGTCAGAACTCTTCCGGCCATCTATCGAGGAAGGCGAGTTGATGTAGGTAGACCATCAAGCATCATGGATGGACCCCTTCATCACCTTTCTAACATCGGGGCAATTCATAGAAGGGGGCATGGACAAGCGTTGACTTAGGTACAAGTTAGCATATTATTCTTTGCATGCAGAAGGATTATACTGAAAGACTCTCTCGGGACTCTTAGCCTGTTGTGTGTCAGAAGAAGAGGCCCCAAGTGTCCTAGAGGAGATCCACTCCAGAGAATGTGGAAGCTACTCTGGGAGCAGGACCCTGGAGGGAAGGATGCTGAGGCAAGTCTACTTCTGTCCTACCCTCAGCAAGGATGCAACACAATTTGTGAAGAAGTGCTCTAAATGCCAGCTGTATGCTCCTATACAACTCCTACCAGCCTAAAAACTTCGGACTATCACTGTTCCATGGCCATTCATGATATGGGGCTAGTCTTGGTAGGCCCTTTTCCCCAAGATAGTGGCCAAAGGAAGTTCCTGCTGATAATGATCGATTACTTCTCCAAATGGTTGGAGGTGAGGCACTGGCTATGGTAACATCTCAAGTTGTAAGAAATTTTGTATGGGGAGAAATAATGTCAACATGGGCTCCCATTAGCCATCGTCACAGACAATGGGCAGCAGTTTTCCAGCAACGAGTTCTTCAGCTTCTGTACCTAGCTGGGCATAGAACATCGCTTTGCGTCGGTCCACCACCCGAGGAGCAATGGGCAGGTGGAGGCAGCAAAAAAGATAATTGTAAACTTGTTATAAAAGAAAGTCGAGAACCTGAGGGGTAACTGGGTAGAACAGCTCTACTCGGTCCCTTGGGCCTTAAGAAGCACGCCGAATACAGCCACAAGGGAGACCCCATTCAATCTCTCCCATAGGTTTGAGACCATGCTCCCATTTGAGTTTGAGGTAAGGACACCCAGGGTGGTCGCGACAAGTAAGGGAGATGAAGAATGGCGAGTCGAAAATGTGGTAGAGCAGAAGCTGCCATTAGATCCGGTAGAAAAGCTCTGGGACCTTGAAATCGTCCGACAAGAAGATGTCAAGAAATGGATGGATCGATACTTTAACAAGCACATCTGAGTGAACTGGTTCAAGAAGGGGAATTTGGTCCTGAAGAAGGTCAACGCATTTGGAAGGGGAGCCGCGGTCGGAAAGCTCAATCCCAATTGGGAAGGTCCTTACATTGTAGAGGAAGCACTCAAGTCGGGGGAAGGGGGGGGGGGGGGGGGGGGGTGGGGTATCACCTACGGGATGTGGAAGGGGTACACCTTAGCCGAACTTGGATCAGAGATGATTTGAAACGTTTCTACCCATGAACTATTGTTTTTTAACCAATTGATATGATTTGATATAGTAACTCACGACTCTTCTATTATTGGCCCATATGGTGTGCAAGTTAAAGGTTGTGTTGGATTACCGGAGATGATTTCGCTGTCAGGCCTCACTGGTCGGTGTGTTGAGTCGATCTCTAGAGAGGCTGGCAAGTGAAGGGTTGTGCTGGATTGCCTCGGTTGATTCTGCTGTCGGTCTCTCACAAGCCGGTGGGTCAGGTCGATCTCCTGAGAGTCTGGCTTGTGAAGGGTTGTGAGGGATTGCCCTGGATGTTTCTGGTGTCAGGCTCTCACTAGTCGGTGGGTCAGGTCGATCTTCAGAGAGGATGGAAAGTGAAGGGTTATGTTGGATTTCCCAGGATGATTCTGCACCCGGGCTCTCACTATCCAGTTGGTCAGGTCGATCTTCGGAGAGCCTGGCAAGTGAAGGGTTGTGCCGAATTGCCCCGGATGATTCCGCTACCGGGCTCCCACTAGCTAGTGGATCAGGTCGATCTTCGGAGAGGCTAGCAAGTGAAGGGTTATGTCGGATTGCCTAGGATGATTCCGCTGTCGGGCTCTGACTAGAAGGTGGGTCAGGTCAATCTTCAGATAGGCTGGCAAGTGAAAGGTTATGCTGGATTGCCCTGCATTATTCCGCTGCCGGGCTCTCACTAGCGAGAGGATCAGGTCGATCTTCGAAGAGGCTGACAAGTGGAAGGTTGGGCTGGATTACCCAAGATGATTCCAATGCCAGGCTCTCATTAGATGGTGGTCAGGTCGATCTCAAAAGAGGCTGGCGGGAAGGAACAAGAAGTTATCCTCAGGGAAGTTCCACTTACAGGATCCTCCTAGCTACTAAGGTTGGGGGGTCATATGGAGTGGCAAGGCGATATTGGACTCGCCCCGCAGATGCTCACAAAATTGTGAGACGCGGGGTTCCCCATAGGGCAGGGTTCCGCTCGCAAGGCCTGGGCAACTCGGCCTGATGACATTATAGATGGGCGAGCCCGATGTCCCAAAATCCAACCGCAAGACCAGAGCCATCGACAGAAATGGAATAAGTCAGATAACACACATGAGATGGCATAGGCAAAGCACCTCTTACGACATCTCAGGATAGGAGAGCCCGGGGTTCGTGGAAGTGAATGAGGTCAAAAGGCATACATGAGCCCGATGCGCATGCTTTGCAAGTACCGCGTGAAATGTGCACGAGTATCGTATGAAAGGTGCGTGAATGCACTACGACGAGGTGAAAATAAATGAGAAAAGACAAAATGAGAAGTTTCATTTCATTTCATCAAAAAATGTTCTATTACATGGGTTGCGACGATTTTGTGCCTGCCAAAAAAAATTAAAAATTCAATTTTAATAGCATATAAGCACTAGTAGTTATCCTCGGACCACTCACTCTCACCACCAGTAGAGGTAACATCGTCGGACTCGAGCAGCGGTAGGAACATCTCCATGAACACATCCTCAACGGTCAGCCGTGATGCCTCGCCGGACAAGAGGACTACTACCTGTAGGGTGTGAAAGATGTCCTTCACCGCCACAATCACGTTCTCCTGCTTCATCTCCTCTAGCTCGCATTGTGAGTACATCTCAGTCTTTCCGCTTTGAGGAGGCGGAGAAAGGACGACCCGGGTCATCTCGTTATTCTAGTCCTTCAGCTCGAGGTTTTCCTTCTCCAAGTCAGAGGTGCGGGCGAGAAGTTGACTGGCGGCCTCAGAATCCAGCAAAGGAGTGAGTTAGCCAAATGAAAAGAGCAGGAATGGAGGGAGGCGATTACTTCAACAACTTACCATCCCACCTTGAAGGCTGGTGAAGAGTCCATTGAAAATATCAAACTTCTCTTAATGGATGGCGACCTCGTCTATAGCCTCATTTACCTCGAGCTTGAGCTCTTCAGAATGTCATTCCATCTGGAAGAAGCACCGGCCCATCATTTGTGTGAGCTCCATGGTGTAGAGTTGGGCTCATGCGCTCTCGTGGTGGAGCAACAGTCTCATCATGTCGTCAAAAACCGCGGCATCCTCCAAGCAATAAAGCCCAAATGAGAAGGCAAAGGCCTGACCGCCGATGTTCTCCTGCTCTAGCCAGGAGAGGAGGAGTTTTAACACAGAGGACCTGTTAGCCTCCTGATCCCATCACAGCAGGGGCTCTCCAACCTCATCTCGGTGCTTCGCGCCGAGACCAAAGTTTGAATGGCTCGCAAGCGCGGGAAAACCCGGCATAACAATGACCTCTCTAGTGACCTCGCTGGTTTCTTTATCTGCGGGCAGGCTCGCCGAAGGGTTTTCTCCTGGCAGGTCCCTAAGGACCCGCTTTCCCTTACTAGGGGTTAAGGGTTTCTTCTTTTTGGGCACCAGGTGTGAGGAAAGCGTCTCGCGGTTCGTTGGTTTGGGCTGCTTCCTGCCAGGGGAGCGGAGGTGCTGGGAGTGTCCCAACAAGTAGTTGCGGATGCGTTGGCAAGCATGACTCGAGGTAGGATAGTCCTGGCCCTCGCGTAAGTGGGTAGAGTGGATGGCCCCGTTCGTTTGAGAATTGCCCACAATGATAAGAGGTTAGCTAATGGAATAAGAAGAAAGAATGTGAAGGCAGAGGCAAACACAAGTAGTACCGGCCCCAGGTAGCACGGGGAGAAGTGAATTGACGTTTCTCTGAAGATATGCAAACTCAAAGTTCTTCGTTGAGAAGAACTTGAAGAGCTAGACATCATGACCATCGAGTATGGGAGGTTGGTAGTTCGCTTTGTCATGCTGGAAGGGTGAGATGGGGATGTTGTCGAAGTGCCCCTTCACAAAAATTAACTTCTGGAGCCAGTGATGGCTCTTATTGACTGTCTCGCAAACCTGGCATGATGGCACGCAAAGTAGGCGGTCCTGTCCTTGTACGCCCAGAAGGAGAACAGCTTGCGGAAGACCATCAAACTGAACTCGATTCACTCTTACCTCAGGAAATAAGCAAAGACGACTATGGAGTTGACTGAGTTGGGGTTCAGTTGGCCCAGTATCATGCCAAAGTACTTAAGTACCTAGCAAACCAACGACCACAAGGTTAAGAAACAAGTGCAAATGTGAGAAGGAATATCATAAAGTGAATAAATACCTGGCGAACTTTCAGCCATAAGGGCAGCCACAGGCCGACATCATAGTGAGCGGCGGGAATAGCGAGATCGTCCGGCGTGAGGTCGTTGATAGACTCCATCTTCGATGGCTGGCGAGCAGAGTACCCGGGTGAGATATAATGGACGACCACTGCATGGTATTCGCTCTCGAAGAGCAAGCAATTCATGAAAGAGTGGTACAAGAAAGTCCAAGCGCACTTGGCTCAGCCTTCGACATTGCCAACGTCACCATCCATCTAATAAACGTTACTGAGAGCTAACAAGAAAAACAAACGCGAGCATGAGAAGAGAGGCACAAGGTCTCAAAAGAGAAAGGAGCGGAAGGTTACAACGATAAATGCGGTAGTTAGGCGTGGGACGGGACCAATTTATTAGAAAATAGAAAGGACGGGAAGAAATCGAAGAGGCAAATGTGTGGTTAGCAGAATTTCTTTTCTACATTCCTTGATCCTCGAGCCGTCCCCTATTCCTCACCCGCTCAAAACAATACAGCAAAGCAAGCTCATTGTTGTAACGCCCCTGATTTTTCCGGTATTTGTCTAATTCAGTGTTGGCGTGTTAATGACGTCGGGGCGTTACTTCTAACGTCGAGTTAGCGGCGCATTGCCGTTTGCGCATTTTCGCGTCCGTTTGGGTCAAGTCGACCAAAATTTCCGACGACTCGGAATTGGAAAATTTTATGTTAGGAAATTAGATTATTTAATTTTAGACTTGTCTATCAAGTTTCGTCGCGGTCCGAGCCATTTTGGAGCATCGGCGCATTTTAGAAGTTTTGTATATATTTAAAGCTCGCCATAACTTCCGCCATTCATATCTCGAAAACTGCACGTCGGATTTTGATTCCAACTTCGTCGTTGGATTCGTAGCGCCGTCGTTCACCTTAGGCGAGATTTTCGTTGGATTCGGCGTTCGTTATTTTTTGTGATAAAATAATAATAATAATAATAATAATATTATTATTATTATTATAAAAATTATGCACGTATATATATATACATTCATTCAAGCTTGCGTCGATTACCTTCTTCCCCTTCTCAAAGCATGCATTGAATCCTTCTTCCCCTTCTCAAAGCATGCGTTGAATCCTTCTTCTCCTCTCGAAGCATGCGTCGATTTCTTCCCCTGCGTCGACTTCCCGTCCTTGCGTCGACTTCCCCCTGCGTCGACTTCCAAACCCCCCTTGCGTCGACTTCCAAATCCCCCTTGCGTCGACAACTTCAGCTCCTGCTATTATTAATAATAATAATAATGATATTATTATTAAAAATTATATGATGTTGCCTAAAAGGAGACGAACCTTCTGCTTCTTCCTCATTCTGTCTGAACCAGAGAGAAAAGCGAGCGACGGGAGTGGCGATTTCGTGAATCTTCCGGACGCCGCCGGCGGAGATCCGGTGGTCGAAATCGCGAGCCAAGCATAGATTCGGAAAGCTCTCGACGAGAGCTTCGTCCTCGTGGTAATTCCCTTCCGCTTCGTGAAACTTTTTCGTTAGGTCTTTTGTACCCTAACCTTTTCTAGCCCGATCTCTTGTAGATCTCGACTCCTCTCGCCTTCTCGTAACCCGATCTACAACGGGGAGCGATTCAGAGAGTTTTTCCAGCAAAACTAAGGCAAGTGGTGTTCTTCCCCTTTCTCTTTCTCTTTGCCATATAACCGCTCCAAGCCGGTGCTCTTGATCTAACTGCGCCATATCTCCATTTTTTCTCTATTATTGCTGTTAATAATTTGATATTATGCTATTTAATAAAAGAAACAAAAGGATTTTTGTTAACTTCATATCTCTTTATTTTCTCGTTTGCTACCTGCCTTATGGTATGATATGTTCTGTTGGGCCTCGCCCCTTTTCCTTTGAAATTGCATGAAAATATGAATTCTGTTGGAGGTCGTACACGATGTTGGCGGTGCCACCGGTGCGATGCTCTTTAATTTAATAAATTCTGTTAGAGGTCGTACGCGGTGTGGTTTTTGCCCCCTGTGCGGTGCTCTTTTAAGCTTTTGATTAGGAGGTCGTACGCGGTGTGGATTTTTCCCCCGGTGCGGTGCTCTCTTAAGCGTGTGATTGGGAGGTCGTACGCGGTGTGGTTTTTTCCCCCGGTGCGGTGCTCTTCTTTTGTTTGAGCTGATCAGTCTCTATAATTCTGAACAAGAGCAACATGATTAATAATTTGAAAACGGATGGCTTTTCTTTTGCTTATGGCGAGTTTTGTCATCGCCTGTGTTCTCACATTTGTTTGGTGAGCATATTCTGCTGATTTTTAGTTGTTCTGCTGCTTCCCTTTCTGCTGATGATTAGATACTTCTGCTGTTTCTTTTCTTGTCGATTACTTGCTGCTAGCTTTCTCATGACTGACCCTTGCAGCTTCTGTTTCCCTCCGGTCTCGCGGAGGTGTGCTTACTTTCTTATTTTCTGCACCACTTGTACTTGTTTCTGTGGTGTTCTTTCTTTGAATGCCTCAGGTTCTGGACAGTAGCAGGTGTTAGTGCGGAGCTTCTTTAGTTGCCGTCTTCTGACTCTCTTGAGGTAGAGTATTCTGTGGACTTGTCAGCCCATGGGTTCGTGTCAGGTGTTGACGCCCGTGGTCCCGTTTAGTTAGATTTTGTTTCACTGCTGATGTTACTTGTGGTTCACTTTTGGACACTTGTTCTGGAATGGTTAGACATTGGTTGGCTTCATGGCCCTTGTTAGATATGTTAAGGTAATTGTTGCATTGCATATCATGTTTTTGAAATGTTAATCTCACTACTTTCTGCGCGTGATAAATCTACCTTTATATATAGTAAATCCACTCTTTCGATCTTGCATGGTGCACCTCACTAGGTCTTCATGTTCACTTAGGCCACTAAGTAATTAAGTCAAGTATTTTTTTTCCGCCGCGTAAAACTATATTTTAAAAGCGTGGACTAGTTGATTCACCTAGCCGAGGGACGCGGCTTGTTAGTCTTTTTGCATAAATTATATTTAAATCTCTTTGAGTTAATAATAATATTTGTTTGATTGCGAAGATGGATGAATTGCCTTAACGTCAGTAGGTGTTCCCTACGTGATGTGGCATCACAATGCATAGCTTTCCCTACTCTGATAGCATTTTAAATGTCGGGAAAATGCGGGTTGTGACAGTTGGTATCAGAGGTAGGTTCTGTGAAAAAGGTAGTTGGGTGGGTTGGCGTGTGAGCCAAACAACCGCTATCCTAAGCAGAACCTCATAAGATCATTTCATTGTATACACACACCGATATGTCATCAATATGTCTCGACTGAAGCATAGACACCACACTCATAGCATGATAAGAAGTATACGGGGCATATTATGTAGTATGAGATGCATAATATGTGTTTGTATATGGATCCACCATAGGAGGCAACATGTGACGGTTATGTAGTATGGGATGCATAACCACCATTACATGGATGCCCATTAACACGTTTTCTTTTTTCGTTACATGTAATGTTATGTAGTATGGGATGCATAACATTACATGTGTACGCCGCTCATAACATGCATTAAGGCCTCTTTCTAGAATGCATAGCACTGCATACATTCATATCATCGCATAAGCACGCGTGCCAAGTTAAAGACATACCAGATGACATATGTACACACATGATTTGGAAAGAAATTTAAATGTTCATGCACTCATGTCATAGCACAAGAGTCAATAGGATGATGGTGCATCATCCTAAGTTAATCATGGCATCATTTCATGAAATTCCAGAACAAGGTAACAGCAATAGCAGGTTGTTTTCTTTCCTGTTCTGAAACGATCCGTGAATTTTTCCGAGTCTGTTTGGCTTAAGCTTTGTTAGCCTGTTTCTGATTGAATGTCCATCCTTTTTGTAGACATGTCTCGTAGGAGAGTGACACGATCGACCCCCCTGCCTAAGGGAGAGTCTTCTGGTGGTCAGAATGAGTCTGTGATCGAAAGCCTGCGACAGAGCAATGAGGCTTTGACGAGATAGTTGGTCGCGATGCAGGCTCAGATTCAGTCTTTGGTGTCTGCTGCCTCGGTAAAGCAGCCTGTTGTGCAAGAGCCGGTGGTGAGTCCAGCCGCTCCTGCTCCCCTAGTGCCCCCAGTGGCATTGCCACCGGAGATGAACTTCATTTCACGCTTTCAGCGGTTGGGACCTCCTACCTATGATGGTAGGGCAGACTTCATGGCCCTGGATGATTGGGTGATCAGCATGGAGGAGATGTTCTCCTATTCAGGTGTCTCGGAGGCTTCGAAGGTGATGGTGGATGCATTTCAGTTGAAGGGTTTGGCGAAAGGTTGGTGGATTAGGGAAAAGGAAGGTCTCGCCGAGGGGTGCTCTTGGGAGACGTTTAAGGGGTTGTTGCTTAAGAAGTTCCTCCCTTCGGTTGAGCGCGACCGATTGACGAACAACTTTCTGCATCTGAAGCAGAGGCAGCTCACCGTCAGTGAGTACGAGATCGAGTTCAGCAAGTTGAGCAGATTCACCCCCGAGTTGGTGGCCTCGGAGGAAGGTAGAGTGAAGCGGTTTTTTGAGTGGTCTCACTGGCGACGTCCAGCAGGAGGCTAGCGCCTATGGGTCAAAGACTTATGCTTAAGCGGTGGAGACCGCATTGAAGGCCAAATCTATTGAGAAGACGAAGATTCATGGGCAGCAGGCAAAGAGTGATAAGAGGAAATCTGATGATCGGGAGAGTTCTAAGGCGTCTCACTCGGACTCGAAGAAGAGGGGTGTGGGGCACTGTAGCTTCTGTGGCAAGCAGGGCCACCCGCTCGAAAGGTGCTTCAAGAGGCTCGAGGCGCTGGAGCCGTTAAAGGTTAGTGCAATTCAGGACGCACCTAAGGCGATCCCAGTGTGCTCTTTCTGTTCCAATCCCGGGCATGAGGCGGCCCGATGTTACAAGAAGGCCGGTTGTTGTTTCCTGTGTGGGCAAAAAGGACATCGTAGGGCCGACTGCCCGAATTCGCAGACCGTGACTTCAGCGGTTCCTCTACAGACCTTGCCGCCGCCCCCGCAGTTCGTGGGCAAGACTAAAGGCAAGCTTAATGTGCTGACTAGAGAGGAAGCTCAAACCTCAGCGCACGTGATATCCGGTTAGTATCTTTCCTCCTAACTTGTTCTCGTTTTTCTGAATTTAGTTAGCTTACTAGTTGTCTAGTGACGCAGGCTTATTTAGGTGAATTCAAGGTGAAGAATAAGTGGGCGCGTGTCCTGTTTGATTCGGGAGAGTCTCACTCTTTTGATGCTAGAAGTTTTGTTGATAGGCACCGATGGTCTGTTGATCGGTTGGTTGGTGCCTTGTCCGTTAAGTTTTCGTCTGGAGATCAGGTTACGTCAGATCGGGTTATCCGGGATTGCCCCATTTCTTTGGGTGGTATCCAGGTTCTGGCAGATTTGAAGATGCTAGATTTGGCAGATTTTGACGTGATTCTCGGGATAGACTGGTTGTCCAAGTATGATGTCGTGATCAAGTGCAAGGAGAAGCGGCTAGATTTCAAGTTGGGTGACGGGCGTCCTTTGAGCGTTTATGGTTTACCTCGGGAGAGTTCTCCGATTATTTCTGCGGTACGTGCCCGCCGAGCTTTAGCCTCTGGTTGTTTGGGTTTTCTGGTTTCTATCTGCGCTGTGGATGCTTCTCGTGTGGAGCCAACCGTGGAGGGTATCCCGGTGGTGCGAGAGTTTCCCGATGTTTTTCCGGACAAGCTTTCCGCTCTTCCTCCCGAAAGAGAGGTGGATTTTTCCATAGACCTCGAACCAGGCACCCGGCCCATTGCCAAGGCACCGTATCGCATGGCGCCTCTTGAATTAGAAGAATTGCGTGTTCAGTTGGATGAACTTCTGGAGTGTGGTTTCATTAGACCGAGCACTTCTCCATGGGCTGCTCCTGTTCTCTTTGTGAAGAAGAAGGATGGTTCCATGAGGCTGTGTATCGATTATCGGGAGTTGAACAAGGTGACGATCAAGAATAGATATCCGTTGCCGTGGATTGATGATTTATTCGATCAGCTGCGTGGGTGCACCAAATTCTCGAAGATTGATCTTCGTTCAGGCTACCACCAGTTGAGGGTTCGTGAGTCAGACATTCTTCTGACGGCTTTTAGATCCCGGTACGGGCATTACGAGTTCCTCGTGTTGTCCTTTGGTTTGACCAACGTGCCTTCTGCGTTCATGGATCTGATGAACCGGGTATTCAAGGACTTTCTTGACCGTTTTGTAGTCGTCTTCGTTGACGACGTTCTCATCTATTCTCGTAGTGATGAGGAGCATGCCTATCACTTGCGTCTGTTTCTGTCTGTCTTGAGAGAGCATAAGTTGTATGCTAAACTGAGCAAGTGCGAGTTTTGGCTGCCTCAGGTGTCCTTTTTAGGACATGTGGTGAGCAAGGATGGAATCTCCGTTGATCCCGCCAAGATTTCAGCGGTGATGGATTGGAAGAGACCTTCTACTCCAAAGGAGATTAGGAGTTTCTTGGGTTTGGCCGGATATTATAGGAGATTTGTGGAGGGTTTCTCCACATTGTCCGCTCCGATGACCCAGCTTACGCAGAAGAATGCCGCCTTCATTTGGAGTGATAAGTGTGAGGAGGCTTTCCAAGAGCTGAAGAGAAGGTTGTGCTCTGCACCAATTCTCATTCCGCCTATCGAGGGAGTGGAGTTTGCGGTGTATGTTGATGCTTCCCACATCGGACTTGGATGCGTTCTGACGCAAGAGGGAAAGGTGATCGCTTATGGATCTAGGCAATTGAAGGTTCATGAGAAGAATTACCCTACTCATGATTTGGAGTTTGCGGCAGTGATCTATGCCCTGAAGCTGTGGAGACACTTATTGTATGGCGCTGTGTGCAAGATCTATACTGATCATAAAAGCTTGAAGTATGTATTCACACAAAAGGAGCTGAATTTGCGCCAACACCGATGGTTGGAGTATGTTGCTGATTATGAAGTGGATATCCTTTATCATCCCGGTAAGGCCAATGTGGTGTCCGATGCGTTGAGTTGGAAGACGGCTCAGATCTTCAATTTATCTGTTCAAGCCTTAGTTGAGGAGTTTCTTTTGATGGATATTTCGGCGGTGAGCCGTGGCGAGGGCACTCGTTTGGAGGCAGAAGAGCCTTCGTGGATCACCCTCACAAGGTTACGTTAGAAAGAAGACCCAGATCTTCAGCATCTCCGAGGAAGGACCGAGAAAGGAGAATTATCTGATTTCTCCATTGATGAGCTTGGTACCCTCTTGTGTAGAGGTAGATTCTGTATTCCGGCGGTGGAAGATATTCGAGTTATGATTTGCAGGGAGGCTCACGGATCTGTGTCCTACCACCCGGGTTCCACCAAGATGTATAGAGATCTGAAGCATATCGTGTGGTGGTCGGGCATGAAGAACGACATTGACAAATTTGTATCGGAGTGCTTCACATGCAAGCGGGTGAAGGCCGATCATGGCAGACCTGGAGGAAAACTGACCCCTTTGGAGATCCCCATGTGGAAATGGGAAAGCATATAGATGGACCTTATTACGGGTTTGGCGAGGTCCCCTCGTGGACATGATTCAGTTTGGGTGATTGTTGATCGATTGACGAAGTGTGCGCATTTCGTCACCTTCAAAGTCGGCTATTCTATGAAGAAGATAGCAGAGTTATATTTGGATGAGGTCATTCGTTTGCATGGAGTACCTGTGAGTATCGTGTCAGATCGAGACTCCAGGTTTACGTCGCGATTCTGGCAGAGCTTACAGGGAGCTTTGGGCACCGACCTCAGGTTTTCGACCGCATACCAACCGCAGACCAATGGTCAAACGGAGCGAGTTAATCAGATTGTGGAAGACATGATCAGGTGTTATATTTTGGAGCATGGTGGAGCTTGGGACGAGCGCCTCAGACTCATGGAGTTTGCATATAATAATAGCTTCCAAGAAAGTCTGCAGATGGCCCCTTTTGAAGCGTTGTATGGGAGGCGCTGCAGGACTCCCTTGTTTTGGGCTGAAGTCGGTGAGAGACCGTTGCTAGGTCCGGAAGCTTTGATGGAAATGGAAGAGGCGGTGACTAATATTCGGGAGAAGCTCCGCGTTGCTCAGGAGCGGTACGAAAAGTATGCCAATCAAAGAAGGGCAGATCTGGAGTTTGCGGTTGGGGACAGTGTTTTTCTGAAGGTCTCTCCGATGACAGCCGTTAAAAGATTTGGGAAGAACCACAAGTTGGATCCCAGATATGTTGGGCCATTTCAGGTCGTTGAGCGCATCAGAGTGTCCGCTTATAGATTGGAGTTACCTGCTACCTTCCCTGGCGTCCATGATGTGTTCCATGTGAGTTAGTTAAGGAAGTGTGTCCGCAGCAATCGTCAAGTCCTCGATTCGATACCTCAGATTCAGCCCAATTTATCTTATGTTGAGGAGCCTGTTCGGATTTTGGAAGCCCAAGAGCGGGTGTTGCATAGGAAATCCATCCCCATGGTAAAAGTTCTTTGGCGAAATCATGACGTCGAGAGAGCAACATGGGAGCTGGAATCGGCTATGCGGGAATCTCATCCGCACCTCTTCTTTTAATTAGCTCAGGTAAATCTTCTTCCTGCACCTTTCATCTCCTCATTTAAATAGCTCAGATGGATTTATTTTCCTGTACCATATATTTTGCCCAAGTGATGTTCCTGCACCAAATAATTATTCATCTTAAATCTTCTTTCCTACACCATGTACCTATCTTTATGTTGTTTTCTGCCCTTATGTCAAGTTTCAGGACGAAACATTCTCTTAGGGGGAGTGGCTGTAACGCCCCTGATTTTTCCGGTATTTGTCTAATTCAGTGTTGGCGTGTTAATGACGTCGGAGCGTAACTTCTAACGTCGAGTTAGCGGCGCGTTGCCGTTTGCGCGTTTTCGCGTCCGTTTGGGTCAAGTCGACCAAAATTTGCGACGACCCGGAATTGGAAAATTTTACGTTAGGAAATTAGATTATTTAATTTTAGACTTGTCTATCAAGCTTCGTCGCGGTCCGAGCCATTTTGGAGCCTCGGCGCATTTTAGAAGTTTTGTATATATTTAAAGCTCGCCGTAACTTCCGCCATTCATATCTCGAAAACTGCACGTCGGATTTTGATTCCAACTTCGCCGTTG
Organism: Dactylorhiza incarnata; assembly: GCA_033032865.1. Classification (NCBI taxonomy): domain Eukaryota; kingdom Viridiplantae; phylum Streptophyta; class Magnoliopsida; order Asparagales; family Orchidaceae; genus Dactylorhiza; species Dactylorhiza incarnata. The sequence goes on along the minus strand of JAWHQI010000429.1, from coordinate 910,266 downwards.
GATTCGTAGCGCCGGCGTTCACCCTAGGAGAGATTTTCGTTGGATTCGGCGTTCGTTATTTTTTGTGATAAAATAATAATAATAATAATAATAATAATAATAATAATATTATTATTATTATTATTATAAAAATTATGCATGTATATATATATATATACATTCATTCAAGCTTGCGTCGATTACCTTCTTCCCCTTCTCAAAGCATGCGTTGAATCCTTCTTCCCCTTCTCAAAGCATGCGTTGAATCCTTCTTCTCCTCTCGAAGCATGCGTCAATTTCTTCCCCTGCGTCGACTTCCCGGCCTTGCGTCGACTTCCCCCTGCGTCGACTTGCAAACCCCCCTTGCGAAGACTTCCAAATCCCCCTTGCGTCGACAACTTCAGCTCCTGCTATTAATAATAATAATAATAATGATATTATTATTATTAAAAATTATATGATGTTGCCTAAAAGGAGACGAACCTTCTGCTTCTTCCTCATTCTATCTGAACCAGAGAGAAAAGCGAGCGACGGGAGTGGCGATTTCGTGAATCTTCCGGACGCCGCCGGCGGAGCTCCGGTGTTCGAAATCGCGAGCCGAGCATAGATTCGGAAAGCTCTCGACGAGAGCTTCATCCTCGTGGTAATTTCCTTCCGCTTCGTGAAACTTTTTCGTTAGGTCTTTTGTACCCTAACCTTTTCTAGCCCGATCTCTTGTAGATCTCGACTCCTCTCGCCTTCTCGTAACCCGATCTACAACGGGGAGCGATTCGGAGAGTTTTTCCAGCAAAACCTAAGGCAAGTGGTGTTCTTCCCCTTGCTCTTTCTCTTTGCCATATAACCGCTCCAAGCCGGTGCTCTTGATCTAACTGCGCCATATCTCCATTTTTTCTCTATTATTGCTGCTAATAATTTGATATTATGCCAGTTAATAAAAGAAACAAAAGGATTTTTGTTAGCTGCATATCTCTTGATTTTCTCGTTTGCTACCTGCCTTATGGTATGATATGTTCTGTTGGGCCTCGCCCCTTTTCCTTTGAAATTGCATGAAAATATGAATTCTGTTGGAGGTCGTAAATGATGTTGGCGGTGCCACCAGTGCGATGCTCTTTAATTTAATAAATTCTGTTAGAGGTCGTACGCTGTGTGGTTTTTGCCCCCGGTGCGGTGCTCTTTTAAGCTTTTAATTAGGAGGTCGTACGCGGTGTGGTTTCTGCCCCCTGTGCGGTGTTCTCTTAAGCGTTTGATTGGGAGGTCATACGCGTTGTGGTTTTTGCCCTCGGTGCGGTGCTCTTCTTTTGGTTGAGCTGACCAGTCTCTATAATTCTGAACATGAGTAACATGATTAATAATTTGAAAACGGATGGCTTTTCTTTTGCTTATGGCGAGTTTTGTCATCGCCTGTGTTCTCACATTTGTTTGGTGAGCATATTCTGCTGATTTTTAGTTGTTCTGTTGCTTCCCTTTCTGCTGATGATTAGATACTTCTGCTGTTTCTTTTCCTGTCGATTACTTGCTGCTAGCTTTTTCATGACTGACCCTTGCAGCTTCTGTTTCCCTCCGGTCTCGCGGAGGTTTGCTTACTTTCTTATTTTCTGCACCACTTGTACTTGTTTCTGAGGTGTTCTTTCTTTGAATGCCTCAGGTTCTGGACAGTAGCAGGTGTTAGTGCGGAGCTTCTTTAATTGCCGTCTTCTGACTCTCTTGAGGTAGAGTATTCTGTGGACTTGTCGGCCCATGGGTTCGTGTCAGGTGTTGACGTCCGTGGTGCCGTTTAGCTAGATTTTTGTTTCACTGCTGCTGTTGCTTATGGTTCACTTTTGAACACTTGTTTTGGAATGGTTAGATATTGGTTGGCTTCATGGCCCTTGTTAGATATGTTTAGGTAATTGTTGCATTGCATATCATGATTTGAAATGTTAATCTCACTACTTTCTGCGCGTGATAAATCTACTTTTATATATAGTAAATCCACACATTCGATCTTGCGTGGTGCACCTCACTAGGTCTTCATGTTCACTTAGGCCACTTAGTAATTAAGTCAAGTATTTTTTTTCCGCTGCATAAAACTATATTTTAAAAGCGTAGACTAGTTGATCCACCTAGCCGAGGGACGCGGCTTGTTAATCTTTTTGCATAAATTATATTTAAATCTCTTTGAGTTAATAATAATATTTGTTTGATTGCGAAGAAGGATGAATTGCCTTAACGTCAGTAGGCGTTCCCTACGTGACGTGGCATCACAATGCGTAGCTTTCCCTACTCTGATAGCATTTTAAATGTCGGGAAAATGCGGGTTGTGACAATTGTGGGCAAAGTAAGCGTATTGCAGGCGAGGCGAGCCCAAGACAAATCGCTTACAAGAACATAAAAAATAAAAATAAAAATGAGAGAATGCAGCACAAGCAGTAATATCGCAGTACGAGTAAATACAAGCGAAAGCCCGATTGCGGGCGAGAAACACCAAAAAGTACTAATAAGATTGTTCATAGGGCTGATGATGAAAGAATTTAAATGAATGAGAAATACCTTTTCAGGGATCGCTGAGCAGATATGAGCACGAGCAGGATCAGTATTACATCCACCTCCATCGACCTTAGCCTCGCACCCGCCGAGATCGACGACACATGAGGATAATGGTAGGCTCGAATGACACGGAGCTCCAGCTGCATCAAGCGCGCCTGATCCTCCGCTCGTGAATGGTGCACCCTTGGGGAGGCGACCTCGATGTGAGTATCCAACCACAGCTCAGTGAGGAGCCGCATGTAGTCATCCTTGAGGGCGGCGATCCAGTCCTCGGAGGACGCCTTATCCTCCCGCACCTGGTTATAGAGGTCGTCCAGCATACGACCGTATTTCCCTGGCACCATGATAGTTTGCCTCTTCAGCATCTCGGGGTCTCGGGGATCGTCCAAGAAGTCAGTGATCCCTTCCGGCGAAGGCAGGAGGGGAGAGCTCTTCCTACCTGAAGTCAAGGCTGGCAGGGGAGATCTCACAGACACCTTCAAGTAAGTATGTCAGTCTAATGAAGGAGAGGTGCAAATGATCGCTAAGGCACTAACCAACCTGGCGAGAAGATAATCCCCTTGTCGTGAGGCTGATGGGAGAAGCTCGGCTACTTCTGGAAGGCCTCGGTATAAGTGAACATAACCGACTTCAACGGGCCAAGAGGGTGCTACGCATTGCTGGCAATTTGGAGGGTGGCGGGTAGCGAGCTGTCAAGACCCTTCTCCCCTAGTGGTCAAGTTTCTGGGATCGTTGTGGTCACATCCAGTGGGACCAACGTTCCTGGTAGAGAGTTGCATCTTCCAGGCATCGCGAGGAGGGTGTCTGCAAGAGGCGACAACGGAGGAAAATCAATGGACAAGGTGAATCAGTTTGCCGGGAGGGAGGCGAGTAGCTCACCTGGTCACGACGAGGGATCGTGCAGGGCAGCGAGACCCGGTTCCACAGCCGCAGTACCGGTCCTCCAAATGGATTGAGGGTGAGCGCCCGTCAGGTCCTCACACGTTGCCTCTTCCTCGAGGAGTGCATTCTGCAAGCAAGAAAAGATGATCTTCTACCTATTCCAATGGATCAAGACAACCAACTCGTATACCTGCTGAACAAGATAGGCATCGTGTGGCAGATCCTCGAGAGAGGATCCATCCTCCCCCGTGTGGCGCCTTACCATCTTCACTTTTTTGGGCATTGGGGAAGCAACAGAGGCCCGCCAGCTGATCCAAGGCGCGAGCTCAACGGTGAATGACCGTATGTTCTCCCTTGACGCGTCGAGGCGAGCTTGGGCTTTTCTGAAAGAGTCATTTTGGTAGCTACAGTAAGAGGCGACGAAAGAGACTGAAAGGGCTGAGAAGTTCCCCGTCACTGGTGATTGGTGGTATTAATATCACTAAGGATGGGACCCACCAAAATATTCCTTCCAGGACAGCAGCCGATCTGCGAACACTAGAGGTTGGACTTTTCTTTATGAGATTAGGATAATCTCGCAAAGAGCGGGGATTGTTTACAACCCCGTGTTCACAGAAGTGTAAAATGAGACTCGGATATAGGTAAAGAAATCTGGGTTCACTGCTATGTGGCGAAGTCGGTCGCGAGGGTGAGGCTTGCCGGGCTCACCGCCTCGCGACAAGTGGGTCACGAGATCGAAGCGAGTTGGGATCACTGCCTCGCGATAAGTGGATCGCGATGGCGAGGCGAGCATGAGCTCGCCTCGTTAAGTCGCAAGGGGAGGCAAGCCGACTTCATCAGCCCCCGAGTTCTTGGTGCAATACATTATTTAGGTTTGTTCAAGCCTGTCTGCCAATAGCCATCTCAAACAGCGGAGCTTGGCTGTTGGCAGACCATTTTGGGGTGTGTTTAGCAAAATGAAAAGGCGTATTTACGTTATTAGCAGACGTACTTGGGAAAACTACGAATAGACCGTGAATGGAACCTTTGGAGAGGATCCAATTCAGGTGCTTCTTACTCCTCTGGAAAATTTTGAATTGCGTCCAAGGTTCTCCAAGGTGCCCAGCTACGGCTTTGGCTTGGGATGGGAAGCGCTCCAACATCTTTAGGGTGCGTGGTGGTACCTCCTTGCTACACCCAAGGGTCAGTTCATAGTTCTGAGTTTTCAGCCAAGTTCTCCCACGGGCCAAGTAAGTGCAAGCTGCCTCCATTTTGTGGTGAGAACTCCTCATTGGGTGGATTCTCGATTCCAACATTTTGCATCTCGTCGAAATTAACTTCGTCAGCCCCGTGGTTTAGAACAACCTGAGAATTTCCTTAAAATTGTCAGAGGCATCATTGAAAGATTCAATATCCACATTGAATCTTGAGTGAACTTTAGAACGATCCATTGATTGTGTATTACCTGCAGAAGTAAGAAAATAAAAGAGAGAGAAGCAAGAGCAAGGACGAAAGAGAGCTAGAAAGAAAGCAAGAGAGAGAATATTCAAAAGCATAGTATAATCTAACGGCTAAGTTGCTAAAAAGAAGATGATTCGTCGCAAATTAGGGTTGTTGATGCGATTACGGCAAGTGCACCGGTTGTTCAAGTAATAAAATTGGGAGAGACTCCCCGAATATCGTTCTTAGAGGACTGCAAGTTGGGTTGTATGAATCCTTGTCAGGGAAACGCTTATATAGATTCTTAAATATTTAATAAAGAGAGGGGTTTTGATGGTCGTTTTCCTAAGTTAGCAACAGAGAAAGAAAATGCGGGCCTAGAGCTCCGCTTTGCTTGTCGAGATGGGATGCAGGCCGCGATGCCGTGCTTCGGTGAGCGGGTGGATAAGAAGGCTAGCGGATGAGGGTCATAGGCACCTCGTCGCGGAACACGCAACTAGCAATTGCTAGTCTGGAGCACTACAAAGCAGTGGAGTGGAAGGCGGACTACGACGCTCCTCAAATCCCATAAACCACACAAGATCTCAAAAACATGAAATCATTTTAACTAAAACACAATGTTTATGAACATCATCCAGATTAACACACATACAAGGAAAACTCTTAAGCAATGAGCAAGGGGACAGAGAATACCGAAGCTCGAAGACTATGCTGAAGATTCTCGGCCGGAATCGTAGGGTTGTCAAGCCTCGTCCATGCTCGGTCTTCAGTTGCGTCCGGGGTCCGGAGGAGCTGTCACCTTCCTCTACTTTTACCCATCTTCTTCGTGGTCTAGCTCGAGGTAACTCTTGTTCGACACCTTGAATGCAGCGGACTTTCCGTCTATGGCATTCTTGCGCTTGTAGATGATGGAGGAGGCCAAGGAGGGAGCTTTGGCGGAAGATTTGCAAGACAATGGTTGTCGGAGCTCCTCCTAGGTCAAACGGTGGTGGAGAGGCGAAAATGGGCGGAAATGGCGGGCTTGTGAGTTTTTCCCGCGGGGGCCCCTTTGCAGTAGATTTCCTGCTTTAAATCGTAACGGTCAGAAATTTAGTCACGCACGGTCGAATGCACGACCGTGCATTGCCAGTGCGTTATTTAACGAAAAAAATGACTTGGGAAAGAAGCAGCAACGCCCGTGCATTTTACTCATGCACGGTCGAAGCCGCCCGTGCGTGAAAACGCACGACCAAATCTAAATTGGCTAAAAATTAGTCGAAACAGGCGATCGTGCATTTCCATCGCGCACGGGCAACTGCCCGTGCGTAAAAATTCACGATCATAATCAAATCACTGTTTTGCAACCCAGAAGAAGGCGCTTGACCGAAGCCGTCCGTTTGTCAAGGAAAATGCACGATCGTGCGATAAAAAAAATCACAATTTCTGGGGAAATGGGCTGATCCAACCACCTGCAAGACTAGCAATCCAGCTGGCAATACACTTCCAGAACCAATCAAACATAGAAAAAGGATTGGGGAGTACCATGTGCTTACCCCCAACAACATGGGGCGCAAACGCACACCATAACAGGCCTAAAAAGAGCACGAAGCACGTAAGTGCGCATAAATGAGCATAAGTGAAATAGAAGCACCAATAGCTCGAAAACGACGTGCACGAGAGTGAAAAGTAACCCGGATGAGTCCATAAAAGTGTATATAAATGGGACTCATCACACCCCCAGACTTAACCATTTGCTCGGCCCGAGAAAATAATCCTTTATGCGGACGAAAAAATTGATTAGCTGGCTTAACAATTGTAGAAGCGGAGTACCATGCGAAGTCGCATGCTCGCGCGCATAGAAATGCAATAAAAGAAATGTTTAATTATACAAATACTTTGTAATAATCTAAGAGCGTACATATATATTATTTCTACTCAAAGGTTGAATCACGGTGAATCGTCTGGTCTCGCATAAGAAATGTTTAATTATACAAATACTTTGTAATAATCTAAGAGCGTACATATATATTATTTCTACTCAAAGGTTGAATCACGGTGAATCGTCTGGTCTCGCATAGGAAGAAAGTAAATAGATCACTGAGATGAGCATTGCTCAAGATTGGGGTGCGGGACAAACTCCACCGAAATACATCGATGTCGGTGACCATAAGCTCTCCCTGTCACATTCTCTCCACGACACTAGATTGGTTCAAGGAGTGAGTCAGTAGGACTTTAGGTTAGAGATGGGGCTTGGGTTACGGTGAGGTAAACAAAGAAAAATATGGATGCAGAGCACACCTAACCCAACATGAGCTTAAGGTAGAGCTACCCGCACAACTATACATAAACAAGTGCAGCACACCCACAGACTTGGACTTTTGCAACATAAGTGTGTGCACCGCCTACTCCCAATACCAATACTTACAAGTTTTTCATTTTAACTTTTTCGTAACAATCTTTTTTTTTTCTGTTTCTTTTTTTTTTCTTTTTTCATTTTTCATTCTTCTTTTTCTTGTCTTTTTCAACAAATTTTTCAATAAACACACCCAAAGTTTCCACTATAAGAATTACCGCATCAACACCTCCATAATGAAAGTAAAACAAAACTAAAGCTCAGATTTAGGAGTGCGACTAGGATTGGCTTTTAAGCTATAGTGAGAAAAAGATGGAGCTGAATCAAAAGACGGGGTAGGCACAAAGGGGCTAGCAAGGGCATATGATAGGCATGAAATAAAAAGTTCAACCGGGCCACAATAATGGCCTACGTCATTCTCACGCACTAGAATTATCCTATGCCAATGCTTCAACAATCGCTTGGGGTAAGTTCTAGCCACCGAGAAAGATTCTCCTTTCTCCCAACTCGAGCAATACGAGTATAGCGATCGTTTACACACATCCCTATGCTACTGTTTAATTCACACCGGAATTGGCACTTTTGAGTAGAATAAACAATTATTAAGCAAAAAGAAAAATTACAAAACAATAAGCATAAAGAAAAATTTATTTTACACACAAATCTATGCAAGATGCGAGTACTTGACTAGAGCACTACGGGAGTCAACATTTTACTCCGTCTTACAACCCTGAGCCAACACAACAATTTTCCCAATCCTACAAAAGAAACGAGCTAGACTCGTTACGCGCCTATGATTATGTGCGCTCTCTAGTGAGTGTTGTGGTGTGCTATGAGAATGAAAAAAAAAATAAAACGACACTCTTGTAACTTCTACTATGTTGTGCTTATGTGCACGTGCAAGTGAGTAACGAAGACTACTCTCCCCCAGACTTAAATCTAATAATCACAGATTGTAATACTAGGTTCATAAAAAGAATTGGGAGGAGAGGTTACCCCATGCTCAGAAATGAGCATACAGGAAGATTGGCGTTAATCTTGAATTCAGCTTCAAAGTGTCCGCCATCGATGTCGCCATACCTGCAAAATGACAACTCCACACACGCAGAAACAAAAGTAATACAGCATAATAGGGTCGTCTCCCATAAGCCCTTTTGTTTACCATCCTTAACGTGGACCAAATACCTGTATTAAGCATAGTAGCCAAATAGTTCAAGCATAGTTCTTAGCAATTGTTCAGAATACCATAAAAGAGAACACACAAACATAGACAAAGAGATGCGAAAAGGAATAGAAGAGATCGCAAAAGTAAAAACCCAGAGAATTCATCACGATTCAGCTATAGGCTGATTTGTGACAGTTCTCCCCAGCCACACGAGATGGGAAGGAGGTGCAAGCTTTAGGGCTCAAGGGAGATTCCTCTCCCCTGCCCCTAACCTCTTCCTTCTCGTGTCAGAGGGCTGGAAAGCGCGGTTCTTGTAATAATCCAACCTGCTTTCATCTCTCCACCGTAGGAGAGCGCCAACGAGCAATAGGAGCTCGATCCAATTCATTGTTCTGCCGTTTTGGAGCAGCCAAGGGCGTCATTTCCCCACCCCCTATGGGTGATAGATCTGCCTAGCTAACCTGTTTTAAACGTTTATATTTATTATTAGCCTTAGTAGAGTTAATCGAAATGTTTTTAGCCTTGCCGGCTGTTGTGACTTCAGACGTCGCGACCTTGCCGCTCTTGTACTCAGTTTCTTCTTCACTTCTCAGCTCCTTTTCCTCAGCATGCATTTCTTTCCCTTGCTTTTTCACATCTAAAATCAACTCATTCGCAGATTTATTAGTCATAACACGTAAAAATATGATGTCGTTGGTTGTCATGGATGGGTGAGTGGGATGTGTCACCTTGGGTGACAAGGTTACACATCCACCAGGAATGTGAATGTTAGCACCACTCTCCTTCAAGAATGGGGCACCCAGGATAGGAATGGAATTATTTTCCATGGGGCCCAAGAATTGGAAGTTTGCAATAACCAAAGTTCCATCTATGACTACCTCTACATCTATAACTTCTCCTTCCATCTCCACTACCATTCCATTGGCTAGGGTAAGTGACTTCCGATCATCGTTATTGATTTTTAAATTAAGATTTCCAATGTCTTGCAATGCAAGCACGTTGCGCGATGATTCGGTATCATACAGAGCGGTGGTTTCAATGAAGTTAATTTTACATTTCACAATTAACTCGCCCTTATGCCCTTCATCCGCCTCGGTTGTGCTCTTTCCCTGCTCACGGGGATTCTTCTCCGTTGTGCTAGGAAGAGCACCTTGAGTACGCTCGAAAAGCACTTGAGCCAATTGGCCCACGTGCATTTCCATGTTTCTCATCGAGGCTGATTGGTTGGCCATATTTGTTTGGGCCATATCAACAAACTTTTCCATCATCTCTTCCACGGTACTTATCCTTTGCATAGCAGCACCTTGGGTATAACCCCGCTGAGGCGGCCTCGGTTGGATTCCGGGCGCTTGAGCATCATATTGATGTTGGCCCGGTTGCCATCGTTGGTCTGCAGTGTTTAGATACCAAGAAAAATTGGGGTGATTTCTCACACCCGGATTATACGTGTTAGAGAAAGGTGCATTGCGGTTTTGATTTTGGACAAAATTAACACTCTCTTCTAAATTGAAATTAGAGAGCTCGGAAGAGACTTCATGATGAGTCCCAATTATATACACATTTATGGACTCATCTGGGCCGATTTTCTAGTCTTTGCACTTCACTTTAGACATGTTTTCATTCCTATTTAATACTCCATGCTAAGTGCACTTCTAGGCCCGTTTTGGTGTTATTTCTTGTTCATCTTCGTTACTAGTTTTCATGCAGTGTTAAGTGCCACCTCCAGTGGCTAGACTGGTGTTGTATGTTGGAACAGGAGTCGTGCAGGTGTTCCCGGTACAATTCTGTACAGGAACACTGCGCATGATCACTGGCTCTATCGCGCACGACCATTGCTCGTGCGCCACTGATCGTGCGCACTTAAAGCCCATTTTATGAGTTCTGTTTGGCTTATCGCACGACCATTTACGATAGTGCGCACGACCACTGGTCGTGCGCTACTGGTCGTGCGAACATATATTTTATAAATTTCTTTCATTTCAGGCTCCGCCCAGGCAGCGCGCACGATCGCAGAATTCCAGTGCGCACGACCACTGGTTGTGCGCCGATGACCGTGCGCAGTATTCAGTCCAGCGCCTATATATATGCTTATTCCGATTTTAGGGCGGGATCGAGCCGCCGGGAGTGCGATTGGCAGTCCGTATGCGGGCGATTTCCATCCCTGGGCACCTCCACTTCATCGCCTACGCAAGGGGAAGTCCTCTCCAACCATTCCAAGCATTTCTCCATTGTCCGGGAGCATTCTCCACCATCCGCAAGCCCTCAAGCAGTTGTTTTTCCACTCCAGTCCGGTAAGAAGAAGAGGAATCCTGAGGTAGAAGACGACAGAACCACGTGGAGAGATCGTGACAGTTTCTCCACACCGGAAGCACAGTCCGCCCGAGCCCGGAGGTAGCTTGACAAACTACCATTCCGGCCGTGAACGGCCGTTAGTCTTCATCCATTGGTTATCTCTTTCCTCTCTCCTTCGTTGTAATCTTTGAATCTTTTAAACTTGAATATCATGATGTTTGGTTTAAATGAAATGAATATTTCTTCTCTTTTCATCATTACTTGCTTGTGAATCACTTCGCCTCCACTCATCCACTCACTCACTCACGCACTCAAGGTGTTTGATCCGTGTTAGCAAGAGCTAACGGCGTTTGTGAAGAGGTGTTTGCAACCCTCGCCTTCCCGCACTAGAGCACGCTCCATCCGCCTCACGAAGCACGGCATCGCGGCCGTTGCATCCATCTCGCCTTGTGAAGCGGTGCTTTCGACCCGCATTTCCTTCATTGTTGTTAAGAGTAGGAAAACCCAACCAAAACCCCCCTTTTTGTGTGTGTTTGTTTACGCTTGTGTAACAATAGTCACACAATACGATTCGTTTACCCAACCTGCATTCCTCAAGAGACCGACACTCGGGGATCCTATTCCCAAACTTTATTACTTGCGCGACCGGTGCACTTGCCGAAATATCGCATCACTTCACCTGTGGGACATTCGTATGCATGATGTCCAGGGTTCCCGCACCCGAGACAAGAAATGTCCATCACTGGAGGGGATGAAGTGGCAGGCTTCTTCAGCAATGTGATGGTTTCAGCTGGTGCTCCAGAGGTGCATACATCAAAAAGTCCTCTTGCGTTCCTTGGGGTGTTTTGTCCTGCAGTCCAGAATGAACTATGAGTCACGGTGTATTGTAGAATCCGCAGTGCTACTTCAGGAGTGTGGTTTAGAATGGTTCCACCGATAGCAGCATCAATCAAAGCCCTATAGTTAGGCTTGATTGCAAAATAGAAGTTCTCCACCAAATTCCATGGTTGAAACTCATGATGGGGGCATTTCCGCAGACTGTCCATGAACCTTTCCCATGCTTCCGCCAGGATTTCCTGATCGTTTTGTCGGAAGGTTGCAATCTCCCTTCTCATGCTCACTATTTTATCAACTGGGTGGAACTTGGAGAGGAATTTTCCTTGCAGTGCATCCCAGGTGGTAGCCGTGCCTGACGGAATTGTATGGAGCCATGCCTTTGCCTTGTCACGAAGGGAGAACGGGAATAACCTTAACTTCACCGTGTCATCTGCTATTCCGGCGTACCTGACTTTCCGCAGATCTCTGAGAATTCTGCAAAGTGAAGATGGGGGTCTTCACTTGCCATCCCAGAAAACTGGGCATTGTTGTGGATAATGTTCAGGATCGCCGGCTTGATCTCGAACTGATTGTTCGTGATAGCTGGGCCAAAGCTGGGACACACACTTCCCACAGTGGGAGTGGTATAATCCTGCATCGTTCTAGGCCTTGCCAGGGCCACCTCGTTCTCATCATCAGCATGACCTGCAGCGGGTGCATTCTCACCTCCGGGGTTAATCTTGTTTCTGTTGATGTTGAGATCCATGGCCACAGTAGCACGGCGACGTGCGTTCAGCGTCCTCTCAATTTCATGGTCGTACTCCAAGAACTCTTCAGGGCCTTGCCCCTGCATAAAATAGCTTACACACACAAAGAAAAACAGAAAAAGAAATAAAAAACAACTAAGAATCTTTATAGTAGCCTCCTGGAAGAAAAATTCATAAAACGCTCGCAGTCCCCAGCAACGACGCCAAAAACATGATGCGATTACGGCAAGTGCACCGGTCATTCAAGTAATAAAATTGGGAGAGACTCCCCGAATATCGTTCTCAGAGGACTGCAAGTTGGGTTGTATGAATCCTTGTCAGGGAAACGCTTATATATATTCTTAAATACTTAATAAAGAGGGGGATTTTGATGGTGGTTTTGCTAAGTTAGCAACAGAGAAAGAAAATGCGGGCCTAGAGCTCCGCTTCGCTTGTCTGGACGGAATGCAGGCCATGATGCCGTGCTTCGGTGAGTGGGTGGATGAGAAGGCAAGCAGATGAGGGTCGTTGGCACCTCGTCGCGGAACATGCAACTAGCAATTGCTAGTGCAGAGCACTACAAAGCGGTGGAGTTGAAGGCGGACTACGACGCTCCTCAAATCGCATAAACCACACATGATATCAAAAACATGAAATCATTTTAAATAAAACACAATGTTTATGAACATAATCGAGAGTAACACACATACAAGGAAAACTCTTAAGCAATGTGCAAAGGGAAAGAGAAAAATGAAGCTCGAAGACTATGCTGAAGATTCTCGGCCGGAATCATAGGGTTGTCAAGCCTCGTCCGTGCTCAGTCTTCAGTTGCGTCCGGGGTCCAGAGGAGCTGTCAACTTCCTCTACTTTTACCCATCTTCTTCGTGGTCTAGCTCGAGGTAACTCTTGTTCGACACCTTGAAAGCAGCGGAGACTTTCCGTCTATGGCGTTCTTGAGCTTGTAGATGATGGAGGAGGCTATGGAGGGAGCTTTGGCGGAAGATTTGCAAGACATGGGTTGCCAGAGCTCCTCCTAGGTCAAACGGTGGTGGAGAGGCCAAAATGGGCAGAAATCGCGGGCCTCTGAGTTTTTCCCGCGGGGGCCCCTTTGCAGCAGATTTCCCACTTTAAATACTAAACGGTCAGAAATTTAGTCACGCACGGTCGAACGCACGACCGTGCGTTGCCCGTGCATTATTTAACGAATAAAAATGACATGGGGAAGAAGCAGCAGTGCCCATGCGTTTTACTCACGCACGGTCGAAGCCGCCCGTGCGTGAAAACGCACGACCAAATCCAGATTGGCTAAAAATTAGTCGAAACAGGCGATCATGCATTTCCTTCGCGCACAGGCAACTGCCCGTGCGTAAAAAGGCACGAACAAAGTCAGATCACCATTTTGCAACCCAGAAGAAGGCGCACGACCGAAGCCATCCGTGCGTCAAGTAAAACGCACGACCGTGCGAAAAAAATAATCACGATTTCTGGGGAAATGGGCTGATCCAACCACCTGCAAGACTAGCAATCCAGCTGGGAATAATTCCAGCACCAATCAAACATAACAAAAGGATTGGGGACGTAACACCCTCCCTGTTACATAACATATAACAGATGTTCCGGCCGGGACCCCACGCCATATGAAATGAAGAGAAGAGAGCGGTACTAAAATTAGCATTTAACAGTTAAATATATAACAATCTCAACACCAGAGTCGCATAGCGGAAGCATATATTTTCTTTTATAAACCAGTGTATAGCATTGTCCACATAAGCTACTAGGAATGAAATAAATAAAAGGTTATTTACAATGTTTGTTTACATAATATAGGTGGATTCCAGACATCGGCACGCAGGCCGGCCACACATGAACAAAAGTAAACAAAAGCTTTGGCCTTCGAGGGCCAGCACAGCATAGCAGCAAGAGGCTTCAGCCCGCTATTTCCCGCTAGTCTCGCCGGGACCTGTACAAACAAATCCACCAAGCGGTGGTAAAACAGGTAACCGGTGATCTTTAGCTGACCAAGATTTATAACGACCCCACCCCACACTCGGGGCGACGGTGCTCCTTCCCTGCAAGTAAGAGTCAGCAGCATATAAATATATATCCGCAAACAACACCAACGGGGGCATACCAAGCCACCCGCTTCGTGCTCTCAAGGCACACTTTGGCATACTCCCTGAGTTACGCCCTCACGTTAAGTCTTTTTTCAACTTAGACAAGCAATTTGAGCTAGGCCGTACACACGAAGTTCCGGCACTCTTCCATAGCCCGGTGCACCGAGGGGCGACCTCTTCACCACCACTATGGGTGGGTTCGGATCAGCTAGGCCCGTGCTCAATCATCGCGATTCAACTCTGCACGATGCGGGTAAGCTTCACGTAATACCCGACACTTAAAGCTGGGCTTTGCAAATGCCACAGCTTCTCCTGCTACGTATCCAGTCCCCAGGACTTTAGGTAGCACGGAATCACACAATCTGTGTGCTGGGTGCTACCACCGGCGCTAGCAACAGAACTTAGTTCTGTTCGGCAATGGTAACAGAACTCAGTTCTGATACCTATGGGAAAACACCTCCAGAAATCAACACTAGTAGCTCATCTGGAGCTACCGCCGGCGCTAACGCTAGCGCCCGGCGTTAGTAATAGAACTTCATTCTGCTACCAAACTTCGGGTATTTCCTGGGAAACACCTCCAGGATATTTTGCGGTACAAAATAGTACAGAAGACCCGAACCACAACATATACATGGAGTCTTCTCCACGCGATAAACATTACCAATCCGGCTCGAACTGTCCAGATGGGCTTCACACAGCATGCCTATGCCCGTACTTCCATTCCGGAATCTATATGCAATTTATGGGGGAATCACTTCAACCCACCGAAAGATCTGATCTACTAATTAGTAGAAGTCTTCCAAAACATGGAAATCAAAGGACACACATGCCCAATGGCTAGGGAGGAGATTCGTTACCCTAGTTGGTCGTTTTGGTGCCATAGACTGAGAGGGGATTGGCTGGAGTCCGCGATGGCACACGCACGCAGATGATTCTTCACTAATCTCCCTCCTGGCACGACGAAGGCTCAACTCCAACGGATCTCCTTCCCATCTCCCATCCCACTGCTCTCAGAATTTCAGAGGCTCTCAGAGAAAATGAAGGAAAACGCCGGATTTTGTGTATATATGCTTTTCACGCTACCGCCGGCGCTAGCCACTAGCGCTGGCGCTAGATTAGAGTCGGTACCGCTTAGGGCCACTACCGCCGGCGCTAGTCCTAGCGCCTGGCGCTAGCTCCCTGACTTCAAATCATTTTTATTTTTCGTGCACATGATAATTGGGGTCTTACAATTCTTCCCCACTTAAAAGAATTTCATCCCGAAATTCTACTAGTGTAAATAATCAAAAAAATACAAAATATGACTTGTACCTCAATAGAACAGCTCGGGGAACTCCTCACGCATAGTTTGCTCGTGCTCCCATGTAAGTTCCTCACGGCCGCAGTTGTTCCAGCGGACTTTAACCATCTTGATCAATTTATTCCGCAGCTGTTTGACATCAGTGTCTTCGATGCAAATAGGTGTGACCAGTGTCTTCAACCCATCATCGACCGGCACCTGATTACCCACAAGCACTTGGATAGGTTCTAGTACAGCTTTCCTCAATTCCGATATGTGGAACACATCGTGCAGACCACTCAACTCTGTCGAAAGAGCGAGTCGATAGGCAGCTTCGCCAACACGTTCCAGTATCTCAAACGGTCCAAGGTAACTTGGACTCAGCTTTTTCAAGCGTCGAATCCTGGACACACCCTTGAAAGGATTGATCTTTAGATAAACCCAGTCGCCCACGGTGAACTCGACGTTTCTGTGCTTGGCATTATAGTA
The DNA here is from genome assembly GCA_033032865.1 of Dactylorhiza incarnata. Lineage (NCBI taxonomy): Eukaryota > Viridiplantae > Streptophyta > Magnoliopsida > Asparagales > Orchidaceae > Dactylorhiza > Dactylorhiza incarnata. The sequence continues at coordinate 894,227 of JAWHQI010000429.1, read as the reverse complement.
CTTTGCCTGCCTATCTTGTGCAATCAACAATCTATCCTGGATTGTTTGAATTGCCGCATTTGCCTCTTCGACTTCCTTTTGCTTAAACAACTTCGTTTCACCTGTCTCCGCCCAAGATAAGGGAGTGCGGCATGCTCTACCATAGAGGGCCTCGAAGGGTGCTATCTTTATACTTGCCTGATAGCTATTATTATAAGCGAATTCGATCATGTAGAGATGATCTTCCCAATTCTTACCGAAATCCAGGACGCACATTCGGAGCATATCCTCCAGAGTTCTGTTTGTACGTTCAGTCGGTCCATCCATCTGAGGGTGGAAGACAATGCTAAACTTCAGCTTTGTACCTAACAACTGGTGGATTAGCCTCCAATCCTTCGCAGTAAAGTGCCCATCTCGGTCACTGACAATGCTACGGGGCACACCGTGCAATCGTACAATGCTATCAACATAAAGTTTTGCCAACTGCTCAACTGAATCATCCCTCCAGTTTGGAAGTAAGTGGGTTACCTTCGTTAAACGATCCACGATCACCCATACGGCATCATTCCCACTCTGTGATCTCGACAAACCATGCACGAAATCCATCGAAATGTCATCAAATTTCCATTCCGGTACAGGCAACTACTTCAGAAAACCTCCAGGTTTCTGACATTCCGCCTTCACCAGTGCGCAAGTTTTGCATTTTGCCACGTACAAGGCGATGTCTTTCTTCAATCCTGGCCACCAAAACAGCTTTTTCATGTCTTGGTACATCTTTGTGCTCCATGGTTGAATTGAGTATTTTGTAAAGTGCGCTTCGTACATCAATTCCTCCCGCAACTTACCAACATTTGGGACGCACAACCGACCGTCTTTCCACATCAGACTGTCGTCTAATACAAACTCTGCAGCAGTCCCATCCCCAGACTCTGCTAAATAGCGTTGCATGCTCGAATCAAGCTCCAAGGCCTGTCGTATTCTGTCTGCAAGGTCATACTGCACCTCCGTCCATTTCAAGCACGCACTCGCACTAGAACTCCTCTCCACACAGGAGATCTCAAAGGCTTCCAAGTCCCTGATCAGACGTGGATCATACATCTGAATCCAGTTGGACTATGCATAAGCCTTCCTGCTCAAAGCATCTGCGACGATATTCCCCTTCCGGGAGTATAATGTATATCAAAAGTGTAGTCCCCCAGGAACTCCATCCACCTTCGTTGTCGCATATTGAGCTCCTTCTGATGTAACATATACTTAAGGCTCTTATGGTCTGTAAAGATGTCAACCTTCACACCATATAAGTAGTGCCGCCACAACTTTAGAGCAAAGATCACGGCCGCCAATTCCAAGTCGTGGACCGGATAATTCCGCTCATGCACATTCAACTGACGAGAGCCATAAGCGATCACTTGACCATGCTGAAGAAGTACGCAGCCTAAGCCGCTCCCTGACGCATCACTGTAAATTTCATAACCCTCTGCACCAGATGGCAAACACAGAATTGGTGTTGTGGTCAGACGCCTCTTCAGTTCCTCAAAAGCCCGTGCACACTCCGGTTACCAAACGAACTTCTGATCCTTCCTCGTCAAGGTGGTGAGAGGTATAGCGATCCGCGAAAAGTTCTCCACGAAGCGCCGATAGTAGCCGGCAAGTCCAAGGAAACCCCTGACTTCCGCTACTGTCGCCAAAACGGGCAACTTCTGGATTGCATCAATCTTTGCAGGATCCACTGCGATACCCTCGCCACTAACAACATGACCAAGGAACGCCACTGAGGTTAGCCAGAACTCGCACTTAGAGAGCTTGGCATATAGTTGACTACGTCGTAGGGTTTCCAAAACTTCACGCAAATGAATCGCGTGCTCTTCTTCAGACTGAGAGTACACCAAGATATCGTCAATGAAGACAATAACAAACCGATCAAGACACTCTCGAAAGGTCCTATTCATCAGATCCATAAATACTGACGGTGCATTCATCAATCCAAACGGCATCACTGTAAACTCGTAGTGTCCGTAGCGAGTACTGAATGTTGTCTTAGGGATATCACAATCCCGAATTTGTAACTGGTAATAGCCGGACTTGAGATCCAACTTTGAATACATAGTTGACCCCACTAGCTGATCAAATAAGTCATCGATTCGAGGAATTGGATACTTGTTCTTCTCGGTCAGCTTGTTCAATTCTCGGTAGTCAATGCATAGACGCAGGCTTCCGTCCTTCTTCTTCACAAAAAGGACCGGAGCACCCCAAGGGGATGTAATTGGGCGTATGTAACCTTGCTCTAGCAACTCCTATAATTGAACCTTCAACTCCGCCATCTCCTTTGGCGCAATTCGATACGGAGAGCGTGACACAGGTTTGGCACCTCGCACCAGCTCTATCGTGAAGTCAATCTCTCGATGAGGTGGCGCCCCAGGAAGATCTGTCGGAAACACATTTGGATACTCTGAAATCACAGGAACATCACTCAAACTGGGTTGAGGCTTTGCAGCCCCCACTAGCACAACACATAACTCTGCGCCTTGCCAAACTTCCTTGAACACTTGGACAACAGACATTAGTGTCTTGCTCGATCCACTCAAACCAGCAAATGTAATCACACGTTCGGTATTCTGTCCCAATGTGACCTCCTTAGAAGTGCCATCAATGTAGGCCTGCTGCGCTGACAACCAGTCCATACCAAAGATTACATCGAACTCTGAAAGCGGGAGTATCAGTGCTTCCAAATCAAATTCTTGACTCCCTATTCGTACCTTTACCACACAACCTCGATCCACAGGCATAGAACATCCATTGGGTAGCAACACACTTAGCCGTTCCTGTCTAAACGATGAAGGCACTCCAAGTTGTTGTATGAAGGCCTCCGATAGAAAGGAATGTGATGCACCCGTATCAAACAGTGCTCTTGCCGGATAATTAAAGATCAGGACAAAGCCTAGTACATTAATGGTTAACAAGCAATGCATAAGGTATGAAGTATAAAAAACAATAAAAGCTATATACTATCGCATACCTGTCACCTCATCGCTCTGCTTGATGGCCTCTTGTTGGCCAAGTTTGTATACTCTAGGCTGGGCTGGAGCAGCGTGGGATGCGGTTGACTCTGCCACCTTCCTTTTCTCTGCCGCATAGGCCGCAACTAGCTTCTTCCCACTACGACAGTCACGAGCATAGTGCCCCGGTCTGCCGCAGTTGTAACAGATGAGTGGGCCTCGCCCAGTCACTCCCGATGCTGAAGATTGAGCTAACCCAGACGGTCGCGTTCCTTTCTTCCATTTGTCTCGTCCCGACTTTGCCGAGCTCGCTACTTTGAATTCTGGCTTGACTATTGCTAGCTCCTTCCTGCTTTGGGACCGTTTCATATCTTTATCTAAAGAATGAGCCGAGTTGACCAGGGTCATAAACCCCTGCATCATTGGCCCCGACAGAAGGAACCGCAACTCTTCTCGCAAGCCTTCGTAAAACCGATTTGTCTTACGAGCTTCATCGACAAACGTCACGCCTGCATAGCGCCCCAACCGTGCAAACTCATGTAGATAGTCGTCGATCATTCTATCACCCTGAGTCAGACGGTTGAAAGGATTTTCCATCTCTATCTGTTGGGCCGGTGGAAGATACCGCGCCAAGAACAGTCTGGAAAACTCATCAAAGGAGATATTTGTCAGCTGCCGTCCCGCTAGCTGATGTAACTCCATCTCGTCCCACCATAGCTGTGCCTTCCCATCCAATAGGAAGGTTGCCAAAGTAACATTTTGCTCTTCCTCTGTATCTATGGCCTTCAAGGTTTTGCGGACCCTTGATAGCCAATCCTCCGCTTGCGTCGGGGTTCCTGACCCCGTGAACGTGGGAGGGTGGAAACTCAAAAAGTATTGCAGCTGTTGATCTAGAGCTCTTCGTGCCCTCAACGGCACTAACCTTTCCACCGTAGGTTCGGCTGCTGGAGCCTGCACTGGAGCCGCTCCCGGAATAGGAGGCTGTCCAGGGACATGCCCTCCTGGTTGCGCTGTGAACATCGCAAATACTGCCTTAGCAATCATCCTTACAGTTTCAGCCGAAGGAGGAGTCGACACCAGAGTTGGTGCACTACTTGCAGTCGAACGAGGGGGTCTAGAAGGCCCCGCTCCACTCCCAACCGCCTATACGTGTGCACAAAACACAATTAGCGACTAGGAGAAGGCATGAATCAACAAAGGAACACAGAATTTCCATCCGAATGCTACACATATACATGTAATTCATTCATAAAGTGGACAATTACTGGTTATTTATATGAGTTAAAGGAGACGCACACACGTGCTCACCACCCCTTAAAAGAATTCGACCACGAATTCGAACGGAAAGGGAGCGAAACTCGTAGCTGATACCAATTTGTAACACCCTCCCTGTTACATAGCATATAACAGTAGGTCCGGCAGGGACCCCACACCATATGAAATGAACAGAAGAGAGCGGTACTAAAATTAGCATTTAACAGTTAAAGATATAACTATCTCAGCATCAGAGTCGCATAACAGAAGCATATATTTTCTCTTATAAACCAGTGTATAGCATTGTCCACATAAGCTACTAGGAATGAAATACATAAAAGGTTATTTATAATGTTGGTTTACATAATATAGGTGGCTTCCAGACATCGGCACGCATGCCGGCCACACATGAACAAAAGTAAACAAAAGCTTTGGCCTTCGAGGGCCAGCACAGCACAGCAGCAAGGGGTTTCAGCCTGCTATTTCCCGCTAGTCTCGTCGGGACCTGTACAAACAAATCCGCCAAGCGGTGGTAAAACAGGTAACCGGTCAGCTTTAGCTGACCAAGATTTATAACGACCCCACCCCACACTCGGGGCAGCGGTGCTCCTTCCCTGCAAGTAAGAGTCAGCAAAATATAAATATATATCCGCAAACATCACCAACGGGGGCATACAAAGCCACCCGCTTTGTGCTCTCAAGGCACACTTTGGCATACTCCCTGAGTACGCCCACACGCTAAGTCTTATTTCAACTTAGACAAGCAATTTGAGATAGGCCGTACACACGAAGTTCCGACACTCTTCCATAGCCCGGTGCACCGAGCGGCGACCTCTTCACCACCACTATGGGAAGGTTCGGATCAGCTAGGCCCGTGCTCAATCAACGCGATTCAACTCTGCATGATGCGGGTAAGCTTCACCTAATACCCGACACTTAAAGCTGGGCTTTGCAAATTCCACAGCTTCTCCTGCTACGTATCCAGTCCCCAGGACTTTAGGTAGCACGGAATCACACAATCTGTGTGCTGGGCGCTACCGCCGGCGCTAGCAACAGAACTTAGTTCTGTTCGGCAATGGTAACAGAACTCAATTCTGATACCTCTAGGAAAATACCTCCAGAAATTAACACTAGTAGCTCATCTGGAGCTACCGCCGGCGCTAACACTAGCCCCCGACGCTAGTAACAGAACTCCATTCTGCTACCAAACTTCGGGTATTGCCTGGGAAACACCTCCAGGATATTTTGTGGTACAAAATAGTACAGAAGACCCGAACCACATCATATACATGGAGTCTTCTCCACGTGATAAACATCACCAATCCAGCTCAAACTGTCCAGATGGGCTTCACCCAGCATGCCAATGCACGTACTTCCATTCCGGACTCTATATGCAATTTATGGGGGAATCACTTCAACCCACCGGAAGATCCGATCTACTAATTAGTAGAAGTCTTCCAAAACATGGATATCAAAGGACACACATGTCCAAAGGCTAGGGAGGAGATTCGTTACCCTAGTTGGTCGTTTTGGTGCCATACACTGAGAGGGGATTGGCTGGAGTCCGTGATGGCACACGCACGCAGATGCTTCTTCACTAATCTCCCTCCTGGGACGACGAAGGCTCAACTCCAATGGATCTCCTTCCCAGCTCCCAGCCCACTGCTCTCAGAATTTCAGAGGCTCTCAGAGAAAATGAAGGAAAACGCCGGATTTTGTGTATATATGCTTTTCACGCTACCCGCCGGCGCTAGCCACTAGCGCTGGCGCTAGATCAGAGTCGGTACCGCTTAGGGCCACTACCGCCGGCGCTAGCCCTAGCACCTGGCGCTAGCTCCCTAACTTCAAATCATTTTTATTTTTCGTGCACATGACAATTGGGGTCTTACAGGGGAGCACCATGTGCTTACCCCCAACAAAATGGGGCGCAAACGCAACCAAAATAGGCCTAAAAAGTGCACGAAGCACGCAAGTGCGCATAAATGAGCATAAGAGAAATAGAAGCCCTAATAGCTCGAAAACGACGTGCACGAGAGTGAAAAGTAGCTCGGATGAGTCCATAAAAGTGTTTATAAATGGGACTCATCAGTTGTATTCAAAGCACCATCGGAAAGGAGTAAATTCAGCTTGCCAAAACCTGTCTAAGTAGCTTCTAGAAGCAAAATTGCACGAGATTGACATGTTGACATTGCGTCGATTGGTGCTCAACGTGACTTCGAATTCATACACCAAATGTCAAATCGACGCATGCGTCAATATATAGTTGATGCTACATTGAATGCTATTTGAGTTATCTATCCTAGGAGGCTCTCGGAGCTGACGTCGAGTAGGACTCAACGGTGCGTCGAATTCAATTCAATGCAACTCTGAATCTACAATTGTATTTTTTAAAGGAATTTATGTTATTTTCCCCAGCAATGGTGTTTATTGAAATTAACATTTATATGTGTGAATTAGAATGCAACATTAAGAGTTACTAGAGAAGAAGTCACTCCCTTTGATGATTTGAAGTGCCATGTTGAAGTGTTAGTTTTCCCTTTCCTTATATTATTTCTGAGGGAGGGACCCTATGTTTTCCTGCACATGTATTTCAAACATTATAGGGTTCCCAGGTTACCATGGGCCCTTTGCTTTTACCGTTATAAAGCGATATGAACAAATAAGTTGGTCTTTTGTGATTTCCTTTTGGATGGCATAAAATTGGACTATCAAACCAATATTTTTTATCTTGATACTTGACGTTTGCATAGAATTCCTCTTGATACAATAGATCTGTAGAATGCCTGGTGATTTTTCTTTTGATTTTAGCCTTTTGATTGTGGTTCATTGGTTTTTCTGAATTGTTCTTGCCTAGAGTGTTCTTCTCATTACTAAGATTCATTTTATTAAATATAGTGAGATTATCAGGATGATTGTTCATTTATTCTCTAAACACTGGATGGTTTTTATATACTTGATAGTTACTAGGTCTGACAAATATAACTGGATTTTTCCAGGCTGGTTTGCTGGAGATTATTGTTATGCTAATTAATGTATCTGCTCGTAGACCATGATATTTAGGTCTCATGGAGAGATTCTGTATGATATCCATGAGATTTTGACTCCTCCCATTGAGTTTGTATTCAAAGGCTTTTGCCTTTGTAAGCTTTACCTTTAAGTTTAAATTTTCATTGGTTAGTTTATCTATTTCAGTTTCTTTCCTATATATCTGATTTCCTAAGTCATAATTAACAGAATATAGGTTGTCCTTCTTAAATCTTTCTGATTCATCCCTAACTGTTTCTATTTCTTTTTGAATATTGAGATAATATTGACATAATTTTTTAAATAAGCTTTTTAAACCTTCTGAAGAAAATTCAAATTCTTCAAAAAGAGATACCTGATCTTCTTTAGTTGAGTCTTCTAAAGCCATCAGACAGGCTTCTTCAGCAGCACCTTCTTCATCACTGTCAGATGAAGAGAAGCTTGACTCAGATTCTGAGTCACTCCAGGTTTTAGCTATGAAACCTTTTCCATTCTTCTTATCCTTCGATCTGATGGACTTCTTCTTGAACTCCTTCTTATTACCGCTTCCATCCTTTTGTCCTACAGGACATTCAGGGGAATTGTGCCCTGACTTTCTGCATGCAAAGCAGATTACCTCGTGCTTTGGAGTCTTATCAAACCTGGCTTTGCTTGAGATCCTTTCCTTCCTTCTAGAGTCTTCAGATTTGACCCATCTTCTAAATCTTCTAGTCAAGAGATTGAACACCTCTTCCACAGAAGTGGATGGCACTCCTTCAGCAGCCTTTAGAGAAATAGTCCTTTCTTTAGGAGCTGAGACTGACTCCTTGGCTTCTGTCTCAGCTCTGCTCTTCAGTAGTAGCCCATAGGACTCTAGCTTCCCTAATATATCATCTTCAGAGATTTACCTATGGCATCTGGACTCTATAATGGCCCAGATCCTTGAGTCCCATGTTCTTGGGAAGCACATGAGCAGCTTGTCATTTATCTTAGTTAATGAGATCTCCTGGTACAGTCCTCTAAGCTCATTTATAATGATGTTGAATCTCTCATACATTTTAGTAACATTTTCTTCAGCCTTCTTTTGAAAGTTCTCATATTGGGATATGAGAAAGGACTTTCTGTCCTTGCATTCATCCGAGCTACCCTCAACCACTCTTGTCAAAGATTCCCAGATTTCTTTTGCTGAGTTGTAGACAGACACTTTCACGAATATGTCCTCTAACATAGTTGACACCAGAATGTTCTTCGCCTTGGCATCGCATGCCTTCAACTTCTTCTCAGCATCAGCCCACTCTGCTCTAGGGACAAGTTCTTATGTCACAGTCCCACTTGCCTCTTTTTTGAATGGGACTGGAGGACCTAAAACAGTAACATCAAAATTTTCTTCATTAATAGAGTTCACATAAAGTTTTATTATGGACTTCCAAAGTTGAAACTTATTCAGATTACAGGTTGGTGGTCTTGTGGATGCATAGTCCTTAGAACTCATTTTCTAAAAATAATTTTAAATTATAAGATTTGAGTGAGAGGATCTTTTGATCAAGGTGTTAAACTATTTATGATCAACCTCGCTCTAATAACATTTGAAAGTGCACAGTGAGTGCTCTGAATATTCTCAAGAGGGGGGGGGGGGGAGTGAAAAGAGTTTAATACCTTTTTCTATTTATTATGCACAACACAATAAATATACTTCTAGTAACGTTGCATTCGTATATCCAACACAAAATAAAACAATCTCAGAATGCTAGAATTAAGTAAAAGGACACCACAAAAATTCACAGCACAAATGAGATAAGAGCTATATTAGTTCCCCAAAATATGGGTACTCCACTCTTCTTTCACCTTGGTAGTAATATATGATCCAGTGCCTGAGTCTTTTGATATGGAGTCTCTTAGCTAGAACCACTGAGTCTTTTAGTAAGGAGACTCTTAGAACCAACCACTGAGTCTTTTGATAAGGAGACTCTTAGAACCACTGAGTCTTTTGGTAAGGAGACTCTTAGAAGCACATTAGATATTTTGATAAGGAGATCGTGAACCACTGAATCCTTTGTAGAGGGATTATAGGGACTTTTTACTCTGATAACAGTACAGAAAGAATGAGTAAAAGAGAAGAAGAGAGATGAAGATTGTTCTTCTTGTTGAATCCTCCTTCAACAATCATTAAGGATTCATGCACTTAGTGTTGTTGATGAATCTCTATTTCAGTAGATGATTCCTTGCTGAGAGATACAAGAACTATTTTTTCTTTGATCCATAGAAACTCTGTATTTCTCTAGGCTTCTTAATGTAAGAGAAGAGGAAGAAGAAGAAGCCTTTGAATTATTCCTGTACAGAGAGTTGTTATGTTGTCTAAGGGAGAGCTTCAGAAAGAAGAAGACAGAGAATAATAACTACAATTATTGTCGTTCTAAATCTTCCTAAGTCCCCTAATTCTTCTGTTGAATAGAATTTGAATTCCTTTCCTCTCCAGCTTTATTCGTAATAAGAATGTCCAAGGGATAATAATATTCTCCTTCTATTTCTATAGAATACCCGTCAATTATTTTTTGAATATATTTCAGAAATTTCTTTATTGTGTCTTTAGAGAGCTTCTTTCCATTCTTGGCTATAATCAACCCATTAGAGATCAAATCACTTCCATGTATAACCTTTGAATCATCTTTATAAAAGAATAAAGAAGTTATTCTAATTATGTCTGTATTTGACGTAGCGTCGAATATATTTCCCTCTTATCTACTCACCTTTGAGTTCAAAAGGAAGCTGCTTCGAAAGCCTCCTCAGCTTGGAAATGAACTTTGCATTCGACATTGCATTGAATACTTATCGATGTATCCGTCGAGATGAAATCCTAGACTAAGAGCACTTCATTCTGCATCGAATGTTAGTCCATGTTGCGTCGACTTCAAATGCTACTTCGACGTATTCTATCTTCTGCATCGAGAACATTTTGAAGTTACGTCAACTTCAACTTATACATCTACTACCGGTCTACGTTGTTCGTAGTTCTATTCAAAGTTACTTCGACTTGCAGTCGAAGCTGCATCAACTTCTATTCGACGCAAATTTTACTCAACTGAATTTTGGTCACTTTTGCACTGGTTTTTGACATCCTAAGACATCTAATGTCCAAATTACCCTCTCTATACAACATGGGTAATGAATCCTAGAAAATGAAATCACTTGTAGATAATTTGTAAGATAAATCAAAGGATGTTTTTCCCAACAATCGTCGAGAAGAATATATCATCAAGAATGTAATATCAACGTGACTCCTATGTAACAATTCATACCGCGACTCGATCATGATACCACTGGCGATAACATCGACAAATTTCGAAACAGCGGCAAGAAGGAAATTTCGTCAAGAAAGGAATATCGACGAGACTCAAATATAACAAGTATTTCTGCGACGCATTAAGTCTAACGCCAGCGATAACTTATGGAAATCCCACCTTCACGCTACTGATAGAGGTGAAAAAGAGGAAGGTGATCTGATGGTTAGGAAGTATATAACGCTAATGCGACGCATTAGTATTACCACTGTGTGATAAAACTACCGCTAGCGGTAGCTTCTGCATAATTGGAAACAGCGTCTGGAAGGAAATATCGTCAAGAAAGGAATGTCGATGGGACTCAAATATATCAAGTATTACTGCAGCGCATTATGGCGAATGTCGAAGGGCTCAAATATATTAAGTATTACTGCAGCGCATTATGGGTAACACCTGGTGGTAACTTATGGAAATCTCGCCATCACGCTACTGATTATGGAGCAAAAGAGGAACTAGATCTGACGGCTAGAAATGAAATATCACTAACGCGACGCATTAGTAATACCGCGGTGCTGTAGGAAGAGCTGCATATTTTGGAGCAAGAATGTTGCCTAAGATTACACAATCTGAGTGCCAGCCTATTGCCTAAAGAGTCTACCTCCTGGCGGTAGCACTACCGCTTTGATCCGAGTTTATTTAATGAGTGGTCCTCCTTCTTTTAGCGGTGATGATACACGAAGAACCAAAAGCTACAAATCCTAAACATTTGTGTGAGCCTCCTCCTTGCAGCTAAGAGAACTCCGTGATCGCTCATGAATGCTAAGAACATGACGACGTATAGATCACGCCTACATCATCTTCAAGTTCAATCTTTGAGGGAGTTTTTGATGTTTTAGTTTTTTTCATATTATTTAACGTAACTCGTATTTTTATCAGTAGAGAAATTTGACGGTATTGGCAACTAGGGCCTTGCGAGGACTAGGGAGAATTCGCCACGTGGGTGTGGTGACTAGGTCTAGGGTTAGATCAAGGGGTGTCTCGAGGCCTCATCTAGGGAGAGATAGGCTAGATCCAACCGGTACTTATGTAACGCCCCTGATTTTCGTTAATTATTTTACGTACCCACCGTGACGTAATTTTGGCGTAAGGGTGTTACGTCAGCTCGTCTAGTAGTGTGTTGAGCCTTAGCTTAGTTAAAGTATGTCTTATAGATCGACCGTGCGAGATTTCGCATCGTTTCAAGTTAAAGTAAAGATTTTGGGTGGATATCAAGATTTTAGCTTCGGGAGGCTTTAGCCCGAGTTTGGCCCGTCGGAATTGAATTCTGACTTCGCCGTTGGATTAGTAGCGCCTTGTTTTAGTTAAGGTGCGAATTTCATAGAAATCCGAGGTGTTTTGGTAGCCCTCGCAGTTTAAGTGAATTGGGGGATTTATTTATTAATTAAATAATAATTTAGGGTTATATATAAGCCTAAGATCTCCTCCTCCTATTCATCTTCCCCTTCCTCGATCAAAAGCAGCCGCCATGCGATAGAGCGAGAGCGAGGTTTCGTGCATCATTTCACCGGCGATTCCTAGGGCTGTAGTGGTCGGAATCGTGTTTGGTTTGAAGTTTTTGAAAGCTCTCGGCGAGATCTTCGTTCTAGCGGTAAGCTTTTCTCGTTTCGTGGAGTTTTGGGAGATTTGGTAGTGACCTAACCCCTCCTTTTGATCCAAAAAGTTTCAGGTTTTGTGCTCGGGTGAGTTCTTGGCCAGATCCTTAGCTTTCGGAGCGGTGAGATTAGTTCTTGTGCAAGTTTTGAGGCAAGTGGTACTCCTTTTCTTCTCTCTTTTGTTGGAAAGTTACTCCTTGTGTTGATTTGTTGTCATGCAAAACCTATAACCTCCTTATTGTTCTCCCCTGATTCATCAAACTTCCTCTTATATACTTAACTATTAAATTGCTGTCAAGAAAATCATCAGTTTTTACTTGAAAATTTCGGTTTTTGCTTCTTCTCGAGAAATACAGAGTTCTTCTCGAGAAATCATTTCTGGCTCTCGAGAAATCATTTCTGGCTCTCGAGAAATCATTTCTAGCTCTCGAGAAATCATTTCTGCCTCTCGAGAAATCATTTCTGGCTCTCGAGAAATCAATTCTGCCTCTCGAGAAATCCTCTCTGGCTCTCATGAAATTACAGACTGGCTCTCATGAAATTACAGACTTCTCTCAGGAAATTACAGACTTCCTCTCATGAAATTACAGACTTCCTCTCATGAAATTACAGACTTCCTCTCATGAAATACAGACTTTTACTCAAGAAATCCCTGAACCTTCTGATCAAAGTTTTGGGCCATTTTCTTCATATATTACCCTATTCTTAGAGTGTTATGGTGTTGTTATTCCGGGTTACGCCCCGTGTTTTAATTAATGATTAAATTTATTAAGAACCACTGTCTTTAGCCTTGCACGGTAGTCGTGTTTGGGGGATAGTGGGGGAATGTTATAGCCTTGCACGGTAGTCGTGTTTGGGTGGTTGAGTCTAGTGGCACCCCCACCTGGTTTTGGGCTTTGGGTACCGGGGGTAGGCAACCGCTCCTGTTTAATTTGAGCTGATTAGTCTCTTTAATTAATGTAACAAGATAAATGAAACTTGCTTGTTCCTCTTTATGGCACTTTCTTTTTGGTGCACTTGTTGTTTTGTTTAGTTCCTTGTTTTGGAGCTTTTCTTTCGGTAAATCTGGCCTGGGTTGGTACCCCTTTTGCCTTATTTACTTTCTGCTTACTTTTTGGCCACTTGTAATTCCTTGCTGAGGCGTTCTTTGTTTTATTGAATGCCTCAGGTTCAGATCCGTAGCGGCTAGTGGTGTAGCCTGAAGTTCAGAGTTTTAGTTGTTGTTCACCCCGCTGCTGCGAGGTAGTTGTTTTTAGTTACTTCTTGAGCTCAGACATACTAGTTGGTGCCAATGGGTTAGTGTCATGTTGTTGACGCTCATTGTGCCCCTTTTTATACTTTATAGTTTATTTGCCAGATTATGCCACTACTTTTAGATCTTGTGTATCTTACCCTCTGGGAATGATTTATGTTAGGTGCACTATAGTTATAAAATGGTTTTTCTTCATCCTCATTGCATTCTTTCTAACTGAAACCCTTAACTTTAAAGTCGCTTAAAGGTATTTTCTACTCTTACAATACGCCTAGTTATGCGCATATCATTTACTTCATGCTCCGTCATTTGCATACATGTGGGACTTTAAGTAAACTAAATCAAGTACTTTCCGCTGCAACTATATATACTTTCCCAGTGGACTAGTTGATCCACGAACTGAGAGACATAGTTCTTACCTCAAAACCCCTAATAAATGATTTCAAATGATGACTTATCATATAATCAGGTTTTGTCTAGTTAAGTAATAGGTTTCCGCCTGAGCGTCTACAGTTGTCTCCTGTATGACGTGGCATCATGACGTGTATTTTCTCTTACTCTGATGTCCTTAAATTCGAAGAAAATGCGGGTTGTGACAGTTGGTATCAGAGGGAGGTTGTTTGACAAGTTGGTCGGGCAACAAATTCTGATATAGTTTAGTAGTTTTTTTTTGGTTTCATTGCATACACACACCGATGTGTCATCAGTACATTTTGGCTGAAGCATGAACACTACACTCATAGCATGATAAGAAGTATATGGGGCATATTATGTAGTATGGGATGCATAATGTGTTTGTATATGGATCCACCATAGGTGGCAACATGTGACGGTTATGGAGTATGGGATGCATAACCATCATCACATGGATGCCCATTAGCACGTTTTCTTTTTCGTTACATGCGATATTATGTAGTATGGGATGCATAATATTTCATGTGTACGCCGCTCATAACATGCATTAAGGCCTTTATTAGAATGCATAGCACAACATACTTTAGTAACATTGCATAAGCACACGTGAGATGTTAAAGACTTATATGATGACACACGTACACACATGATTTCAGAATGAATAAAAAAAATCATGCATGCATGTCCCTTGCACATGAGTCAAGTGGGACGATGTAGTATCGTTCCCGAATTTAGCATATCATCATGAAAATATCCCAGAGAAAAGTAGTGGAAATGGCAAGTAGCTGTACATGTATGTTCTGAACCGAGCAGTGTAGTACTAATATAAGGTTAAGTTTTGATTAGAGGTTTATGCGTTTTAGCAGAAATGGCACGCAAGCGAGTCGCGACTAGGTCGACTCCCCAGTCGGAGGGCGAGTCTTCGGGTGCACAGAGTGAAGCCTTGATCGAGATCCTGCGCCAGAGAAATGATGCTCTGACTAGGAAGATGGTTGCGATGCAGTCGCTGGTCGAGGCGTTGTTGGCTGCCGGTGCTATGCAGCAACCCGTAGTGCAGGCCCCAGCAGTAGGATAGACTATACCTACTCCTCCTGCTCCCTTGGTACCCCCAATAGCGATACCTCCGGAAATGAATTTTATTTCGCATTTTCAAAGGTTGGGACCTCCTACGTTTGACGAAAGAGCGGATTTCATGGCATTAGATGACTGGTTTGTTGCCATTGAGGAGATGTTTCCGTACTCAGGAATCTCTGCAGACCAAAAGGTGATGGTCACCGCATACTAGCTGAAAGGACTTGCTAAGAGCTGGTGGATTAGGGAGAGGGAAAATCTCGTAGGTGGATGTTCGTGGGAGTCGTTCAAGGCGATGGTGTTAAAGAAATTCCTGCCGTCGGTCGAGCAAGACCGTTTAATGAACAATTTTCTGCACCTGAAGCAAAGACAACTCACGGTTAGTGAGTATGAGATTGAGTTCAGTAAGTTGAGCAGATTTGCTCCAGATTTAGTGGCTTCTGAGGCAGGAAGAGTGAAGCGATTTCTCGGAGGTCTTCGTAGCGATATTCAGCAGTTGGCGAGCGCTTATAGATCTGAAAGTTATGCTGAAGTGGTAGAAGCAGCACTGAAAGTCGAGGCTATCGACAACGCCAAGAATCGGGGTGCTCTAATGAAAAAGGACAAGAGGAAAGTTGAAGAGGGGGAGATCCCCAAGGTATCTAGCCCGGCTCCAAATAAAAGGAGTGGTGAGGTGTGTAGCTTCTGTGGCCGCCCCGGCCATCCAGTTGAGAAATGTTTCAAGAGGAAGGGAGTTCAGAAGCAGCAGCGAGTGCTAGAAATCCAGGGTGCTCCGAATGGTGAGGTGCTCTGCCAGTTGTGCAAGCAGAAAGGGCATGATGTGGCCTAGTGTTGGACCAAAGATAAAGTCTGCTTCCAGTGCAAGCAGAAGGGGCACATGAAGTTCCAATGCCCGCTGATTCAACCCCCGTTGCAGCCTGTTCCGCTTCGAACCTTGCCGCCACCGCAGCATCAGGATAGAGGAAGAGGAAAGCTGAACGTGTTAACCCAGGAGCAAGCGCAGTCTTCGACCCAAGTGATCGCAGGTTAGACCTTAAGACAACTATTTAGTCTTGTTTCCTTTTTAGTTCACTGTATTAGACTAGTTTTTGTTCGCACTTATAGGGACATTTAAGGTAAAGAATCGTTGGGCGTGTGTTCTGTTCGATTCGGGTGCTACCCATTCGTTCGCAGCAAGGTCCTTCGTTGAACGTCACCATTTGACCCCTGAGCTGGTGATGAGTCCTCATCATATACACTTTTATGGACTCATCTGGGCCGTTTAGTTAGTCGATTCACTACACTTTAGCCCTGTTTTAGTTCATATTTGATATCCTATGCTAGGTGCACCTTTTGGCCCATTTTGGTGTGATTTCTTGTTTAGTTTCATTAGTAGTGTTCATGTGCTGTTTAGGTGCTACTTTCAGTGGCTAGATTCGTGGTTGTACGCTAGAACAGGAGTCGTGCAGGTGTTTCCGGTGCAATTCTGCACAGGAACACTGCGCACGATCACTGGTTCTAGTGCGCACGACCACCGGTCGTGCGCCACTGATCGTGCGCACTTAACCCTTTTTACGAGTTCTGTCTGGTGCAGTGCGCACGACTATCGACGCTAGTGCGCACGACCATCGGTCGTGCGCCACTGCTCGTGCGCATTGACCATTAAAATTCTGAGTTCTGTTTCATCTATTGCGCACGACCACCGATGCTAGTGCGCACGACCATCGGTCGTGCGCCACTGGTCGTGCGAACATTCTATTTTATAATTTCTGTCTTTGCAGGTTCCGTCCAGGCAGAGCGCACGATCACAGGATTCTAGTGCGCACGACCACTGGTCGTGCGCCACTGACCATGCGCACTGTTTAATTCCAGCGCCTATAAATTCCCTGCTCGCGAATTAGGGCGTATCGATCGCTTCCAGCCGCCGTTTTCCGCCCGATTCCGCCCGATTTCGCCCCTCCACCGTCGCCCACCATATAGAGGTGCTCCGGGCTTGCTCTTCACGCCTATCTTGAGCCGGAGTTTCCTCTCGGCCTCCTCCTTCATCCAAGAGCTCCAAAGGAAGACCTAGCCGCTATCTCCATCGAGCAAGAGGAAGTTGGCAACCTCCACCGGATCGTGACACGAAGAAGACGGGTCCATTGGAGAGTCGTGACAGCTCTCTCTACCCCGGACGTAGTTGCGGACCGAGCTTGGACGCGGATTGACAACCCGGCGATTCCAACCGTGAATCTTCAACGAGCCTTCGGATTCGGTCGATTTCTTGCCTTGTTCTCCTTTTATTGATGTATTTGCAACTAGATCTAACATTATGATGAAGTGTATTTTGATTAAATAGCATTTTTACTTGATTATGTCTATGTGATTGAGTATTTTTGTTTATATTATTGAGGTGCGCCTTGTGGTGTGGTTTGTTGGTTGCGTTGTGCCGCCCTAACAATTGTTAGTGGTGTGCTTGTTGAAGAGGTGCTTGCGACCCTCATTCCGTTAGCCTACTCGTCCATCCGCCTACCGAAGCGTGGCATCGCGGCCCGTGTACTCCATCCCGCCTAACGAAGCAGCGCGCTCAAGGCCTGCATAGTTCGATCCGCTTGCCTACTCGTCCATCCGCCCTTACGAAGTAGCGCGTTCAAGGCCTACGTAGTCTTCCATCCCGCCGAGCGAAGCTTTGCATAGCGGCATTGCATAGGAGTAGTTGATAGCTTTTATTTTATTTTCCAAAAGCCAACCCAACTCCCCCGCATCCCATCCGATTTTAGGACTTCAATCTCAAGTCCTTCCTCGAAACCTAACTCCACCTTACTGTGTTCCTTGAGAGATTCGATACTCGGGGATTACTCCTCGTTTTATATTACTTGAACGATCGGTACACTGCCGTTTCGTGTCGCAGTCGAGCTACCGCCTATAGCGGTGTGCGAGATTTGCGCCATCAGCTGGGCAACGATTCGTTCCTTGTTAAGTTCCCTTCTGGTGATCTGGTGTCCTCGAACCAGTGCGTCCGAAGTTGCCCCGTTCTCTTAGGAGATTTCTTGGCTGTTGCTGATCTCAAAGTGTTGGACTTAGAAGACTTTGACGTAATATTGGGTATGGACTGGTTGTCCAGTTATGATGCGGTCATCCGATGCAAGGAAAAGCGTCTGGACTTTGTAATGGACAACAGTCATCCCATGAGCGTTTTTGGTTCTCCGTACCAGAGTTCTTCGATAATTTCTGCGGTATGTGCTCAGAACCTGTTAATTTCCGGTTGTTTGGCTTACCTTGTTTCTGTAGTAGAAACTGTTCCTGGACCGCCGTGTGCTGAGAGCATTCCGGTTGTGCGAGAGTTTCCTGACGTCTTTCCTATCAGTCTTCCTGGACTCCCGCCTGATAGAGATGTGGAGTTCGTTATTAATCTTGAGCCTGGTACTCATCCTATTGCTAAGGCACCGTACCGTATGGCCCCGAGCGAGTTAGAAGAGTTGCGAACTCAGTTAGATGAGTTGTTGCAGTGTGGTTTCATTAGGCCAAGTTCTTCTCCCTGGGGTGCTCCGGTTTTGTTCGTGCAAAAGAAGGACGGTTCTATGAGGTTGTGCATAGATTATAGAGAATTAAACAAGGTGACCATCAAGAACAGTTATCCGTTGCCGAGGATTGATGATCTGTTCGATCAGTTGCATGGTAGCACTGTGTTTTCAAAGATTGACCTTCGGTCGGGTTACCATCAGTTGAGGATCCGTGAGTCAGACATTCCCCAGACTGCCTTTCGTTCCCGGTATGGTCATTTTGAGTTTCTAGTCATGTCATTTGGTTTGACAAATGCACCCTCTGCGTTTATGGACATGATGAACCGTGTGTTCAGGGATTTTTTGGATCATTTCGTCGTAGTATTCATCGATGATGTGTTGATTTATTTCAGAAGTGCTGAGGAACATGCTACGCATTTGCGTTTAGTATTGGCTACCCTTAGAGAGCACAAGTTGTATGCGAAGCTGAGAAAGTGTGAGTTCTGGCTTCCTTAGGTATCTTTTCTGGGTCATGTGGTGAACAAAGATGGAATTACTGTAGACCCCGCTAAGATTTCTGCCGTATTGGATTGGAAGATGCCTTCGACGCCTAAGGAGATAAGGAGTTTCTTAGGGTTGGCCTGGTACTACAGGAGATTTTTCCAAGGATTTTCAGTGCTGTCCGCACCCTTGACTAAGCTTACCCAGAAGAATACTGCTTTTGTTTGGAGCGATAAGTGCGAAGAGTCCTTTCGGGAATTGAAGAGGCGTTTGTGTAGTGCTCCGGTGTTGGCCTTGCCGATCGAAGGAGTCGAGTATGCAGTTTATGTAGATGCATCTCACATTGGACTGGGATGTGTGTTGATGCAAGAAGGGAAGGTGATTTCTTATGGGTCTAGACAATTGAAAGTTCATGAGAAGAATTACCCTACGCATGACTTAGAATTCGCCGCAGTGATCTATGCTTTGAAGATTTGGAGACACCTGTTATATGGAGTGTCATGCAAGATTTTCATAGATCATAAAAGTCTGATGTATGTCTTCACCCAGAAGGAGCTGAATCTGCGCCAGCGGAGGTGGTTGGAGTATGTGGCAGATTATGAAGTAGATATTCTATACCATCCGGGTAAGGCTAATGTGGTGGCCGATGCCCTGAGCCGGAAAACCGCGCATATCTTCAATCTCTTAGTGCAGTCCTTAGTAGAGGAGTTTATGTTGATGGACATCTCAGTCGGTAGTTATACCGCACCTTCGAGCTTAGAGGCTGAAGAGCCTTCTTGGATTGCCCTTACTAGGATGCATCAGAAGGAAGATCCTGACTTGCAGCATCTTCGAAGTAGAACTGAAAAAGGAGAATTGCCAGATTTTTCGATCGATGATGAGGATACTTTGAGGTACCGAGGTAGATATTGCGTCCCCGCGTTTGAAGAAATTCAGACAAAGATCTGTAGCGAGGCGCGTGATTCTAATGTTTCCTATCATCCTGGTTCCACGAAAATGTATAAAGATCTGATGCAGATTGTTTGGTGGTCAGGTATGAAGAATGATATAGCAAAGTATGTGTCAGAATGTTTAACTTGTCAGCGCGTGAAAGCAGATCATAAGAGGCCTGGAGGTAAGTTGAACCCGTTAGATATTCCCAGCTGGAAGTGGGAGAGTATTTCGATGGACTTCATTACCGGTTTGCCGAGATCTCCCAGTGGTCATGACTCGGTGTGGGTTATAGTAGATCGCTTGACAAAGTGTGCTCAGATTGTGCCCTTTAAGATTGGATACTCGATGGAGAAAATAGCAGAACTGTATTTGGCTGAAGTTATCAGATTGCATGGTGTGCCTGTGAGCATTGTGTCAGACCGAGACTCGAGGTACACGTCTCGTTTCTGGCAGAGTTTGCAGGGAGCCTTGGGTACTGACCTTGGTACTCTACCACTTATCATCCCCAGACCAATGGTCAGACAGAAAGAGTAAATCAGATTTTGGAAGATATGATAAGGTGTTATATCTTAGATCATGGTGGAGCTTGGGATAAGCGGCTTGGATTGATGGAGTTTGCGTATAACAACAATTATCAAGAAAGCCTACAAATGGCCCCGTTTGAGGCTATGTATGGGAGGCGTTGTCGGACTCCGTTGTTTTGGGCCGAGGTTGGTGAGAGTCCTTTGCTAGGCCCAGAGTCTTTGGAAGAGATGAATGTTGCTGTGACTCATATCCGCGAGAAGCTCCGCATTGCTCAGGAGCGGTATGAGAAGTATGCGAATCGAAGAAGAGTGGATTTAGAGTTTGCCATTGGAGACAGGGTGTTCTTGAAAGTTTCTCCGATGCCAGGTGTTAAGAGGTTTGGAAGGAACCACAAGTTGGATCCCCGGTATGTGGGACCTTTTCAGATTGTTGAGCGCATCGGAGTGTCAGCGTATAGATTGGATTTGACTGCTTCCTTTCTTAATGTTCATGATGTGTTTCACGTGAGCCAACTGAGGAAGTGCTTGCGTAGCGATCGGTTTGTTCTTGATTCGGTACCCGTTTTGCAGCCCAATCTTTCGTATGTCGAAGAGCCTGTCCGAATCTTGGAGACTCAGGAGCGTGTGTTGCGAAAAAAGACGATCCCGATGGTTAAGGTTCTTTGGAAGAATCAGGGTGTCGAAAGCTCGAATTGGGAGATGGAGTCTGCCATGAGAGAGCCCCACCCTAGCCTCTTCTCTTAGATTTCGGGTAAATCTTCTGTCAGTTAATCTTTTAAATTTGATTCTGTATCTTCTTTGATCTTCGGATTCCAAGTTTCGGGACGAAACTTCCTTTTAGGGGGAGTGACTGTAACGCCCCTGATTTTCGTTAATTATTTTACGTACCCGCCATGACGTAATTTTGGCGTAAGGGCGTTACGTCAGCTCATCTAGTAGTGTGTTGAGCCTTAGCTTAGTTAAAGTATGTCTTATAGATCGAGCGTGCGAGATTTCACATCGTTTCAAGTTAAAGTAAAGATTTTGGGTGGATATCAAGATTTTAGCTTCGGGAGGCTTTAGCCCGAGTTTGGCCTGTCAGAATTGAATTCTGACTTCGCCGTTGGATTCGTAGCGCCGTGTTTTAGTTAATGTGCGAATTTCATAGAAATCCGAGGTGTTTTGGTAGCCCTCGCAGTTTAAGTGAATTGGGGGATTTATTTATTAATTAAATAATAATTTAGGGTTATATATAAGCCTAAGATCTCCTCCTCCTATTCATCTTCCCCTTCCTCGATCAAAAGCAGCTGCCATGCGATAGAGCGAGAGCGAGGTTTTGTGGATCATTTCACCGGCGATTCCTAGGGCTGTAGTGGTCGGAATCGTGTTTGGTTTGAAGTTTTGGAAAGCTCTCGGCGAGATCTTCGTTCTAGCGGTAAGCTTTTCTCGTTTCGTGGAGTTTTGGGAGTTTTGGTAGTGACCTAACCCCTCCTTTTGATTCGAAAAGTTTCAGGTTTTGTGCTCGGGTGAGTTCTTGGCCGGATCCTTAGCTTTCGGAGCGGTGAGATTAGTTCTTGTGCAAGTTTTGAGGCAAGTGGTACTCCTTTTCTTCTCTTTTTTGTTGGAATGTTACTCCTTGTGTTGATTTGTTGTCATGCAAAACCTATAACCTCCTTATTGTTCTCCCCTGATTCATCAAACTTCCTCTTATATACTTAACTATTAAATTGCTGTCAAGAAAATCATCAGTTTTTACTCGAAAATTTCGGTTTTTGCTTCTTCTCGAGAAATACAGAGTTCTTCTCGAGAAATCATTTCTGGCTCTCGAGAAATCATTTCTGGCTCTCGAGAAATCATTTCTGCCTCTCGAGAAATCATTTCTGGCTCTCGAGAAATCAATTCTGCCTCTCGAGAAATCCTCTTTGGCTCTCATGAAATTACAGACTGGCTCTCATGAAATTACAGACTTCCTCTCAGGAAATTACAGACTTCCTCTCATGAAATTACAGACATCCTCTCATTAAATTACAGACTTCCTCTCATGAAATACAGACTTTTACTCAAGAAATCCCTGAACCTTCTGATCAAAATTTTGGGCCATTTTCTTCATATATTACCCTATTCTTAGAGTGTTATGTTGTTGTTATTCCGGGTTACGCCCCATGTTTTAATTAAAGATTAAATTTATTAAGAACCACTGTCTTTAGCCTTGCACGGTAGTCGTGTTTGGGGGATAGTGGGGGAATGTTATAGCCTTGCACGGTAGTCGTGTTTGGGTGGTTGGGTCTAAAGGCACCCCCACCTGGTTTTGGGCTTTGGGTAGCGGGGGTAGGCAACCGCTCCTGTTTAATTTGAGCTGATCAGTCTCTTTAATTAATGTAACAAGATAAATGAAACTTGCTTGTTCCTCTTTATGGCACTTTCTTTTTGGTGCACTTACTGTTTTGTTTAGTTCCTTGTTTTGGAGCTTTTCTTTCGGTGAATCTGGCCTGGGTTGGTACCCCTTTTGCCTTATTTACTTTCTGCTTACTTTTTGGCCACTTGTAATTCCTTGCTGAGGTGTTCCTTGTTTTATTGAATGCCTCAGGTTCAGAGCCGTAGCGCCTAGTGGTGTAGCCTGAAGTTCAGAGTTTTAGTAGTTGTTCACCCCGCTGCTGTGAGGTAGTTGTTTTTAGTTACTTCTTGTGCTCAGACATACTAGTTGGTGCCAATGGGTTAGTGTCATGTTGTTGACGCCCATTGTGCCCCTTTTTATACTGTATAGTTTATTTTCCAGATTATGCCACTACTTTTAGATCTTGTGTATCTTACCCTCTGGGAATGATTTATGTTAGGTGCACTATAGTTGTAAAATGGTTTTTCTTCATCCTCATTGCATTCTTTCTAACTGAAACCCTTAACTTTAAAGTCGCCTAAAGGTATTTTCTACTCTTACAATACGCCTAGTTATGCGCATATCATTTACTTCATGCTCCTTCATTTGCATACATGTAGGACTTTAAGTAAACTAAATCAAGCACTTTCCGCTGCAACTATATATACTTTCCCGGTGGACTAGTTGATCCACGAACTGAGAGACACAGTTCTTACCTCAAAACCCCTAATAAATGATTTCAAATGATGACTTATCATATAATCATGTTTTGTCTAGTTAAGTAATAGGTTTCCGCTTGAGCGTCTACAGTTGTCTCCTGTATGACGTGGCATAATGACATGTATTTTCTCTTACTCTGATGTCCTTAAATTCGGAGAAAATGCGGGTTGTGACAACTTATGAGAAGGGTCGGTATAGAAAACCAGAAAGGTTTTTACATACGCCTCAATTCCAAGCGTCATTGTGATCAAGTTTTATAATCAATGTTAAAGCAATACTATTATTATTTTCTCCATATTAATTTGTTGTCTTTGATCCTAGAAATCTAAATGAAATGGGAGTTCTCTGTCATTAATGCCGATCGGTAACTTCTACCGCTGGCGGCAGGAAAAAGTCTCCATCTCTCTTGCTTTGTGCACTACTGTCTCATAAAAGCATAAAGAATTGTCTGGAGTGAAATGTTTTGTAAAATATATTCAACATATATCTATAATTTTACTTAAGCTATAACAGTTACTAAAACCCTTATTCACCGCTCTCCCCTCTAAATGGTGCCTACAGATCCAACAAGAGGTCCCGAGGGTTC
The DNA here is from genome assembly GCA_033032865.1 of Dactylorhiza incarnata. Taxonomy (NCBI): domain Eukaryota; kingdom Viridiplantae; phylum Streptophyta; class Magnoliopsida; order Asparagales; family Orchidaceae; genus Dactylorhiza; species Dactylorhiza incarnata. The sequence continues at coordinate 870,250 of JAWHQI010000429.1, read as the reverse complement.
TGAAGGAGATCCACTCCGGAGAGTGTGGCAGGGACTCCGGGAGTCGAACCTTAGAAAAAAGGGTGCTAGGGAAAGGTTACTTTTGGCCCATGCCAAAGACGCGACATAATATGCGAAGAAGTGCCAATAGTGTCACCTCTTCGCACATCTGTAAATTCAACCAACATAGAGGCTCAGGACAATCACAGCATCGTGGCCCTTTGCAATTTGGGGAATGGACCTGGTAGGCTGTTTTCCTCTGGTTAGTAGGAAAAAGAGGTTTCTTTTTGTCTTGATTGACTATTTCTTCAAGTGGTTAGAGGTTAGGGAGCTGGAAAAGACAACCTCGCAGGTAATAAACAACTTTTTTTGGGAGAGATAATCTGCCGGCATGGGCTACCCCTAGCCATCATCACGGATAAATGGCCGCAGTTCGTTAGTGATGAGATCACCAACTTCTACAGTTAGTTCGACATTGACCTTCTCTTCGCGTCCGTACACCACCCAAGGATCAACGGACAAGTGGATGTAGAGAACAAAACCAATGAAAATTTATTAAAGAAAAAGGTAGAGAACTTGAAGGGTAACTAGGTGGAGAAGCTCTCATCAGTCCTTTGGGCCTTGAGAACTACTCCCAAAACGGCCATGAGAGAAACTCCTATTAAACTCTCTTATGGACTGAGGCCATGTTGCCGATGGAGTTATAGGTGAGGTCCCCTCGAGTTGTGGCCGCGGAAGAAGGATACAATGATTGGAGGGTAGAGAATGAGGAAGAACAACAGCTCTCGCTTGAAATCATGGAGGAACATCTGGACCTGGAAACCATTTTCCTAGAGGAGATCAAGCGCAGGATGGCAAGGTACTTTGACAGACACATTAGAATCTAGCATTTTGCAAAGGGGGATCTTGTTCTCAAAAAGGTCGACGCTCTGGGGAGGTAAGCGACGGTTGGAAAACTTCACCCAAACTCGGAGGGTCCCTATGTAATCTTGGAAGTATTAAATTCAGGAGAGTATCGCCTCCAGAATGACGAGGGAGCCCCCCTTAGGCACACCCAGAGTGGTGATTACCTGAAGCATTATTAGTCCTAGTTAATAGTGAAATTTTTATCTTGGTAGATTTGTTCTATGATGCGTAGACTTCCTCCCTGCCTGGGCAGGGTGCCATGAATCAAGAGCTTCATGCTATTAAGGAATTCAAAGTTCTATTGGTTGGAAAAGTCCCAGAGATGATTCCGCTGACTGGGCTCTCGCAAGCCGGCATGGCAGGTTGATCATCCAGGAGGCAGGTTGTACTAGAATTTTTGAAAATCCCCTGAGATGATTCCGCTGACTGGGCCCTCACAAGCTAGCAGGGCAGGTTGATCACCTAGGTGGAAGGTTGTAAGGTTTTTTGAAAAGCTCCTGAGATGATTCCACCGACCGGGCTCTCGCAAGCCGATAGAGCAGGTTGAAAACCCAGGTGGCAGGTTGTACAAGTTTTTTTGAAAATCCTCTGAGATGATTCCACTTCCCGGGCTCTAGTAAATTGGCGAGGTAGGTTGATAACCCAGGTGGAAAGTTGTAAAGGTTTTTTGAAAAGCCCCTGAGATGATTCTGCTGGCCGGGTTCTCCCAAGGTGATAGGGCAGGTTGATCACCGAGGTGGCAGGTTTTTAAGGTCTTTTGAAAAGCTCATGAGATGATTCTGCTGACCGGGCTTTCGAAAGTCAGTGGGGCAGGTTGATCACTAAGGTGGCATGTTGTAAAGATTTTTTGAAAAGCCCATGACATGATTCCGCTGACCGGGCTCTCACAAGCCGGTATGGCCGGTTGATCACCCAGGTGGCAGGTTATAATGGTTTTTTGAAAAGCCCCTGAGATGATTCTTCTTACCAATCTCTCGCAAACCAGCATGGTAGGTTGATCACCCAGGTGATAGGTTGGATATGCATTTTTTAAAAATCCCCTGAGATGATTCCGCCGACCAGGCTCTTGCAAGCTAGCAGGGCAGGTTGATCACTCAGGTGGCAGGTTGTAAGAATTTTTGGAAAATCCCCTGAGATGATTATGCTGACCATGCTCTCGCAAGCCGGTATGGCAGTTTGATCACACAGGTGGCAGGTTTTAAAGGCTTTTTGGAAAATCCCCTAAGATGATTCCATTTGACTAGGATCTCGCAAGCCCGCAGGGCAGTTTGATCTCTCAAGTGGCGGGGAAGTGAAGAAGATGTAAGACCCCATTTTTTTCGCTACAAAAACCCGGGTCTTATGCCCAGAACCACCGCTTTGCGGTGACACCCTCGTACGGGAAGGTCTCCACTACAAAGCGCCAATTCTGCCGGCCAGATCGATCACAAAGAAGAAAAGAATACTTGAACAAATATAAATCCAAGTCCACAATCACATGCTATATAAATGTCCACATGATATAACTGAATAAAAGATAACAAGGTTTACAATAATAAAAGGGCTCATGCCTTGTACATCATGTCCTCACTACAAGATCACTCGCAGAAGCTAACTACTAATCACTCACTGATCCTGAATCCTGTGCTCCTGTACTGCACTGGCCCGCCTCCGTCTACACCGGTCTCTGATGTTGTTGCGTCTCCTCGAACCCCTAAAATGATATGGTCCACCGACCGTTAGTCAAAAGGCTAAACCAATCCCCCACCCCTCCCCCGGTGACTCCTAGGCACCGTGCGGGAATGATGAAGCGGAGGACAATAAGGGTTAAAACAAAAGCAAGTGACGGTGGATCTAGTCTACAGGAATATCTACAACTACACATGTGTATCTAAATAAATGAAGCAGTAAGTAAAGCATAGTAAAGAGCATATAAATAACAAGTAAAGTGCAGTAAGTAAAGACATGTATATAACAGAAAGTAACCATTGATTTATAGGAATGCCCATACAAACCTATAGACCAAGGGGACGTTTGGCATGGCCTATCGTATAAGAAGTCCCATAACCGACTTATACGATAGGGGTAGGTGTTGAAATGCAATGTTTATGCGATGACATGCAAGATATACGGTTTATGCTATGTTCATACAAGTGCAACTCACACACTTCGACTCTATGCGCACAGACCTTTAGTTCCCCCTTTTTGGAGCTAGCAAGACTACCATGATACTCCCATAGTGGCAAACGGAAGAGGTGGGTTGGGCCTCGACCACCTCTAGGTTGGTATTCACACTACCTAACCTATACCTATCGTACACCTCAACGCAAAACCGCAGAGCATCTGCGTACTCTTACTGGCTGGACCACCAGACTTTCATGGCTATGTGCAAATTCCACACTTGCCGAGTCAACCTATTGACGTCGGTGTGAACGACCGTCCAATACCGGAGACCCACCACCTTCATGTACATGCAACATGTTCTACTATCTACCTCCGATCCATAAGCTCCCCGGGCTAACCTTCCCGTCATCAATAACCTTCCGAGCCACCATCTCGCCGGACCAACCCGTCCGTACCAACAAACACTAATGAGGCACAAGCTCACCGGACTTATTGATGCGATTAATTCGGCAAGTGCACTGGTCGCGCAAGTAATAAATGTTGGGAATAGGATCCCCGAGTGTCGGTCTCTTGAGGAATGCAGGTTGGGTGAACGAATTGCGTTGTGTGACAATTATTACACAAGCGGGAACAAACACAGAAAGTGGGGTTTTGATTTGGTTTCCTACTGTTAACAACAATAAAAGAAATGCGGGTCGAAATCACCGCTTCACAAGGTGAGATGGATGCAACGGCCGCGATGCCGAGCTTCGTGAGGTGGATGGACGGTGCGCATGCGAATGAAGTGATCACTAGTGCGGAGAGTGAGGGTCAAACTCCTCTTCGCAAATCGCCGTTAGCTCTTGCTAACGCGAATCGAACACGATGCGTGCGTGAGTGAGTGAGTGGAGGAGAAACGATTCACAAGCAAAAATTGATGAATAGAGAAGAAACAACCATTGCATTTAAGCTAAACATCAAGATATTCAAGTTTAAATGATTCAAAGAAATACATCAAAAAGGGGAAGAAGAAGACAACCAATGGACGAAGACTAGCGACCGTTCACGGCCGGAATGGTAGTTTGTCAAGCTACCTCCAGACTCGGGCGGACTGTGCTTCCGGCGTTGAGAGACTGTCACGACCTCTCCATGTGCTTCCGTCGTCTTCTACCTCAGGATTGCTATCCTTCTCACCGGACAGAAATGGAGACAGCTTGCTTGAGTGCTTGCGGATGGCGGAGAATGCTTCCGGATGATGGAGGAATGCTTAGAATGGCCGGAGACAACTTCCCCTCGCGGAGAAGATGAGGTGGAGGTGGTTGGAAGTGGAAAACGGCGGCATACGGACTGGAAATCGCGCTCCCGGAACCGGGTTTTCCCTAATTTGCGGATCAGGACATTATATAGGCACTGGCGAAAATACTGCGCACGGTCATTGGCGCACGACCAATGGTCGTGCGCGCTGGAGTTTTGTGATCGTGTGCCTGCCTGGGTGGACCCTGCAATGTAAGAAATTTATAAAATACCATGTTCGCACGACCAGTGGCGTACGACCGGTGGTCGTGCGGACTATCGTAGGTGGTTGTGCGAACTGGTCGAAACAGAACTCATAAAATTGATGTTAAGTGCGCACGAACAGCGGCGCACGACCGGTGGTCTTGCGCAATATCGTTGGTGGTCATGCGCACTGTCCGAGACAGAACTCAAAAAATAGGGTTAAGTGCACACGATCAGCGGCGCACGACCAATGGTCGTGCGCAATAGAAACAGTGATCATGCGCAGTGTTCCTGTACAGAATTGTACCAGGAACACCCGCACGACTCCTGTTCCAGCACAACCACGAATCCAGCCACTGAAAGTGGCACTTAACAATCCATGAAAACTACTAAAAATGAAGAACATGAAATAACACCAAAAACGGGCCTAGTTGTGCACTTAGCATGGAGTGTCAAATATGAGTGAAAACATGTCTAAAGTGAAGTGCATAGACTAGAAAATCGGCTCAGATGAGTCCATAAATGTGTATATATTTGGGACTCATCACACCCCCAGACTTAACTGTTTGCGCGTCCCGAGCAAACCATCTCTCGCGGACAGGAAAAACATAAGCTGGCGAAGAAATTATCAAGCGGAGTACCATACGAAGTCGCATGCTCATGTGCGTAGAAATATAGTAGATAAAATTTCTAATTATACATATTAGTTTATAATTTTCTAGGAGCGTAGATATATATTACGTTTACTCAAAAAGTGAATCACGGTGAATCATAAGGTCGTACATAGGAAGAAAGTAAACTGAACGCTGAGGCAAGCATTGCCAAAGATCGGGGCTCGGGACAACTCCATTGAAATCCATCAATGTCGGTGACCATAAGCTTGCCCGTTCGCACTCTCTCCACGGCACTGGTATGACTCAAATGCGTGAATCAATAGGACTTTAGGTTTGAGATGAGTCTTGAGTTTAGGTGCGGTAAACAAAGATAAACGCGACGTCTCAGAGACTAAACCCAAATGAGCTAGCACAGAAAACTATCCTCATCACCACACAAACATGCGGGTACACTACACCCCCAGACTTGGACTTAACAACCTGGGTGCGTGCACTGCCTACTCCCAAACTTATACTTATACAAATGAATTTTTCATTCAAACTCATATCTTTTTCTTTTCTTCTCACTTCTTTTCTCTTTCTCATTTTTTCTTTTCTTTTCTTATCATTTTCAGCAAATAAACAATAAGACACAACCACAACTTCACAAACATATCACCACATCAACAACCCAACTCATGAAAATACTAAACAGCTAAAGCTCAGATTTGGGTGTGCGACTAGGATTGGCTATTGGGCTTTGGTGCGATAAAAGTGAGGCTGAATCAAAGAACGGGTAGGCACAACTGGGCTAATGAGGATATATCGATAGGAAAGGGTGTAAAGGCTCAACCGGGCCAAAATGATGGCCAATATCACATTCACGCAATTGACTAACCGTATACCCATGCTTCAAGAATCGCTTGGGGCAAGTTCTAGCCACCGAGAAAGATAATCCTTCCCCCCGACTCGGGCAATACGAGACTAATGAACGTCTACACACATTCCAATGCTACCATTTGATTCACGCCGGATTCACCAAAGTTTTGAGTAAAGTAAACAATATTTACACTAGTAGAAAAATATAAACGAAAAGCATAAAAAGAAATTGAATCTACACGAATTCCTACGAGACATGAGCACTCGACTAGGAGCACTACAGGAGTCAACATTTTACTCCGCCTCATAATCCTAAGCCAGCACAATGATTTTCCAAATCACACAAAAAGACAAATTCAACTCTCGACGTGCCAACAGCTATGCGCGCTCAAGTGGGTGCTGTGGTGTGCAATGAAAATAAACAAAACATTTTAAATGAAATCTTCTAGCATGCGGTTGCAACTTGTGCGCAAAGTGGATAACAACGTGCTCTCCCCCAGACTTAATCTCAACATCACATCACAAAAACTGAAAGCTAGGGGGAGAAGTGTTACCCAATGCTCAGAATTGAGCATACCAGACGATTGGCTTTAATTTTGTGAGCAATCCGTAGCTTCCGCCATCGCAAAGAACAAAGCACGCCTGCAAATGACACAACTAAAAGCAGCAAAAATATATAAAAACTGAATTGAAACATGTTAGAAAAACAGAAATCAGCAAATCTGGGTTGTCTCCCAGCAGCGCTTTTATTTTATGTCCTTAAGCTGGACCAAATACCTATATTATAATTGTTTAAAGGGTGCAGAAATTAAATGAAAGCGCATAAAAAGAGAGTTTCACAAAAGGAGAGATAAAAAGAAAATCAGCTGTAGGCGCTTTTATGATGCCCGTCTCCCAATGTCACCAACTGACACTCCTTGTTTATAATGGCGCCATCGTATAACTTCAGTCGATGCCCGTTGACCTTAAATTTGTCTCCCTTATCCCCTAATATTTTGATGGCAACAAAGGGAGAGACATCGGTCACTGAGAAAGGACCGCTCCACCTCGATTTTAACTTTCCTGGAAAGAGGCGGAGACGGGAGTTGTAAAGCAGCACTTGGTCCCCAATTTTGAACTACTTTGGGATGCTGTGTCGATCATGCCATTTTTTTGTTTTCTCTTTGTAGATGCGAGCGTTTTCATAAGCGAAATGCCGGAGCTCTTCTAATTCGTTGAGTTGGGAACGACGCACCTCGGCCGCGGCTCCAATGTCCATGTTCAACAGTTTGGTTGCCCATAATGCTTTATGCTCCAGCTCCACAGGGAGGTGGCATGCCTTGCCATAGACTAGTTGAAACGGAGTCATGCCAACAGGTGTTTTGAAAGCAGTCCGGTAAGCCCATAATGCGTCGTCGACCTTTTTAGACCACTCCTTCCTATTTGAATGTATCGATTTCTCGATTATTCGCTTGAGCTCGCGGTTGGATACTTCTACTTGTCCACATGTTTGGGGGTGGTACGCTAATGAGATCTTATGATGGACCCCAAATGTTTTCATGAGCTGCACAAACTGCTTATTACAAAAATGACTACCGCCGTCGCTGATAATAGTTCTCGGCGTCCCAAACCTGGAGAAGATATTCTTGTGGATAAAGTGTAGCACTGTGCTGGCGTCATTCGTGGCAACCGCCTCGGCTTCCACCCATTTTGAGACATAGTCAACTGCCACAATGATATAATGCTTACCATGAGACATGGGGAAAGGACCCATAAAGTCTATCCCCCAGACATCAAATGGTTCGCAAACCAGCATGTTATTGAGGGGCATCTCGTCACGCCGGGAGATATTTCCGGTCCTTTGGCATTCGTCACACTTGGTGACATAGGCATGGGCATCCCTGAAGAGGGTCGGCCAAAATAATCCGCATTGCAAGATTTTTCATGCTGTTCGAACTGCCCCGAAATGCCCGCCAGCTTCTCTGTCATGGCAGTGCTGCAGTATAGACTGAAACTCGGCTTCAAGAACGCAGCGCCTGATAATTCCATCGTTGCATGTGTGGAATAAGAGCGGGTCTTCCCAAAAATAGTATTTTGAGTCAGAGGCAAGCTTCCGTCTTTGCTGAGGGGACAGATTCGAAGAGAAGGTTTTACTAGCCAAGTAGTTAGCGAAATCAGCGTACCATGGGGCTGTTGGAGGGGGCGTAGTGATTGCGAATAATTTTTCATCTGGAAAATAATCGTTCGTTTCCTCCACAAAGCTGTTGGGAGTGTCATCCGTCATGTCGTACTCCAAACGCGAAAGATGATCAGCTATCACGTTCTCCACCCCTTTCTTGTCTTTGATTTCCAAATTGTATTCCTGCAAAAGTAAAATCCAACGAATCAGACGCGATTTGGATTCTTTTTTGCTGAAAAGATACCTGAGTGCAGCGTGGTCCGTGTACACGATTACTTCGGAAAGCACCAAGTATGAGTGAAATTTTTCAAAGGCGAAGACCACGGCTAGCATTTCTTTCTCCGTGGTGGTATAGTTTGCTTGCGCGCTGTTAAGAGTTCGACTGGCATACACAATGGTGTGAAAAGTCTTGTCTTTCTTTTGACCGAGTACAGCACCCACGGCCACATCACTTACGTCACACATGATAATAAAGGGTAAATTCCAGTCGGGTGCCACCAAAATAGGAGCCGAGATGAGTTATCCCCGTAAAGTTTCAAAGGCCTGCATGCATGCATCGTCGAAGTGGAAGGGGACGTCCTTAACAAGCAAGCGAGATAAAGGCTTTGAAATGGATGAAAAGTCCTTAATAAACCTTCGATAGAATCCCACGTGACCAAGAAAACTTCGGATACCTTTCACTGACGTAGGTGGAGGGAGGTTTCTGATAACACTTACCTTCGCTTGATCCACCTCGAGCCCTTGGCAGGAAACCTTATGCCCCAACACAATTCCTTCGCGCACCATAAAGTGGCATTTCTCCCAGTTCAAGACAAGATTGGTGTCCTCACACCGCTTCAAAGTCTTGGCCAAATTCGCGAGGCAAGTATCGAAGCTGCTGCCAAATAAAGTAAAGTCATCCATGAAAACTTCGAGGAAGTCTCCCACCATGTCAGCGAAAATAGCGAGCATTTTACAGCGCTGGAAAGTTGCGGGGGCATTACACAGTCCGAATGGCATTCTCTTGAACGCGAAGGTACCGGAAGGACATGTAAATGTTGTTTTGTCTTGATCAGACGGGTTTATTAAGATTTGATTGTAACCTGAGTACCCATCCAAGAAACAGTAGTAGTCCTGCCCCGCTAACTTTTCTAATATCTGATCAATGAAGGGGAGTGGGAAGTGGTCCTTGCGTGTAGCATCTTTCAACTTGCGGTAATCGATGCAGACTCTCCACCCGGTGATCATTCGGGTAGGTAGCAACTCGTTCTTTTCATTGGCAACAATGGTGATCCATCCCTTTTTCGGTACCACCTGAACTGGGCTGACCCATTTGCTGTCGCTGATTGGGTAAATGATGCCAGTGTCTAAGAGCTTTATCACTTCTGCCTTCACTACCTCTTGCATTTTCGGGTTCAAACGCCTTTGGGGCTGTGCTGTGGGTTTGTACTGATCTTCAAGGAGGATCTTATGCATGCAGACTGTGGGGCTGATTCCCTTAATGTCTGCAAGAGAGCGTCCGAAGACTTTATGGTACCTTCTCAGCACACCCACCAATGCGGTTTCGTTGGCGGCGGAAAGAGCTGCGGAAATAATCACTGGATGCGTGGCATTTTCTCCAAAACAATGTACTTTAGAGAATCCGGTAGTTGTTTGAGAGCCGAATAAATGTTTGGATCAGCAGAATCGATGGATGGCTCTCCGATTGAATGCAAAACATTGGGCTGGTTCGAATGTGCACCATCATTGCCCATGTCCTCGCGCCGCCAACACATCTCGCTGTCATCCAAACCCAAATCGATCTGGCCATCGAATTCTTCAAGCGGCTCTGCCGGTTCGCATTTCGTGATTTCGAAGAGTTGCGACGGGTTGTGGACGTTGAAGGATATAGCATCCTCCCCCAATCTGAGCCTGAGCTCCCCCTGATCCACATTAATGATAGCACGAGCTATAGCGAGAAAGGGCCGCCCCAAGATAATGGGTACTTTAGTATCAACCTTCATGTCGAGGATGACAAAATCGGCTGGAAAAGTGAGACCGTTTACTACTATTGTGAGGTCCTCGACAATTCCTGATGGTTTCTTGATCGACCGATCAGCTAGCTGTAGCATTACCTGGGTCGGCTTCAAGGTCCCTGCACCTAGTTCACGAAAGATAGAGAGCGGCATCAAGTTGATTGATGCTCCCAAATCACAGAGCGCCTGGCTGAAACGGTGATGACCTATCCTGCAAGGAATAGTAAAGCTGCCCGGATCTTTGCACTTTGTGGGTATATTGGAGATGATGGCGGAGCACTCCTCAGTGAGATCGATATTCTTGAGATCCTCCAACAGTTTCCGCTTCGAAATCAAGTCTTTCAAGAACTTGGAGTAGCCCGGTATTTGAGAAATGGCTTCAATCAGTGGTATGCTCACTTGCACTCCTTTCATTATTTCCAAGAATTTGGGGAATTGCTTCTCGGATTTCTCGTTTCGCAACCTGTGGGGGAATGGGGGGTGAACAACACTTCTCGAGGGTTGTGCCTCGCTTACGGGGTCCAGCTCAATATGAATCTGAGTCTGCTTCTCGGCCATGTCTACATTGCACTTGTCAGTGGAGCTCACAAGTGGTTCCTGTCGAGGAAGATTGTCAACACCTCTACCGCTTCTCAATCGCATGGTATTCACAGACTCCGGATGCTGACTTGCAAGCCCAGAAACGACGTTGGTAAGAGTCCCTATAGTAGAGTGAAGCAGTTGAATTGCTGCTGATTGGTCATTCATTTTATTCAGCATCCCGACCACCATGGTTGCTAACTGTTCCGTTTGCCCTGACGGCACATGATCCGCTGCTCCGTTGAATGTTACTGCATTAATTTCAGTAGTACTGGGGGGAAGAATGACATGACTCCAGTGCTGGCTGGTGTGAACTATATTCACGACCCCTTCCCACGCGTCCTTCCCCGATTTATTAAACAGGGCCCCTCCGGCTGCCATATCGAATAACAGACGGAATTTGTCCAGCACGCCGAAATAAAAAATCTGAATCAAAAAGACTTCTGATAGATCTTCAAGGTAGCATCCCCTATGCAGGGATTGAAAACGCTCCCAAGCATCAACTAACGTCTCCTCCTTTAAATGACCGAAGGTTATGAGTTCCCTGTACTTGTCCAAAACTCGGGTACGGTGTTGAAACTCATGCAAAAATCACCCTTCGAGCTGCTTCCATGTGGTCGCCTCTCCTTTCCGGATATCCCAGTACCAACTTTTGGCTTTATTATGTAGGGAAAATGAAAATGCCAGGATCTTTTGCAGGTCGTTTTCAACTCCACTGAATATACATGTATAGTAAATTTCTAAGAAGTCCTCCACGTGTTGTACCGCATCTTCATGCTTATCCCCACTGAACTTGCAATTCCCAGTCATATACTCAATGATGTCGGAGGAAATCCCGAAGTCATGATCATTCCTTTGTGCTTGAACCTTTAAATCATTTAAACTTCCTTGATAGATGTATTCTTGAATGGAGGTCATGCTAGGAATACTTGAATCCCAAAAGATTAGCGCACGATGGAAAGAACGAAGGTAATTAGATGTGCGTATCAAAAAGAAACAAAGACAACAGAGGTAAACAAAGAGAAATAAAAAAAATAGAATAGTTCCTCGTGCAATGATTCTTCACGCAGACGAATTCATCACGTCTACATTCCCCGGCAACGGCGCCAAAAACTTGATGCGATTAATTCGGCAAGTGCACCGATCGCGCAAGTAATAAATGTTGGGAATAGGATCCCCGAGTGTCGGTCTCTTGAGGAATGCAGGTTGGGTGAACGAATTGCGTTGTGTGACAATTGTTACACAAGCGGGAACAAACACAGAAAGTGGAGTTTTGATTTGGTTTCCTACTGTTAACAACAATAAAAGAAATGCGGGTCGAAATCACCGTTTCACAAGGTGAGATGGATGCAACGGCCGCGATGCCGAGCTTCATGAGGCGGATGGAAGGTGCGCATGCGAATGAAGTGATCACTAGTGCGGAGAGTGAGGGTCGCAAACACATCTTTGCAAATCGCCGTTAGCTCTTACTAACGTGAATCGAACACGATGCGTGCGTGAGTGAGTGAGTGGAGGCAAAATGATTCACAAGCAAAAATTGATGCATAGAGAAGAAACAACCATTGCATTTAAGATAAACATCAAGATATTCAAGTTTAAATGATTCAAAGAAATACATCAAAAAGGGGAAGAAGAAGACAACCAATGGACGAAGACTAGCGGCCGTTCACGGCCGGAATGGTAGTTTGTCAAGCTACCTCCAGACTCGGGCGGACTGTGCTTCCAGCGTTAAGAGACTGTCACGACCTCTCCACGTGCTTCCGTCGTCTTCTACCTCAGGATTGCTATCCTTCTCACCGGACAGAAATGGAGACAGCTTGCTTGAGTGCTTGCAGATGGTGGAGAATGCTTCCGGACGATGGAGGAATGTATAGAATGGCCGGAGACAACTTCCCCTCGCGGAGAAGATGAGGTGGAGGTGGCTGGAAGTGGAAAACGGCGGCGTACGGACTGGAAATTGCGCTCCCGGAACCGGGTTTTCCCTAATTTGCGGATCAGGACATTATATAGGCGCTGGCGAAAATACTGCGCACGGTCATTGGCGCATGACCAGTGGTCGTGCGCGCTGGAGCTCTGTGATCGTGCGCCTGCCTGGGTGGAGCCTGCAATGTAAGAAATTTATAAAATACCATGTTCGCACGACCAGTGGCGCACGACCGGTGGTCGTGCGCACTATCGTAGGTGGTCGTGCGCACTGGTCGAAACAGAACTCATAAAATTTATGTTAAGTGCGCACGAACAGCGGTGCACGACCGGTGGTCGTGCGCAATATCGTTGGTGGTCGTGCGCACTGTCCGAGACAGAACTCAAAAAATAGGGTTAAGTGCACACGATCAGCGGCGCACGACCAGTGGTCGTGCGCAATAGAAACAGTGATCGTGCGCAGTGTTCCTGTACAGAATTGTACCGGGAACACCCGCACGACTCCTGTTCCAGCACAACCACGAATCCAGCCACTGAAAGTGGCACTTAACAATCCATGAAAACTACTAAAAATGAAGAACATGAAATAACACCAAAAACGGGCCTAGAGGTGCACTTAGCATGGAGTGTCAAATATGAGTGAAAACATGTCTAAAGTGAAGTGCATAGACTAGAAAATCGGCCCAGATGAGTCCATAAATGTGTATTTATTTGGGACTCATCACTTATCAATCCACTCTGACAACCACCGAGCCTACTGCTCGTAGAAACAAACTGACTAAACTCCCGTAACCACGGGGTGTGGGTGAGTGTGTTATTAAATTATTCTTGTATAACATCTTACTCTTACAGTTTATGGTTAATCATGGACTTCCTGAGGGCTACCCTTTGAGGGGCTCGCAGCGGTACTAGGAACTGTGATGGGATGATAGCCCAAAGCTCCCTTTCTCAAGATACTTAATATTATTGGTATCTACCCATAAGGTTACCCTCTTATCATTTCACTTGAATTAAACCTAAGTGCTTTTTGACCCTCTAAGGGGAAAGACGATCTTTCGTCTATCCCGAGCATAACTTACCTTTAACTCACCAAGCACACTTTCATCATCTAATCTCCTTTTTAGTGACCTCAACCTCTTCATCCAAATCAGGTACACCAACTACCTCCCAATCCCACCTAATGGTCTACTAGTTATCTCTATTCTAACATTTTACTATACGCAGACCAAATGAGTTATTTGAGTTACAAAATGGGAGGTACTACAAATATTCATTCAACTGACCCAAGATATTTACTGGGGGTCTATCATGATGTTATAAGCTAAATCCAGAGAATCATATTTTCCATAATTATCTAGCATTTATTTTTAATTTCCTCAACACTGGCCAAGTATGAAATTGAACATGGAGTGTAGTCTATCCTTATGATATGGCTCCCCAAAAATCAAGATAAATCTCTCATGCCAATAATACAGTAGATAATGAATATATCAATTTTACAATAAAGAAATGTCCTCTATAATTAGTATTCAACTTTTATCCAAATTTGTAAATTTATGAAGGAACCACCAAAGATACATACCCCAAAATTATGGGAAAATTACCAGACTTTTGAATTCATCATAGAAGGCTACTGACTAAATTGTAGAATTTATGGAAATCATTTTCTCACCTAAATGAATTCTTTAAGAAAACCCCAAATAAGATAAGTTGTGAAGTAGCCTACTGATTTATGTCTCCAAAAATTATATGAAAATTACCAGAGGTCTAAAATATGATTAAACAGATACTACCAAAGTTTCATCATCATCCAAGACCATTTAAGCATGTAATCATCTCTTATAAGGAATTTCTCTAAAGGTATTATGGCCTAATTCAAAGGGAATAATTGTTCCTAAAATTCTTATAAAATCACCTAGGGCCTATTTACCCCTTATGAACTTATCCACCAAGTTTCATAACAATTCAAGGACATTTGACCCCATGTCCTTCACAAGGTCCTATATGCACACCTAGGGCTAAAACTAGTGTCTTAGGGCATAACCTTTTCCACACAACCCCATATCACTCATGGAGGTGTCTTAGGTGATCCTAAACCAGTGTCCAAGGTTTCACATCATCCAGATGAGATTTGACCACCTAATTCCATCATGTGCACTTTTGACCTAGTTTGACCAAACTTGGGTTAATCCATTATCCAACCAAATCAGTCCCAATTGGGCTGATATCTTTACCAAGGTCATAACATAACCTTAAGGGGTACCCACCAAAATTTGTAGGGCATTGGAGGTCATTTGACCCACTAATTAATTACTAAATGATTTATGAAATTATCCCAAAAACCTTAAAAAAAGGTTCTTCTAAAAATCCCATCTTTGGGTATGCTGTGAGGGTAAGTGTATCTAGCCTACGTTTAAAATATCAGGTCCATATCATCAACCAATAAAAAGTTATTCAAGAAATGGTGGTTGTCCTATACTAGGGACTAGCCCCACCAAAATGGTTCTACAGGAAGCTACAGTACTCCATTTGGACTGAAACAAATTTTAAATTAAAGTAGACTCCAAGGGATACAACTTTGGTGTTGAGCACTTTTCCATCAGAGGTGATCTAGTATTTTTAATAATTAAAATAAACTACAGCAAAAAGTGTGACAGAAATCCATATAAACATTTAATTATATAAGTACTCTGCGTTCGACGAATTATACACTGCGCTCGACAAAAGCCAAATAAATTTGCATTCGACGAAATCCAAACTGCGCTCGACAAAAATGGAATAAATCTGAATTCGACTAATTCAGTATAAACTGCGTTCGACTAATTTAAAGTATATCTGTGTTCGACTAATCCTTTCTGTGTTCGACTAAACAATTCTTCGTTCGACTAATTCAGAACAAGCTGCGTTCGACTAATTTAATGTAGAACTGCGTTCGACTAATTCTTCCTCCGTTCGACTAAAACATGTAAAAGCTGTGTTCGACTAATTTAACATATAACTGCATTCGACTAATTTAATTCCAGATCAACGAAATCTATTCCGTTCGACTAAAACTATTCCAGATCAAATAAATCTATTCTGTTCGACTAAAACTATTCCCGATCGATGAAATATATTCCGTTCGACTAATCACGGAAGAACGGACGGTCCTCCTTCATCATCCCCAATCTCTGGACGGCTCACTACAACCCGTCCTGGGCTTCTTTGCGGGGCGATTTCCCGGCCACCTATGCCTCTTTCCGGCCAACCAATGCCACCACCACCTCCGTTGAGGTGGTGGCCGGCGATAGGAGGTGGTTGGCCGGCTGGAGGTGGTCTGATCTGGGTTTTAGATGAGGGAAAAGAGGATAGTAACGAGCCCTTTCGGAAGCGCAATCCGAGCCCAATTGAGCTCGGATCAAGCCCCAAACTATGAAAAGATCTAGCACTAGTGGAGAGGAGGTGGATTGGACCTGTGTGGGGTCTTGATGGTGTGAATTTCGGCGAGTTTCCATGGCCGGTGGTGGAGATTTTTGTTCCATGCTGATTCCTGCTCCTGGTGCTCGATTTCTTCGGGAAAGAGGGGGGTTTCGCTCCTCTCCGACCTCTGAAGGAGTTAAAGAAGTCAATTGAGGCTATGAGGGGGGTTTCACTTAGTGGCCATTAATAGCCATTAATGGAGGATTTCGGTTACACTTGGGGAGGATGAATTGGGCATCAATATGGCCGGGAGAAGGCTGGAAACTTCTCCTCTCCCCAGGGGAGATGAATGGTGCCATTAATTGGAGGTAATTGGGGGTTTCTTCTTCTCCTCCATTAACTCCCCCTTCTTCCTCTCTCTTCCAAAATGGGCTTTCTCTCTTCTGGACGTCTCTCTCCAAATTGAATGGCCACCTCAGCAGCATTCAATCCCCATTAGGTGGTGGACCACCTTAATTGGGTGTAGCCCAAGTGGATTGGGTCCAATTAGGTTTTTGACCTAAATTATGGCAAATTCGACTTTGGTCAAATTGACCAATTGGATTGACCCCAATGGGAGTCTTAGACTCCATTGGCTTCCCTTAAGGGATAGGAAGGCCTATGTAGGGTCAATTTGGCAAAGTCAGGGTGAATTGCCCCTTTTTATGGCACTTTGACCAAATTAGGGCTTAGGGTAAATTGGTCAAATTGCAAGTCCCATGATGGGTCTTTTTGATCCATTAGGTTCCTAGTATCCCAATTAGGGTAGGGGTAAGGTCAATTTGGCATGTTGGAGGCCAATTGACCCTAACTGAGTTAGTTTGACCAATTCAGGGTTAAGGGTGACATTAGTCTAATTGGCCTCTTTATTTGACCCCAATGGGTCCTTGGTGCTGCAAGAGGACCCCTAATGGGTTAGGGATGATATGGTGGGGTCAAGGTTCAAGGTGGGGCCCCTAAATCCAATCCTAGGCTTGCTAAATGGAAATTGCTATTTGCAGACCAAGGTGGTTTTCTTCTTCTTTCCTAAGGCCAAGTGGTCTCTTCAAGCTTCCTAGGGTTTTGTCATGACCTAGTCATGACAAAACCACTCTAGGGGTCTAGCTGCTTTGGGGATGTTACAGAAGATTTGGTGAGGGAGATGACAACTCAGGATAGGGGTAGGAGGTGAGCCGGGTCAGCCTCACCTAGGCCACATGCGCCTCCAACTCGCTCACTCTAAGTCAACGGTGAACACGTGAGCCATGCGGCCCGTGTCTAGGAGGGGAAAGATAATGCAACCCATCCTAATGAACGCGAGCATCAATACCTAAGTTAAGATACTCGCCGGTTTGAGGTGTGCTACTGGTCAAAATCTTGACAACGTTAAGCTCGCGTGCGAGGCAAATATAGAGGATGCATGAGCATCTCGCAGGATGGGTACACGACACTCTCGCAAAACCTTGAAAGAGGAATTATTCCTACCCTTGTTTTAAAAGATTGCGAGCACATAGGAACCGCAAAGCCTAGGTCTCGCAAGTCTCGTAGGCATGAGGCCAACATATCAGCAAATTATTTGGTCCCTAAGGTCGATGCTCGGCGAGTCTAAGAGACTAAAGCAAGTCTCCATGAGTATATGATGAGTAGTTTATATACTCATCTTTTAGTATTATTTTATTATAGTTTTAATATAAAATTATATAATTTATATGGCTTTTCTCAATTAAATGATTCCCTTTTTCAATTCTAGGAGATAACTTAAATTTATTTATTATTTTCAGGTTTTCTGGACACTTTAAGCAAAAATTATAAATACACGCCCAAGGTCATGGGCGTGACCAAGGGCGTGACAGCCTAAGATGTGTTGCAGACCTATTGCCGCCACCTCGGGTTCATTCCATGAAGATTTTGCCAAGTACACGCCCCAGGTCACGGGTGTGACCCATTGTCACGGCCACAACCCGCCTCCAGCAGCCAAATTAGCCGCCACGTCATTTAAAATTATGCGCCCCCGGTCACAGGCATGACCGACGGCGTGACATCCAGTACACGGGCGTGACTCATCCCACGCCACTTCTCGCTGAAAGCTTCCCGCCAAGCGCCATTTTGAAGATTAGACGCCCTAGTTCACGGGCGTGACCTAGGGCGTGACTTGCAAGTAACGCCCGCATTGAAGCCAGAAGGCGCCCTCTCTGCACCAGCATCGATCACGCCCCTTACATGCCCTTCGTCACGGGCGTGACCAAGGGCGTGTAACCTCGAATTTCAACTTATTTAAAGCCAACTCCTCTACAACTCAACGGGACAAATTTTGGGAGCTAAAGTCTTATTTTCTTGTATTGTTATCTTATTTTAAGCTCTCTTGTACTTCTCTTTCTTCTTGCAATTGTCCTTTTAATTCCTTAGTATGTAATTCTCTTTTGCAATCAATAAAATAGTTCTTCTAATTCTCTTATTCTCTACTTCTTTCATAATGCACTCTTATATTTTTATGGATTCCTCCATCTCCATGAGTAGCTAAATTTTTATTAGTACTCGGTCGAGATGATCCAAGGAATAATATAAGTTATGAAGTAAATTAGAGTTTCTTTTTTTCTTCTTCGGAAATACTTAAGATTTATCCTTGATTTATTTTTTTGATGAGATTTTATCTTCGATATATAATTCTCATGCTTGTTTTCATATATAAGTTAGCCGAGCGGTTCATAATAAAAAATGATCATTCAAGGATAAAGAGAGTTGTATGTAACCCTCGAGAAAGAGTGATATAAATCTCTCAGATTGGAGTCAAATCCAATATAGGGGTTCACTACGATAAAGCGAGTTTTAGTTGTTTTATTCTAGAGCGAAGGTTCAATTGATCAACCTAAACTCAGTTGAATGCATCCTCGGCATAGGTGTGTTTAGAATTTGGGTACCTCCATAGTCGAAGCAGTTTTCTTAAGAGAATTAGAACTATTGTTTTCTTCTATTTTATTTCCAAGGTGATTCAAGATCGAGTGCTAGCATTCTAATTATTGCTTTAATTGCTATTCTAATTCACCGCGCTTTCTTATAAACAAACCAACTCCAAGTATTGTTGATAGAATAATAGAGATTTTCTTGAAGTAAAAGTACTCAACCACACCGCGTCTAACACGACCTTGGTTTTTATAAACCTATACTACTTTCGATACGGTATACTTGTCGTTGTCGTTTGCGGATATAGATTTCAGCACACCAAGTTTTTGGCGCCGTTGCCGGGGATTTAGGTTGATATTTCGAAAAAATAAATATCTATTAATTTTATCGCTCTCTTTCTTCACCCCCTTCTTCTAAAATTAAAAAAAAAATCTTAAAAGGCGCAATTTAAATTCTCAGAAAGGGAGATATAGGGTTGTCATCCCATCACATCTCCTGGTACCGTACAAAACCCTTTACAGGGTAGACCTCGGGAAGTCTGGGACTAACTTAACCCGCTTTTTGTAAAAGAATTATATATATTTACATATTTAAAAAATATTATAATAATTTAAATCCCGAATTCAATTAATCATGAATTGTATTTTGATCCGGAAATTGAGCGCAGCTTCCGGCGACGTCTCCGATTTAGTGATCTACCAATAATTCGAGAAGAGTCAATCAGAGAAACTAACGAAGGTATAATGGAAGATCCCGACCATAACGGGCCCCGCTACGGACCATGTCCTATTATGCGAGGCCAAATTAGGAGGGAACACAATCTAGCATTATTTACCCAGCGGTGGCGATTAATAATTTTGAAATTAAAATGAGTATCATTCAGATGATACAGCAAACCGTCGTTATCGATGGCTTACCGTATGAGGATCCTAATTAACATCTTTTAAATTTTTTGGAAATATTCTATACATTTAAGATAAATGGCGTCACCGATGACGCCATTCGGTTGCATTTATTTCCCTTCTCTTTGCGGACTAAGGCCAAGCAGTGGTTGAGATCTCTTCCTAGAGGTTCCATCACTACATGGGCCGAGAGACGGAGAAATTCTTAACGAAATATTTTCCTCCGGCAAAGTTTGCCAAATTATGCACGAACATTATCTCTTTTACGCAAATAGACTCGGAGTTTCTCTATGACACATGGGAGCGCTTCAAGGAATTATTGCGGTGATGTCCTCACCATGCCCTTCCTTTATGGAAACAAGTTCAAACTTTCTACAATGATTTGAATCTCCAAACAAGGCAAATGATTGATGCGGCAGCAGGGGGGACTCTTAATAACAAAACCCTCGAGGCCGCTCAAGAGCTTTTCGAACAGATGGCCATGAATGCATATTAGTGTAATGCGCCACGAACGCGCCCTAAAAAGCCGGACGGACTCTATGAAGTCGAGGCAACCACTAATATAGCATTATGAGTAGAGAGATTAACTAAGCAAGTGGCAGAGATGTCTGCTTCCTCCGCCACCAGTTTGGCTAATAATAATAGTAACGAAAATAATAATAATTTCATTCAAGAGCAAGTAGATTATATGGGGAACTCTTATCATCCTCCTTATAACCCGAATAATAACATTCCATTTAATAATTCTTATAATCCGGGTTTAAGGAACCAACCTAATTTTCATGGAGTAACCCTAAAAATGCTCAGCGTCCACCACAAGTGAATCCTCCTGGATTCGCTCCACCACCACCACATAAGCCCTCTTCATTTGAAGAGGCCTTCACCAAATACGTTGCCTCCAATGAGTCCAACATCCGGAATCTATCTGGATCTATTAAAATCTTAGAAAATCAGATTGAACAACTCGCCAAGATGTTCTCCGAACGCCAGCAAGGAGCTCTGTCAGGCAATACTGAGCCCAATCCACGGGAGAGCGCGAATGCAATAACCCTCCCTAATGGAAAGGAGGTAAAAACATCAAAATTACAACTCCGCCTCCGCATTATTCAACCTCGCCTCCGTTTATTTTTGACGTTGAATGCTTGAAAGCGTTTAAAAAAATTAAGAAAGAACTAATAAACTCGCCAATTTTAATTGCGCCAAATTGGTCTTTACCGTTCAAAATAATGTGCGATGCGAGTGATTTTGCTGTAGGGGCTGTTTTAGGCCAACAGGTGAACAAATATTTTCACCCAATTTATTACGCAAGCAAAACACTCACTTCCGCCCAAGCTAATTATACAACAATGGAAAAAGAACTTTTGGCGATTGTTTTTGCATTCGATAACTTTCGTTCTTATCTAACGCTATCAAAAGTTATTGTTTTTTCAGACCACTCCGCCCTCCAATATTTAATAGATAAAGGAGACGCTAAGCCCCGACTTTTGAGATGGATTCTCCTTCTTCAAGAATTTGATTTGGAGATCCAGGACAAAAGGGTAGCGGAGAATATTGCGGCCGACCAACTCTCACGGTTGGAGAACCCGGCTGCAGGAGCGCTAGCGGACGCCAAAATTGACGACAAAGTCCATGAAGAGCGCCTCCTCGCCATTGAAAAGGTAATGACCTCTTCCACCCCTTGGTATGCAGATTTGGCCAACTATTTAGTGGCCCGGGTCCTACAAAAAGATTTTTCAAGTCAACAAAAGAAGAAATTCTTTTCGGACTTGAAAAATTATTTTTGGGAGGACCCCTTTTTATTTCGTGTCTTACCGGATGAAGATCCTAATTTACATTTATTTGTTTTTTTTGGGAATTTCTGATACGTTCAAGATAAATGGTGTCACCGATAATGCCATTCATTTGCGTTTATTTCCTTTTTCTTTGCGGACTAAGGCCAAGCAGTGGTTGGGATCTCTTCCTAGAGGTTCCATCACTATATGGGCCAAAATGACGGAGAAATTTTTAACGAAATTTTTTCCTCCGGCCAATTCCGCTAAATTACGTACGGACATTCTCTCGTTTACGCAAATAGACTTGGAGTCTCTCTATGACACATGGGAGCGCTTCAAGGAGCTCTTGTCGAGATGTCCTCATCATGCCCTTCCTGTGTGGCAACAAGTTCAAACTATCTACAATGGTTTGAATCTCCAAACGAGGCAGCCGATTGATGCGACCACGGGGGGGGGGGGGGGGGGGGGGGGGCGGGGGGGGGGGGAACCTTAATAACAAAACACCTGAGGCCGCTCAAGATCTTTTCGAGGAGATGGACATGAATGCTTGTTAGTGGAATGCGCCACGGTCGCGCCCTAACAAGCCGACCGGACTCTTTTAAGTCGAGGCCACCCCGAGTTTAGCACTTCAAGTAGAACTGCTTACTAAGCAAGTGGCGGAGATGTCTTCTTACTCCGCAACTAATTGGGCTAATAATAATAAGTTTAATAATAATAATTATTTTATTCAAGAGCATGTAGGCTATATGGGGAACTCCTATCGTCCTCCTTATAACCAGAATAATAATCATCCGATAAATAATAGTTACAATCCGGGTTTAAGGAACCATCCAAATTTTTCATGGAGCAACCCCTATAATGCTCAACGTCAACCATAAGTGAACCATCCGGATTCGCTCCGCAACCACCACACAAGCCCTCTTCACTTGAAGAGTTCTTCACCAAATATGTTGCCTCCAACGAGTCCAACATCCAGAATCTTTCCAAATCTATTCAGAGCTTGGAAAATCAGTTTATACAACTCGCCAAGATGTTCTCCGAAGGCCAGCAAGGAGCTCTGTCGGGCAATACTGAGCCCAATCCGTGGGAGAGCGCCAACACAATAACCCTCCACATCGGAAAGAAGGTAAAATCTTCAAATTTGGCTGAGCCCGTGGTAAATATTTCAACCCCACCTCCGCATTTTATTTCTTCTGATTTAGCTGCACGCAAAATTCAAACTCCTTCAATCCCTTATCCTTCTAAAATTCAAAACGAGCGCAACGAGGAGCAATGTAAAAAATTTATAAATATTTTAAAATCAATTTAAATTTATGTTCCATTCTGCGAGGCACTCTCTCAAAGGCCTAAATACGCAAAGTATCTCAAGGATTTACTATCAAATAAAAAGAAACTTCAAGACATTTCGCGTGTTTCTCTTAACGCAGAATGTTCGGCAGTTGTTTTAAATAAATTTCCACATAAATTTAATGATTCGGGACAGTTTTCCATCCCGTGATTATTCGGAAATTCATTAATCAAACACGCATTGGCCGAGTTAGGAGCTAGTATCAATTTTATGTCGTTCTCCTTATTTAAAAAGCTTCGTTTGGGAACCCCAAGCCCAACTAGTATGAGCATCCAACTAGCAGATCGGTCGATTAAATACCCAATAGGGGTCGTGGAGGATGTGCAAGTGAAGGATGAAAAGTTCATCTTCCTGGTAGACTTTGTCATCCTCGATATCAAAGAGGACGTCGAGGTACCCCTCATACTCGGTCGACCCTTCCTAGCCACCGCTCGGGCAATAATTGACGTAAGTAACTAAAAATTTCTCATTCGGGTTGGGGATGAAGAAGTTACTTTTTGCACAAACCAATCAATGAGGAATACGCTTCCTAAAGACGATTCTTGCTTCACCTTAGAGACAAATTTAGAAGTTGAATTGTTGTCTTTTACTGAAATAATTTCTCCTCTTTTTGAAAATCTGTAGTTAGAAACATTATTTTGTTTAAAAGAAACGACTCGATAGCTTAAAATTGAACAAATAAATTTAAATAATTAAAAAATTAAAACATCTTATGAAGAACCGCCAAGCCTAGAGCTAAAACAACTCCCAGAGCATTTAAAATATATTTTTCTGTAAAATAACTCAAATTTGCCCATAATTATTTCTTGTGAGCTAAATGATTCGGAAATTTCCAATTAGCAAAAGTTTTAAATAACCACCTCCACTCAATTGCATGGCAAATTTCCGACATTAAAGGAAAAAATCCCTCGTTTTGCACGTATAAAATAAACTTAGAAAATAACTCTCGCGACACTATTCAGCCTCAACGACGGCTTAATCCCAATATGAAGGACGTCGTTCAAGCTGAAATTATAAAATTATTAGACATGGGGATTATTTATCCAATTTCTGATAGCACTTGGGTTAGTACAGTGCAAGTCGTGCCTAAAAAGGGCAGAATAACAGTAATCACTAACGAAAATAATGAGTTGATTCTGACCCATACTGTTATGGGTTGGCGGGTATGCATCGATTATAGGAAATTAAATGATGTTACCTGTAAGGATCACTTACCTTTGACCTTCATTTACCAAATCTTTGAATGCTTATCTGGTCACTCACACTATTATTTTCACGATTTTCTTTCGAGATACTTACAAATCCCAATTGCGACCGAAGACCAAGAGAAAACCACTTTCATTTATCCTTACGTCACCTTCGCATATCGAAGATTGATGTTAAATTTTTGAAGTGGAAGTGGATCTGTCTGGGCGGTCCTTTTTTGGAGACCGCAGAGACCGCGTGGCCTGTATTGCGGTTTACCTCTGGAATCCGCAAGCTCGGTTTGGCGACTTGGCTGGTGTGGTCGCGTGTCTCTGGTGTTGGCTGCCTGTGTTTTGTCTGCTTGTTCTGCCCAAGTATCCTTGTTCCGGTTTAGACCAAGCGGTTTGTACTGAGGTCCCTACTGCGGTCTCATACAGCCGGGTTTGTAAAGAAATGGGGGCATGGAGAGACGAGAAATTCGACAAAAAAATTTCAAAACAAGAAAACACAGATCAATCACAGAAGACACACAGATATACAGAGGTTCACCCAAGCCGGGCTACGTCCCCTCTCCCCTTCCTCTTCTCTTCTTTCTAATCACCAAGACGGATTACAGCTTACAAGGTTACAAGGATCAAAACCGATCCTACCTCACACAACCCTCTCAGACAAGAACAGAGTTACCGCCGCCAAGGAACACCTCACAAAAAACACTATTGCACTCTCTTGGACTTAATCGCCTTAACCCTAAACCAGGGTTATGCACCCTTTAAATAGGGCGCCAGACCGGGCTCAGACCAACCATCCGCTGAGACGGTCCAATAACATCCGCTGAGACAGAACCAGCTGAGATAGCATGTACATCAGGCGTCGAGCGTCGAACGCAGGCGTCGAGCGATGAACGCAGGCGTCGAGCACAGGCATCAAGCACAGGCGTCGAGCGTCCAATGTGGGCGTCGAGCGCAAGCATCGAGCGCAGGCATCGAGCGTCGACTGCAGGCGTCGAACACAGGCATCAAGCGTCGAACGCAGGCCTCTCCCGTTCGACGAGCCGCTGAGGCAAGGACCCATTCGAGGAACGCAGGCAGAGTTCGACGAACCCTTCTCTGTTCGTCGAATGCCGTTCGACGAACCTTCTTCGTTCTTCAAGCGCAGGCGGAGTTCGACGAACTCTTCTCCGTTCATCGAACGTCGTTTGACGAACCCTGACCAGAAGTGTTCCCCAACTCCAACATTCTCCCACTTGGTGAACATCTTCCTCCGATGAGAGCTGATCCTCCAACCTTCTTCTTCAACCCTAAGGCCGTTGCACACCACTGAAATTTGGCAACAGGAACCTCCTTGGTAAGAAAATCTGAGATGTTCTCCATCGTGTCCACCTTCTCCAGTTGAACTACCTTCTTCTCCACCCTCTCCCGGATGAAATGGTACTGGATGTCAATGTGTTTGGTTCGTGCGTGGAAGGCAGGATTCTTGGCTAGCTGAATAGCACCTTGACTATCACACCATAGTGTCACTGGCCCCTGCTCAAACCTGAGCTCCAAACATAGCCTCTGCAGCCATATGACCTCCTTGCTCGCATGAGTAAGAGCCATGTACTATCCCTCCGTCGACGAAAGTGCCACCGCGCATTGCCTCCGACTCATCCAACTGATAGCTCCCCCAAACAGTGTAAAAACGTATCCACTGGTGGATCTCCTGCTATCCAAATCACCTCCCCAATTTGAGTCCACGTGCCCAACCACGTCCAGGACTCCTCCTTCACCAGCTCCTTCAAAACATAGGGAGTAATTTGAAGTACCTTGGAGATACCTGAACACACGCTTCACAGTGTTCCAGTGTTCCTTTACTGGAGTAGCCATATACCGGCTCAACACTCCCACTGCTTGAGCAATGTCCGAGCGAGTGCAGACCATGGCGTACATCAAGCTTCCCACAGCACTGGCATAAGGGACCTTCGCCATGTCCTCGACCTCATCTTGTGTCTTTGGGCTCAGCTCTGCAGATAACTTGCACCCACTACCATTGGTGCTCCCACTGGCTTGTAGTCCGTCATGTTGAACTTTTTCAACATCTCCTCGACGTACCTCTGCTGCCCCAACCAAAGCTTCTTCTTTCTTCGATCCCTGGACATCTGCATTCCCAAGATGACACTTGCTGGCCCCAAATCCTGCATCTCGAATTTGGCTGAGAGCAGCTTCTTCACATGTTGGATCATCCTAAAACTATTGCCCAGCAGTAGCATATCATCTACATAGAGTGTCAGGAAGATGAACTGCTCTCCCTTTCTCTGGATGTACACACAGTGGTCCGAATTCGACCTTTCAAAACCTAACTCCAGCATGTAGGTGTCAAATTTCTGGTACCATATCCTAGGAGATTGCTTTAGTCCATACAAGGACTTCTTCAACCTGTAGACCTGATCCTGCTTTCCCTTGGCTTCGAATCCTTCCGGCTGCTTCATGTATATCTCCTCCTCTAGATCACCGTGAAGAAACGTCGTCTTCACATCCATCTGCTCAATCTCTAGATCATGCGCTGCCGTAATAGAGAGAACCAATCTGATCGACGTCATCATGGCTACAGGTGAGAAGATCTCATCATAATCAACACCTTCGACCTGGAAGAATCCCTTTGCAACCAACCTTTCCTTGTATTTCTCCACAGTGCCATCACCCTTCACCTTCTGCTTGAAGACCCATTTACTTCCAATGGCCTTCCTCCCCTTTGGAAGCTTACACAGACTCTAAGTCTGATTCTTCCTCAGACACTCCATTTCATCCACCATGGCTAGCTCCCACTGATTTGAATCAGCCCTTGATCTAGTATCTCTGGCAGAGATTGGATCTTCACCAAGCATACTCAGGCAACATTGTGCAGCCACTGCACATTGGGGATATCTTACTGTTGTCTTCCTTTCCCTTGTCGATCTCTTAAGAAGTGGAATTTCTTCAGTTTCATCTTCTGACTCATCATCACTTCTCACCACCTCCAGATCATCTGATTCAGAATTAGATTCATCCCCAACAGTAGTAGCTTCTTTCTCAAAGCTTCCTTCCACCACCACTGTCCCTTTCTCTGCTTTTTTGGCCTTCTCAGCTTGTGTGACTGCCTGTGGACTGGTTTCATGAAACACCACATCCTTGCGGAATGTTACAGTCCTGGTCACAGGGTTCCAAAGCTTGTAGCCTTTTATGCCATCTTTGTAACCCACAAAGATGCACTTCTCAGACTTGACATGAAGCTTCCCCCTCTTCTCCTTTGGAATGTGAACATATGCATCACACCCAAACACACAAGCATAGGCCAAATTTGGCTTTCTCTTGAAGATGACTTCAAAGGGAGTACATCCCTCCACATCAGATGTTGGGGACCTGTTCTTCAGGTAATTTGCAGTCGCCACTGCTTCAACCCAGAACTCCTTCCCCAAACCTGCCCAACTGAGCATGCACCTGGCCTTCTCCATCAAGGTCCTGTTCAGCCTCTCCGACACTCCATTCTGCTATGGAGTATACGGTGTGGTTTTCTGCCGTGCAATCCCCTGCTCAGTACAGTACTGCTGAAAAGCATCAGAGCAATACTCACCTCCATTGTCAGAACGGAGGACCTTCACCTTTCTCTACAACTAGTTCTCCACCAGGTTCTTAAATTCCTTGAACCTGTCCAGAACTTCTGACTTGAACCTGAGAAAATAGATCCAGGAATACCGTGAGAGGTCATCAGTAAAGGACACATAATACCTTGCGCCGCCTAGAGATGGAGCTGGAGTTGGCCCAAACACATCACTGTGTATTAGCTCCAGCACTTCAGTTGCCCTCGTGCCCATCCCACGAGAGCTTACTCTAATCTGTTTGCCAAGCAGGCAATGTTCACAAAACCCAAGGCTTGTGGAGCACTCCGGCACCCCTTCCACCATCTGACCAGATGCCATGGCCGACATCCCCTTCACACTTATATGCCCAAGCCGATGATGCCACATGCTGGACACCTCCTCCTGGTGAACCT
Organism: Dactylorhiza incarnata; assembly: GCA_033032865.1. NCBI lineage: Eukaryota > Viridiplantae > Streptophyta > Magnoliopsida > Asparagales > Orchidaceae > Dactylorhiza > Dactylorhiza incarnata. Next base: position 842,130 of record JAWHQI010000429.1, on the reverse strand, counting down.
CCTGGCTCTCAGAGATAAGAGCCCCACTTGGAACCACTGTATCAGCAAGCAGAGTATACAGTGTTCCATGTCTTACTCCACTGGTAATCACCATTGCCCCCCTTGACATCTTGCAAGTTTGCTTGTCACAGCTGAAGTGCACTCCTGCATCCGCCATGGAACCCACCGAGATTAAATTCCTGCTCATCCCAGGAATATGCATCACATTTGGAAGAGACCTTGTGGTCCCATTAGACAGCTTCAACATCACCTTGCGACGCCCAATGATCTGCGCAGCAGAATCATCACCCGGCATGACATCTCCACCGTCAAACCTCTCATACTCACAGAATCAGTGCCTATGAGAGGTCATGTGGTATGATGCTCATGTGTCTACATACCACAAATCAGAATCTTGTTGTGCAATGCACGCTGCAGCGATGTACATGTCACCTCCATCGCCCTCCTTCTTCGTACCAGAAGTTGTCGGTGTCTCCTTGTTCTGAACGGCCTTGTTTAGTCATTGAGACTTCACATGACCAGTCTCATTGCACTTCCAGCACCAAACGGGCTTCTTACTCTTCTCCCTCTCCTGGCTCTTGGATCTACCTCGAGACTTATCTCGATATCCACCATGCTTGCTCTCCCTTCGCTGAGGACGGGATCTAGACACACTCAATGCACCTTTGCTTGTCGCCTCAGAACCTCCTCTCCTGGTCTCCTCAGATAAAAGAGCCACACATACAGTATCGTATGACAGTTCCTTGTCTCCACTCCCTCCAATCACGATAATCAGATTGTCCCATGAATCTGGCAGTGAGCACCACAAGGTGATGGCTCTATCCTCATCCGAGATCTTTTCACCGATAGAGATTAACTGACTCACAATGGTATTGAATTGAGTTAGGTGCTCTGAAAACGAATCGCCCTCATGCATCCAAAGTTTATACCACTTCTTCCTCAAGAGTAATTTGTTTACCAGGGACTTGCTCTGGTAGAGGGATTCCAACTTACGCCACAGACTCCGTGCAGAAGTCTCCTCCATGACGTTAGTCAAGAATGAATCTGCAGGGAATAACCCGATCAGGCCCTTAGCCTTCCGATTGGTTTTCGTCCAGGCCGCCGCCTTCGCTGCACCATCTGTAGTCGCGTCTATAGATTTTCCCTTCGATGCGCTCGCATCCTTCTCTGCTACCTTAGGAACGGGAGGATCACCTTCGATCGCAGACCATAGATCTCGATCAATCAACATATCTTCCATCTTCATCTTCCATAGATCGAAATGACTTCCGTCAAACTTTTCGATCTCGATACGCACGCCGCCAGAACCCATTTCTAGGATCAAGAACCTAGATCTGATACCAAATGTAAAGAAACAGGGCATACCGAGACGAGAAATTCGACAGAAAAATTCAAAAAAGAAAACACGGATCAATCACAGAAGACACACAGATATACAAAGGTTCACCCAAGCTGGGCTACGTCCCCTCTCCCCTTCCTCTTCTCTTCTTTCTAATTACCAAGACGGATTACAGCTTACAAGGTTACAAGGATCAAAACCAATCCTACCTCACACAACCCTCTCAGACAAGAACAGAGTAACCGCCGCCAAGGAACACCGCGCAAAAAACACTATTGCACTCTCTTGGACTTAATCGCCTTAACCCTAAACCAGGGTTATGCACCCTTTAAATAGGGCGCCAGACCGGGCTCAGACCAACCATCCGCTGAGACGGTCCAATAACATCAGCTGAGACGGAACCAGCTGAGACAGTATGCACATCAGGCGTCGATCGTTGAACGCAGGCGTCGAGCGATGAATGCATGCGTGGAGCGCAGGCGTCGAGCGTAAGCGTCGAGCGCAGGAGTCAAGCGCAGGCGTCGAGCGTCGAATGCAGGTGTCGAGCGCAAGCGTCGAGCGCAGGCATCGAGCGTTGATCGCAGGCATCGACCGTCGACTGCAGGCATCGAACGCAGGCATCAAGCGTCGAACGCAGGCCTCTCCCATTCGACGAGCCATTGAGGCAAGGACCCTTCGTCGAACGCAAGCGGAGTTCGACGAACCCTTCTCCATTCGTGGAACGCCATTCGCCGAACCCTTCTTCGTTCTGCAAGCGCAGGCGGAGTTCGACGAACTCTTCTCCATTCGTCGAACGCCGTTCGACGAACCCTGACCAGAAGTGTTCCCCAACTCCAACAGTGTTGCTTTGGCGAGCTGTCATTCCTGGACAGTTGTGCCTTAGATGTAACAAGGTCTTGAAGTGACCGCACAGTCTGTTTCTGGAGATCGCATGCTTCAATAAGGAAGGTGACTGTATCCCTTTGGGCGGTGACGACATCTATTCGTTTGCCTATAACTAGGGACGCCGGGGTAGCCATCCATATGCAAGAACTGTAAGAACCAAAGTTGGCTTGAATGTACCGGTCTCTTTCTGAGGTCGCGCAGTTTAAGGTTTTGCCTTACCGGTTTTGTTGTTCGCAGTTTAGCGGCTTGCAGTCACCGTCAGCATTATCCATTCTTTCCATCTTTGAATAAACTAGTTCGGCAGTGGTCTGTCTGCACAGACTGTGTTTAGGTGTTGTTGGACTATCCAGCGAACTTAGGTGATCACGCGGTCTTAAGTGATCAGGCGGTCTTGAGTTGCGGTCTACAGCAGGAAGCAGCTCTTCGTCAAGTGCTCGCAGGTTCTACTGTGTTCTTGAAACCGTGCGGTCTGGGCAATTAAGAAGTGTGGACAGATGTTTTCAACAGTTGAATAATGCTGCAAGTGTGCGTTCTGTGGTTACGGTCTGACAAGTGCAGCTTGTTCTCTGTTCGCGCGGTCTCACGATTAACCGTGCAGCTTACCTGTTCAAGCGGTCTAGCGGTCTGTACTTTGGTAGTTCGCTGACACCTTATATTTTTTGTCTTGTGCTTCTCTCTTTCATGATTCTTGTGAATCATGTCCCTCCATGTATGTCTCCAGCTGTAAAGAGATGGTAAATAACATGAGCACTATTCTGCTTTGCCATTGTCATTGATTTTCACGCTTGTGGATTGTGTGAAGTGTTCCTCATTTTTTACTTCACTCCGGACCTCTAAATTTGTTAACATGGTATCAGAGGTAGTTCCTGAGAAGTAATCAGCGTTGTCTTCTTCTTGGATTTCAACAAGTTGGTTGTCAATCAGTGGTATAGCAATGGAAGGAGAATATGCTAGAGGTCTTGGTATTGAGCTCCTTACGCAGACTAACTTTAAGAAGTGGAAGTCGTGCATGGAGAGTTATCTGTTTGGCGAGGACTTATGGGAGGTAGTCGTAGGAGAAGCAAGACAAACTGTTGTTCATGCTGAAGGGAATGCTGAGCTCGTGAAGGCTTGGAAGAGAACAAAAGCGAAGGCTGAGTTCACTCTCAAGCGAGCTATCATTCCAGAGTTATTTGACCACATCATCGGGTGTAGATCAACAGCTGAAATTTGGACAGCCTTGGATGGCTTGTTCAATAAGAAGAATGTAGCTCTGCTATAGTTCTGGGAAAATGAGTTGGCGAAAGTAACTCAGGGAGACTTCTTCTTGAAATTGAAGAACCTTTTTGCAGAGATATCAGCATTGGACCCGGATGAGTCTATCTCAGAAGCGAAGCTGAAGAGGCACATAATCCACGGTTTGTGGTGGGAGTATGTGTCCTTTGTTACTTCTGTACAAGGATGGGCTAATTAGCCATCGTTGCTAGAGCTGGAGAACTTACTTGCGTCGCAAGAGAGTTTGGCTAAGCAAATGGCGGGGATGTCTGTCTCTGGGGGAGAAGATGAGGTTCTCATTTCTGGAAAGAAGAAGTGTTGGGACAAGAAGAAGAAGTCATCTGGTAACGATGGTCCGTCTACTTCATATCAGCAAGAGAGGAGTTATAATCATAAGTCTGAAGGGAAGAAGAACGAAGGACTGAGATGTTTCAGATGCAACAAGCTTGGTCATTTCAAGAGAGACTGCAAGGTCAATCTTCAGCCATGACATGCTACAGGAAAGGAAGAGGCTGGTTCCAATGCAGATGATAGATGTGGTGATGGAGCTTTCATGACCGGCACATGTGTTCGGGATATGGCTTTGATGAGTCCCAATTATATACATATTTTTGGACTCATCTGGGCCGATTTTCTAGTCTTTGCACTTCACTTTAGACATGTTTTCATTCCTATTTAATACTCCATGCTAAGTGCACTTCTAGGCCCGTTTTGGTGTTATTTCTTGTTCATCTTTGTTACTAGTTTTCATGCAGTGTTAAGTGCCACCTTCAGTGGCTAGACTGGTGTTGTATGCTGGATCAGGAGTCGTGCAGGTGTTCCCATTACAATTCTGTACAGGAACACTGCGCACGATCACTGGCTCTATCGCGCACGACCACTGGTCGTGCGCCACTGATCGTGCGCACTTAACGCCCATTTTATGAGTTCTGTCTTGCTTATCGCATGGCCACTTACGATAGCGCGCACGACCACTGGTCGTGCGCCACTGATCGTGTGAACTTGTATTCTATAATTTTCTTATCCTTCAGGCTCCGTCCAGGCAGGCGCACGATCACAGGATGCTAGTGCGCACAACCACTGGTCGTGCGCCAATGACCGTGCGCTCTGTTTATTCCAGCGCCTATAAATTGTCCTGCTCGCGATTTAGGTCGGGATCGACGCATTCCTGCCGCCCAGCTCCACCGTTTTCGCCCCTTCCGCAGTTTCTTCACCCCCCTAGGCCTCCTCCATCATCCTTGAGCTCCAAGGAGAGGTTTCTAGCCCAAAGATCGCCAACATCGAGCAAGGAGATCGTGTATCGGAGGAGATTGGATCGTGACACGAAGAAGATGAGCCATTGGGAGGAAGTGACAACCCTCCTCTACCTCGGATGCAATTGAAGACCGAGCTTGGACGCGGATTGACAACCCAGCGATTCCAACCGTGAATCTTCGGCAAGGATTCGGATGTGGTCGACTCCTTTACTCTCTTTTTCCTTCCTTATGTTGTTGATTGTATAAACTAGTTTCCTTTATATATTGATGATGTGTGCTATGAACAATATTGCTTAATGTTTATTTCATTTATTTAGAATCATTTAGTTCATATGTGCTTATTGAGGTGCGCCCCCATCTAATTTCCATTCCAACATTGTGTTCGGTGCCGCACAAACAATTGTTAGTGGCGTGCTTGTCGACGAGGTGCTTGCGACCCTCACTCCGCTAGCCTACTCGCCCATCCGCCCAACGAAGTAGTGCGTTCAAGGCCTACGTAGTTTCCCATTCCGCCAAGCGAAGCATTGCATAGCGACATTGCATAGGAGTAGTCGATTGCTTTTATTTTACTTTGCAAAACCAATCCACCCACCTTCGTGGACATCGACCTAAGGACTTCAATCTCAAGTCCTTCCTCGATAATAAACTCCACCTTACTGTGTTCCTTTGAGATTCGATACTCGGGGATTACTCCTCGTTTTATATTACTTGAATGATCGGTACACTGCCGTTTCGTGTCGCAGTCGAGCTACCGCCTATAGCGGTGTGTGAGATTCGCGCCATCAAGTTTTTCGCGCCGTTGCTGGGGAACACAGTCGTGTGAGTTTTCTGGAGAGGGAGAACCTGAGAGAGAAGCCCTTCCATTTGTAAATTGCATTTCTTTGTTTTATTTCTTTTTATTCCATTTTCCTGTTTTAATTAGGTTGCTTGAGTAATTTTTGTTAGGTGTAGTATTTTGCAACAATAGCATTTTTATTTTGAATCGTATTGTCTTCACACTATGTGGGCACATCTTAATTTCCGTTGTCGTTGGTGTGGAGCTACCTCCCACTCTAGTGATGAATGTCCTACGGAGAATAGTAGGCATAAGTCTTATAGCCCAGCATATGGAGCACCAACTTCGTCTGATACTCCATGTGGTGCGCGTAAGTCTTATGGCTACTCTGCTGAGCCTTTACCGTCTTACTTCTTTTTGGCTTCAGCACCCGCTGTGCCAAAGAAGCCCGCTAGGCAGTGCCGGTTTTGTCAGAGCACTGATCATGTCTTGAAGGACTATGCCGAGTATCTTCGCCAATTGGATGAGGATGACGAGCCGGATATCCGAATCGTCCCAACTCCTAACTCTGGCGGCACACCTTCAACATCCGGTTTTGTGTCTTTGCCACCTTCACATCTTGAAGGGTATGCCGTTGACACAGTCACCAGATGTGTGGCCGATCTGGGCACCGACATTGCTGAGCCTATTCTCCCAGTGCATCCACCACCCCTAGTGGATTCGATTCTTTGTGAGGAATCGGTGCTCGACTTTTATCCGAGCACTACTCCTCCCCCTGTTGTGCATACTACTTTCGTCTCTGACGACATTGTTGAGGATGTGTCGCGGGATGAGGCTGGCGATTTATGTGTTATGCCTACTCCTATGGAGGAGGACAACCTTCTAGGTGAAGAGGAGCTCTCCTCAACACCGGTGGAGGAAGTCCAAATCTTGGGCATGGCCACTGTCGATCCCGCTGAGCCTTGCGGCATTGATGACAATGCAAATATTATTTTACTTCCCCAACCTGATGGGAGTGAGACCGGGATCACTCCCCCGATTGATGTTTATTTATGTTCTTCGTCTTCTTTATTTCTTGATCCTCTTGCTTCATCTGAGTCTGTGCAGGTTGAATCTTCACAGGTACTTCAGGAGGACTTGGAGCTTTTTGTTCAAGTCAATGATGAGAGCATCCTTTCATGTGAGGAGGATTACTCCCCCTCCGTTGAGGAAGCTCCACTCATTGCCTTCGCCTCCTGCTGTCTCCCTATTGACGACACCTTGCTAGGCAAGGATGTGTTTGGTGAGTTGAGTGAGGATACCCCCCTCTCTTCTTATCTTCTGTTTCCTCTACCTGCGTTAAGTAGGTATTATCATTTGTGTAGATGAGTAACTGTTCTGTCGCCGTATTGGTACCCGCTACCGACACGCGTATTAGAACAGTTACCTGTTCATTTTCACTAGCATACGCCTATCAGTTAATATACATCTAAAACTCTTAAATAAATCCCGTTGGGGGACATGTAGCCCAACAGTTATCTAGGATTAATCTTTTTCTTCGTATTTGCATTGTTCTCCTTTCTACCCTATTTTCTTACTTTAAATTAGTTTTTATTACGGCTGCGTTTGGCCCCTCATGCGCGGTGGACCCTGGAACGCTCATAAGGCGCAGTGGATTCAGTTTTCATGAAGAAGTTGGACGCCAGAAAATTTCCTTCGCGCACGATCGATGGTCGTGCGCATTATTTATCACGCACGATCATTGATCGTGCGATCGGCCCAGTTTCTTTATAACAACCGGTTCGCCCGAGCCCTGTGTGCGCGTCCTAGGTCTTCGCTTCCGTCGTCCTCTCGCTACTGTTTGTGCGCCGTTTCCGCCTGGTGCTCGCCGATCGTGCGTCCTCCCTCCCTCCGGTGAGCCCATTTCGGTTCTTCCTCCTTCCCTTGCCCTAATCCCACCATGAGTTCCAGTACTCACCATTTCGCCAAGTCCTACCACCGCTCTGGCCGTCCCTCTGCCTCTCCAGCTCAGATCCTTGCTCGAATGGCCACCTTCTCCAAGGATTCGCACACACGGCGATACAACTCACTGAAGGAGAAGCCATTTTGTCCCAATGTTTAGTCGATTGGAACGAGCTTAATTCTATCGGCGACAATGGCGAGTTGGGGTAGGCCGTCCGCCTTCGTTATTCATTTGATCACTGGAGCAGGGTGTTTGAGTGTGATGACCCCGGCTACCGGGAGCTCACATTGGAGTTTCTCGCAACATTCGAGTGGGAGTTGCTGCCCTGCGGCCTACGCCGAGGAAAATGTTCTTTCCGAATGATGGGGAGAGTCTTCACTCTTTCTCTGGCAGAGTTGGCGGTGAGCACAGGTTTTTACACTGAGGTGGAGGCTGCGGTGATTGAGTTTTCGAGTACGAGTATCTACTTCCCTGACGACGTCACCCCGCGTGCCGCGTGGTGTGCTCTCACAGGTCGTGACGAAGAGTATGTTGCCAGGAAAAGCAAATCCACCTGGATTGTCGCGCCTGCTCTCCGATACCTGCATCACGTTCTTAGTCATTCTCTTGTCGCCCGAGCTCTCAGTCAGAACGTCGTGGGGTGGCAAGATTTGACCTGCTTATATAGTATGGAATTCCGGCTGCTCTTGCATCTGGGCTACTTGCTCGCTTTCTTCTTCAATCACGAGGCCACCTACGGTCTCACTGGTGCCATTGGTGGTGCATATTATATCACTCGCATTGCAAAGGGATTGGGGGTTTGGAGTCAGCTACCTCCGATGGTGCAGGTAACTGCGCCCTCCTTCATCACCAGGGCCACCATGGTGAGCTTTCATTTACTGCGGGTTGTGGGGAAGAAGAGTAGCAGGCATTTTGTGGTCGTGATGCCAGGTGATGCGCCTAGGGAGAGGCAAGTTGATGAGGAGCACGAAGAGCCGGCTGAGCCGCCGACCACTCATCGAGAGATAGCCCTCCCGCAGCCGCGGCGTCAGTCATCCAAGCAGGAGCGGAAACACAAGGAGGAGGGTAGTTCTTCACGAGCACCGGAGGTCCCAAGCTTCAACCAGCGCCTCTCCGACTTGGAGGCGAATCAGTATTGGCTGACGGACTTTGTGTATCAGCAAGCCTTGCGGGGAGGACTGAATATACCCCCACCTCCTGGCCGTGCCGCATCTTCTTCCAGAGCTCCGCCGTCCGTCGTTGTTTTAGATAGTGACAGCGACGACGAGTGATTTTTCCACCCCGTATGCAGGCCAATCTCAGTCTTATCTTGTTCTTGCTGCTGTTTATTTTTTTTTATGTCTCTTCGAGTCGTATGAGCTTACTTTATTTTGTTGTAATAATAACACTTTGATTCTGGATGCTCATCTGGGCATCGTTTTGTGAATTTTGTTTTCATATTTCGTCCCTTCTGTTATGTGCGCATTTGCTTAATCTTGTTCGCAGTAACTGGTTCACCTCCATGGGTGACAACCCAGACTTGCTGTTTTTGTTTCTCTAACTTGTTTCAATTCAATTTTTATCTATTTTTGCTGCTTTTAGTTGTACCGTTTGCAGGCGTGCTTTGTACTTCGTGTTGGCGGATGCTGCGGATTGTGCACGAAATTATCGCCAATCCTCTGGTATGCTCAATTATGAGCATTGGGTAACACTTCTCCCTCCTAGCTTTCAGTTTTGTGATGTAATGTGTAGATTAAGTCTGGGGGAGAGCATGTGTTATCCACTATGCGTACGAGTTGCACCGCATGCTAGAAGTGCTTATATTTTTCAGTACCATCATCATTATTCCATGCTTCATGCACCACTTCACCCACATGAGCGCGCGCTTTCCTATTTGTGTTGTTTCCAAATAAACTATTTTGGTTAGGAATGTGAATTGGGGTGTTAGCTTAGGAATTACTATTTGGAGTGCGATGTTGACTCGAGCAGTGTTCTAGTCGCACCCGCATGCTGCAGTAGCATTTGAGTAAAACTAGATTATTTCTATGCGTTTAATTTATGATTAGTATTTTTTGCGTAGTTTTAGATTTGTTATACTCAAATGGTGAATGTGAACGAAATTGGTGATAACCCGGTGTTGTGTGTGTACGAGCTCTAGTCGTGTGTTGCTCGAGTCGGGAGGAAGGTTTACCTTTCTCGTGGGCTAAGAACTTGCCCCAAGCGACTCTCGAAGCATGGGCGAGAGCGACTCGTCGAGTTAAACGTGATGTAGGCCACCTTTTGGCTAGCTTGAGCCTTGTCGTCCCATGTCCTTTTCGCTCACCCTTGCAAGCCAAAATTGTGCCTACCACTCTTTTGTTCAGCTCCTCTTCATCCACCAAATCCCGAAGCTTATCCTACGCCCGCAACCAAATTGCTGTTTAACTGCGCTCATAATTCTCAATTTGTTGTGATGTTTGGAACTTGTGCGTGTGACGAAAAACATGTTTATTTTGCTGAATTTGAACCAACCGGAGGATAAGTAAAAGAAGAAAAGTATGTTGTAAAAAGAAAAAAATCTGAAAAAGAAATATGTCGTAAAGAAATCCTTCCGAGCTAAATAGAAAATCTGTTGGTAATTGTGAAGTAGGCCGTGTGCACACCTGGTTTTCATGATAAGTCTGGGGGTGTATCACACGAGCATTGTTTTTGGTTTTGTGTGGTGCAGCGTTCTGTTAGCTCACTTGGGTTGCGTAGCCATCGTGTTTACATTTGAATATCATACCGCAACCTAAGCCCCAATATAACCCTAAAGCCCTATTGATTTGACTTGTGAGTTTGCTAATGTCGTGGAGAGAGTGTGACCGGGTGAGCGTATGGTTCACGACGTTGATGGATTTCAGCGGAGTTATTCCTAAACCCCAACCTTGTGCAACACCCGCCTTAGTGTCTTGTTACATTCACACCGGGCATGATCGTTCGAATTCTTCATAATTCACCAACTAAGTATAACTAAATCTCTACCTACGCTCTAATACTTTCGTAAATTAGTTAGCATAATTAGAATCTCTTTTTACTAAATTTCTATTTGCATGCTTTTGTTACTTCGCATTGTACTCCTTTGTGTAATTTTCTTTGTTAACTACCATTTTCACACTCCGCCGAATTCGTTTGCTCGGGACGCGCAAACAGGTAAGTCTGGGGGTGTGATGAGTCCCAATTATATACACATTTTTGGACTCATCTGGGCCGATTTTCTAGTCTTTGCACTTCACTTTAGACATGTTTTCATTCCTATTTAATACTCCATGCTAAGTGCACTTCTATGCCCGTTTTGGTGTTATTTCTTGTTCATCTTCGTTACTAGTTTTCATGCAGTGTTAAGTGCCACCTTCAGTGGCTAGACTGGTGTTGTATGCTGGATCAGGAGTCGTGCAGGTGTTCCCGGTACACTTCTGTACAGGAACATTGCGCACGATCACTAGCTCTATCGCGCACGACCACTGGTCGTGCTCCACTGATCGTGCGCACTTAACGCCCATTTTATGAGTTCTGTCTTGCTTATCGCACGACCACTTACGATAGCGCGCACGACCACTGGTCATGCGCCACTGATCGTGCGAACTTGTATTCTATAATTTTCTTATCCTTCAGGCTCCGTCCAGGCAGGCGCACGGTCACAGGATGCTAGTGCGCACGACCACTGGTCGTGCGCCAATGACCGTGCACACTATTTATTCCAGCGCCTATAAATTTTCCTGCTCGCGATTTAGGTCGGGATCGACGCATTCCTGCCGCCCAGCTCCGCCGTTTTCGCCCCTTCCGCAGTTTCTTCACCCCCCTAGGCCTCCTCCATCATCCTTGAGCTCCAAGGAGAGGTTTCTAGCCCAAAGATCGCCAACATCGAGCAAGGAGATCGTGTATCGGAGGAGATTGGATCATGACACGAAGAAGACGAGCCATTGGGAGGAAGTGACATCCCTCCTCTACCTCGGACGCAGTTGAAGACCGAGCTTGGACGCGGATTGACAACCCAGCGATTCCAACCGTGAATCTTCGGCAAGGCTTCGGATGTGGTCGACTCCTTTACTCTCTTTTTCCTTCCTTATGTTGTTGATTGTATAAACTAGTTTCCTTTATATATTGATGATGTGTGCTATGAACAATATTGCTTAATGTTTATTTCATTTATTTGGAATCATTTAGTTCATATGTGCTTATTGAGGTGCGCCCCCATCTAATTTCCATTCCACCATTGTGTTCGGTGCCGCACTAGCAATTACTAGTGGCGTGCTTGTCGACGAGGTGCTTGCGACCCTCACTCCACTAGCCTACTCGCCCATCCGCCCAACGAAGTAGTGCGTTCAAGGCCTACGTAGTTTCCCATTCCGCCAAGCGAACCATTGCATAGCTGCATTGCATAGGAGTAGTCGATAGCTTTTATTTTACTTTGCAAAACCAATCCACCCACCTTCGTGAACATCGACCTAAGGACTTCAATCTCAAGTCCTTCCTCGATAATAAACTCCACCTTACTGTGTTCCTTTGAGATTCAATACTCGGGAATTACTCCTCGTTTTATATTACTTGAACGATCGGTACACTGCCGTTTCGTGTTGCAGTCGAGCTACCATCAACTATTAGGATGATTGGATAGTGGAGTCGGGTTGTGGTCATCACCTAACTGGAGACGAGTTGAAGTTCTCTTCTTTGCGGGCATATACAGGTAATGATGCTATCATTACGGCTGATGATACTATACATGCCGTAGAGAAGGAGGGTGTAGTTTCTATGAACGATGATAGAGGTACTCTTACGTTGAAGAGTGTCTATCATGTTCCGGGGATGAAGAAAAACCTATTCTCGGTGACCAACGCTGTGGATGATGGCTATCACACTCTGTTTGGTCCAACATAAGTGAAGTTTCTTCAAAACGTGTCAGCGGTGGAGGCTGAAGTCACTCATGTCGGAAAAAAAGGGTGAAGGACTTTTTTGTGTTATCAACAAGTTCCTATGTTGATAAGATGAGGACTAATGATAGCGCTGCTATCCTGCATGAAAGACTCGAACATGTTGCGATGGACAAGTTGAAATCTATGGCAGGGAGAGGCCTTGTGAGATGTTTGCATAGTTTGTCATCCTTCAGTGAAGGTCATGTTTGTGTAGGTTGTCAATATGGTAAGGCTCAACGTATTCCATTTGATAAGTTACAAAGCAGATGTAAAGCACCATTGGAGTGTATTCATGGTGATCTGTTTGGACCTACCGCAACTGTCAGTCTTGGAGGCAGCAGGTATATGCTAGTTCTGATTGATGACTTCACTAGATATACTTGGGTATTTTTTCTGAAGGAGAAGTCGGAAGCATTCGCGAGGTCTGTGTAATTCAAGGAGCTAGTGGAGGGTCGGCTCAACCTGCGGGTCAAGAGTTTCAGAACTGACAATGGAGGGGAGTTTACCTCCAAAGCGTTCTTTAACTTCTGCATGAAACATGGAATCCAGCGAGAGATTTCTTGTGCTCACACTGCACAACAGAATGGCTTTGTAGAGCAGAAGATCCATCATCTGCCAGAGACCTGCAAATGTTGGCTTCATGCCAAGAGTTTCCCAAAGTCCTTATGGGAAGAGGGAATGTCTTGTGCGTCCTATATCATCAATCAGATGCCTCTCAGTCCCATCAACATGAAGACCCCTCGTGAGTTGATGTTCAAGATAAAGCCTTCAGTGGAACACCTTCGAGTGTTCGGTTCTACCTGCTATGTGCATGTTCCTGATGCCCTCAGAACAAAGCTAGATGCGAAAGCAAGGAAGCTAGTCTTCGTCAGTTATGATGACCGAAAGAAGGGTTGAAGATGCATGGATCCAGAGACACGGAGAGCTGTTGTATCAAGGGATGTGGTATTCGACGAGTTGACGTCATACCATGGTAGCACTTCTGTTGAGCTACAAAGAAGCAGGATAGATGGTGGACCAGGTGAATCTGCAAGGAAAGTTCTAGTGGATTTACCTGTTTCTCCAGGTGCTCCAGGCACTTCTAGCTCTGGGTCAGGTGCTTCAGGTTCTGGAAGCAGGGGGAGCAATGCTCCAAGTATGCCTAAGAGGAGATCTAATACAGAAGCTGCAGTTGAAAAGGTGGATCAAAGTAAAGCTCTGAGGAGGTCCAAGTGGACTTTCATTCTACCAGATCGGTATACGGGGGGAAACATGGTGAGCTTTGTCTCATGTTTCTTCGCAGGTCCCCTGGATGAGAGAGAGCCATCTTGTAATTAAAATGCCGTTGGAGTCAAGGAGTGGGAAGGAGCCATGGATGAAGAGATGGCTGCCCTCAGGAAGAATGAGACATGGCACTTGGTGCCTAAGGTTGAAGGTGTTACTCCGGTGACTTGCAAGTGGGTTTTTAAGCTGAAGAAGAAGGCTGATGGAAGTATTGAGCGATACAAGGCTCGCCTTGTAGCTCAAGGTTTCTCTCAGAAGTATGGGGAGGATTATGAAGAAACGTTCAACCCTGTTTCCAAGATGACTTTGGTCCGGGTGGTGATCGCATTGGCAGCTTGCCAAGGGTGGAAGATTTGGCAACTCGACGTGAAGAATGCTTTCTTATATGACGAGATTGACAAGGATATCTTCATGGATCAGCCACCTAGTTATGTTTCTGAAGAACACCCAAGACATGTTTGCAAGCTCAAGAAGTCTCTTTAAGGCTTGAAGCAGGCGCCTCGGGCGTGGTATGGCAAGATTGCAGAATACCTCTAGTTCTGTGGATACCTTGCTTTTGATTCTGATTCTGATTCAAGCTTATTCATAAAGAAAGCGGGGGAGCTTCAGGTCTTGGTTTGTTGTATGTTGACGACATGATCATCACAGGTAATTCTGAGATGGAGGTAGCTAGGCTTCGTGCTGAGCTAGCTATTAGATTTGAGATGAAGGACTTGGGTGAGCTCCACCATATCCTTGGACTCGAAATGGAGAGGAAAGAGGGCGAAATGCTTATTTCCCAAAAGGGGTATGCAGAACGAATTGTGAAGCGATTCGGCATGGAAGGGGCGAAGAGCATCTCTACTCCACTGGAGGTTGGTATTCATATTCGACGTGATGAGGGGAAGTTTCTTTCTGATCCTTTAGTGTTTCGGGATTTGGTTGGAAGTCTTATATATTTAACGATCACGAGGCCGAATATTGCTCATGCGGATGGCTGGGTGAGTCCGTATATGTTAGAGCCACGGAAGCCTCATCTGGTGGCATCGAGGAGCATTTTGAAGTATGTCAAGACCACCTCTGATTTGGGTCTCTTCTATGGAAAGGACTCGAGCTTTTGCTTGCTTGGATACATGGATGCTGATTTTGGAGGAGATTCAAATGATCAGAGATCGACTTCTGGATATGTCTTTATGACAAGCTATACAGCTATATCATGGTGCAGCAAGAAGCAGGATTCTGTGTCTGTCTCTACCACGGAAGCGGAATACAAAGCTTCGGCATTGGCATCTCAGGAAGCCACTTGGCTCAAGAGGCTTGTGGAGGACATTCATAGGGAGGTGCATGGTCCTACTCTGCTTCCGGGTGACAATGAGAGTGCCCTCAAACTAGTGAACAATCTAGTTTGTCATGCGCGAACCAAGCACATAGAGATTCAACATCATTTCATTTGAGAGAAGGTGTTGGAGGGGTATCTTATGGTTGAGCATGTGCAGAGCAAGGAAAATGTCACTGACATATTTACGAAGCCGTTGTCGAAAGAACCGTTCACACGGTTGAGGAGGTTATTTGGCCTGACTTCCACTTCCCACTTCAAGGGGGAGTGTTAAATTTTTGAAGTGGAAGTGGATCTATCCGGGCGGTCTGTATTTGGAGACCGCAGAGACCGCGCGGCCTGTATTGCGGTTTACCTCTGAAATCCACGAGCTCGGTGTGGAAACTTGGCTGGTGTGGTCGCATGTCTCTGGTGTTGGCAGCCGGTGTTTGGTCTACCTGTTCTGCCCAAGTTTCCTTGTTCCGGTTTAGACCGGGCAGTTTGTACTAAGGTTGCTACTGTGGTCTCGTACTTCCTGGTTGCTTTGGCGAGTTATCATTCCTCGACAGTTGTGCCTTAGATGTAATAATGTCTCGAAGAGACCGTGCGGTATGTTTTTGGAGACTGTGTGCTTCAATAAGGAAGGTGACTGTATCCCTTGGGGCGGTGACGACATCTGTTCGTTTGCCTATAAATAGGGACCCCGGGGTAGCCATCCATACGCAAGAACTGTAAGAACCAAATTTGGCTTGATTGAGCCGGTCTCTTTCTAAGGTCACGCGGTTTGAGGTTTAGCTTGACCAGTTTTATTGTTCGCAAGTTAGCGGCTTGCAGTCACCATCAGCATTCTCCCTTCTTTCCAGCTTTGAATAAACCAGTTCGGCAGCGATCTGTTTGCGCGGACTGTGTTTAGGTGTTCTTGGATTGTGCAACGAACTCAGGTGATCAGGCGGTCTTAAGTGATCAGGCGGTCTTGAGTTGCGGTCTGCAGTAGGAAGCAGTTCTTTGTCAAGTGTTCGCGGGTTCTTCTATGATCTTGAGACCGTGCGGTCTGGGCGATCAAGAAGTGTGGACAGGTGTTTTCAGCAGTTGAATAAAGCTGCAAGTGTGCATTCAATGGTTGTGGTCTGACAGGTGCAGCTTGTGCTATGTTCGCGCGGTCTCAGGGTTAACCGTGCGGCTTGCCTGTTCAAGCGGTCTAGCGGTCTGTACTTTGGCAGTTCGCTGGCGGCTTGTATTTTTTGTCTTGTGCATCTCTCTTTCGTGATTCTTATGAATCATGTCTCACCATGTATGTTTCGAGCTGTAAAGAGATAGTAAATAACAAGGGCACTATTCTGCTTTGCCATTGTCATTGATTGTCACGCTTGTGGATTGTGTGAAGTGTTCCACATTTTTTACTTCACTCCGGACCTCTAAATATTTTAACAACTGACGTTTGGTGTTTGCAATGCGCCAACTACATTTCAAAAATGTATGTTGGCAGTTTTTAATGAACTAGAAGGGGACGTCATGAAAGTGTTCATGGATGATTTTTCAGTTTTTGGCGATTCTTCTAGTAATTGTTTTAAAAATCTTGATCGTGTTCTTCAACGCTGCGAAGACACGAATTTGGCACTCAACAGGGAGAAGTGCCACTTAATGGTCCAAGAGGGATTAGTCCTCGAACATAATGTTCTGAGTTGAGGGATCGAGGTCAATAAGGCCAAGATCGAGGTTATAGAATAACTCCCCCCTCCTACTAATATTAAATCCATTAGGAGTTTTCTAGGACACGCGGGTTTCTATAGGTGGTTCAGTCGCAATTTTTCAAATATTACAAAACCGTTAACGCAATTATTAGAAAAAAAAATCCGCGTTTAATTTTGATGACGAGTGTTTAAAAGTGTTTAATAAAATTAAAAATGAACTTATCATTTCTCCAATTTTAATCGCGCCAAATTGGTCTCTTTCCTTCAAAATTATGTGTGATGCAAGCAATTTTGCTGTACGTGCAGGTTTAGGCCAATGGGTGAATAAATATTTTCATCTGATTTATTACGCAAGCAAAACGCTAACATCCGCGCTACCAAAATATACAACAACAAAATAAGAATTTTTGGCAATAGTTTTTGCGTTTGAAAAATTTCGATTATATATAATGCATTCAAATGTTACTGTCTTTACAGATCACTCCTCTCTTCTATATTTATTAAATAATGGAGAGGCAAAGCCCCGACTGCTAAGGCGGATCCTCCTCCTGCAAGAATTTGACTTGGAGATCCAGGACAAAAGAGGAGCGGAGAATGTAGTGGCCGACCACCTCTCACGGTTGGAATATCCGGCTGCAAGAGCACTAATGGAGGCCGAATTTGACGATAAATTCCCTGAAGAGTGCCTCCTCGCCATCGAAAAGGTAACATCTTCTTCCACCCCTTGGTACGTGGATTTTGCCAACTATATAGTGGCTCCGGTCCTATCAAAAGTTTTCTCAAGTCAACAAAAGAAGAAATTCTTTTCGGAATTGAAAAATTATTTTTCGGAGGACCCCTTTTTATTTCTGGTCTGCGTGGACCAAGTCGTAAGAAGGTGTATTTCGGGCGAGGAAGGTGCCCAATTTTGCGACACTTCCATGAAGGAAGAATCTGTCGAAGCCATATGAAGTCGACGCCACGTCGATTACAATTCGACGTAGATAATGAATGTGCAGAGCCAAGCCTTTAACCCGATGGCTACCTTGATATGTAATCGACGTAACATCGATATCTGAGTTCAACCAGAGCTTGAAGAAATTCGAAGCTGCATTTACAAGAACTCTAATGTGCATCGATAAGAGAGAAAGAGAAATCGACGCAAGGACAAATGCAGTCGTAAAAGGAAACCTTTTCAGTTGTCATTTTGGAACTCTCTCTCAAGGCCCACAGTACTGAAGACCATTCTACAACGGCTCATTTATTGCCTGAAATAGAAACGAGCAAGAAAGAAAACAATAAAAGCTTTCTTGGAAAGGATGAATACAGCTGGAGCACGGGTCGTGAACAAATGAGGAAAGGAAGAGAAATTGTCCAGGACAATACCTTTTCAGCACACTCAAAAAGAGAAAAGGAATTCAAATTAAATTGTGGACAATAAATAAGAAGATCAGAGAGAAGAAAGTAGAGCATTCAACACATATTCTGAATCTTGTCGATTAGGGTTTTCTTCTTCTTCTTCTTCCTCCTGGAACCCTAAAAGACAGTGAATAACAAGAACTGCTCTAACTCAGTACAGTGAATAATAGAAGGTTGCTCTTCATCAATAGAGTCGGTATAGAAAACAAAAAGAGTTTTCATATTATTTGCCTTGATTTCTACCGTGATAGAAATCTAATTTTGAAATCAATTTTATAAATGATAAAAATATCTTTACTTATTCAATAAAATTGATTTGATTTTCAATTTCTAGCACTCTACTTTTGAGTGAGTCTATTTTTAATAAAATATCAAGTGTTTTCCTGCAAAAAAAAATCAGAAGGATCGAAGACAATGCAGCGAAAGACTTCAATCAATTTCAAGTTAAGTAACTAGTGACAATAGAAGAACAAGTTAATCTTTTATTGACTATCTCTTTAAAAAGCGAGGCATACATGGTGAGATATGATTTATAAGAAAAATGAGATAAGAAGACCAAGCAACAAAACAATCATCTGGCGGCTAGACAAACTGAGACCGCACAGACCGCTCGAGCACAGCAAGAATGCACGACAACCCTGAGACTACGTGAACAGAATAGATCGCTGACCTACTAACTGTCAGACCGCCAACCTCAGACCGTACAACCTGCTCTTATTGAACTGCTGAGAAAATGCCCTGTCTGCACTTCTTGATCACCAGACCACATGGTCACTAGATCACAAAGTTATCCCGCGAACAGAAGAGAAAGAACTACCCACTACTACCAGACTGCAACTCGAGACTGCCTGACCGTTGAAGGTCACCTGATCACAGAGTTTGCTGCAAATAGTCCAAGAACAACATACAAAGATCGCCCAGACGAGACCACTAGCGAACTGGTTATTCAAAGCTGGAAAGATAAGAATATTGCTGACAGGAGACCGCTGGCCGCAATCTTGTGAACACATAAAACCGGTGAACAAACATCAACCCGTGCAAGATAAAAACTGAGACCGGCACAATCAATCCAAATTTTAGTTCTTACAGTTCTCGCTTGTGAATGATGCGCCCGGCACCTCTATTTATAGGCAAACGAATGGATGTCCTCACCTCAGAGGGATACATCCACCTTCTTTATTGGAGCGAGCAGTAACCAGAACAAGACCGTGTGGTTACTATAGGAACATAACCTACTTGAGCAAATGGGACCAACTAAAAGAGTCCGCCAGAGAAATCCCATGCAGACCGCCTGGTCTCTGCTTAGTCAAGTATCAGACCGCCCGGTCTTTACAAGAACAGAAATATTCTTGGGCTAATTTGGCTAACCATAGCAGTCCGCCAAAACTGAGCTCACGCAGACTGCGCGGACTCTGCGGTATCCAGAAGCAGACAACCCAGACTCCAATTACACTTCAAAATTCAACATTTCCATTAAACCTAAAAGTTTTTGAAACCCTTATTCAGCCCCCCTCTAAGGGCGCTTACAGATATAATAAGTTTTATCAGAGCGAGGTTATTTCGCAACGGTCTAACAACCGAGAATAATGGTGCTCCATTGTCTCGCTTTTCAGGAGGGGCAAGGGATAAGTAGACCGACCTCCACAGTTTACTAGAAATGATTATAATTACTTGAGAAATCGTATGCATTATTTTCTAATGAATCTAGATTTAGATGTCTGGACTTGGGAAGAACAATGTTATACTACTCCTACTTGGGTAGACACTGACTGCTCATCCATATCCTTGGACCTCGCATCACAAGGGCATACTCATGGGTCGTCGTGTTCTCCTGTTGAAGGGCGAGTCTGCAATCTTCGAATCACTTACAGTGATCCTCCAACAATGCCGCGATGCCCCCTGCGAGTTGCTGCACCTCCTCTAAGAGCAGAGTGCAGTCTCACTCAAGGGCCTCCATTCATCGTTAAAGGGAGAGGATGCAATGGAAAGGGTCATTGTCCGCCGAAGACCTCTCCTCCTAGAGCTCAAGAAGCATATATTCGTGCTTCTGCGGGATGCCTGCCACTCGACTCATCAGCTCAGCCTTTTTATTATTCGCCCCCAATCTCTAGCGTCATTGAGATCAAGTTTTGTAAAACTTATTTATCATTAATAAAGCTTGTCTCTCTTTATTGTTTTACTTGATTTCTCATTGTATTAATCTTGCAATATTTCAAAGTTATTCTAAATATAATCTTAAGTTTTTGAAAACCTTTATGCACCCCCCCTCTAAGGGCGCCGACCGATCCAACAAGTGGTATCAAAGCCACGTTTTGTTCCATTCGGCTTAACAACCGAGAACAATGGCGTCTCATGATCTCGCTTTCTCGGAGGGTCAAGGGATTAGTCGACCACCTCTCTTTACTGGGTCAGATTTTAACTATTGGAAAAATAGAATGATGTGTTTTCTTATGACGATGGATGTAGAAGTCTGGAATATGGTAGAAGTCAGATACTCTCCTCCTACAACTGTAGTGGGAGAGGCGACATTATTAAAACCTAAAGATAAATGGGACGATAGCGACAAATTAAGGTGTAAAAATAATGCAAAAGCAATGAACGCCTTATATTGTGCCCTAAATAGGACTGAATTTAATAGTATTTCTGCCTGCACTACTACTTATGATATTTGGAATCAATTAGAAGTAACTCACGAAGGTACATCGCAGGTGAAAGATGCAAAGTTGTTTCAACTGGAATCTGAATACGAGAAATTCAGGATGGACACGGAAGAGGACATCAACTCCATGTACACTCGCTTCACAAAGATTGTCAACGCATCAAAGGCGCTTGGAAAGACCTACTCCGACGGGGACTTGGTGAGGAAAATTCTTCGTTCCTTACCCCCAAGGTTCAATCCGAAGGTGACAGCCATCTCGGAGTCGCACAACTTAAGAACGCTCCAAATTGAGAACCTCATTGGGAATCTCAAAACCCACGAGGTAGAATTGCAAATTCAACATGACGAATACAACAAGGAGCCGAAGAAAAAGGCGTTGGCGCTAACATCAAAGAAGGAGTGCATCGAAGAGGACAATGATGATGAAGAAGGACTCCTGGTGAAGAACTTCAGAAAGTTCATCAGGAATCCAGAAAGAAGGAACACATTCAGAAAATTCTTCCAAAAGGACACTCGACGAAAGGGATCTTCCTCTTCATCGAGGAAAGAAAAAGGAAGCGATGACGAAGAAGAAAGGCCGCCTCCAGAATGCTATCACTGCAGAAAAACCGGGCATATCCGGAGCCCGTGCCCAAAATACCAAAAGGAGCGGAAAGAACAAAAGAAAGCAAAAGAGAAGAAGAAAGTACTGAAGGCCGCAACTTGGGATGATGCTTCCTCTGAAGAGTCAAACGAGTCTGATTCGAGTAGCGAGGAGGAAGAAAACTTGTGCTTAATGGCCAAAAGCAACGATGACGACACCAGTGTTCTTAGCGACACTGAGGTATCTCCTCCTACTTTTGAAGAACACTATGATAAATTTGTTTTATTAAATCATGAAAATGAATCTATTATAAAAGAAAATCGTAAGCTCACAAAAAAAATAGTTTCTGTTGAAAAAAGAAAAGTTTCATGTCAAGAATGTGAGCACTCCTTATTTAAGTTAAAAGAACTTGAAGTATCTCTCTCTAATGCCCTCTCACAAAACAAAATTATTGCAAAAGAGAAGGGGGACTTAGAGAGAAAATTGGAAACTTATATATTACAAATTGAAAAGAACAAAAAAGGATTTGAAAATAAATATGTTATGATTGTTCAAGAAAATACATCTCTTAAAAAACAAAATCATAACCTCAATTTAGCCATAAACAAATTCGGGATTGGCCAAAAATCACTGAATATGCTTCTGGGATATCAATGTTATGGGTCTGGAAAATTCGGACTCGGATATAAAAGTGAACACTACCGCCCGGCGCTAGCTACTAACGCCGGCGGTAGCTCTAATGTTAAAAAATCTCCTGTTTTCTCTAATATTCAAACATCATCCAGCAAGAGCAACATAGAAACTCAGAAAAGGGTCTCAACCCCCTTTATTTCGTGTGCTAATTGTCTTAAATTTGGACACAAGTCTGGTCTTGCAGGATTATAAAACAACGATCTTTAAAACAAATCTGGGTACCTAAGAAATCCACTTACTCTCTGGGTGGTACCTCTTGGGTATCTGGGTCTTTACTCTCATCTACTTTCTAGATTTGCAGGAAGGCTAAGGAAACAGAAGACGTGTGGTACTTGGACTCGGGCTGCTCCAAGCACATGACGGGCAATAAAGCAAAATTCCTTAGCCTAGAGAAGAAGAAAGGAGGGATCGTGACGTTTGGCGTTAACGGTAAAGGAAGGATCATGGGAGTTGGTACAGTGGGTAACGCATCTTTTCTTATATCAAATGTACTGTATGTGAAAGGATTAAAACATAACTTAATATCTATAAGTCAACTGTGTGATAAAGGTTTAGACGTACTATTTGAATTATCCACAAACCTTTGCAAAATGGTTAATCCTAAATCAAAAGTTGTGTTACTAACTGCACCTAGAATTCATAATGTTTACATAGTTTCATTCATGATCTTTCTAAATCTTCTATAAAATGTTTTATAACCAAAAATGATGAATTAGAATTATGGCATAGACACTTAAGCCACGCTAGTACAAAGCTCATCTTAAAACTAGCAAAAAGAGAATTAATTAGAGGATTGCCTAAATTGAATGGAAACTTATCTTCATTATGTTCTCCATGCCAAAAGGGAAAATTTACAAAGTCATCTTTTAAAAGCAAAAACGAAATTTCTACATCAAAACCACTGTAATTAATTCATATGGATCTCTTTGGTCCCGTTAACACCGCAAGTCTTGGTGGTAGATTATACACTTACGTTCTAATTGATGACTATTCAAGATATTGCTGGGCTTTATTTCTCTCCTCTAAATCTGATGCGTTTTGTGAATTTTCAAAATTATGTACTCGTATTCAAAATGAATTAGATTTAAAAATAAAATGCATTCACTCAGATCATGGAGGAGAATTTGAAAATGAAGATTTTAAATCTTTTTGTGACATGTTAGGTATTAAGCATGAGTTCTCCGCTCCACGCAAACCTCAACAAAATGGTGTTGTAGAACGGAAAAATAGGACAATACAAGAACTTGCACGCACCATGCTATCTGAATATAAATTACCTAAGTATTTTTGGGCAGAAGCCGTAAGCACTGCATGCTATGTAATGAATAGAGTTATGCTTCGCCCATCATTAACTCTCACACCATATGAACTCTACTATCAAAAGAAACCTAATTTATCGTATTTCAAAGTATTTGGATGTAAATGCTTCATTCTTACTACAAAAGATTCTTTAGGAAAATTTGACGAAAAATGCGATGAAGGAATATTTCTTGGTTATTCTTCAACTAGTAAAGCATATAGAATATTTAATAAAAGATCAAGTAAGGTTGAAGAGTTAATTAATGTCAGATTTGATGAGTTTGTTCCATGTGCAGAGAAGCTCCCTACAGGTACCGATGATGAATCTTTGCCATCCTTGGAGCACGACGAAGTAGAACCTTCTAAAGAAGAGGAGGAGAAGCCCAAAGAAGATGAATATGTACCTCCAAGCATTCTAAACTTCTCCAAAAATCATCCAAAGGAGCTAGTCATTGGGGAACCTTCTACTGGGGTAAGAACTCGGTCCTCTCTTCATGAAACATTTTCAAATATTTGCTTTGTGTCTGAAATTGAACCTAAAAACATTTCCACCGCTTTAAATGACGAAATTTGGTTTTTGGCAATGAATGAAGTGTTAGGATAATTTGAAAGAAATAAAGTTTGGAATTTAGTAGAAAGACCATCTAATCATCCAATTATTGGCGTAAAATGGATTTTTAAAAATAAGCTAGATGGTGAATCTAGGATTGTAAGAAATAAAGCACGCTTAGTTGCTCAAGGCTATTCACAAATCGAGGGGGTAGATTTTGAAGAAACTTTTGCACCCGTAGCTCGATTAGAATCTATACGAATATTTTTGGCATTTGCGAGTTTTAAAAGAATAAAATTATTTCAAATGGATGTTAAAAGTGCCTTTTTAAACGGGTTTATTAAAGAAGAAGTTTATGTAGAACAACCCCCCGGTTTCATAAATGAAAAATTTCCAAATCATGTTTACAATTTAGAAAAAGCGCTTTATGGTTTAAAACAAGCGCCCCGTGCATGGTATGATCGTCTTACATCGTTTTTGTTAGAGCACGGTTATGTTATGGGAAGTGCAGACAACACACTCTTCAATAATGAATTAATTATTCTACAAATATATGTTGATGACATCATTTTTGAAGCCACTAATGAAGAGTTGTGTAATAAATTAGTCTTAATAATGAAAAATGAATTTGAAATGAGTCTTGTAGGAGAACTATCATATTTTCTTGGTTTTCAAATTTCACAAAGAACTGATGGTATTTTTATTTGTCAATCAAAATATGTTCACGATATGCTTAAACGATTTGGATTTGAAAATCTTAAACTAGCCTCTACCCCTATGAGTGCTTCTTTAAAACTAGGAAAGGATGAATCTAGAATTTCTATTGATCAAACACAATATAGAGGATTGATAGGTTCTCTTCTTTATTTAAGTGCATCTAGACCAGATATTATGTTTGCCGTATGTTTATGTGCTCGCTTTCAAGCCGATCCAAAAGAATCTCATTTAAAAGAGGTAAAACGTATTTTTCGTTATCTAATAAGGTCATCTAAATTAGGATTTCGGTACCCACATAATGACTCTTTCACACTCCATGGCTATTCCGATTCGGACTACGCCGGGTGTTCACAAGATAGAAAAAGCACTAGCGGTACGTGTCACTTTTTAGGACCCTCTTTAGTTGCCTGGTCTAGTAGAAAACAATCTTCGGTTGCACTCTGCACCACGGAGGCCGAATATATCGCACTTGGTAGTTGTTGTGCACAAGCATTATGGATGAGCCAAACACTAGAGGACTTTGGATTTCATCTCAAAAACATAGATCTTAAATGTGATAACAAAAGTGCAATAGACCTCACATATAATCCTGTACACCATTCTAGATCCAAACACATTGACGTTCGTCATCATTTCATTAGGGATCACATTAAGAAAGAAAATGTAAAAGTAAGCTTCATTGGGACAGACTCTCAACTCGCTGACATATTCACTAAACCTCTTCCCGATGCACGATTTCGTTTATTACGACTTGAATTAGGTGTCCTAGATCTTCAAGTTAAAACATGCTCACAAATACAATTTTCTTCATTTTTAACCATCCAAAACATCTCCTAAAAATCTGCAACTTCAGCATGGAACTACTATTGGGACACTTAATCAAGATCCAAAATTAAAATTTCCAAAATCCTTAAAAATCACTCACTGCCTCCCGCGCTAGCACTACCGCAGGCGCTAGCATCCATGTTCAAATTTCTGTAATTTTAAAATTTTGAAAAATTTCTAAAAATATGTTAATCTATATTTTCTACTTAGTTTTGCTCTTCCGTGTTTCTTTATTTTTTGAAAAATCAAATACAAAACTACAAAAACCAAATGACAAAAAATATGTTTTTTCTTTTTCGCTTGTGTTGTTTCCTTTGTTTAAAGTTCATCTTTATGCAAAAGTCAAATATAAAATTACAAAAGTAAAAATTACAAAAATATGCTTTTCTTTGCTAAAATCAAATACAAAAATATAAAACTTTAAAACTATAAAAAAAACTGTATGATTTTTTGTGAAAAATCAAGCATGATTAAATCTATTATTTAAAAATTCTACAATGTTGCAATTTATCTTTTCAAACTACTTTGGACATTGTCTTTCTTCATGCTTTGATATATCTATTCAAATGTGCATCAATTATAGTTTAAAAGTTGTGTAGGATCAAGCTTAACATGCCTCTAAGTATGAGAAATGTTTTATGTTTGATAATGATATTTATTCACTCACTTTCTTTTGGCATTGTCTACATATGTATTTATTCTAAGAATGCATGTGTATGTTCTGTATTTGTACAATGAATTAAAATTGCACAAGTGTCTTACCTACACTCCTTAATTTTGCACTCTTAAAAATTAAGATAGTGGTTATGTTTTTCATAAATTCTATTGATTTGTAAAACAAGTGTATTCGGAGAACTTTGTACAAAACAAAATTATAAAATAAATGACAAAGATAACTCCACCAAGCACTACTTGAACCTCCTGATAAGTCTTAATAAGTATTGTGAGGTTGAGCACCTTGGAAAGAATAGTAAAGTGTCTTGTGCAAATCAAATCTTTCTTTCAGAAATAAGAAAAATCACTTACTCTTAAGTACACCGGATCACTAGTCTCAAAATTCAAAATAAAATATGTGATCCCCCAAGCACTACTTTGCACCCTGATAAGTCTTGATGAGCATTGTGTGTGCAGAGCACCTTGGTAGTTGTACTTTTTATTATGCATTAAAGTGTGTGGAAGTAATCCTATTTGTGTTTTATTGTGCTCGTACTTTACATATATCTTGTATTTTTGATTAAAACATTTGTTTACATTACTCAAAAATACACTTATGTGCACATCATTATCTTCCATAACACTTCTTCTCATGAGTATTGGATCCTAATGCTAATTCTATATTACTTTTTATTTATGAAATGCACTAGATAACCTAACATGTGTTCTACAATGTTTTGTATGTTTTTGAAATTATGAATTAAAGTAACATTGTGGTAATCTCTTTTTGATAAACATTATTTCATGCTTGGTTATTATCAAATTTAAAGATCTAACTGGAAAATGATTTACAAAAACATCATCTTTTGTGAACTTTAACTCATATTTTCTGGATTATCATTACTATTTGATGTTTTTTTGTATTTCTATAAGTCTTCCGCATCTTAACCATATAAGTGTTTTACCTTGCGCTTTCATGCTTACTTAATATCTTGTATTCTTTGCATCATCACTTATTCATCAAAATTCCTATCTTTCATTACGTGATAGATTTCCTTGAAACACTTTTTATTGGTTACTTCAAACATAAAAATCTTTTATGCTAAAAACTCTGAAAATTTTGTAATGCTTATAACTCTGAAAAACAACTCTAAAACTCCTTATCATTTACTTAAAAAGCTCGATCATGCCTTCTCTTCTATTTACAAATTCTTTGGTGCTTTATTTCCCTACCCACTTTTGCTAATAACAAAGGGGGAGAACTAACATGATAAATATAACCCGCTATCATAAACCCAACATGACAAATTCAGATGATAGCTTACATATTAGGGGAGCACTCACTTAGGGGGAGCATGTATTTAGAGGGAGCAATTCTAAATGCTAAGATCAATAATTATCCTATGTCATCACTCTCACACACACACAAGTAGAGTTTCATCATGCTTATTTATTAATGCTATGATTTATCATTAATGGATATGTTATTATCAAAAGGGGAGTTTGTTGGAACATGGTCTTCAGCATCTCCTAGGTTTGAGAATAATAAATCCTATGTGTATTTGATCTTATGTGTTTAAGTGTGCAGGTTAACATATTCCATATGACTCAAGGAGTACTCATGATGATTGCCCCCAAAATTGAGGCCAAAATTCGAACAGGCTCACTAGCGCCGGCGGTAGCACCTAGCGCCGGGCGCTAGCGATGAATAGCGCAATTCCAGGAGCTGATTATAAAAGGTGCTAACGCCTGGCGGTAGCAGATAACGCCAGCGGTAGCGCTGAACACAGAAGGAATAAAAGCAAGGTTGTCGTGGATTGAAGATCCTGCCGCGCAAAAAGTTACTTAATCAGGGATAGCGCCGGCGGTAGCTACTAGCATTGGCGGTAGCGTGGCACACAAAAGGCATAGAGAAAAACGTTGCCGCGGATGGGAGATCCTGCGCGTAAAATCTTTCCTAATCCGGGCTAGCGCCGGCGGTAGCGCTAGCGCTGGCGGTAGCGCTAGCGCCGGCGGTAGCCCTTGGGCTATAAAAAGACCCGCTCTCCTCTTGTTTTCGAACACCCATTGCATACACATCAGAGAGAGAGAGAGTACACGCTGAAGCTCTGCCAATTTCTGAAGGAGAATTCCATCACGCCGAATCCAGACGAAGTCCGCTTCGACAAACGCTGATTCTAGAGCGGATCTTCGTCTCCGACATCAGAAGTTCATCTTAAGGGAAGTTTTATTATTTTATTTCTCTTTCTTCATTGTAAACGGTAGTGAAATCGCCTCATGTTGGCGACTAGGTATGGGGTAGACTTAGGGCTGAAATTCGCCTCGTGTTGGCGACTAGATCTAGGCTAGTTCTAGGGGGTGCTCGAGGCCACATCCGGGGAAGGATTAGCTAGAGCGGCATGAGACCGAATCCGGGGAGGATAAGGCTAGGGCCACCGGTTCGTGGGGAAGCGAGTCGGGATAGAATATGAAAAGAGCCATTTTATTATTCGCTCCCGATCTCTAGCGTCATTGAGATCAAGTTTTGTAAAACTTATTTATCATTAAAAAAGCTTGTCTCTCTTTATTGTTTTACTTGATTTCTCATTGTATTAATCATGCAATATTTCAAAGTTATTCTAAATATAATCTTAAGTTTTTGAAAACCCTTATTCACCCCCCCCCCCCCCCCCCGCCACTAAGAGCGCCGACCGATCCAACACCCCCGATGGTCCCGCCATCAGGAGCTGGCAAGAATGCCCCGGGGCCTAGGATAGGAAAGGAGGTGGTGACTCAGGCACCAGGGCGAGATCTCGCGGGCAGGGAACTCTTCCCCATCCTGCCGAGTGCGAGCGAGGTCCTGGTGAGCGCCCCCCGACAAGTGGGGTCCCGGCGAATGGTCCCGTCGCGAGTGCAAGACCATCAGGAGCAGGGTCGCCCATGGAGGTCGTAGGGCGAGTGGAGCAGGTGAGGGGTGAATGGGGGAAGCCCATTTTGCGAGTTGGTGCTCTAGGAAATGCTCCTCGAGGGGTTCAGGGAGCTGTACATGATGATGTACACTGATAAGGATGACCCGGTTTAGCACCTGCAGTAGTTCAAAGATATGGTCTCCCTCAGGCCCATGTCGGACGCTTTCAAGGGTCGACTCTTCGCCACCAACTTGAAGGAGAAGTCAAGGGACTGGTTCCACCAGCTACAAGCAGGATCGATTTATGCCTTCGAAGATTTGCATCTTGGTTTCCTATTGCGCTTCTCTACTTCGAAAAAAAGGAAGAAGGAACCCCGAGGCGCTCTTCAACATCAAGCAGAGGCCGGGGGAGTCGTTCGCCCACTACATGGATCATTTTTAGGAGGAGGTTCTTCTCATCCAGGAGGTGCCCAGATTCATCCTCCAGCTTGCCTTTATAGTAGGTTTGCGAGAGGGTTTCTTCAAGATGAGCCTGAAAAGGAGGGCCACCTATCCTTTGAGGAGCTGACGGAGCAGGCAGCGGAAGGGATATAAGGGGAGGCAGCTAACCCCGAGTTCACAAAAAGGCTTGCAAGGCTGAGCGAGTCGGAGGTTAGGAAGCTGGAGGCAAGGAGAAGAGAAGAGGCGAGGGCCCCATAGTTGGGGTGGAGGCAGCAAGGCGGGGGTGCAGGGCCCAGGAAGGGGCTTCCCTCAGGGAGGGGATAACTTCTAAGGAGGGCAAGAAATACCCTATCAGCTAGGGTGGAGGCAGGGCCCGAGGCCGCCTCCTTCCCTGCCTCAGCAAGCGATGGCGGTCGGGCGAGGGAGAGCAAGAAGAGTAAGAGGAGTGGGAGCAGGAGGAGTCGGGCTCAGGAGGAGGAACATAGGGCTGGAGGCCGACGAAAGTGGGTGGCATTGCCCTATTGTGACTTCCACCAGGAGGAAGGTCACGCGATGGTCACTTGCCTAGAGTTCTTGGAGATGAGGGGGGCCAGAGTGCCAGCGCAGCGGGAGTAGCGGATGGTGAGGATTGAGGAGGTCCTGCCACTGGAGGAGGAGGAAGAAAGGTGCAATGACAGGGTTGACGTGGGGACCCGAGGAGGTATTGGAGTGATCCATGGGGTTATGGGGATCTAGGCGACCCGGAAGGAGAGCCTCCATACCATATATCATCGGAGCGTGGCTTCGACATTCCAAGCCCCACCCCCAGCATAAAAGATCATTTTTACTTAGAAGGATATGCCGGGCCATGAGGACCCATTCTGCAATGCGCTGGTTATCCAGACGGCCATCGAGAACTTCACCGTCTCTCGGATCCTCATAGATAATAGGAGCTCGGTCAACATCGTCTTCAAAAAGGCATTTGACGAGATGAAGGTGAAGGCTAAAAGGGTGTTGGCCTCAGACGCCCCGTTGTTTGGATTCTCGGGGAAAGAAAGAAGGTGGAAGGAGGAGTGTGGCTCCACGTCATCTTGGGAGGGCAGTCTCGAAATGCCGCTTCATCATCGTGGATTCCCCAACAACTACAGTGCCACTTTCGGATGACCCCTCATCAGCGCGTTCCAATGTATCCCCTCCAATTTTCATCAATGTCTCAATTTCAACGTAGGGGGAGTTCAGGTCCGGGTAAGGGGAGACCCTAAGGTGGCATAGCAGTGCTATGTGACTGTTGTGAACACCATCGCCTGGATGGCGGAAGATGAGGAGTGGGATAGGGAGATGGGGGAGCTGGCAATGCTGGAAGAGGCAGGAGAGGAAGGAAGTAAAGAGTGAGAAGTAGAAGAAGGTGAAGCCCAGGAAGAATGGGCAGAGGAGTTGATGGAGTCCAGGGAAGAAGGAGGGGAGGTGGAAGAAGTAAAGGCTCCAACTCGCGGAGAAGAGAAAGAAGATGGTTGGGGGAGGAGTGATGAGTAGTTTATATACTCATCTTTTAGTATAGTTTTAATACATTTTTAATATGAAATTATATAAATTATATGAATTATATCATATAAATGTTTCCTTTTTTTGATTTCATGAACTAACTTAAGTTTATTTTATATTTTCAGGTTTTCTAGGCACTTTTGAGAAAATTTCCAAAGTACACGCCCAAGGTCACAGGCATGAACAAGGGGCGTGGCAGTCTAGATGTGTTCCAGACCGAATTCCGCCACCCCGGGTGCATTCCGTGAAGATTTGCCAAGTACACGCCCCAGGACACGGGCGTGACCTAGGGGCTTGACCTTGTTGGATCGATAGGCGCCCTTAGAGGGGGAGGGGGGTGAATAAGGGAATAAAATTCTTTATATATTTTAGACGATTTACTTAATTGTTTAAAGCAAATTAGAATGAAATTACAATTTAGCTTAAAGGAAGAAACAATTGTAATTCACAATTTTATAACTTATGCCAAATGATAAAAATCAAGTAAACACAAAAAGAGACATGATTATAGTATATAAAAGGTGTTTACATAAATTTGATTTCAATATCGCTAGAAATCGGAGGCGTACAAAGTAAAACAATTTTTTTCTTTTATATACCGACTTGTATCCCCACAAACCGGTTGGCTTTAGCCTATCCTTCCCCAGATAAGGCCTCAAGCCGCTTTAGCCAATCCTTCCCTGGATATGGCCTCGAGAAACCCCTAGATCTAATCAACTAGACCTAGTCGCCAACACAAGGCAAATTTCCCGCTAAGTCCTACCCAGACCTAGTCGCCAACACAAGGCGAATTCTCTAAATGGTTACAAAAATATATGGCATGAAAGTAAAGATAATAATAAAAACTCCCTATGAGATCATCTGAAGTTGGAGATGAAGGATCGTTGTAGTATTAGCGAGGTCGAAGCAATCGTCCTTCGTATGTAGCATGACGTAGTCCTCCTCCAGAATTCTCCTTAAGCTTTTTGTGGGAGATCCTTCTTTGGTAGCATAACAACAATGGAGTTTTGGCACAAGTATACTTTCTGGAAGCTCTCTCAGATTTCTGGAAATAATGGATTCAATAATGCTCCAGCATAGAGCAAAAATGAAATCAGGTCTTTAAATAACCACTGGAGCTAACGCGTGGCATTAAGGTTAACACTGACATTAGTGAATCATGTATGGCAGTTGCTGAGATCGTGCATAGCGTCGGGAGCGTGGCAGAACCAAATTTTGTCGAACGAAAACAAATTCTGTCGAACGCGCCTTCGTCGAACGGAAACCCATTACGTCAACCGCAACCGTCAGGATCGTGGCAGAAACCAAGTTCGTCGAACCGAATCAATTTTGTCGAACGAAACTCATAGTTCGTCGAACGCAGTTTGTCAAGCGCAATTTCATCGAGCGCAGGCTCAGTTCGTCGAACGGAACTCCAAGTTCGTAGAACGCAGTTTTTCGGGTGCAATGTCGTCGAGCGCATGCTCATTTCGTCGAACGGAACTCCAAGTTCATCGAACACAGCTTCCATTGGTCGAACGCAGGTTCCTTCAGATTTCGTCGAACGCCATCTCAGCGGTTTCCTTCTCAGCGGTTTGTTAACGCCAGGCGTTAATAACTAACGTGAGTGTTAGCACACTTTCTAGAGAGTCATCTCCAATCTGTTTTCTACCTGTGGAGTATTGCACCTATAGTTCCTGCACACTCTAAATACACGACAAGCAAGATCAAATACAATTTGGGATTTGTTATTCTCAAACAAAGGGATATGACACGCATGTCCAACAATCTCCCCCTTTTGATAATAACAAATCCTCTTAGCAAGAAATCATTAAAGTGCAACTATAGTATTTGATATGCATGAAAATGTGCATACTCCCCCTATCTTAATGCTCCCCCTACATAAATGCAATTTATGTTTTACTCCCCCTAAATGATTGATAACTGAATTAGTCTCCCCGTATTCTTCTATATTTCTCCTATATAGATTTCTTTAATTAATCTCCCCCTTTTGGTATTATCAAAAGAAGGTAGGGTGAGGGTAGTAAGGAAGCATTTCTTATAAAAGATTAAGCATGATCGTGCTTTTGTAATATAGATAAAGATTGTAAGAATATAATATTTAAGAGATTTCAAATAAAAAGATAAGAGTTGTAAGCAAGCGGAAGATTATAAGAAACCTCTTTTTGTAAGCATGAAAAGCATAAGTAAAAATATGAGTTTTAAGTTCAAAATGTAAAGATGTTTTAACCTTTTTTGAAATCTCATAGTTTTACATAAAGATACCAAGCATGAAAATGAACATATCACAAAGAATATACTACAACGTTACTTAATTTTAAGTTCAAGAGATACCAAAATATTGTAGAGATCATGCTAGGTTATCTAGTGCATTTATTATATAAAGAGTAGTATAGATAAAGCATTAGAATACAATACTCAAGAGAAGAAGTGTTATTAAAGATAATGAAGTGCACATAAGTGTATTTCGGGTAATGTAAACAATTGATTTAAATCATAAAATACAAGACATATGTAAAGTAAAGTGCACAATAAATCACAAGTAAATTAACTTTCAAACAGTTTAATGCACGCTATTTTATAAAAAGTTGTGTATTAATCAAGGGTTGCACAAGACACTTTACTATTCTTTCCAAGGTGCTCAACCTCACAATGCTTATGAAGACTTATCAGGAGATTCAAGTAGTGCTTGGTGGAGTTATAGTTGTCTACATACATAATTTTTTTTTCACATTTGTGCGACAGCATTCTCCGAATACACTTGTTTTGCAAACCCACCATTTTTGAAACTTAACCACTTTTCAAAATTTCATAAGTGCAATTCAAATGTAGTGTAGGTAATAAACTAATGCAAGTTTTAATTTATTGTACGAATACAATACACAAACAGGCATTTTTTAGATTTAAACACGCATGTTGATTACCAAAATAATTGAGTGAAAGGTATCATTATCAATCATAATACATTTACTCATACTTAAAGGCATGCTAAGCTTGGTTCTACACGTATTTTTCAATACAATTGATGCACTTTAAACAGATATATCAGAGCATGATAAACAAAATAATGTTCATAGTAATTTGAAGGAATAAATGTTAACATTGTAAATAATTCTAACTAATAGAATTCATTCATGCTTGATGTTGGGGAAATGATTTCTCTTAACCCCTAGAAATGAGTTAAAGAAGAATTCTAAGAATGAAAATTAAGGCTAAGTAAATATGCATCGAATAGTATTCGACGCAACGTCGAGATAAAGTCGACGTTTCTATCAGAATGAGTCGAAGTAGCTCCAAGCAGAAGTCGACGTATCCTATGTCGACGTAGCTCTGACTTCTAGTCGACGTATCTTGAGAAGTCGACGCACCCTAGTCGACGCACCTTCCTTATTCTCCTCTCGACGTCCAGACAGGATGTATTCGATGCTTACGTAGAATAGTAATCGACGCACGTCGATCTTTATGACAGAATTCAAAATCGCCAGATCTCTTTCCTTATCTTATAGATCTGATTTATATGGAATCAATTTATGTCTTATAGTCGTTCTGAATCTTTCTTTTCCTCTATTAGATTCTTGGCTAAATTGATTAAATCCTTTATGGACATTATTTGAAATCAGATTGAATACTTTCCTTCTATGGATATACCTGTTATGTAAATTTCTCTTTCTTTCTAATACTCTGCCTGCTAATTGATCACTCTCCTATAGTGTTATTTTAATGAACAGAGCTATAAATAACCAAGGAGGTTGGCAGAGAAAGGGGACAAGGTGATTCACCATTTTACATTTGAAAAAGAGGAAAAGCTCCCAAGTGATAAAGAGAGAATTGAGAAATAGCCCTGCAGCAATATTCAAGCATTCTTCTTCTCCTGCTTCTGAAATCACTCTGCTGCAAATTCTGATAGCTCTCACATAAGAGGGAAAAGCTACAAATCTTCTTCTCTCTATAGAAGAAAGATTTAATTCACTACTTCTTGTGCTTCCAATCTTCTTGCTAGGAAGAAGATTCATTCTTGTTTTAAATACTTCTTTTCCTTTTTCTTATTTTCATTCTCACATATTGTAAAAGAGTTTTTATAATCACTCTTCAAAAAATTCAGTTGTACTGGTTCTAAGAGTCTCCTTGTCAAAAGACTCAGTTGGTTTTAAGAGTCTCCTTATCAAAAGACTCAGGGTGGTGTTCTAAGAGTCTCCTTATCAAAATACTCAGTGCAAGATAGTGAATTCCTACCAAGGGGGTAGAAGAGTGGACTACCCAAAGTTTGGGGAACCACTATATTTTCTTGTGTTGTGCTGTGATTTCTTTTCTTGCATTTACTTTCCTTATTTGTTTAATTCTTGTTGGTGTGTGTGGGAAGCTCTAATCTGTGATCATACACATATATATATATATATATATATATATATATATATATATTTACTTTGCACAAAATATTTTAAATCTCTATTCACCCCCCCCCCCCCCCCTCTAGAGAATTCTAGTGAGGTTAACTATGCACTTTCAATTGGTATCAAAGCGAGGTTCGATGCTCTGTAAAATCTTCTCAACGACTTCCAGACACGTCTAACCTACTTCTCCAATGAATGTGCCAATCTGATCACCACCTGTGAAGCCAAATTGGCCACCCTATCTGCCTCTCTTCCTGAGCTTCATGCTCTTCTTCGAGAAGAACCTCTGTCGCCATAAAGGTTTACATCCTTCCTGAAAGATATAAACCAGGGGGAGAGTTGCACCAGAAACCCCTCTTTCCAGGTCCTTGATCTCACTTAAAGCTCAGGTTTAACTCTCTTCTCCCCAACTCTAAGTATTCTCTCTAACTATTACTCCAATTCCATTATAGGCTCCACTCCTCTCAAATCACTCTGACTTCACCTTCATCAAACATTTTGGTGAATCCTCCTCTTACAACACTGAAGGGGAGCATGCTATGGATTCAGCATTCAGAATTGATGACCCATATAACCAGGGGGAGATTCCTGTAGTAAAGAACCTAGAAATCCAGGGGGAGGAAGAGGCAGTCACCTTGATGATTGGAATGGACAGATGTGGATTGATGCACCCTTATGTGAGGAGGAACTTCAACATCACTCCCCTGGCTTATCTGCCAGTTACATCAAGCTGAAGACACCTATACTTGAGGACATCCCTACAAAAGAGCTTGGAGGAGACAATCATCCCTCAGCAGAGAAAATTCTACCTGAAGTCATTCTGCCTTCTATTGCAGAACAGACTCCTCTTCTTGATATAGTTCCCTCTCCACCCAAAGAGAAAACCCTTTCTCCTTCATCTCCACCTCTACCTCTACCTCCACAAGTAGCAAGCCTCTCTAAACAGATCCTACCTAGGCAAAGTCCACGAGGACAGATGAAAAGGAAAAGAGAAGTCATTCCCTACTGGCAAAACTTCTCCAAAGAAGAAAGGAGAGAGTATGCAAAAGAAAGGAAGTATAGAAAAGCATGTGAGGAAATAAAAAGATTTGAAAAGATGCCTATTATCACTCCTAACAGCCCTGTGAAGGAGTACCATGACCCTGACATGGAAAAGAGGCATGAAGAGATACGAGAAAGAGAACTGTATGAATATGAAGCAGCTAGGAAAGAAGTGGAAGATAAAAGGAATGCCTGGATAGAAAAGATCAACAAGGGAATGACTAAAGAACAAATTCTTGCTGAATCTTTTATCAGAATTCCAAAGAAGTTGTTTGATATTGAAGCTTATCAAAAGAAAAACCCTCAGGCAGGGATCATTCTAGAAAAAGGTCAAATACACAAGAAGGGTGTAGGGTGTACAGAAGATACTTACATTCCCTACAAGAAGCCCAACAGACCTGTAAAATTAGACAAATGGCATGCCTCACCATGGAAAGGGAAAGGAAAAATGGCTGACATTCCTGAGAAGCAGCAATCAGAAAAGAAAACAAAATATAGGCCCAAGGTTGCTAACAAGGGACCACCTGAGATCAAGCCTACTGAAAAGAAAGTTCAAAACATTACAATTGAGATGATTGATGAAAATGCAGCAATCATCATCAGCAAAGGCTACTACATAAATGACACAATCCCTGATGGTGATAAACTATTGGAAAAACTACATACAATCATCAGGAATGTCCAGGAAAGACCTGATAGAGCCAGGGGCTACATTTTTGATGCTATTGAAAACTTATCTAGGAAACTTTATTCTGCTTTTGTCAACTTCATGTACAGAAAGAAGTTTCTGGTTTAATTCTTGTGAAAAACAAATGCTTGTCATATGCTTTCTTATTCCAATTTCTCTTCTGATTGTTTAATATATTTCTTATCTTTACAAATGCTGTGAAGTATTAATTATATGCTTTGCTATGTTAATTATATGCTAAATACAATTTCTCTCTAAATAGGGTTAAGATAAATAGGGGGAGATTGTTGGGGAAATGATTTCTCTTAACCCCTAGAAATGAGTTAAAGAAGAATTCTAAGAATGAAAAATAAGGCTAAGTAAATATGCGTCGAATAGTATTCGACGCAACGTCGAGATAAAGTCGACGTTTTTATCAGACTGAGTCGAAGTAGCTCCAAGCAGAAGTCGACGTATCCTATGTCGACGTAGCTCTGACTTCTAGTCGACGTATCTTGAGAAGTCGACGCACCCTAGTCGACGCACCTTGCTTATTCTCCTCTCGATGTCCAGACAGGATGTATTCGACGCTTGCGTCGAATAGTAATCGACGCACGTCGATCTTTATGACAGAATTCAAAATCGCCAGATCTCTTTCCTTATCTTATAGATCTGATTTATATGGAATCAATTTATGTCTTATAGCCATTCTGAATCTTTCTTTTCCTCTATTAGATTCTGGCTAAATTGATTAAATACTTTATGGACATTATTTGAAATCAGATTGAATACTTCCTTCTATGGATATAACTGTTATGTAAATTTCTCTTTCTTTCTAATACTCTGCCTGCTAATTGATCACTCTCCTATAGTGTTATTTTAATGAACAGAGCTATAAATAACCAAGGAGGTCGGCAGAGAAAGGGGACTAGGTGATTCACCATTTTACATTTGAAAAAGAGGAAAAGCTCCCAAGTGGTAAAGAGAGAATTGAGAAATAGCCTTGCAGTAATATTCAAGCATTCTTCTTCTCCTGCTTCTGAAATCACTCTGTTGCAAATTCTGATAGCTCTCACATAAGAGGGAAAAGCTACAAATCTTCTTCTCTCTATAGAAGAAAGATTTAATTCACTACTTCTTGTACTTCAAATCTTCTTGCTAGGAAGAAGATTCATTCTTGTTTTAAATACTTCTTTTCCTTTTTCTTATTTTCATTCTCACATATTGTAAAAGAGTTTTTAGAATCACTCTTCAAAAAATTCAGTTGTACTGGTTCTAAGAGTCTCCTTGTCAAAAGACTCAGTTGGTTGTAAGAGTGTCCTTATCAAAAGACTCAGGGTGGTTCTAAGAGTCTCCTTATCAAAAGACTCAGTGCAAGATAGTGAATTCCTACCAAGGGGGTAGAAGAGTGGACTACCCAAAGTTTGGGGAACCACTATATTTTCTTGTGTTGTGCTGTGATTTCTTTTCTTGCATTTACTTTCTTTATTTGTTTAATTCTTGTTGGTGTGTGTGGGAAGCTCTAATCTGTGATCATACACATATATATATATTTACTTTGCACAAAACATTTTAAATCTCTATTCACCCCCCCTCTAGAGAATTCTAGTGAGGTTAACTGTGCACTTTCACTTGATATTAGCAATAAAGATCATACAGTTTTTTGTTGTTGTTTTTAAAACTTTTAATGAAATAAAAACAGAAAAATCACAAAAGTATATTTTTGTATTTTTGAATTTTGAACTTTTGTAGTTGATTTTTCATAATATTAATAAAACACAAATCACAAAAACATATTTTTGTATTTTTGAATTTTGAACTTTTGTAGTTGATTTTTCATAATATGAATAAAACACAAATCTTAAAAACATATTTTTGTATATTTGAATTTTGAATTTTTGTAGTTGATTTTCTTAAATATAAATTAAAACAAAGATAATAAATGTAAGAAATTCAAAAACAAATTAGTAAATTTAAATTAACATATTTTTAAGACTTTTTATAAATTTAAAAATCAGAAAATTCCAACACCAACGCTAACGCTGGCGTTAAGAGTTAACGCTAAAACAGTACATGATTTTTTGAGAATTTGAAAAATCTGATTTTTGATATTTATTAAGAGTCCTTAGAGTAGTCTTATGCAGTAATTTTGTAATTTTTGGAGATGTATTGATTGCTCAAATTGCATAAAACATTAGCATTTTACATGTTATTCATCCTAAGATGTCTAAGACTCATAATTCCAACCTTAACATTTGAAACCTTGCATCGGGAAGAGGTTTAGTAAATATATCAGCAAGTTGAAAGTCCTTGCCAATGAAACTTATCCTAAAATTTTCCTTTTTAATGTGATCCCTTATGAAATGATGACGCACATCTATATGTTTGGAGCTAGAGTGGTGTACCGGATTATTTGTGAGATCAATGGCACTTTTATTGTCACATTTTTAATTAATAAGTTTTAGATGAAAACCAAAGTCCTCTAAAGTTTGGCTCATCCATAGAGCTTGTGCACAACAACTCCCTAATGCAATGTATTCGGCCTCCGTGGTGGAGAGTGCAACCGAATTTTGTTTCCTACTAGACCATGAAACTAATGAAGGTCCTAGAAAATGACAAGTACCACTAGTGCTTTTTCTATCAAGTGAACAACCAGCATAGTCCGAATCGGAGTAGCCGTTAAGTGTAAATGAATTATTGTGTGGGTACCATAATCCTAATCTAGATGACCCAATAAGATATATAAAAATTCATTTTACCGCTTTTAAATGAGATTCTTTTGGATTGGCTTGAAATCGAGCAAACAAGCATACGACAAACATAATATCGGGTCTAGTTGCACTAAGATAAAGTAGGGATCCTATCATTCCTCTATATAAGGTTTGATCAATTGAAATACCGATTCATCTTTTCCTAATTTAAGTGATGCACTCATTGGAGTAGAAGCATGTTTAAGGTTTTTAAATCCAAAGCGCTTAAGCATATCATAGACATATTTGGTTTGACATATAAAAATACCATTATTTCTTTGTGATATTTGAAAACCAAGAAAATAAGAAAGTTCTCCTACTAGACTCATTTCAAATTCATTTTTCATCACTTCATTACACAACTCTTCATTATTATATCCAAAGATTATATCATCAACATATATTTGCAAAATAATTAAATCATCATTATTATGTTTAATGAAGAGAGTATTATCGCCACTTCCCATAATATAACCGTGCTTTAATAAAAATGATGTAAGTCTTTCATACCATGCATGTGGCGCTTGTTTTAGACCATAAAGCACTTTTTCTAGTTTAAAACCGGGAAACATAAACTTCTTCTTTTACAAACCCATTGAGAAAAGCACTTTTTACATCCATTTGAAATAGTTTTATTCTTTCAAAGCTTGCAAATGCTAGAAAAATTCTAATGGATTCCAACCTAGCAACGGGTGCAAAAGTTTCATCAAAATCTATCCCCTCGATTTGTGAATATCCTTGTGCTACTAAGCGTGCCTTATTCCTAGTGATTCTAGACTCACCATCTAATTTATTTTTAAAAATCCATTTTACACCTATAACCGGGTGATTAGATGGTCTTTCTACTAATTTCCAAATATTATGTCGCTCAAATTGTTCTAACTCTTCATTCATAGCCAAAAACCAAAATTTATCATTTAAAGTGGTAGAAATAGTTTTTGGTTCAATTTCGGAAACAAAACAGATATTTGAATATAATTCATGAAGAGAAGAGCGAGTTCTTACCCCGATGGATGGTTCACCAATTATTAATTCCCGTGGATGATCCTTTGTGAATTTCATGGCACTTGAGGTACATATTCATCGTCCTTGGCCTCTTCTTCTTCTTTGGAAGATTCCTCATCACCATGCTCCAAAGGTCGTAAGAGATCATCCTTGTTGCCTGCGGAATGTTTTTCTACACAAGGAACAAACTCATCAAATTTTACATTTATTGACTCTTCAACTCTACTAGTTCTTTTATTAAAAATTCTATAAGCTTTACTAGTTGAAGAGTACCCAAGAAAAGTTCCTTCATCACATTTTTCATCAAACTTTCCCAAGCTATCTTTTGTATTCAAAATAAAACATTTATAACCAAAAACTTTGAAATAAGATACATTAGGCTTCATTTGAAAATATAGTTCATATGGTGTGAGATTAAGAGATGGGCGAAGCATGATTCTATTCAAAACATAACACGATGTATTTATGGCTTCGGCCCAAAAGGACTTAGGTAATTTATATTCACATAACATAGTGCGTGCTAATTCTTAAAGTGTCCTATTCTTTCTTTATATAACACCATTTTGTTGTGGTGTTCGTGGTGCAGAGAACTCATGTTTAATGCCTAACATATCACAAAAGGATGTAAATTTTTCATTTTCAAATTCTCCTCCATGATCCGAGCGAATGCATTTAATTTTTAAATCACTTTCATTTTGAATACGAGTACATAATTTTGCAAATTCACAAAATGCATCGAATTTGGAAGAGAGAAATAAAGTCCAACAATATCTTGAAAAATCATCTATTAAAACATATGTATATAATATACCACCAAGACTTGCAGTGCTAACGGGACCAAAAAGATCCATATGAATTATTTGCAAGGGTCTTGTAGTAGAAATGAAATTTTTACTTTTCAAAGAGGATCTAGAAAATTTACCTTTTTGACATGGTGAACAAAGTGAAGGTAAAGTTCCATTTAACCTAGGCAATCCTCTAATTAAATTACTTTTGGCAAGTTTTACAATGAGCTTTGAGCTAGCATGCCCTAGTATTCTATGCCAAAGTTCTAATTCATCATTTTTAGTGATAAAGCATTTTATAGATGATTTAGAAAGATCATGAAAAGAAACTAGATAAACATTATGTATTCTTGGTGCAGTTAGTAAAATATCTGTTGTAGTAGGGTTAGAACTTTTGCATAGATTAGTGGAAGATTCAAATAACACATCTAATCCTTTATCACATAATTGGCTAATGGAAATTAAATTGTGTTTTAACCCTTTCACATAAAGAACATTAGATATAGTAAAGGATTTGATACCAACTGTACCAATTCCCATGATCCTTCATTTTCTGTTATCACCAAACATCAC
The DNA here is from genome assembly GCA_033032865.1 of Dactylorhiza incarnata. Classification (NCBI taxonomy): domain Eukaryota; kingdom Viridiplantae; phylum Streptophyta; class Magnoliopsida; order Asparagales; family Orchidaceae; genus Dactylorhiza; species Dactylorhiza incarnata. The sequence continues at coordinate 800,082 of JAWHQI010000429.1, read as the reverse complement.
GATCCCTCCCTTCTTCTTTTCTAGGCTAAGGAACTTTGCTTTATTGCCCGTCATGTGCTTGGAGCATCTTGAATCTAAGTACCTCACGTCTTCATTGTCCTTAGCCTGCCTGCACAACTAGAAAGAAGATGAGAATAAAGATCCGGATACCCAAGTGGTACCACCCATAGAATAAATGGAAGCCTTAGGTACCCAGATTTGTTTTAAAGTATTTTGTTTTATTTTACTGCAAGAACTAGATGTGTGACCTAACCTATAACAGTTTGCACACGAAATAAAGGGGGTTGAGACCCTTTTTTGGAATATTTTCTTGCTGGAACAAATTGGATTTAGAGAAGAAAAACCTTTTGAAAAAGAAAATTCAGGCTTCTGGTATGAGGTGCTAGCGTTGAAGTTAGTGGCAAATGCCGGTCGGTAGCCCTCTCCTCGATATCCGAGCCTAAATTATCTAGAACCATGGCACTGGTTCCCTAAAATCATTTCCAGTGATTTTTGGCCTATTCCAAATTTTTTAATGGCCATGGTGAGATCATGAACTTGTGCTTTAAGTGAAGAATTTTCTTTCACAAGCATGACGCACTTATTTTCAAAACTTTTTTTGTTATTTTTGATTTCCAAAAGAGAGGCTTCTAATTTCCTTTCTAATTCCCCCTTCTCTTTTGCAAGAGTTTTGGCATGAGAGAGGGCTTTAGAAAGCGACTCTTCACTATTTTTTTGCCAATTTAGTGGAGTGATCACACTCTTGGCAAGAAACCTTTCTCTTTTCTAAAACAATTAATTTTTTGGAAAGATTTTGATTTTCTTTAATAAGAGATTCATTTTCACGATTCAATAAAATACTTTCTTTCATATTTTTATCAAAAGCTTTGCAAGTTTCAAGGAATTCATTATAGAGTTCATCATAAGTGGGAGGAGTTACCTCAGTGTCGCTAAGAACACTGGTGTCGTCTCCGTCATTTCCATGTCCCATGAGGCACATGTTTTCTTCCTCATCTTCACTTGATGAAGACCCGCTTGATTCTTCGGAGGAGGAGGAGTCATCCCATGTTCTAGCTTTTAGCACCTTCCGCTTCTCCTTCCCTTTGTGCCGCTTTTCTTTCTTCTCCTTCAAGAACTTTTGGCACTGGCTCCGAATGTGCCCGGTCTTCCTACAATGAAAGCATTCTGGTGGAGGTCTTTCTTGTTCATCGTCGCTCTCCTTTTCCTTCTTTGAGGATGACCTTTTCCATCTTGCATCCTTTTGGATAAATTTCCGGAAAGTGTTTCTCCTTTCCAGATTTCGCATGAACTTTCAGAAATTCTTCACCAAAACGCGTTCTTCGTCTTCATCCTCATCCTCTTGGCACTCCTTCTTTGATGTTAGTGTCAACGCCTTCTTCTTTGGCTCCTTGTTGTATTCATCATATTGAATTTTGAGTTCTACCTCAAGGGTTTTGAGATTCCCAATGAGGCTCTCAACTTGGAGCATTCTCAGATTATGCGATTCTGAAATGGCCGTCACCTTCGGGTTAAATTTTGGTGGAAGAGAACGAAGAATCTTTTGGACCAAGTCGCCATTGGAGAAGGTCTTTCCAAGAGCTTTGGAGGCATTGACGATCTTGGTGAAGCGCGTGTACATGGCAACAACATCTTTACTTTCATCCATCCGGAATTTTTCATATTCCGACTCAAGTTGGAAAAGCTTTGAATCTTTAACCTGCGATGTACCTTCATGAGTAACTTCCAAATGATTCCAAATTTCATATGTAGTAGTACATGCAGAAATTCTATTAAATTCATTTCTATCTAACGCACAAAATAAAGCATTTATGGCCTTGGCGTTATTTTTGCATTTTAGCTTATCCCTATCATCCCATTTATCTTTTGGTTTATCTAAAGTTATCTCTCCAACTACAAATGTAGAAGGAGAGTATTCCTCTTCTACCATATTCCATACCTCAATATCTAGGGTCATAAGAAAACATCTCATCCTATTTTTCTAGTAATTATAATCTGACCCGGTAAATAGTGGAGGTCTACTAATTCCCTGACCCTAAGAAAAAGCGAGATCATAAGATGCCATTATTCCTGGTTTTTAAATAGTTTCGAATAACCTTGCACTGATACGACTTGTTGGATCGATAGGCGCCCTTAGAGGGGGGGAGGGGGGTGAAAAAGGGAATAAAATTATTTATATATTTTAGACGATTTACTTAATTGTTTAAAGCAAATTAGAATGAAATAACAATTTAGCTTAAAGGAAGAAACAATTGTAATTCGCAGTTTTATAACTTATGCCAAATGATAGAAATCAAGTAAACACAAAAAGAGACATGATTATATTATATAAAAGGTGTTTACATAAATTTGATTTCAATATCGCTAGAAATCGGAGGCGTACAAAGTAAAACAATTTTTTTCTTTTCTATACCGACTTGTATCCCCACAAACCGATTGACTTTAGCCTATCCTTCCCCGGATAAGGCCTCAAGCCGCTCTAGACAATCCTTCCCCGGATATGGCCTCGAGCACCACCTAGATCTAATCACCTAGACCTAGTAGCCAACACAAGGCGAATTTCCCCATAAGTCCTACCCAGACCTAGTCGCCAACACAAAGCGAATTCTCTAAACGGTTATAAAACTATATGGAATGAAAGTAAAGATAATAATAAAAACTCCCTATGAGATCTTCTGAAGTTGGAGATGAAGGATCACTGTAGTATGAGCGAGGTCGAAGCGATCGTCCTTCGGATGTAGCGTGACATAGTCCTCCTCCAGAATTCTCCTTAAGCTTTTTGTGGGAGATCCTTCTTTGGTAGCATAACAACAATGGAGTTTTGGCACAAGTATACTTTCTGGAAGGTCTTTCAGATTTCTGAAAATAATGGCTTCAATAATCCTTCAGCACAGAGCAAAAATGAAATCAGGTCTTTAAATAACCACTGGAGCTAACGCGTGGCGTTAAGGTTAGCGCCGGCGTTAGTGAATCATGTACGGCAGTTGCTGAGATCGTGCATAGCGTCGGGAGCGTGGCAGAACCAAATTTCGTCGAACGAAAATAAATTTTGCCGAACGCGCCCTCGTCGAATGGAAACCCATTACGTCAACCGCAACCGTCAGGATCGTGGCAGAAACCAAGTTCGTCGAACCGAATCAATTTTGTCGAACGAAACTCATAGTTCGTCGAATGCAGTTTGTCAAGCGCAATTTCATCGAGCGCAGGCTCAGTTCGTCGAACGGAACTCCAAGTTCGTAGAACGCAGTTTTTCGGGTGCAATGTCGTCGAGCGCATGCTCATTTCGTCGAACGGAACTCCAAGTTCATCGAACGAAGCTTCCATTCGTCGAACGCAGGTTCCTTCAGATTTCGTCGAACGCCATCTCAGCGGTTTCCTTCTCAGCGGTTGTTAACGTTGGGCGTTAACAACTAACGCGAGCGTTAGCACACTTTCTAGAGAGTCATCTCCAATCTGTTTTCTACCTGTGGAGTATTGCACCTATAGTTCCTGCACACTCTAAATACACGACAAGCAAGATAAAATACAATTTGGGATTTGTTATTCTCAAACAAAGGGATGTGACACACATGTCCAACAGACCCAATATCACGGCCGTGACCCGCAGCCAGCAGCAAAAATTGCAATGCCACGTCATTTAAAGTTACACGCCCGTGACTCTACATGTCACGCCCGTGTACTTCCAAGATCACAGGCGTGTACCACCTTGCCGCCAAAAAAATGTGTTTTCCCTCCAGGAGCAGTTTGAAGATTACATGCCCTAGGTCACAGGCGTGACCTAGGGGCGTGACACGCACGTAATGCCTGCATTTAACCCAGAGGCACCTATCCCGCACCGGCTTCGATCATTCCTGTTACATGCCCCTTGGTCACGGGCGTGACCAAGGGCGTGTAACACCAACTTTTCACCTATTTAAAGGGAGCTTCTCAGAACATCAGGGACGAATTTTGGGAGTTTAATTCTCCTTTTCTTATTTTATTTTCTTGTTTTTAGCATTTCTTGTAGTTTTCTTTCTTCATTGCAATTGTACTTTCAATTAAATAGTTTGTAGCTTTCAATACATATCTTATAACTTTTCTTTAGCAATATATTAAAATAGTTCCTTTGTTTTCTCACTTTCCCCTCTTATTTTATCTTGTACTCTTTTATTTTTGCTAATTACTTAATCTCAATGAGTAGCTAAATTTCTATTAGTACTCGATCGAGATGATCCAAGGAATGATATATGTCATGAAATAATTTATAGTTTCTCTTTCTCTTTTCTAAAATGCTTAAGATTAATCCTTGATTTTAAGATAACGAGACTATATTTTCGATGTATAATTCGTGTTCTTGTTTTCGTACATTAGTTAGCCAAGAGGCTCATAATCTGAATCGATCACTCAAGGATAAAAAAGAGTATAATGCAATCCTCGAGAGAGGACGACGTTACCCTTCTGGATTGGAGTAAGAGCCAATAGCGGGATTCACCTCGTAAAGCAAGTATTAGGTTATTGATTATAGAATGAGAATTCGGTTGATATTCCTAATCTTAGTTGAGCGTATCCTCGACCCCATGTGCGTTCATAATTCGGGAATCCCCATGGTCAAAGCTATTTTATTAAGATAATGCGATTTTATTCTTTCTTCTTATTTTTATCTCCGAGGTGATTCAAAGATCGAGTTCTAATCATTCTTGTTATTGATTTAATCATTAAACCAATCAAAGTTTTAATTGATAAAATAATAGAGTTTTTCTTAAAGTAAGAGTACTCAACCGCCCCGAGTCTAATACGACCTTGGTTTTTATAACCTATACTACTTTTGATTCAGTACACTTGTCATTGTCATTTGCGGATATAGTTTCAGCTTCATCAAGTTTTTGGCGCCGTTGCTGGGGAATTTAGGTTGATATTTTAAAATTCTTAAAAGGCGTAATTTAAATTCTGGGAAGGGGAGATTTGGACTTGAACTCTCATCGCATCTCCTAGTACATTGTGAACCCTTCACAGGGTAGACCTCGCGAAGTCCAGGACTAATTTAACCCGCTTTTTGAAAGAAAAAAAAATATTTTATATAAATTATTTCTCTTCTCTATTCCCCCTCTAAAAATTCCATTCATTTAAGTGAAGGTTGTTTCCTTTTTATTAAATAAGGTTATCTGAATTGGCCGTAAAAGTTGCCAAGCTTCAAAACCAAGTTAATCTTTTGGAAGCCGCTCGAACGCGCCAAATTAGTTACAATTATTGTGGTGCGACTCATCAAAGTGCTTTTCATTCTTATTCTCAAAATTTATATTATGAAAATGATTTTTCTCAATCTTATGCAAATAATTTTGATAATAATTACGATCATAATTTTTCCTCTTTTCAAGAAAATATTTTTTCCAACTTTGATGAAAATGTTTTTTCTAATTTTCACGAGAATAATTTTTCGGTTTTTAATAATTTCTCTTCTAGCTCCGAAGTAGATTATTCTTGGTGGCAAGCTCACCCCAATAATTTTCAGGATAATGAAGATGAATCTTTAAATTCGAATTTTTGTTCTTCCTCTTTTACGCCGCAAGTTTCGTACTCTAATTTTGAGGAATTTCCTCCAATTCAATTCGATACTCTACCCCAAAATTTAGATGAGAATATTATTTCGTCTAGTGCTTTTTCTCCATCTTTGGATAATTTAGTTATGGAGGAACATGTTGTTTCATGTAATCCCATAATTTCTTTTACTGAAAATGAAGAAAATTTATTATTCCAAGAATTGTTTATGTTATGGGCACCCCAGATGAAATAGAAGAAGAACAATTTTCTTCCCCTATTCCACCCGGATTATCTTTTGCTTGTCATGAATTTTCACAAAATTCCTCTATTCATCCAAAAATTAATGAAAATGTTGTGTCCGAAAATTCTATTTCGCTTGATATTGCACTAGATTCTTCTAAAGAAAAAATTATATTAGAAAATGAACAACCAGACCATAATCATATATTTTCGCAAGCGCCTCCTCCTTGCGAAATTTTTTTTTGACTCGATTATTTGTGATTCTCTATACTCAAATAATTTTCAGGTTGAAGATGAGCCGTTGCCACCCCAAATCATTAATGATCCATATGCCGCTCATTTTTATATATCAAAATCACCTCAGGTACGTATATGTGATTTGGCATATTCAAGTCCAAAGACAAAAGAAGAATTATATGTTAAACGGAGGAGTAATCGGGAGACTGATATCAGCACATTCACCTCAATGTGTATTAAGGGAGTTGCCTGTGCACTTCTCTTTTCAATTTCCGTTTAGCTAACAATAACCGTCTAACTTAAAGATGTGAAAAAGAAAGCGCTCTTTGGAGGCACCCCTTGCTTATCTTTAAATGTTCATGCATTTTTTTATTGCATTTTCCTTTCTCGTATTCTTCATCCTTAGTTTTAAATATTGGGAACAATGTTTAATTTTATGTATGGGGGTGTAGCATAACTTTCTAGACTTTCTTTTCAATTTATAAAAATAATTTTTTTTTTAAAATATAATATCTTGTAAAGGGAGGTTTGGGCTTGAACTCCCATTACACCTCCTAGTACCTTACGAACCCTTCACCGGGTAGACCTTGGGAAGTCCAAGAATAAAAAATATATATAATAATATATTTATAGATATTTCTGCCTTTTACTTGTTGTTTTTATTTTTCTAGAAATCTAATTTGAGGTCTGATTATAAGTATTCCTACATTTTTGATTTGGCTAATATTTTGTTTTAGCATAATTTGTTAAATTTAAATTTGAAGTAATTTAGTTTTAAGAAACATTTTATGTTTTTAATTCGATTAAAGAATCTATTTAGCACTACTTCTCATTTTAATTTTAAATAGCTTCACTTTGTGGTAAATTGGCTAAGCATCTCTAGATTTTTATTATATTCTCTATTAACTTTTATATCTTAGGAAATTTCATTCCACTAAAAAAGTTGCTCTCAAAATAGTTTAATTTATAATCTAGAGGTATTTCTGTACCATTACCCTTTGTTGGCAAACAAAAAATAATAATAAAAAAATGTAGAAAAAAGATCATATGTCATGGGAATAAGAGGATAAAATTAATTATTTTCCTAAACATATACAAATTCTTTTTCAAATAAGGTGAGAGGATAAAATTCATCACCTATATTTTAGTATCTCTTCATTTTTTCCAGTTTGTTTGAAACTCATCCCTAGCCAATTTCATTGTTTCTAGTCCTAAACTAAATTATTAAAAGAGTAATATTTTGGTAGGTGTCTTTTCCTTAAGTTTCTTTTATGTTAGAGTGTTTATAATTTCAATCTAATTTTGTTTGAAAATTTCTATAATTTCGGTCGCTAAATAGTTATCTTGAGAAGTAGTTAGCTAAACAAATTTCTCTTTTTAAATTATTACATAACTTATGACTTAATTCTTGAATTCCTAGAATTTACTTTTAACTTACTCTTAGTTTAACGAAATTTTAGTTAATAAGAAATAATATCAATGTCTTGTAATTCTTTCCTCATTCTTTTGCTCTGGAATAGCAAAAGCTCAAGTATGGGGGTATTTGATGAGTAGTTTATATACTCATCTTTTAGTATTGTTTTAATATATTTTTGATATGAAATTATATAAATTATATGAATTATATCATATAAATGTTTCCTTTTTTTATTTCATGAACTAACTAAAGTTTATTTTATATTTTCAGGTTTTCTTGGCACTTTTGAGAAAAATTTCAAAAGTACATGCCCAAGGTCACAGGCGTGACCAAGGGGCGTGACAGCCTAGATGTGTTCCATACCTGATTCCGCCACTCCGGGCGCATTCCGTGAAGATTCGGTAAGTACACGCCCCAGGTCACGGGCATGACCTAGGGGCGTGACCCAATGTCATGGTCGTGACCCGCAGCCAGTAGCAAAAATCGTAATGCCACATCATTTAAAGTTACACGCCCGTGACTCTACATGTCACGCCCGTGTACTTCCAAGGTCACGGGCGTGTACCGCCTTGCCGCCAGAAAAACGTGATGCCGCCTCAGATTTTCCCTACTGGAGCAGTTTGAAGATTGCACGTCGTAGGTCACGGGCGTGACCTAGGGGCGTGACACACACGTAATGCCTGCATTTAACCCAGAGGCGCTATCCCGCACCGACTTCAATTACGCCTGTTACACGCTCCTTGGTCACGTGCGTGACCAAGGGCGTGTAATGCCAACTTTTCACCTATTTAAAGGGAGCTTCTCCAGAACATCAGGGACGAATTTTAGGAGTTCAATTCTCCTTTTCTTGTTTTATTTTCTTATTTTTAGCATTTCTTGTAGTTTTCTTTCTTCATTGCAATTGTACTTTCAATTAAATAGTTTGTTGCTTTCAATTCATTTCTTGTATCTTTTCTTTAGCAATTTAATAAAATAGTTCCTTTGTTCTCTCACTTTCCCCTCTTATTTTATCATGTACTCTTTTATTTTGTTAATTCCTTAATCTCAATGAGTAGATAAATTTCTATTAGTGCTCGAGATCAACCGATGACCCATCAGTGAGTGTATGCAATGAATAACGATTCTCACTAGACGGTTAACCGGGCCAACCAGACCATTTCCTGCAACCCGGTCAACCTCCCTCTGATACCAACTATCACAACCCGTATTTTCCCTGAATTATGCTACGATATCAGAGTAAAGGGAAAATGCGCGTCGTGATGCCACGTCCTGCAGGGGACAACTACAGACATTGAGGAAAGCACTCAAACGGACATTTTGCGAGAAAAGAGGTATATATAAAAAAAGAATTATCTTTTAACATTTCATTCTTTGGTTAGGAGGCCATGCCCCTCGGCCCTGTGGTCTTCACCACCAATAGAAGAAGAATACGCGAACACAACGAAAGAAAATAGGTTCCTTTTTAACCTAAAGGCGCTGAAGACTAGAAATGTCTCTAGGGCGTACATAGGAGAAGATTTAGTATATCATAAGGAAATACCATTTTGTTTTACGCTTTGCAAATAGGTGATAAATAATAACTAGTAAAGCAAGGCATGCTATGAAAATTTAATTTGCTTAAAGGTTTTCACGTATACCCCAAAAAAATAATACATTTTCCCAGAGAGTATATGTATGCTAAAATCGAAATATGAAAAGAAGTACAAGTAGCAGCATAAGCAAGTAATCTGAACCATAAGCCATACGGGCGCCAACAACTGACACGAACCAGCAGGAAAGAAAACAGACAGCCCACAGGAAAAGAACTGCAGCTGACAAAAGAAAGGAGACTGCAACCTTACCCACATGGGAGGAGAGGCCTCGGTGGGTGAATATGGACGACTCTGCTCCAAGACCAGCAGCTGCTACCGACCTGAACCTGAGGCATCCATAAGAAAAGAATACCTCAGCCCAAAGGTGCAAGAAAAACAGCAAGAGAAAATAGAAAGCTATAAGGTAACCAGAAAAAAAAATTTGGCAAAGAGTAAGGCACGGGTTAACAAATTTTTCTTTGAACAAGTGCACAAGCCAAATGAAACATCTCCAGAACACGGTATAAAGTAACAAAAGGAAGAGTAGGCCAAAACCAGCTACTGCGCAACAAGCTAGAAGAACCATGGTGGGGGCCTCAATATCAACCCACACTCTAGTCCAACACCACTGTGGTTAGGGCCCATACGTCCACCCACTCTCCAGTCTGGAACGACTGTGGTGCGGGACCAAACGTCCACCCACTCTCCAGTCTGTAACCACTATGGTGAGGGCCCATATGACCACCCACTCTCCAGTCTGAAACCACTGCGGTGAGGGCCCATACATCCACCCACTCTCCAGTCCAAATTCAATTCCAACAATACTTGTCAGCAACATGCGTGGTTTGACGCTCGAGGAGGGTCCCAAGTTGGGGATAGGGGATTTAAGTTCCAAAATGCTGAAAGGAAGCCCAAAAAAAAGAATCTCAACCACGTACTCTTCTCGAACAACTGCTAGCCTCGCTGAATTATCGAAAACTAGCGGGGGAAATTCCAAGGAAATTTAGCGCCTAATTCCATAAGCCGTCAGAAATTAGAAGGCGAAATTTCTAGGGAATTTAAGATCTAACAACCCCTAAACCATCAGGAGTTATCTACATAAATTTCCGAGGAATTTTGCCCGCCAAACCATCAAAGTTGAAGCCAACAAAACTATCCAAACTCATTTGAAGCTGCAGTGTGGTTTAGTACAAAAGCAAATAAAGGCCTCAACAGCTAAGCTACTAGTGGGAGACTATAAGTGGTGTTGTAATTTAGCCAATGTTTAAGTAATTGTCGAACTTGACAACTGTTAGTTATTGGGTGTCGACTTATCACCTAGTGGGGGGGGGGGGGGGGGTGAATAGGTATTTCAAATTGTTTGGTTCCCTCCCTTTCAGTGTTCTTGATTTCTGGTCAATCAATCTATGGATTAGAGTAGCACAACACAGAAAGCACGCAAGAACTTATAGAGGTCGAAAGTGAGGTTAGATCTTAGATTTACTCTAGAGGGGGGGGGGGGGGGGGGGGGGGGTTAATAGAGTATTAAAAACTTTTCACTTAATTTTATAGCGGAATTAAAATTGTGATATATGTATGTGTATTGAGTGAGTAATAAAAACAAACACAAAGAGAGCACACAGCACAGCACACAGAAAATCACACACAAAGGACACAAGGATTTTTATAGTAGTTCCCCAATAAACCTGGGTACATCTACTCTTCTACCACACTTGGTAGGATACACTAGGTTTTTGATCAGGTGCCCTATCACCAAGGGGTTTTTGATCAGGTGTCCACACACCAAGGAGCTTTTGATCAGGTGCTCTATCCAAACCACAGGTTTTTGTTCAGGTACCCTGCCACCAAGGGTTAACTTTTGAAGGGAGCTGGAACCTTATACAAGAGGGGATAAGAGGTTAAGAAGTTCTTCTCTGTCAACAATATGAGAGAAGACTCTAGTGGATTGATGGTGTAAAGCTCCTTTGGCTGATTGAAAATGTTTGACAGTAGTTGTCTGGAGCTTTCTATTGAATAAATTGATCTTCCTGTAGCTAATGAATCTGGAAGAATAAGTTCTTCAGATTATTGTTGCTCTTTGAAGATCTGATCTAGCAGCAGAAATACTGAGAGAATATAGTTGATGATGTTCTCAGTGAAAGAGTGTTGATGTTGAGGAAGATGAAGATCTGTGTATGCTTTCTTATGTTTCTTCTCTTCCTGTAACTTTCTGAAGAATAGTATTGCTTGAGGAAGATGATGAATGAAAGCCTTTTTCTGTATATTTCTTTCTTCTTCCTCTCGACTGTATTTTTCTTCTTCTTTTTCTATACTGAAAATCTGTAATGTGTTATGTACTCCTGTCGTGAAAAACTGTGTTGTGTACTCCTATCATGAAAAACTGTGTTGTGTACTCCTGTCGTGAAAAACTATGTTATACTGTATCTTCTTCCTTTTTCTTTTTAATAATATATCTCTCTGATTTGAAATTCAAATCAACAGAAAAAGGAATAAAATAATCTGTAATAAATCCTTCTTGGGACTGCAAAGGTAACTAAAACGATTCTGCAGAATACTTAATTCCTTTTCCGTGAAATGTTCTTTTTCCATTAAATGTCAACGGCTATAATCTCGGAATAAGAGAATAGAAAGGAGTATAATAAGTAAGGTAGAAATCTTGTCTTATCTGGAATATAGATCCGTTGATGTAGACGATCTGAGTTTAGAGAATATTATAACTGATCTTCTGAAATTAATTCTGATGTCATTTAATTCGTCGACCTAAGGAACAAGTTCGTCGAACAGAATTGGATTCGTCGATCTGAAGATATTCGTAGAACAAAGAATGAGTTCGTCGAATGGAAAGAGATGGCAAATTCGTCGACCGCTGAACTGAACAAAATCGGCGACCGCTGAGACTGGATAAAATCGTCGACCGCTAAGACGGGATACTTTCGTCGACCGCTGAGATGCTGAGACTGAAGATCATTGACCGCTGAGAAGAGCTTGAAGCAAGCCGTTCGTCGAATGCAATGTGTAAGCCGTTCGGCGAACGCAGAGAGCAGTTCGTCGAACGCAGTGTGGAGTTCGTCGAACGTAGAATCTGAACCTTTTCTTGAGATCTATCAGCCTAAAACTTTGACTCATTGACTATACATTGGGGTCAACTTTATCCTAGTCAACAGATAGTGATCCTAGCCCAAATCAGAAATAGGGTTGTTCCAATAATCTCCCCTATTTAGGTTAGGACACTATTTGACAAAAATTGAAACAAACAGAAATAACAACAGAACAACAGAGCGTATATGTCTGATATATTTTAAATATTTCATCAGATATAAAAATATGATACTCTGAGTTCTGAAACATTATATTGGAATAAAACTAATAAAAACACATAATCAGAACCTTTGATTTTCTCTGAATTCTGCTTTCTGACTTTCTGAATTCTGATATTGTATTTACTATATTTCAGCTTTCTGAATTGTTGATCTGAACTGTAGCTTTATAATCTGAATTTGATATCTGCTCTAACAAAAATTATTTCTTAATCTTCTTTGCTACCAATTAGAATTTGAATCTTGTCAAAACATCTTCTCCTAAATCTTTCATAATCTGAATCTGTATCTGTTGCTTCTTCTATATCAAAAGTTGTACCTGAAACTGCATGCAAACACTGCATCTGAAATTGCAACATATGTAGCTTCTTCATGCATCATTTTCCTCTTTCATAAAACATGTTAGCCTGAGAGCATCTCCCCCTAAGATTGGATCTTCTTTAGCTTTCTCCCCTTGCCTAATTCATAGAACATTTCCTCCTGAGCAAAAACTGCATCATATGGATCTTCTTCATAGAACTGAAAACATGCATCTTCATCAGCATTTCCTCTTGAAGCTTGAGCATCTTCAGAAAACAACTCCCCCTGTCAAAAAGGAAAGTATCTCCCCCTGACAAACATGAGCTTCTTCAATGACAAAAAAGGAGCTTCTTCAATACATCTCTCCCTGCCTAATTTCAAGAAGACCTGGAGCTAGGCCCCTAGAAGAAGGGACTTTTGAGGAGGTAGGGAAGGATGCAATCTTTATATTGCTATTGTTCCTGCAAAATAAAATAGAGATCAAGTGCAAAGGAACTGGAAGAGAAGCAATTTCTGTAGGCATTCAGTTAAAATAAAAAAGATTTGATTATGATGACAGGTCAAAAATAAAAGCTTCATCATAAATGGGTTCCACGAAATATAAGTTTTCGTCGATCTCAGTTCGATGATCTAGATGACTTCGTCGATCTTCGTTCGACGAAAGACTAGATTTCATCAATCTCAGTTAGATGAAGAGATGGGATAAGTAGAAAACTTAATTTTAACAGATTGAATCACCATCTTTCATACCTAGCTTATTTATAAAGAAAATATGTTTCTTTTCATCCAGGCGCTTGGTGAAAATATCAGCTCTTTGCAAATCAGTAGAAATGAACTGTAGGCAAATTTTATTTTTATCCACATTATCTCTGATAAAGTGGTGCCTAATTCTACGTGTTTAGTCCTACTATGGAGAACTGAATTTTGTGCTATAGATATTGCACTAGTATTGTCACAAAATATAATTGACTTATTTAGATTGACACCATAGTCTGGGAGCTGATTTTGTATCCACAATATCTGTGAGCAGCAACTACTTGCCGCTATGTATTCAGCTTCAGCTGTTGATGTAGACACAGATGTTTGTTTCTTATAAAATCAAGACACAAGCCTATCACCAAGAAACTGGCAAGTTCCTGATATACTTTTCTTGTCTACTCTGCATCCAGCATAATCAGAATCCGAGAATCCAGTTAATTCAAATTCTGATGCTGTTGGATACCAGAGTCCTAGATTAGGACAACCCTTTATATATCTCAAAATTCTTTTTAATAAAATTAGATGAGATTCTTTGGGGTTTACTTGGAACCTAGAACAAATACAAGTAGTAAACATTATATCAGGCCTACTTGCTATTAAATAAAGTAAAGAGCCAACAATTGCTCTATATACTTTCTGATCAACAGGTTTCCCTGATCATCAGTATCAACAATAGCATTTGAGGGCATGGGTGTTTTCATGGTGGAAGCATCAGACATACCAAACCTTTTCACTAATTCCTTAGCATACTTGGATTGTGATATGAATATGCCATGTGGAGTTTGCTTCACTTGAAGACCAAGGAAATATGATAACTCACCCATGATACTCATTTCATATTTAGATTGCATCAGATCAAAAAATCTTTTGCATAGATTTGAATCATTAGAGCCAAAAATAATATCATCTACATATATTTGAACTAGTAAAGTTTGATTTTTATGTATCCTGAAAAATAAGGTTTTATCTACTATGCCTCTACAGAAATTGTTCTCTAAAAGAAAACTAGCTAAGGTCTCATACCATGCTCTGGGAGCTTGCTTGAGACCATAGAGAGCTTTATTAAGCTTAAATACATAAGAGGAGTGAGTTGGAGAGATGAAACCTGGTGGTTGTTCCACATAGACTTTTTCTTTGATGTCTCCATTAAGAAATGCACTCTTCACATCCATCTGATATACCTTGAATTTCTTGAATGCAGCAAAGGCAAGGAAAATCCTGATAGCTTCAAGTCTTGCAACAGGGGCAAAGGTCTGATCATAGTCAATTCCTTATTCCTGTGAATATCCTTGAGCTACCAATCTTGCTTTGTTTCTGACTATGTTGCCTTGATCATCAAGCTTGTTCCTGAAGACCCACTTGGTGCCAATAACTGGATGGCCTTTTGGTCTTGGAACCAAATCCAAACCTTGTTCCTTTCAAATTGATTGAGCTCCTCTTGCATTGCAAGAATCAAATTTGGATCTTGTTCTGCATCTTTTATGGTTTGAGGTTCAATCTGGGATAGGAAACAAGTGTGCATCTGATTTTGGTGTAGTTGATGCCATGTTTTAACACTTGCTGAAATATCATCAATGACTTGGGATATTGGATGATCTCTAACTGTGATGTGATCAACAGTTGGAGTTGGTTCAGCAATGATATCCACTTGGGGAATTTGTTCAGCTGTCACTTGATTTAATTTGTCAACAAGATCTGGATGATCTTCTTCTTCACTGTCTTCAAGATTTTAAGTTGATGGAACTAGTGATTCTTCTTTCTGTAGATCTAGTCCATTGAGCTCTTCACATAGAGCTGGTACCTGCAAAGTAATTTTGGTAGAGGTGATATTCCTCTCCTCATTTAACATGTTAATCTCATCAAAAGATACATGCATGGACTCTTCTATCTTAAGAGTAGATTTGTTGTAAACTCTGTATGCCTTACTAGAAAGAGAATATCCAAGGAAAATACCTTCAACAGCTTTTGCTTCAAACTTCTTGACATACTTCTTACCAGTGTTGTGCACATAGCATTTACAGCCAAATATCTTAAAATAGTTAACCTTAGGCTTTTTATTCTTAAGTAATTCATAGGGAGTTTTGCCCTTAAGCTTATGTATCAGGATTATGTTCAACACATAATTTGATGTGTTCACTGCCTCTGCCCAAAAAGAGAGTGGCAAGTGAGCATCAGCAAGCAATGTAGTTGTTGATTCAATAAGGGTTCTATTTTTCCTTTCAACTACCCCATTTTGTTGAGGAGTTCTAGGAGCAGAAAAACATTTCCTGATCCCTTCTTTTACACAGAATTCTCTCATCATAAGAGAAACATCCCTTCTTTTACACAGAATTCTCTCATCATAAGAGATTCAAACTCAGTGCCATGATCACTTCTGATCAATACAACTAGAGTAGAGTACTCAATCTTGATGGACCTGAGAAAGTCTGTCAGAACACTGAAGGTGTCAGACTTGTTCCTGAGAAAGAACACCCAAGTGAATCTTGAGAAGTCATCTACAATCACTAGAGAGTAATGCTTCACTCCTAGACTTTGTATTGTAGTAGTTCCAAAAAGGTCCAAATGCAGTAAATACAAAATCCTAGGTGAATCACTCTTGGATAAAGATTTAAAACTACTTCTAGTTTGCTTACCTAATTGACAAGCCCTACAGAGTCCTTCCTTCTTATATGAACCAGAAGGCAGTCCTCTAACAAGATTGTCCTTAGAAATCTTAGATATAGTTCTAAGGTTAATATGTCCAAGCCTTTTATGCCATAATTTATTTGTTTTACTTATAGAATTGAATACGCAAATATCAGAATTGGCAGAGTCAAAGTTGACTAAATAAATATTTCCATGTCTAATACCAGATAACACATTAATGTTTTTATTATTGGTAATAAGACATAAGGAATGATTGAAAGTTACCTAATAACCTTCATCACATAACTGGCTTATGCTGATGAGGTTGTGTTTCAGACCCTTGACATAGGCTACTTCTTTGAAGGTCACTGCTCCAACTTTGATCTGTCCATAGCCTTTGGTTTGTCCATAGTTGGAGTCTCCAAAGATCACCTTCGGTCCAAGCTTTGCCTTGTAGTTGTTCAAGTTGTCCTTGTTTCCTGTCATGTGTTTTGAATAGCCACTATCCAAATACCATTGTTCATTCTTGTTTGGATAGCCGTGTACCTGCAAAATAGAAAAATAAACTAGTTGTTTTTTACCCAGACTACCTTGGGTCTTTTTGTATTACCACAAAATTCTGAAATAAAAGACATTTCAGGCTGATCCTTATAACCCTGTGGATGATATCTCCTTGGAGGTATTATCCATTCAATGAAAGGATTGAATGTGAAGAATAAGAATTGTTCAGATTCTCTATATAATTTCCGTTCAAATAATGACTATACTTGAAATCTGTCTTCAGAGTTTGTCGAGCTCCGTTCGACGAAGTGAATTCATTTCGTCGAGCTCCATTTGACAAATTCTGCTGAATTTCTTTATTCTTGACAACCTTGCTTGAAATGTTTTTATTTACATCTGCAGCCTCAATGCTCTTACCAGAAATGAATTTTATAGGTGTAGACAGTATGTTTTTCTTAATCAGAGGTGGCTCACTTGATGATGCACCCAAGCCTAGTTTGCCACTTAATCTGGTATTCACAGTGCTTGTAATGTCCATCATTTTGATGCTTCTCCCATTTAGGGATTCTTCAAATTTCTTAGCCTTAGTTAGTTTATTCTCAATGAGATTAATATGCTCTCTAGAGGCAGCCAATTCTTTCTTAAGAATAGCATTATCTTCACTTAATTTGTTCATTTCATGTAGCTTATTTCTAAGAGAGATTATTTCCTTCTCTGATTTAATTAAGTCTAAGCAAAGAACTTTGAATTCATCTTTGAATTCAATTGAAGTAAAATCAAAATTTGAGATTACCTGATCAGCATCATTGGCAGCTTCTGATTCTTCTACATCTGAGTTGTTTGCTGAGGCAGTGATAGCCATTATACAGAAATTCTTCTCTTCTTCATCATCTTCATCATCAGAAGAGCTGGATGAAGATGCACTTACTGACTCACTGCTTGAGTCAAAAATGGCCATCATGCATTGATCATTCTCCTTTGATTCTTCTTCATCATCAGAAGAACTGGATGAAGATTCTGACTCAGTCTCACTCCAAGTTTTAGCAAAAAATCCTCTTCCCTTATGCTTGTGCTTGTGGGAGGAAGACTTGATGGAGTGTCTTTTGTCTTCCTTTTCTTTTCTCTTCTCCTTCTTCTAATTTTCTGGACACTCTGGCAGAATATGTCCAGGTTTCCTGCAGCCATAACAAATAATTTCTTTAGGATTTGACATGTCATACCTTGGCTTTTCTCTTGATCTGGAGTGCTTCTTTCTGAAGTCCTTCTTAGCAATCTTGTAGAACCTTTTGGCTAGAAGGCTCATGAACTCCTCATCTCTTGGAGCCTTTTCTTCTTCTTCAGCATGAAAATCTATACTTCTCTCCTTCTTGGATGCTGGATATGATGTGGATTTCTCAGCTTCCTTGGATTTGATGAGCTACTCATAGGATTTGAGTTTGCCTAATAAGCTCTCAGTGGAGATCTCATTAAGGCTTCTGGCTTCCTTGATTGGCTAGATCCTAGAGTGCCATGTGCTGGGGAAGCACATAAGGATCTTATCATTGACCTCAGTGATGGAGATCACTTTGTCCAAGGTCTTCAGCTCATTGATTATGAGGCTGAGCCTGTTATACATATCAACCACTATCTTAGATTCTCCCTTTTTGAAATTCTCATATTGAGAAATAAGGTTGGATCTTCTGTCCTTTCTCTCATCAGCAGATCCTTCAACCATATTGTTCAGTGAGATCTAGATTTCTCTAGCTGAAGTGCATTCTACCACTTTCTGAAATGTCATCTGACATTGTTTGTGCCAGAATGTTCATAGCTTTGGCATCTGCACTTCTTTGCTTCTTCTGTGTCTCTATCCATTCAGGTGGTGGAACAGCATTATTGTTGGTTGGTGCTTCAGCACTTGTTGTTGTAGGTGTTGGGGGTCCTGTCAAAATAACATTAAAAATTTCCTCATCAATAGAATTCATGAACAATCTAATCCTTGCCTTCCATAATGCAAACTTACTGAGATTGCACATAGGAGGTCTTGTGCTAGAATATTCTTTGTTCTGTGCCAGGAGTTTTTAGAAAAAGAAAACTCTAAAATAAATTATGATCTAATTGATCTTTATGATTCAGGTGTTAGCCTGGAAAGAATTAACTACCCTCTGATACCAATTGAAAGTGAGGTTAGATCTTAGATTTACTCTAGAGGGGGGGGGGTGAATAGAGTATTAAAAACTTTTCACTTAATTTTATAGTGGAATTAAAATAGTGATATATGTATGTGTATTGAGTGAGTAATAAAAACAAACACAAAGAGATCACACAACACAACACACAAAAAATCACACATAGAGGACACAAGGATTTTTATAGTAGTTCCCCAATAAACCTGGGTACGTCTACTCTTCTACCACACTTGGTAGGATCCACTAGTTTTTCGATCAGGTGACCTATCACCAAGGGTTTTTGATCAGGTGTCCACACACCAAGGAGCTTTTGATCAGGTGCTCTAACCAAACCACAGGTTTTTGTTCAGGTGCCCTGCCACCAAGGGGTTAACTTTTGAAGGGAGTTAGAACCCTATACAAGAGGGGATAAGAGGTTAAGAAGTTCTTCTCTGTCAACAATATGAGAGAAGACTCTAGTGGATTGATGGTGTAAAGCTCCTCTGTCTGATTGAAAATGTTTGACAGTAGATGGCTGCAGCTTTCTCTTGAATAAATAGATCTTCCTGTAGCTGATGAATCTGGAAGAATAAGTTCTTCAGATTATTGTTGCTCTTTGAAGATCTGATCTAGCAGCAGAAATACTGAAAGAATAAAGTTGATGATGTTCTCAGTGAATGAGTGCTGATGTTGAGGAAGATGAAGATCTGTGTATGCTTTCTTATGTTTCTTCTCTTCTTGTAACTTTCTGAAGAATAGCATTGCTTGAGGAAGGTGATGAATGAAAGCATTTTTCTGTATATTTCTTTCTTCTTCCTCTCGACTGTATTTTTCTTTTTTTTTTCTGTACTGAAAATCTGTAATGTGTTCTGTACTCCCGTCGTGAAAAACTATGTTGTGTACTCCTATCGTGAAAAACTGTGTTGTGTACTCCTGTCATGAAAAACTGTGTTGTACTGTATCTTCTTCCTTTTTCTTTTTAATAATATATCTCTCTGATTTGAAATTCAAATCAACAGAATAAGGAATAAAATAATCTGTAATAAATCCTTCTTGGGACCGCAAAGGTAACTAAAACGATTCTGTAGAATACTTAATTCCTTTTCCGTGAAATGTTCCTTTTCCATTAAATGTCAACGGCTATAATCTCGGAATAAGAGAATAGAAAGGAGTAAAATAAGTAAGGCAGAAATCTTGTCTTATCTGGAATATAGATCCATTGCTGTAGACGATCTGAGTTCAGAGAATTTTATAACTGATCTTCTGAAATTAATTCTACTGTCATTTAATTCGTCGACCTGAGGAACAAGTTCGTCGAACAGAATTGGATTCGTCGATCTGAAGATATTCGTTGAACAAACACTGAGTTTGTCGAAAGGAAAGTGATGTGCTATTTTGGCACTGCTAATTAGCAAGCACGAAATGCGATACGACGACAGTGCACCGGTCGTTGTCAAGTAATAAAATAGGGAGGAACTCCCCGAATATTAATCTCAAAGGAATGCAGGATATGGTGATAGAGAATAGAGTGAGGCGATTGTTACGACGAGTAAAAGAAAGTAAAAACAAAGGCGTTGTGATTGGTGACCTAGACTATTGCAAAAGTAAGAGATGCGGGTCAAAACTCCGCTTCGCAAGGCGGGATGGATGCAACGGACGCGATGCCGTGCTTCGGAAGGCGCGTGGACGGAAAGTAACTGTGTCGATTGAGGGTCGCGCACACCTCTTTGCAAAGTGGGGGTGAGTGCAGCGGTCGTGATGCCGTGCTTCGGTACGTGGGTGAAATGGCTACAGTGCGGGGTTTTGATGAGGGTCGAGAGTACCTCTTCACTCTTACCTCTAGCTTTTGCTAGAGTGAGCTAGCTAGAACGTGTGTGTGGAAGTGGAGTGGAGTGGGTGTAAGCGGACGCAACACAGAGCAATACAAAGGAGATTATGTAAACACCAAACAATTCATTCATAGACAAACAAATCAATCAAGTTCATTACACAAATATTCATCTCGTTATACAAGATAAGTTAAGAGAAAACCACTCAAGAAGGAGAGCCGTCGGTCACGGCCGGAATAGCGGGTTGTCAATCCGCTTCCAAACTTGGTCGAGGGGTGCTTCCGGTGCCGGAGATCTGTCACTTTCTCCAGTGATCCTCCACTTTCTCCGCAACAACTTGAAGAACACTCGCTAGGAAAGCTTTGCTGACGGCCGGAAGGGCTCCCCGATTGTAGAGAAACAACTCTTGTGTTGGAACCTTAGTTTTTGATTTGAGTTAGGATCCATCCCTTTGGTCATTGACCATTTAATTACTCAGACCAAATCTCATTAAGATAAGAAAGCTGATAAAAATAATATATATAAAACATACTAAGAAATTTATATATACTTTTGGCTGAGAGAAATAAAGAGAAGGAATTAAAATTTATATATATTCTCTGCGATCGACAAATGTCGATCGGTGCTCGACGAAAGCTAGCCAGCGTTCGACAGTTTTGTTGCCAGCGCTCGACGAAAGCCAGCCAGCGTTCGACAGTTTTGTTGCCAGCGCTCGACAAATCTCTATCAGAACAGCGGTCGACAAATTCCAGTCAGAATAGATCTCAGCGGCTAAGCATTCTCTAAACGGCGCTCGACGAATCCAGAAGAGCTCGACAAATGTGTTATCAGCAATACTTTTATTATTATTATTATACAGCTGGACTAACATTAATATATTCATGCTTTTCTGATATAGCCGTTGCAGGCAATAAAGATTATAGCCGTTTTCAGAAGAGTAAGAGACGGAAAACTTATCTTCCCAAGGAATCTAATTAAAGAGACTTTATCTCTTTCCTTTTTCCTGGGCAAGAATTCAAATACCTTCTCCAGATTATATATTGAGCAGAAAATATGAGATAGATAAGAAATAGACAGGCATATACAACGGAGATACAACACTACAAGAAACCTCTCTTTTTGCCTAACATCTTCTTGCAGATCATACACATCCTGAGACAACAATCACAATCATTTGCTCAGGATCATCACTTCATAAGAAGAGGTGCTTGTTCAATCAAGAGAAGGAGCCTCCAGAACTGTCACCAAGCTCTATCAGACAGGGGGAGTCTTCTTCAACATCATAATCAAATCCTTTCAACACCATATCAGGATCTTCAAGAGTCTTCCTATACAGAGAAGAACATTATATTTTTCTCTTTCCCTTTCTCCCATCTTGTACAGGGTTATTACTCCCTTCAAAAGTGAACTCTCGGTGACAGGTCACCTTAGCAAAAACCTGACTGTGGTGAATTGGGCACCTGATCAAACCTCCATTGGTGTAAGGGCACCTGATCAAAAATCCTAGTGGGGATTCCAACCAAGGGTGGTAGAAGATTAGACTACCCAGATTTGGGGAACTACTATATTTCTTTGTGTCACTTGGAATGCTTCTTGTTTATGCTTTATTTTATTTCCTGTGCTTTGTTATTTATGCACTCTAGCTGTTTGTGTTTATTACTCAGCAAACACTTATATATTTATATACCATTATTTTGAAACTAAAACTTAAGCAAGAGCATTAAACTTATAATAAGAACTAAACTCACTTTCAATTGGTATCAAAGCAGGTTGATTTTTCACACAGGCTAACACCTGAAATCACAAAGATCACTTAGTTCTTATTTTGTTTCAAAAGGGTTTTTCAAATGGCACAAGCAAATTTTCTATCTTCAGATCCACAAGTTGAAACTGCCTTATCTAACATCATTTTTGATGCAGCACCATCCGTTACTCTAACTGAAGAAGAAGAAAAAGAAGAACAAAAAGCCACAGCTTTCTGCATGTTGGCTATATATGGCTCAGATTACAAATCTGATGCAGAATCTGAATCTGATGAAGAACTTGATAAAGGAAAGGTAAAAGAGGTAACAGCATTTTCTATTATTACCTCTGATTTTACATCTGTTTTCAACTCACCATCTACAGATTTGATAATTTATGAAAACAGAATCAGTAAAAAGCTAATAATAAACAAATTAATTTCTGTTGAAATTAAAGAAGATTTTAAAATAACAGCAGAATAATTTGTTTACTTAAAAAACAAGTTCATTAAAGCTGAAAACTTCAAACAGAATTTTAAAGAAAAAGGAATTATGTCTGTTCAGCAACATAAAAGAAAATTTTCAAATTTATATTTCAATGAAATAAAAAGGCTAAACATATTTCAAAATACTAAACCTTTCAACTTTAATAAAAACTCCTTACTTAATTATTAATAAGTTTTTCACCATTAAACTCCATCCCTAAATTAAACAGCTAAACATAAAATTCATTTAAATGTTTATATCATTAAAAGCAATGTCAGAAAACTTCACAGTCTTATAGATTTCTCTGAAAACCATGTTGAGCATTCTACTGTAGTTACATTAATCAGAAATGGTTATGTGACTGAGTGTGAGTCTCTTCTGATTTAAGGGATTCTCTAAGAAGGAAGGTATCAGACAAAGTTTTTCTGACTTCAACATTCAAATGAAATCCATTAAAGGTTGCTGCAATTGAAAATTTTAAATCAAAATTTAGGAAAGTAAAGGTGCAAAAATAACCTTACAAAGAATAAAAATTGCTAAAAGCCAAGTGAGAGAGAAAAGGAGAATATATAAATTAAAACTGTCGGCATCCTAAACCAAATAGGGGGAGAGTACCAGGCCACTAGTTTTAATTTGATTTAGGATCCCAACTCAAATAGGGGGAGATTGTTGGAACCTTAGTTTTTGATTTGAGTTAGGATCCATCCCTTTGGTCATAGACCATTTAATTACTCAGACCAAATCTCATTAAGATAAGAAAGCTGATAAAAATAATATATATAAAACATACTAAGAAATTTGTATATACTTTTGGCTGAGAGAAATAAAGAGAAGGAATTAAAATTTATATATATTCTCTGCGATCGAAAAATGTCGATCGGTGCTCGACGAAAGCCAGCCAGCGTTCGACAGTTTTGTTGCCAGCGCTCGACGAAAGCCAGCCAGCGTTCGATAGTTTTGTTGCCAGCGCTCGACAAATCTCTATCAGAACAGCGGTCGACAAATTCCAGTCAGAATAGATCTCAGCGGCTAACCATTCTCAAAACGGCGCTCGACGAATCCAGAAGAGCTCGACAAATGTGTTATCAGCAATACTTTTATTATTATTATTATTATACAGCTGGACAAACATTAATATATTCATGCTTTTCTGATATAGCCGTTGCAGGCAATAAAGATTATAGCCGTTTTCAGAAGAGTAAGAGACGGAAAACTTATCTTCCCAAGGAATCTAATTAAAGAGACTTTATCTCTTTCCTTTTTCCTGGGCAAGAATTCAAATACCTTCTCCAGATTATATATAGAGCAGAAAATATGAGATAGATAAGAAATAGACAGGCATATACAACGGAGATACAACACTACAAGAAACCTCTCTTTTTGCCTAACATCTTCTTGCAGATCATACACATCCTGAGACAACAATCACAATCATTTGCTCAGGATCATCACTTCATAAGAAGAGGTGCTTGTTCAATCAAGAGAAGGAGCCTCCAGAACTGTCACCAAGCTCTATCAGACAGGGGGAGTCTTCTTCAACATCATAATCAAATCCTTTCAACACCATATCAGGATCTTCAAGAGTCTTCCTATACAGAGAAGAACATTATATTTTTCCCTTTCCCTTTCTCCCATCTTGTACAGGGTTATTACTCCCTTCAAAAGTGAACTCTCGGTGACAGGTCACCTTAGCAAAAACCTGACTGTGGTGAATTGGGCACCTGATCAAACCTCCATTGGTGTAAGGGCACCTGATCAAAAATCCTAGTGGATTCCAACCAAGGGTGGTAGAAGAGTAGACTACCCAGATTTGGGGAACTACTATATTTCTTTGTGTCACTTGGAATGCTTCTTGTTTATGCTTTATTTTATTTCCTGTGCTTTGTTATTTATGCACTCTAGCTGTTTGTGTTTATTACTCAGCAAACACTTATATATTTATATACCATTATTTTGAAACTAAAACTTAAGCAAGAGCTTTAAACTTATAATAAGAACTAAACTCACTTTCAATTGGTATCAAAGCAGGTTGATTTTTCACACAGGCTAACACCTGAAATCACAAAGATCACTTAGTTCTTATTTTGTTTCAAAAGGGTTTTTCAAATGGCACAAGCAAATTTTCTATCTTCAGATCCACAAGTTGAAACTGCCTTATCTAACATCATTTTTGATGCAGCACCATCAGTTACTCTAACTGAAGAAGAAGAAAAAGAAGAACAAAAAGCCACAGCTTTCTGCATGTTGGCTATATATGGCTCAAATTACAAATCTGATGCAGAATCTGAATCTGATGAAGAACTTGATAAAGGAAAGGTAAAAGAGGTAACAGCATTTTCTATTATTACCTCTGATTTTACATCTGTTTTCAACTCACCATCTACAGATTTGATAATTTATGAAAACAGAATCAGTAAAAAGCTAATAATAAACAAATTAATTTCTGTTGAAATTAAAGAAGATTTTAAAATAACAGCAGAATAATTTGTTTACTTAAAAAACAAGTTCATTAAAGCTGAAAACTTCAAACAGAATTTTAAAGAAAAAGGAATTATGTCTGTTCAGCAACATAAAAGAAAATTTTCAAATTTATATTTCAATGAAATAAAAAGGATAAACATATTTCAAAATACTAAACCTTTCAACTTTAATAAATGTTGAAACCGATTCCTCGATCTCTAGTGGAGCTCGGGGCCCTCACCGAAATGAGAGGCGGCTAGCCCTTACCGGTCCCTCGGGAGAGGTAAGACCGACGATTTGAGCAAAGAACAAAGACCCTAGTCTCAGCGTGGAGGTCCCTCCACTAACCCGGAAGATCGTTGAGCGCTTCCCCTCCCAAGCCAAAGCTAAGACTCGGGCACCTTGGAGAGCTAGAGAGCACAAACCAAAGCGACCTAGGGAGAGAAGAGCTCAAAGATAATGAACCGATCTCTTCCAAGGTGCCCTTTGAGGTCTATTTATAGATTTTAGTTTGGTGGTCTGTCGATAACCAAATCCCGCTGTCCATTCTCACTATCCGCACACCGGATTGGTCTGTCAACAGCCAAACTCCGCTGTTTGGAGAGGCTAAACGCAGACCACCAGGGGCTCCTTGGTAAAAATCCCTTCCTGGACTTTTACGGGGCGAGCCAGCCCGCTTCGCGACCTCCCTCGCGAGTGGAGCTCGCGAGCCTCGGGGTCGGCGAACCCCAGAGGTACTATCAGCACTCACTCTAGGCGGGCTCGCCTAGCGGACTCCTTCCTCGGACTGTTGGGCTCGCTGATAGCGACCTGGCCAAGCTGACTGCCCTCGCGATCGGAGCTCGCGAACCCCTGGGTCGGCGAACCCCAGGATGGCTATCCGCACCCCAAAATGGCTAACTGTACCCCAAGAGTGGCTAACTGCACCCCAAGGTTCCGGGCTCGCCTGGCGAGCTCCCTTCTCAGCTGGTCGGGCTCGCATGTACTGCCCTCGCCGAGCTTCAAAAGAGCCGGTTACCCTCCCTTCGCTGGGCTCGCTCGCCTGCGCAGTCTCTTGCTCTTCCTTGGCCTGCCTCGCCGGAGATCAGGGTTCGCCCCTCTTGGCTCGCCTCCTTGAGCGCGAGCTTTGGTTGCTTCCTGGCGAATATCGGGGTTGTACACAATCCCCGCTCTTCGCGAGGACTAATGTCTTCGCGAAGAATCGTCCAACCCCTGATATTCGACCGCTCTGGATGACCTGTCAGGAATCTTTTGTGGGACCCACCATGCAGGCTATAAATATCCTCCCGAACCCCCATGGGTGCGCGTCGCTTCTTTTCCTTCCTTTCCCGTTCTAGCTGCCGGGAGATGCCGATTTCCGAAGAGGCAGAGGCTCGCCTGAGGGCGATGAGAGCCGGCGGGCTACCTCCCACGACCAGGGTACCCGCCTGGATGAACCGGCAGCCTCCCGCCCAGTCGCCAAAAACCAAGAAGGCGAAGGCGGTTCGCCTCTCTGGGGACGACTCCGTGACGCTGGACTCCTCCCCGGATGATTGCCGCCCCGAGAAGGTATGAGTTGTTCGAATTCACATCTACAAATTGCTCTTTATTCATTTTCGCTCGCAGGATACTTTGCCGAGCGAGATTTGTGAGGAACGTGCTGAGGGGTCTCGGAAAAGCCCGCAGGTGGACATGAATCTCGCTGGAAAAGACACCACTGGTACGATCTGGATCTCACATGCCGTAATATTTATGTCTAAACATATGATCTCTGTTTACTATTTTCTTGCAGTCCCGCCACTGAAGTCCCCGATCCGCCCGTCGTCGCGACCTCCATCTCCGCCTCCTCCAGATAAAATCATAGGGAAGCCCGGGTTCCAGCTTCTCACGAGCGAGGAGATGGGTGGCTCCGCACCGCCAAAGATTCTCCCGACCGACAGTGCAGCCTATCCTGCCGGACTGGGCAAATCCCTCTACCCCCATTATGGAAACGTGTTTCAGGGTCGTCCTTCGGGTTCTCGCCCCCCTCTGGGTAAGTGTTATGACCTCGCCGACAACTTACGTGATCTTTCGCTCACTATCTGACCTTGGGAGATCTCGCAGATACTGCCGAGAACCCGCACACCGATTCCGAATTGGGCGACGACGAAATGTCCCCCCTTCCTGATCAGGTGGAGGACTTCTTAGGGGATCCGCGAGATCCTGAGATGATGAAACAGCAGGCCGCGGAGCTTTTGCGAAAGCATGGGCGAATGCTGATGGACCTCAATATGCAGGCGAGACGGGACAGGGAAGCTGCCGAGGATAGACATGCAGTCCTGATGGAGGAATGTGCGAGACTCCGGCAAGCGAGACAGCGCGATCAAGATGAGAGCGCTACGACGCCGGAAGTGCACATAGCGAGGATGAGAGATTACGCTTTCCTCACGGATCGAGAGGGTCGTTTGGCGGAAGAATACTATAATTCCAGGGTACCGCCGAGGTCCGGGTCGCGGGGTGGCGGCCGGTGGAAATGGCTCCCCCACGATTCTCGCTAACTGTTTTGTTGTGGAATCATTATTAACGGGTGTGGCTTTTTTAGACAATCTCGCCATGGCTCGCAACTCGCATACTTGCCATTCATATGTTGGCTTTATTTCTACTGGCAATCCCGCTTTTTATTATTTCTCGCGTGACGCTAGCAAGTCTTTGTTTTTGTATCATATTGTTCGCGTGCGGACCTTCTGTTCTCGCCAAATATATCTCTCGAAAGTGTTGTTTATACTGACCCCGCAGGTTTTTCCCGCTTGCGGACATGATGTGATGTTTTTTGTTGATACGCGCGCTCGCTGACACTTGGACTTCTTCCCGCCTTTTTTATTTTGGCTATAAATAAGCGGTCTTTATCGGGCCAACCACCGCATTTATTCTCGATCCTCTTCTTCTTCTGTTGCAGAGCTCTCGCTGTTTCTCGTTCTCGCCTTCTTCTACTTCTCGCAGGTTTACTAAATGGGTGGTGATGCGGAATCGGAGGGCCGGCGAAGGGTTGCGAAGGCCTTCGCCGAGCATGGCTTTTTTAATTGTAACTTAACCGATGAGGAGTACTTCAGCGCAGTTGCTGATTACGTCACCCCCCCATTCGAGGCACGCCGCCCTAGCGAGGACGACGTGATCAACGATCCGTTGGTGGACGAGTTGGCCATCCCCATCGCTCACTTCGCGGTTGGCTTGCGCCTTCCATTGTGGCCGGAGGTTCGCCAGGTAACCACAGTTCTCGCTTACTTCCCATTTATTTTGCCATTCGAGTCTCGCTTACCGCGTGGATTAATCCCGTTCTCGCTGCCCGTTAGGTGCTCAAGCATTACGGCGTGGTTCCCGGC
Organism: Dactylorhiza incarnata; assembly: GCA_033032865.1. Taxonomy (NCBI): domain Eukaryota; kingdom Viridiplantae; phylum Streptophyta; class Magnoliopsida; order Asparagales; family Orchidaceae; genus Dactylorhiza; species Dactylorhiza incarnata. The sequence goes on along the minus strand of JAWHQI010000429.1, from coordinate 771,602 downwards.
CAGCTCACACCCAACGCCATGGCGGTGGTCACTGCTTTCGCTTGCTACCTCCGCGAGGAGCGAATCGAGTTCAGCCTCCCCGTCTTCAGAAAAGTATTCTCCTTCCGCGCCTACAAGGATGGGACAGCCTATTTCGTGGGTACAGGCCCGAAAGTGGTTGAGACCGTCAACAAGGCCCACTTCTGGGCCCAAAAGTTCATCATCGTCAGGGGGAACTTTGGCAACATTCCCTTCTCGCCGATCCAACATGGCGAGACCACCTATCGGCCCACCGTCCTCGGCGGCCATGAAGCCCTCCTCCATCAGTTCCTCAATAAGAAGAACTTCGAGGTCGTCTACCTCCGCCGCAACCTGGACTCGTTGCTTCCGGTCCTCGCCGAGAAGGTAAAGATCCCTGCCTAACATTTTGTCTCAATTCGCTAGCCTGTCATACTCATCCGCATCTGTTTATAGGCGAGCGAGATCTTCCCCTCCATCCCCCTTACGCGAGCAACCGTAAGTCCGATGCGACCCTGTCTCTCGCTACCATGGGGGAGGAAGCCTGCCGAGGCGATGTTGCCCCCGCCGAGCCCTCCTCTCGCAAGAGACAGGGAGGTTCCGGCGGTCATGGTGCCCCCGCAAAGTCTCCGCCAAAAAAGAGAAGCAAGAAAAGCGCGGCCTCGCTCGCTCCGTCAAAAAGCAAGGAGCCTCGCGAGGCTTCCTTCGACGAGTTTGACCTCACCGGTCTCTTGGCGGGCGAGGACGAAGAGCCTGGCCAGGAGGTGGTCAGGACCTCGGTCCCGCCCATCCCGGTGAATCATTACAACTTCGGGCTCGGCCAGAGGCGTCGGGACGAGACTGGCGAGCCCCTCGTCACCTGGAAGCCGGAGACCAACAGGGTGGACATCTCTTCTATCCTCCCCTCCTGGGTGGAGAAGGAGACCGTCAGTGGCCACGCCTTCGACTTCTCGTTCGCACTCTATGGTCGCGAAGATGCGGGATCTTACAAGGATGAGACCGCGAGGACCCTCGCTTATGAGAGCGCGAGGTCCCAACTGCGTTCTTCTGAGCTCGCCCATATGACGGGGAGGCGTTGCTTACAACTCGAGCTTCAGAATGTGGAGCTCGCAAGGGCCTACCAGGGAATTCTTGCCGAGAATACGCAGCTGAAGGAGAAGTTGCTCGCCGCGGAGGGTAGGGTGGTGAGTCATCTACAGTCCCCACTTCTTTTTTCCCCTAGCCCTTTCATCTCTCTAACTGGACTTGCTCGCAGGATGTCGAGGTCGCCGGGAGGGCCAGCGCTCGCATCAAGGATTTGGAGAGCGAGGTGGCCGGGTTGAAGACCCTAAACAGCGACCTTACCCGCACCGTTGTTCCCCCCTCGCCTCGCCGTTTGAAAGAAGACCGGCGAGCGCGAGACGAAGAAATCCGTGTGGGATCGATAGAGTCGGCTCGCTACATTTTCTCGGTGGCGAAGGCAATCGGCCTTTTGGCGGATGATGCGGCCGACATGACTCTAGAAGACATCGTCCCGGAGCTCTTCCTCCCTCTTCCGCCAGTGAAGGATAGTGACGAAGAAGGATCCGCGGACGATTCCTGAATCTCGCTGCTACATCCCCTTTTTTGTTTGTAATTTTTGATTGGCGAGGTCGCCACAAATTGTAACCGAACTATAAAGTGTTGAATGCAAATTTTGCTTTGCTCATCTTGCTCGCCTTTCCTGTCTTGTTATTTTCATGCATTGAATGTCTCGCCCTCGTTTATCTCATCCTCAGTCTTCGCGGAGGTCATTCTCGCCATGATTGTTTTCGCTCCACGCGTTATCGAATAGATAGATGTAGGGTACTTTGGCTACTCTGGCCTTTCGTTGGTTGCCTTAGGATTATTACCCGCTTAATCCCACGTATTTTCTCTAGGCTTTGCAAGGCATTTTTTCCCCTTGGCGAGGGCTCCCTCCTTACCTAGTGCCGGCGACCTTTTTGCCGAGGACCAGACGCATGATATGGATCCTCGCCAATCACATAGTATTGTACGCGACCTTTTTTAGTCGAGCGAGCTGGCCCAACGAGCGAGAAGGAGTTGGCCATTGCAAAGACCTGTCCTTGCCAGCCTCTCCAGAGATCAACCAGAACCCCCCGTCTAGGTGAGAGCCTGGGAGCGGAATCGATCTGGGGCAATCCAGCACCAATATTTCCAACCTTGCCAGCCTCTCCAGAGATCAACCAGAACCCCCCGTCTAGGTGAGAGCCCGGGAGCGGAATCGATCCGGGGCAATCCAGCACCAATATTTCCAACCTTGCCAGCCTCTCCAGAGATCAACCAGAACCCCCCGTCTAGGTGAGAGCCCGGGAGCGGAATCGATCTGGGGCAATCCAGCATCAATATCTCCAACCTTGCCAGCCTCTCCAGAGATCAACCAGAACCCCCCGTCTAGGTGAGAGCCTGGGAGCGGAATCGATCTGGGGCAATCCAGCATCAATATTTCCAACCTTGCCAGCCTCTCCAGAGATCAACCAGAACCCCCCGTCTAGGTGAGAGCCCGGGAGCGGAATCGATCTGGGGCAATCCAGCACCAATATTTCCAACCTTGCCAGCCTCTCCAGAGATCAACCAGAACCCCCCGTCTAGGTGAGAGCCCGGGAGCGGAATCGATCTGGGGCAATCCAGCATCAATATTTCCAACCTTGCCAGCCTCTCCAGAGATCAACCAGAACCCCCCGTCTAGGTGAGAGCCCGGGAGCGGAATCGATCTGGGGCAATCCAGCATCAATATTTCCAACCTTGCCAGCCTCTCCAGAGATCAACCAGAACCCCCCGTCTAGGTGAGAGCCCGGGAGCGGAATCGATCTGGGGCAATCCAGCACCAATATTTCCAACCTTGCCAGCCTCTCCAGAGATCAACCAGAACCCCCTGTCTAGGTGAGAGCCCGGGAGCGGAATCGATCTGGGGCAATCCAGCATCAATATCTCCAACCTTGCCAGCCTCTCCAGAGATCAACCAGAACCCCCCGTCTAGGTGAGAGCCCGGGAGCGGAATCGATCTGGGGCAATCCAGCACCAATATTTCCAACCTTAGTACCGCAGCAGTTGAAAGCATAACGAATGAGAGTGAGATGTTGATTGGATAACAAAATAAAGTTTTCAAGGGTAGAATCGTTTCAAATCATCCCCGCTCCGAGCCCGGTCAAGGGGCATCCCTTCCACATCCTGGAGGTGATACCCCCCCGACTTGAGCACCTCGCTTACAATATACAGGCCTTCCCAGTTGGGGTTAAGCTTACCCACTGTGGCCCCCCTGCCGACCGCATCGACCTTTTTCAGGACCAGGTCCCCTTTCTGGAAGTGTTTGATCCGGATATGTTTGTCAAAATATCGAGCCATCCGCCTCTTGACCTCTTCCTGCCTGATGGTGGCCAGGTCCCGGAGTTCTTCCACCAGGTCCAAGGATAGCCTCTGCTCGGCATTGTTACCTTCTAGCCACCCTTCATCCCCCTCGCATGCAGCGGTCACCCGGGGGGTCTTTACCTCGAACTCTATGGGGAGAACGGCCTCGGACCCGTGGGAGAGCTTGAATGGAGTCTCCCCGGTGGCGGTGTTCGGAGTAGTCCTCATGGCCCAGAGGACGGAGGGTAGTTGTTCCACCCAACTTCCTCGTAGGTTTTCCACTTTCTTTTTTAGCAGGTTGACGATTATCTTGTTTGCCGCCTCCACTTGCCCATTGCTCCTCGGGTGGTGGACTGAGGCAAACCTGAGGTCAATGCCGAGCTGAGTGCAAAAGCCGACAAACTCTTCACTCGCAAACTGTGGCCCATTGTCCGTTACTATAGCTAGAGGGAGTCCATGTCTGCAGATTATTTCCCCCCACACAAAATTCCTTACAACCTGAGAGGTTACCTTGGCTAGTGCCTTCACCTCTACCCACTTGGAGAAGTAGTCGATCATGACCAGCAGGAACTTCCTCTGCCGCTGGCTTGGGGAAAGGGGCCGACCAGGTCCAACCCCCATATGGCGAAGGGCCAGGGGGCCGTGATGGTCCGGAGCCGTTGAGCGGGGAGGAGTTGGAGCGGAGCATAGAGTTGGCACTTCTGACACTTTCTTGTGAACTCTGCTGCATCCTTGCTGAGAGTGGGCCAGAAGTAGCCTTGTCTCAACACCCTCCCTTCCAGGGTCCGACTCCCGGAGTGACTGCCGCACTCCCCGGAGTGGATTTCTTCCAGCACCCTCGGGACCTCTTTCTCGGAGACACAACGAGCCAGGAGTCCTGAGAGAGTCTTTCTATATAGCCCCCTTGCATGCAAAGAGTAATAGGCGGACTTATACCTGAAGCGCCTCTTGTCCACATCCTCTCCAGGGAACTGTCCGGAGGATAGGAAGGTGATGAAGGGATCCATCCACGAGGCCTGCTGATCCACTTCCATCGACTCTCCCTCCTCGATGGAGAGCCGGAAGAGTTCCGAAGTCGTTCCCCCTGCTCGAGGACCGAACTTGGCTAGGAGGTCCGCCTGGGTGCTCTCCTCCCTCGGCACATGTTTGATTGAGAAGGTGTGGAATTGCCCGATGACTCCCTTAACCTTCTCCAGGTATAGTAGGAGGGTTGGATCCTTTGCTTCAAACTCTCCTTTGATCTGGCATGCCACCACCATGGAGTCCGTGGAGACCTCCACGTCCTGCACACCCAGTTCCCGGGCCAGCCGAAGGCCCGCTATTACTGCTTCGTACTCCGCCTGGTTGTTGGTGATCGGGAAACGGATGTTTAAGGCTTGCTCAATCCGAGTCCCCTGAGGACTCACCAGGACTATTCCCCCCCCCCCCCCCCCCGAAGGAGTGTTTTCCCGACGCTCCGTCCACCAACATCTTCCATGCTTCCGGGGGAGGTGGCTCGTGCTCCCCCACTTCGGCCGCGTAGTCGGCCATGAAATCTGCCACTGCTTGAGCCCTGATGGATGTCCTGGGTACGAAGGTGATATTGAACTCGCTTAACTCCACGGACCACTTTGCCAACCTTCCTGAGTGTTCCACCCCTTCCATGATTTTGCGGAGCGGATGGTCGGTCACTACTTTAATTGAATGGGCTTGAAAGTAAGGTCGGAGCCTACGGGCTGATACCACCAAGGCGAAGGCTAACTTTTCTAGGATTGGGTATCGGAGTTCCGCCTTTTTCAGCACTCGGCTAACATAGTAGATTGGGAACTGTTTCTTCCCCTCCTCCCAGATTAGCACGGAACTTACTGCCTCGGATCCTACCCCTAGGTATAGAGATAGGTCCTCTCCTGGTCTCGGTCCCTGGAGCAGAGGGGTTTGAGTGAGCTGTTCTTTCAGGGCTTGGAAGGCCCTCTCGCATTCCGGGGTCCATTCGAACTTCTTGTTTCCCCGCAGTACTTTGAAAAAAGGTGCACATTTTTCTCCCGCCTTGGAGAGGAATCTACTGAGCCCAGCCAATTTCCCTGTGAGGCTCTGGACCTCCTTCGGGCTCCTCGGCGACTCTAATTCCATCACCGCTTTAACTTTGTCCGGGTTGGGCTCCACTCCCGTGGGGGTGAGCAAATGGCCCAAGAACTTCCCTCGGCTTGCCCCGAAGACACACTTCAAGGGATTGAGCTTCATCTTGTACCGCCGCAGGGTCCCAAATGTCTCTTCGAGGTCTCGGAGGTGGGTCCCGAGGTCTCGGCTCTTAACCATGAGGTCATCGACATAGACCTCTAAATTTCTTCCTTTCTGTTCGCGGAAGACCCTATCCATCATCCTTTGGTATGTTGCCCCTGCGTTCTTGAGCCCGAAGGGCATCATCTTATAGCAATAAGATCCATCCCCCGTGATGAAGGAAACGTCCTTAATGTCCGGGGGATGCATGCGGATTTGATGGTAACCTGAAAAAGCATCTAAGAAGGACATTACAGTAAAACCGACGGCTGAGTCAACCAGCGCGTCGATTCTGGGCAAGGGGTAGCAATCTTTCGGGCATGCTTTATTAAGAAGTGAAAAATCGATACACATACGCCACTTACCTCCACCCTTCTTCACCATAACGACATTGGAGACCCAGCCTGGATACTGGATCTCCGATACAAATCCGGCCTGCAGGAGTTTACCCACCTCCTCGCGGATGGGCCCTTCTAGCTTGTCTGCGACGGCCCTCCTCTTCTGGCAGATGGGGCGGGCACCGGGGTCGAGGTTGAGGCGATGGCACGCCACATCCGCGTCGATCCCGGGCATTTCTGCGGCGCTCCAAGCGAAGACGTCCACGTTCTGCTGCACGCAAGCCAGAATCTCCGCTTGATCTCCTGGGCTGAGTCCTCCGCTGACCCGGACTTTTTCCACCACCCCCAGCCGGGTGATGACCTCGAGCTCCACGACCTCGTCCACGGCCTCCAACCGGGACTGCTCCCCCCCAGCCTTTTCTTCCTCGGCACAAGCGGGAGCCGGTATCTCTTCCTCGACTCCCTCTCCTAACACCATCAGCTCTTCCGCCCTTTCCTCCTGGGCCTTCTCCTCTTCTTACTTTCTCTCCGCCCGGGGTATCTCAGCCACCCCTTCCTGGGCATGAACTTCACCTCCCTTCTTCTCTTCAGCCACCCCCAGACCTCCGGCTTCGGTTACCTCCTCCATCACCTTATCCCACTCCTCGGCTTCTCCCATCCAGGAGATGGTGTTGACGGTCGTCACGTAGCACTGTCTTGCTACCTTGGGATCCCCCCTGACCCGCACCTGAACCCCTCCGTCGTTGAACTTGAGGCACTGATGAAATGTGGAGGGGACGCAACGGAACGCGCTGATGAGTGGCCGTCCGAAGATGGCGCTGTAACTGCTCGGGGCGTCCACTATGACAAAGCGACAGTTCCGAGACTGCCCCCCCAGGGTCACATGGAGCCCTACCCCTCCTTCTACTTCCTTCCTCTCTCCCGAAAATCCGAACAGAGGGCCATCCGAGGCCAACACCCTTCTGGGCTCCACCTCCATCTTGTCGAATGCCTTCTTGAAGATGACATTGACCGAACTCCCATTGTCCACTAGGATTCGGGAGACGGTGAAGTTCTCGATCGCCGTCTGGATGACCAGCGCGTCGCAGAACGGGTCTTCGTAGCTCGGCATGTCCTTTTGGGTGAAAATAATTTTTTCGGTCGGGGGTGGAGCGATGGATGTTGACGCTACGCTCCGGCGGTAGATGGTATGGAGACTAGCCTTGCGGGTCGCCTCCACCCCTACCCCCCCATGGATCACTCTGATCCCTCCTCTATTCCCCAGATCTGCTCTATCCTCACATCTTTCCTCCTCCTCCTCCCGAGGTTCCACCTCCACGATCCTTAATGGCTGCTGCGGTGGTGGCGCGGGTGCTCGACCCCTCTTCACCTCCAGGAACTCCAGACAGGTGTCCGTGGAGTGGCCTTCCACATCGTGGAAGATGCAATAGGGCACCGCCGCTTCCCTTGCCCCGGTCTCTGCTATCCTGTTCCTTCTTCTCCTAGCAGCCGCCGCCTCCGCTTCTCCTCCTCTTCCCCTTCCTCTTCCCCGGCCAATTTCCATGGCCTGTTGAGGTGGGGGAGGCAACTGCATCGGGCCTTGCCTCCACCCCAACTGGGGGGGTCTCCATTGTCCCTCGAAACGGTTACCCCTTCCTGGGCCATAACCCCTTCCTTGCCCCTGCACTCCTCCACCCTGCGGCCTCCATCCCCCCTCCGGGGCCCGGGGCTCTTCTCTTCTTCTGACCTCTTGCTGCCTCACCTCCGGCTCACTGAGCTTGGCCAGCCTCTTGGTGAGCTCTGGGTTGGCTTCTTCGCTTGCTACTTCCTCCGCCACCCTCTCCATCAGCTCCTCATAGGAGACGGGGGCCTTCCTTTTCAATGCCATCTTGAAGAAACTTTCCTTCAACCCGACCGTGAAGGCGAGTTGAAGTGCAAACCCGGGCACCTCCTGAGTGAGCTGCACTTCCTCCTGGAACCGATCCGCGTACTGAGCCAACGTCTCCCTGGACTCCTGCTTCACCGCGAAGAGGGAATCAGCGTCCTTCTTCCTCCTCTTTGAAGTTGAAAATCTCAACAAGAAACTTCGGCGCAGGTCCTCGAACGCGTAGATGGAGCCTGCCGGAAGTGAATGAAACCAGTCCCTGGCCTTCTCCTTGAGAGTGACGGCGAAGAGCCGACACTTGAAGGCATCGGACATCGGCCTGATGGAGACCGAGTCCTCGAAAGACTGCAGATGCTGAACTGGGTCATCTCTGCCATTGTAGTACACTCTATCCCATTCTCCGAATCCCGCTGGAACGGGTGCAGACAACACTAATTCGCAGAAGGGGCTTCCCCCTCCTACCATCTTCTCTCGCTCGGCTCGCGGACCCAGCTCGCTCGCCAAGCTTGGGATCGCACTCGCGAGGGCGACGCTCGCCTGAACCACCCCGACTGTCGTCGCATCTTCCAGGCGCGCGCTCGCCTGTGCCGCGCTCACTGGGGCAGAGCTCGTCGGCACCGAATTCGCCGGTGCGGAGCTCGCTAACACCGGGCTCGCCGGACTGGCGAACAGCACTCGCCCTTCCCTGTCATGTCCTGGTTCAATGGCAACTTCTTTTCCAGCCCTTCCTCCTGGTGCCCTCTCGCCGACTGCTGTTGGGGGAGTGGTCGCCTGAGGTGCCGGGGTCGCGAACTCACTTCGCAGAGCCGTGACCGTGAACCCCAAGGTGTCGAGCACCTCCTTCCTGAAATCCGCGAACATCCTATCCATTGCTTCCTGAGGGGTCTCGCCGAACTCCTCGCCCTGCTCTTCATCCCCACCCATAACTCTTCCTTGGGACTTTCTTGAACCAGCCGCGCTCCACGCTCACCGCACCAAAATGTTGAAACCGATTGCTCGATCTCTAGTGGAGCTCGGGGCCCTCACCGAAATGAGAGGCGGCTAGCCCTTACCGGTCCCTCGGGAGAGGTAAGACCGACGATTTGAGCAAAGAACAAAGACCCTAGTCTCAGCGAGGAGGTCCCTCCACTAACCCGGAAGATCGTTGAGCGCTTCCCCTCCCAAGCCAAAGCTAAGACTCGGGCACCTTGGAGAGCTAGAGAGCACAAACCAAAGCGACCTAGGGAGAGAAGAGCTCAAAGATAATGAACCGATCTCTTCCAAGGTGCCCTTTGAGGTCTATTTATAGATTTTAGTTTGGTGGTCTGTCGATAACCAAATCCCGCTGTCCATTCTCACTATCCGCACACCGGATTGGTCTGTCAACAGCCAAACTCCGCTGTTTGGAGAGGCTAAACGCAGACCACCAGGGGCTCCTTGGTAAAAATCCCTTCCTGGACTTTTACGGGGCGAGCCAGCCCGCTTCGCGACCTCCCTCGCGAGTGGAGCTCGCGAGCCTCGGGGTCGGCGAACCCCAGAGGTACTATCAGCACTCACTCTAGGCGGGCTCGCCTAGCGGACTCCTTCCTCGGACGGTTGGGCTCGCTGATAGCAACCTGGCCAAGCTGACTGCCCTCGCGATCGGAGCTCGCGAACCCCTGGGTCGGCGAACCCCAGGATGGCTATCCGCACCCCAAAATGGCTAACTGTACCCCAAGAGTGGCTAACTGCACCCCAAGGTTCCGGGCTCGCCTGGCGAGCTCCCTTCTCAGCTGGTCGGGCTCGCATGTACTGCCCTCGCCGAGCTTCAAAAGAGTCAGTTACCCTCCCTTCGCTGGGCTCGCTCGCCTGCGCAGTCTCTTGCTCTTCCTTGGCCTGCCTCGCCGGAGATCAGGGTTCGCCCCTCTTGGCTCGCCTCCTTGAGCGCGAGCTTTGGTTGCTTCCTGGCGAATATCGGGGTTGTACAATAAAAACTCCTTACTTAATTATTAATAAGTTTTTCACCATTAAACTCCATCCCTAAATTAAACAACTAAACATAAAATTCATTTAAATGTTTATATCATTAAAAGCAATGTCAGAAAACTTCATAGTCTTATAGATTTCTCTGAAAACCATGTTGAGCATTCTACTGTAGTTACATTAATCAGAAATGGTTATGTGACTAAGTGTGAGTCTCTTCTGATTTAAGGGATTCTCTAAGAAGGAAGGTATCAGACAAAGTTTTTCTGACTTCAACATTCAAATGAAATCCATTAAAGGTTGCTGCAATTGAAAATTTTAAATCAAAATTTAGGAAAGTAAAGGTGCAAAAATAACCTTACAAAGAATAAAAATTGCTAAAAGCCAAGTGAGAGAGAAAAGGAGAATATATAAAATAAACTGTCGGCATCCTAAACCAAATAGGGGGAGAGTACCAGGCCACTAGTTTTAATTTGATTTAGGATCCCAACTCAAATAGGAGGAGATTGTTGGAACCTTAGTTTTTGATTTGAGTTAGGATCCATCCCTTTGGTCATAGACCATTTAATTACTCAGACCAAATCTCATTAAGATAAGAAAGCTGATAAAAATAATATATATAAAACATACTAAGAAATTTGTATATACTTTTGGCTGAGAGAAATAAAGAGAAGGAATTAAAATTTATATATATTCTCTGCGATCGAAAAATGTCGATCGGTGCTCGACGAAAGCCAGCCAGCATTCGACAGTTTTGTTGTCAGCGCTCGACGAAAGCCAGCCAGCGTTCGACAGTTTTGTTGCCAGCGCTCGACAAATCTCTATCAGAACAGCGGTCGACAAATTCCAGTCAGAATAGATCTCAGCGGCTAACCATTCTCAAAACGGCGCTCGACGAATCCAGAAGAGCTCGACAAATGTGTTATCAGCAATACTTTTATTATTATTATTATACAGCTGGACAAACATTAATATATTCATGCTTTTCTGATATAGCCGTTGCAGGCAATAAAAATTATAGCCGTTTTCAGAAGAGTAAGAGACGAAAAACTTATCTTCGCAAGGAATCTAATTAAAGAGACTTTATCTCTTTCCTTTTTCCTGGGCAAGAATTCAAATACCTTCTCCAGATTATATATAGAGCAGAAAATATGAGATAGATAAGAAATAGACAGGCATATACAACGGAGATACAACACTACAAGAAACCTCTCTTTTTGCCTAACATCTTCTTGCAGATCATACACATCCTGAGACAACAATCACAATCATTTGCTCAGGATCATCACTGCATAAGAAGAGGTGCTTGTTCAATCAAGAGAAGGAGCCTCCAGAACTGTCACCAAGCTCTATCAGACAGGGGGAGTCTTCTACAACATCATAATCAGATCCTTTCAACACCATATCAGGATCTTCAAGAGTCTTCCTATACAGAGAAGAACATTATAGTTTTCCCGTTCCCTTTCTCCCATCTTGTACAGGGTTATTACTCCCTTCAAAAGTGAACTCTCGGTGACAGGTCACCTTAGCCAAAACCTGACTGTGGTTAATTGGGCACCTGATCAAACCTCCATTGGTGTAAGGGCACCTGATCAAAAATCCTAGTGGATTCCTACCAAGGGTGGTAGAAGAGTAGACTACCCAGATTTGGGGAACTACTATATTTCTTTGTGTCACCTGGAATGCTTCTTGTTTATGCTTTATTTTATTTCCTGTGCTGTGTTATTTATGCACTCTAGCTGTTTGTGTTTATTACTCAGCAAACACTTATATATTTATATACCATTATTTTGAAACTAAAACTTAAGCAAGAGCTTTAAACTTATAATAAGAACTAAACTCACTTTCATCTTGGTCGCCGGAGGAGTCTCCCGGATGATCGGAATGGAATGGGGATGAAGATGGGATGGAAATCGCCCAAAAACGGCGGAAGAATCACGCCCCCGTCTGTCTCTCTTGGTCCCCCATTCTGATTGCCTCGATTCCTGCTTTTTATAGGAAACAGGCTGCAAATTGGTCACGCACGGTCGAACGCACGATCGTGCGCAGACCGTGCGATATTAAAGGATGAAATATGGCTTTTAGAATACGATGTGCCGCCCGTGCGATTTGTTCACGCACGACCAACGCCGCCCGTGCGTTCAAACGCACGGGTAAAATCCGACGCTCTGAGAGCACAAAGATACAGGTCGATCGTGCATTTTACTCACGCACGGGCGGATTCGCCCGTGCGTTAAAACGCACGAGTAAACCCTGACGCTCCATTTTCTTCCCAGACACAAACGCACGACCGCGCAGTCGTGCGTCAAGGAAACGCACGACCGTGCGATATGCACAGAAATTACATTTGGGGGAAAACGGAACGATCAGGTCACCTGCAAACAAGATATACTAGCTAGGAATACACGTTCAGCACAGGGATACATAAAAGAAGGGAAGGGGAGCACAATGTGCTTACCCCCAACAACGAGGAATGTAATTGCACACCGAAATGGGCTTAATGGTGCACCTAGCATGGAATAGTACATGTAAATGAAAATGTGACTAAAATGTGGTGCAAACACTAGAATATCAGCCCAAATGAGTCTAAAAAGTATATATATATATATATGGGACTCATCAGAAAGAGATGGCAAATTCGTCGACCGCTGAACTGATCAAAATCGTCGACCACTGAGACTGGATAAAATCGTCGGCCGCTGAGATAGGATAATTTCATCGACCGCTGAGATGCTGAAACTGAAGATCGTCGACCGCTGAGATGAGCTTGAAGCAAGCTATTCGTCGAATGCAAAGTGTAAGTCGTTCGTCGAATGCAGTGTAGAGTTCTTCGAATGCAGAATCTGAATCTTTTCTTGAGATCTATCAGCCTAAAACTTTGACCCATTGATGATACATTGGGGTCAACTTTATCCTAGTCAATAGATAGTGATCCTAGCCCAAATCAGAAATAGGGTTGTTCCAATAGAGGTTCCTCAAAACAGGGTGTCTTGAGTAGTCCTCTCTCCCTTTGCGTCTACCTAGCTGTGTGTTAGACTCGACAAACTCCGCCAACATCTCCGGCCCGCAAGCCTTACAACTCGGATCCCCAAGTCCCTACTGCCTAGGCTCGCAAGCCCCTTCACTGCACCCGAGCCCTCAAGTTTGACACACAGGACCTCATGCCCTACGCAGCACAGACCCACAAGTCTTGCCTGCAGCCTAGGGCCATAAGCCCCTTCACTGCACCCGAGCCCGCAAGATCGACATATTTGGACCCGCAAGTCCTCTGCCCTAGCCCTCAAGCCTCACAGATCTCAAGCCCTCAAGCTTGACACTCAAATCTAAAACAGATCTTACAAGTTCTAGGCCCGCAAGCCTTACAAGAGATTACAGTAATGAAAACTGTTTCTTCTGCCGGATGGAGATTGGCTTCTTGACTTGAAGAAGATGCTTCTGATTTTCAATCTGATTGGTGCAAATATTCTTCAAGCTTTCTAATTATGTCGGATGTTGACTGGCTACCCTTTCTTGAGAGAGACGTATCAGTCTATGTGGCTTGACTACAACTTGAAGAACTCCGATTAGGCATTTTTGTTCTTCTTTCTTTCTATCTTCTTCACCGCAGATGTTACTGTTGTATTGCATGGCGGAATGATGATTTTTCTTTTCTCTTCTCGCTTATTTTCTAGGGCAACCAATGTTCCCTTTTATAGGATGGATGTGCCGCATAATGGTCACATATGATGTCCTTTACTATCAGACGCCCATCCCTCGAGAGCATGCGCTGATTGGACAATCAGGTGGCGACATTAAATGCTGACAGCGCATTCGGCTACTTTTGAATTTGACTCGATGATATTTCCATTGTTACGACGACATGGATATTATCTCGACGATAGGACTTTGTCGATGCTTTGAATTAGTCTCTTCTTCAATTCTTCATCAAATATTGATATCTCGACGATGATGGACATCACTTCTCTATTTGATCTTAATACGATATGAAGTCATCAAATTGATATCGGCGGGAACTCCTTGTTTTCACGATGTCCCTTAGGCCACCTTATCTTGTCGACGACATGAATGACCTCATGGCAACAGACTATACTTCAGCAGCTGCTAGTTTTTAAATGACTTTCTTCAGTCTTCTCAACATCATGCCTTCTTTATGACGATGTCAATTACTATCAGTCTCACTTAGCCTTTTCGACGACAAGGCTTCTTCTTGACGATATTGTCAACTATTATCGACGATACGTCTGCTGTTGTCGACGACATGCTTGAGCCTTTTTGATGAAGTTATACTTAGGCAGATTATCGAGGTACTGGACATATCATTTCATCTCTGTAAGCATGAACAGGATATGACATTAAATACAACTTGCACTTATCATTGAGCTGAGCACTTCTTCAAATCAGGAACACTGCTAGGCACTGTTCCCAACAATCTTCCCCTATTTGAAGAAGTCCTAACTTACCTCAATGATAAATGCCACATATATAAAGATTTGACATTTCAAATAATAGCATCACATTAAGCAGCAATCGTATTAAGCAGCTATCACAAAAATAGAATAAATGTTCTTAAAATAAAAAACCAGGCACATAAATAGATTAAATGTTCATGAATGAAAGTTATCATTCATTTGCCCCATTCTAATTTAGAATTTAATTAAGTGCTCTTCAGCGTCTGTTGCTGCTCGTCCCATTGGCTTTCTGCTTTTGCCTCTGATAAAAGTTGATGGGCATTGGAATCTTCTTAGGAGAGGGAGAAGGACCCTGTGGAAATGCTTGTTTATGATTCTTCCTCCTTTCCAGCTGTTTCACATGCTTGTCCCATTCAACTGACTGATATACCCTGCAATGGTTCTCCTAAGGGTATCCAAACTGTACCCATGATTCTGTTATGATTTCTCTTGAGACTGGACTCCACCATCCTGATTGTGGATCCAGCTCAACCTCCCTCAGTCTCTTCTGCCTATACTTGTTACTTTGAGTTCTCTTTCTCTTCTTGGAAGATGCTGATTCTCCAAATTCTATGTCGTACTCTGCAGAGTCAGTGCTTTCAGAAGGATTGGAAACCTCATATACTGATGGGGTTGTTGCATTGTCTGCTTTATTTGATTTGCGATCCACATTGCTTGATGATAGAGAGAATCGTGTTCTCCAATCTATACTCGATTAAGGCAAGTGTACCTTTCGAAATATAGCATAGGATATAAAGAATATCAAGGTCGTATTAGACTCGGGGCTGTCGAGTACTTTTACTTTGGGAAAACAAAACTATTATTTTATCGAATAATATTTTATTAGTGATAATTCATAGTTAAAATTAAAATAAAGAAATAAAGAAAAGAATACAAATCTTGATCAAAGCACGCGTGGAATGAACATCAAAGGAAATAAATTCTAATTTGATCCTTGACCGTGGAGATTCTCGGACTATGAACGTACCTCTTTCGAGGACTACGCCCACCTAAGTTTAGGAAATATCAATTGAAGTCCCACTTTGTTGACTTCCTCACCCATCTTTTCTATTGCTGGAGCTGCTAGCGTGTAGAAGTGGGTACATTGGGTGTTGAGATGAAGAATGTCCCTCTTAACTCCCATTATTTTAGCCTTCAGCTCCTTTCTTAGATCATCCACTGTCTTTACAACAAAAGTTTCCCGTTGTTTCTGCTGAGCAGTTAGAAGGGCTGAAATTATGTGAAAGAGAGAACCTGACTGAGACGAGGATGGCTCAGCAGCTTGTTCTTCTTCACCCTCTTTTCTTTGTTGAGTTTCTTCAGAGATGTCTTCAGATGATTCTTCACTAATGTGGGCTGTAACCTTAGCCTTCCCCTTGGAAACTTCAGGCAGAGTGTCACTTGGAGATGTGAGCACAATCTGACTTGCTAATATTAATTCTCTGCCATCTGAGAGAGTGGGGTATTCCATGGGCTCATGCAAAGTGTCTTGATCTTCTGATGACTCCCAATTATATACACATATATGGACTCATCTAGGCCGATTTTCTAGTCTATGCACTGCACTTTAGCCCTGTTTTAGCTCATATTTATTATTCCATGCTATGTGCACTTCTAGGCCCATTTTGGTGTTATTTCTTGTTTATCTTTATTTTTAGTTTTCATGTATGGTTAAGTGTCACTTTCAGTGGTTTGATTAGTGTTGTATGCTGGAGCAGGTGTCGTGCAGGTGTTTCCGGTACAATTCTGTACAGGAACACAGCGCACGATCACTGGCTCTGTTGCGCACGACCACTGGTCGTGCGCCACTGATCGTGTGCACTTAACCCCTGAAAACTGAGTTCTGTTTTCCTTATCGCACGACCACTTACGATAGCACGCACGATCACTGGTCGTGCGCCACTGGTCGTGCGAACATTGTATTTTATAATGTTTTTCCCTTGCAGACTCTTCCTGGCAGGCGCACGATCACAGGATGATAGTGCGCACGACCACTGGTCGTGCACCAACGATCGTGCGCACTGTTTATTCCAGCGCCTATAAATTGCCCTGCTCGCGATTTAGGTCCGGACCCCCGCATTTCTTCCGCCCGAGACCGCCGTTTTCTCGCTCCAGAGCTCCGACTTCGCCCCTCCATCGCCGCCCACCATCTGGAGGTGCTCCGGGCTTGTTCCTCATGCCAACCTTGAGCCGGAGTTTCCTCTCGGCCTCCTCCTTCATCCTAAAGCTTAAAGAGGAGATCTAGCCGCCATCTCCATCAAGCAAGAGGAAGTTAGCAACCTCTACCGGATCGTGACACGAAGAAGACGGGCTCATTGGAGAGTAGTGACAACTCTCTCTACCCCAGACGTAGTTGCGGACCGAGCTAGGACGCGGATTGACAACCCAGTGCTTCCTACCATGAATCCACAACGAGCCTTCGGATTCGGTCGATTTCTTGCATTATTCTTCTCTTATTGATGTATATGTAGTCAGAGCCATTATTATGATGAAGTTGCACTCAAACTTGTTTGTATTTTTATATATTTCATGTCTATGTGAAATGCTTGTTGTTTGAGTTGTTTGAGGTGCGCCCATTCCATCCTCCATCCTGCCGTCATGTTCGTGTGCCGCACTAGCAATTGCTAGTGGCGTGCTTTGCGAAGAGGTGCTTGCGACCCTCATTCCGCCGTTCTCTCCATTCCATTCGTATGCCTACTCTTCCATCTGCCTAGCGAAGCGTGGCATAGCGGCCCGTGTAATCCATTCACCCTACGAAGTAGTGCGCTCAAGGCCTGCACAGTTCGATTCCGCTTGCCTACTCGTCCATCCTCCCTTGCGACGCAGCGCGCTCAAGGCCTGCCTAGTCTCCATCCCGCCAAGCGAAGCATTGCATAACGACATTGCATAGGAGTAGTTGATAGCTTTTATTTTATTTCCACAAACCAAATCCCTTTCGTCCGCACTCCACCTATCATTGGACTTCGATCTCAAGTCCTACCTCGACATCTAACTCCACCTTACTGTGTTCCTTTGAGATTCAATACTCGGGGATTACTCCTCGTTTTATATTACTTGAACGATCGGTACACTGCCGTTTCGTGTCGCAGTCGAGCTACCGCCTATAGCGGTGTGTGAGATTTGCGCCATCAAGTTTTTGGCGCCGTTGCCGGGGAACACAGTCGTGCGAGTTTTCTGGAGAGGGAGAACATGAGAGAGAAGCCCTTCCATTTGTAAATTGCATTTCTTTGTTTTATTTCTTTTTATTCCATTTTCCTGTTTTAATTAGGTTGCTTTAGTAATTTTTGTTAGGTGTAGTATTTTGCACAATAGCATTTTTATTTTGAATCCTATTATCTTCACACTATGTGGGCACATCTTAATTTCTGTTGCCGTTGGTGTGGAGCTACCTCCCACTCTAGTGATGAATGCCCTACGGAGAATAGTAGGCATAATTCTTATAGCCCAGCATATGGAGCAACGACTTTGTCTAATACTCCATATGGTGCGCGTAAGTCTTATGGCTACTCTGCTGAGCCTTTACCGTCTTACTTCTTTTCGGCTTCAGCACCTGCTGTGCCAAAGAAGCCCGCTAGGCAGTGCCGGTTTTGTCGGAGCACTGATCATGTCTTGAAGGACTGTGCCGTGTATCTTCACCAATTGGATGAGGATGACGAGCCGGATATCTGGATCGTCCCAACTGCTAACTCTGGCGGCACACCTTCAACATCCGGTTATGTGTCTTTGTCACCTTCATATCTTGAAGGGAATGACATGGATATGGTCACCGGATGTGCGGCTGATCTATGCACCAACATTGCTGAGCCTATTCTCCATGTGCATCCACCACCCTTAGTGGATTCGATTCGTTGTGAGGAATCGGTGCTCGACTTTTATCCGAGCACTATTCTTCCCCCTGTTATGCATACTACATTCGTCACTGACGACATTGTTGAGGATGTGTCGCGGGATGAGGCTGGCGATATATGTGTTATGCCTGCTCCTATGGAGGAGGACAACCTTCTAGGTGAAGAGGAGCTTTCCTCAACACCGGTGGAGGAAGTCCAAATCTTGGGCATGGCCACTGTCGATCCCGCTGAACCTTGCGGCATTGATGACAATGCCAACATTATTTTACTTCCCCAACCTGATGGGAGCGAGACCGGGATCACTCCTCCGATTGATGTTTATTTATGTTCTTCGTCTTCTTTATTTCTTGACCCCCTTCCTTCATCTGAGTCTGTGCAGGTTGAATCTTCACAGGTACTTCAGGAGGACTTGGAACTTTTTGCTCAAATCAATGATGAGAGCATCCTCTCATGTGAGGAGGTTTATTCCCCCTCCGTAGAGGAAGCTCAACTCATTGCCTTCGCCTCCTGCTGCCTCCCTGTTGACGGCCCCTTGCTAGGCAAGGATATTTTTGGTGAGTTGAGTGAGGATATCTCCTCCTCTTCTTACTTTCTTTTCCCTCTACCTGTGTCAAGCAGGTATTATTATTTAGGTAGAGGGGTGACTGCCTTATCCCCGTATCGGTACCAGCTACCGAAACGGATAATGGAGCAGTTACCTGTGCATTTTCTTTTTCATAGGCCCATTAGCTAGAACCTTTATGTTTTTAAATAAGTCGTGCTGGGATGACAATAATCCCAGTAGTTATCTTCCTTTTCTGCATTTTCATTTCATCTAATCATGTTTAGTTAGTTGTAGTCTATTTTAGTTTGTCTTTTTCTATTATTTTTGCGGAGCTCACCCTTGCAGGTCCTTCTTCTGGATGGCGGCTGCTGTAGTTTTTTCATGGTTTACACGCGTCTTCTGGTAAGCTCACTTGCTGAGCATCGGGTACTCTCTTTCCCTAGCTTTATTCTGAATTCTATAGTCATATTCTGCATTAGATTGTTTAGTTTAAGTCTGGGGGAGAGCAGTTTTTGTGCCCGCTCACGTGCACGATTGCATAGCATGCTAGAAGTACTTTTATTTTAGTTTATTGCAAATTGTTGTTCACTCTCTTTGCACACCACAACACACACTTGAGCGCGTACTCATCTGTTTGCTTGCTCTGTTGTGAATTTAATTCTTCTGCTTATGGGGGAAAGTCTAGGTGATGGCTTAGGACTATGTAGCAGAGTAAAATGTTGACTCCAGTAGTGCTCCTAGTCGAGTGCTCGGTTGCATAGAAATTTGTGTAGATTAGATTTCTGTTTATACTTATGGTTTTATATTTTTCTCTATTAGTGTAAATGTTGTTTACTCTACTCAAATGGTGAATCCGGTGGAATCAAATGGTAGCGTAGGGATGTGTGTAAATGATCGCTAGACTCGTATTGCTTGAGTCGGGAGAAAGGAGAATCTTCTCGGTGGCTAGAACTTGCCCCAAGCGATTCTTGAAGCATTGGCATAGGATAGTTCTAGTGCGTGAGAATGACGTAGGCCATTATTTTGGCCCGGTTGAGCTTTTTATTTCATGCCTATCATCTACCCTTGCTAGACCCTTTGTGCCTACCCCTTCCTCTTGATTCAGCCCCACTTTTATCACACCAAAGCCTAAAAGCCTAACCTAGTCGCACACCCAAGTCTGAGCTTTAGTTGTAGTTTTATTTACATTGTGGGGGGTGTTGATTGTGGTGTTTATTATGTGAATCTGTGGATATGCTCATTTGAAAATTTTGCTAAAAGAAAAAAGACAAGAAAAAGAAGATAGAAAGAAAAAAAAATGAAAAGGAAAAGAGAAAAAAGAAAAGAAAAATGAGTTTTATTGAAAAATCATGTAGAAAAATTATGTATTGGGAGTAGGCGGTGCACACACCTATGTTGCAAAAGTTCAAGTCTGGGGGTGTGATGCACTTGCATTCGATTTTGGTGCGCGGGTAGTTATATTAAAGCTCATTTGGGTTGCGTGTTATAAGCCCTCTTGTTTATCATTGTTTACCTCACCATAACCCAAGCCTCAATTAAAACCTAAAAGTCCTACCGACTCACGCTATGGACCAATCTAGTGTCGTGGAGAGAATGTGACCGGGCGAGCCTATGGTCACTGACACCGATGGATTTCGGTGGAGTTTGTCCAGCACCCCAATCTTGAGCAATGCTCATCTCAGCGCTTAGTTTACTTTCTCCGTATGCATGACCTGATGATTCACCGTTGTTCACCATTTTGAGTGGTTGTAATATGCTTTTACTCTTTTAGAAATATATAAACTGTTTGTGTATAATGAGAAATCTTCTCTACTATTTTTCTTATGCACGTGAGCATGCGACTTCGCATGGTACTCTGTATTATAATTTTAAGCCATCTACTTTTCTTTCCCCATTCGCTTAGAATTTGTTTGCTCGGGATGCGCAAACAGGTAAGTCTGGGGGTGTGATGAGTCCCAATTATATACACATATATGGACTCATCTGGGCCGATTTTCTAGTCTATGCACTGCACTTTAGCCCTATTTTAGCTCATATTTGTTATTCCATGCTATGTGCACTTCTAGGCCCGTTTTGGTGTTATTTCTTGTTTATCTTTATTTTTAGTTTTCATGCATGGTTAAGTGTCACTTTCAGTGGTTTGATTAGTGTTGTATGCTGAAGCAGGTGTCGTGCAGGTGTTTCCGGTACAATTCTGTATAGGAACACGGCGCACGATCACTGGCTCTGTTGCGCACGACCACTGGTCGTGCGCCACTGATCGTGTGCACTTAACCCATGAAAACTGAGTTCTGTTTTCCTTATCGCACGACCACTTACGATAGCGCGCACGATCAATGGTCGTGCGCCACTGGTCGTGCGAACATTGTATTTTATAATCTTTTTCCCTTGCAGGCTCCGTCCAGGCAGGCGCACGATCACAGGATGATAGTGCGCACGACCACTGGTCGTGCGCCAACGATCGTGCGCACTATTTATTCCAGCGCCTATAAATTGCCCTGCTCGCGATTTAGGTAGGGACCCCCGCATTTCTTCCGCCCGAGACCGCCGTTTTCTCGCTCCAGAGCTCCGACTTCGCCCCTCCATCGCCGCCCACCATCTGGAGGTGCTCCGGGCTTGTTCCTCACGCCAACCTTGAGCCGGAGTTTCCTCTCGGCCTCCTCCTTCATCCTAAAGCTTAAAGAGGAGATCTAGCCGCCATCTCCATCAAGCAAGAGGAAGTTAGCAACCTCTACCAGATTGTGACACGAAGAAGACGGGCTCATTGGAGAGTAGTGACAGCTCTCTCTACCCCGGACGTAGTTGCGGACCGAGCTAGGACGCGGATTGACAACCCGGTGCTTCCTACCGAGAATCCACAACGAGCCTTCAGATTCGGTCAATTTCTTGCCTTATTCTTCTCTTATTGATGTATATGTAGTTAGAGCCATTATTATGATGAAGTTGCACTCAAACTTGTTTGTATTTTTATATATTTCATGTCTATGTGAAATGCTTGTTGTTTGAGTTGCTTGAGGTGCGCCCCATTCCATCCTCCATCCCGCCGTCACGTTCGTATGCCGCACTAGCAATTGCTAGTGGCGTGCTTTGCGAAGAGGTGCTTGCGACCCTCATTCCGCCGTTCTCTCCATTCCATTCGTATGCCTACTCTTCCATCCGCCTAGCGATGCGTGGCATAGCGGCCCGTGTAATCCATTCGCCCTACGAAGCAGTGCGCTCAAGGCCTGCACAGTTCGATTCCGCTTGCCTACTCGTCCATCCGCCCTTGCGACGGAGCGCGCTCAAGGCCTGCCTAGTCTCCATCCCGCCAAGCGAAGCATTGCATAGCGGCATTGCATAGGAGTAGTTGATAGCTTTTATTTTATTATTCACAAACCAAAACCCTTTCGTCCGCACTCCACCTATCGCTGGACTTCGATCTCAAGTCCTACCTCGACATCTAACTCCACCTTACTGTGTTCCTTCGAGATTCGATACTCGGGGATTACTCCTCGTTTTATATTACTTGAACGATCGGTACACTGCCGTTTCGTGTCGCAGTCGAGCTACCGCCTGTAGCGGTGTGTGAGATTTGCGCCATCATCTTCCGGGGTAGAGGGCACATTCCCTTGATCTTCTAGGATAGAGTACCCTAGAAGGGTCTCCCCCTCAACTTGAGCATTCTCTTGGTGTGAGCCTCCAGCTGGGAGCTCCACATGGGTCACTTCATCATCTTGGGCTGAGCCCCCAAATTGGGACTCCCCCTCAACAGGCTCCCTCCTCAAGTTGGGGTCTTTTTCTTCTTCAACGACCACTTTGGAAGCAAGTTCAAGGGTTGATACAGGAGAGTTTCCTCGAGTAGATGTCACACCTTCGAATGGAGCAGTATGGTGTGGGGGTGATGGTCTGTCATCAGAACTGCTTGATGACTCTTCTATTTGCGAGGGATCTATTGGGGTTGCTTGTTTCTTTAGTTTCTTTGGAGCAGACTGGACATCAGATGATGGTTTAGGAATAGACCTATCCCATCGATCTAGCATTTTTGCATCCAGTCTCTTGAAGTAGTGTAGGGGGACTCCCATTCTCTTATACAGTACTTCACCCTGGGTGTTTTGAAGGAAGAGGGACAATATTCTTCCATAAGAGGGGGTTGTCAGGGTGCTCTTAATTCTTTGGAAGAGAAAGTCACTCCAGTTGGTCTTCTTAGAATGGATTATCTTGGCCATGACAACGAACATGTCTTTAGAAATTTTGTCATGGGACCCAGGTTTGCACAACAGAACTTTGCCAACAATGTCGGCCAACAACTTCCCCTTTTGATTAAATTCGGCTCTCTTAATAGACCCGAAGGTCTTCCCTGTGTCGCCGCACCAGGTATAGCTTGCGGACACATCCTCTTAGGTCAACTCTTCTTCTTCCTCTCCCACTTAGATTCTTAGCAGATGCAGCGCTCTCCTAGGCTTTTGGCAGATATTTTAACCTTCTTACCTCCCACCTTGGACTTGATCTGTGATTCGGTGTGGTTGATTCTTGCTTCGGCAAAGAACTCTGCTAGTTTACAGTGAAGAAGAACTGAGGGTTCGCATAGAAGATATTCAAGTCCTGATGACTCCAGCAACCCTATCAGTGACCTTATCTCATCGGAGCAGGCAATGAAACCCTCTCATTGGAGTTCACATCCTAACACTACTTCCTCTTTCTTGGGACCCATTGAGACACGGAGCGAGACGAAGCAGTACGTCATATACGAAGCGGTGGTTTGTCGAAGAAATAGCTTAGGGCAAATGAAAGAGTAATTTTCATCCTGTGCATTCACTCTATTTATAGTGGAAGTAGGTAAATGGGTGCGTACCATTTTGATTTTATCGAGGAATCGATGACTACCGCATCGAGCGGCTCTGATTTATCGAACCAACAGAATTTAAAATATTTGGACGATGTTTCTACGATACTTCTTTTGTCGTTGAAACACGTTTAGGTACACATCCTTCCTACCTAGTCCATTTGTCGTCGCGACATCTACTATGTCATCGAGATATCTTATTGTATCGACGATACAATTCTTCTTTACATGTCTGCCTAAGGCATTCTTCCGCCCTGCTTGGGAGTTATCTTTTGGCACCAACCCTGCATTAAGATTGTTAATGAGCTAATTTTACTGTTCCAGCCTATGGGCCAGAATATCCTTCTTGTCCAAGGCCCGGATTTGCTTTTGGTGGGATCTTGGACTACCTGCAAAATGAGATTACAAGCCCTTAGGTACCCAGGTAGATTTGGGTCCTAGGAAATTGTTAGCTTTAAGGGGCATGCTGGATCTAACTGCTCCAGGATATGCATAGTGATTATGAATGAGATTATTTGCATGTTTAGCATTTGTTACCCTTGGAGCAGTTGGATTGTACCAACAATCGATTGCAAAGTGCCTAGTCTTTCCACAGCACCAACATTCAAACCTGTTGTATCTTCTTCTTTGGCTGGCTGTGTGAGGATGAGTCTTTTGAGTATGAGCATAAGGATATTTGAAAGATACATATCTGTACTCATTGTGAGTGTGATGTTCACAATCATCATTCACAACTTTCCATCTGGAGTTAGTCTTCTTTAATGATCTCTACTTTTGTATAGACTTAGTAACTTCATGCATCCTTGTGATCGTCCTATCATGAGGAACTCTTGAGGTCTTTGTCATGTTTTTTTCTCCACTTCTTTGAGTCGGGCAGCAGGCATTTACCAGTGGAGGAGGGGTCTCTAGTTTGGAGAAGCTTGTAGATGACCTTCTTCTAATAGGGGTTTTGTCCTCCACACCCCTGATTTTATTACCCTTGGACTTCAGGAGACCAGCGTGATTTCTATCCTTCTTTAGAAGTACAATCTCCTTGGTTAGAGAGTAGCACAACTCCCTGCTGTCGATCAGTGCCTTCAGAGTTTTCCCAAACTTGCTTATTAGGTCAAGGTTGGAGCTTGCATTGAAGTCCTTTTTGAGTTGGTAAAACTCTGCATTCTATAGAGTAAGCTTCTCTGCCTTTTCGGAGAGATCAGAGTTTCTGGTTTGAAGAATTGAGATCTCTTCAGCTTGCTCCTTGCAGAGTATTTTGAATTTTCTGAGTTCTTCTAAAAGGCCATTATAAGGCTCGGGCAAGTCATCATTTTCTGATGAGCAAGTTTCAGATTCTGAATCTGATATGGATAGAGGGGCTCTTATACATACTTGTTCAGGTGAGACTTCAACCTGGATTTCTTCCTCTGACTCAGATAGGACAGTCAGTCCAAACTAAGTCTCCTCTTCTACATCTGACCAACTTGAGTCACTATCACTGAGAGTTTTGATCTTCGTCTCAGCTGCAGTGCTTCTAACTCTTGATGATCCTTCCATGAGAACTGCTACAGAGTTCCACATGTCCTTGGCTGTAGTGAGGAGAGCAATTTGCTGAAATGTAGAGGTATCAATTGCATCAGCTAGAATGCTCTTAGCTTCCTTGTCCAAGTTGATTAGGATGATGTCATCTTTAGTCATTTCAGATGATCTCTTGGCCAGAACATATTGCCCTTCTCGAATGGTCAGAAACATCCTTGGATTTATAGCATCCATGTAAATTTCTACCCTCACCTTCCATAAGGAAAAGTTTTCCCTGAAACAGATGGCTAGTCATGATTCCATAGCTTTGATGTGTGGACACCCACTGGTAGATCTGTTCAAGCTGTTAAGCTTTATTTGAACAACCTCGCTCTGATACAACTTGTAAGTTATTGGGTGTCGACTTATCACCTAGAGGGGGGGTGGGGGGGTGGGGGGGGGGGGTGAATAGGTATTTCAAATTGTTTGGCTCCCTCCCTTTCGGTGTTGTTGATTTCTAGTCAATCAATCTATGGATTAGAGTAGCACAACACAGAAAGAACGTAAGAACTTATAGAGGTTACTCAAGACAGGGTGTCTTGAGTAGTCCTCCCTCCCTCTGCACCTACCTAGCTGTGTGCTAGGCTCGGCAAACTCCGCCAACGTTTCTGGCCCGCAAGCCTTACAAATAGGACCTGCAAGTCCCTGCTGCCTAGGCTCGCAAGCCCCTTCACTACACCCAAGCCATCAGGCTCGACACACAGGCCCTCAAGCCCTACACAGCACAGACCCACAAGTCTTGCCTGCAGCCTAGGCCCGCAAGCCCCTTCACTGCACCCGAGCCCGCAATCTCGACACGTTTGGACCCGCAAGTCCTCTTCCCTAGCTCTCAAGCCTCACAAATCTCAAGCCCTCAAGCTTGACACTCAGATCTAAACAGATCTTACAATTTCTAGGCCCGCAAGCCTTACACGAGATTACAGTAATGAAAACTATATCTTCTGCCGGATGGAGATTGGCTTCTTGACTTGAAGAAGATGCTTCTGATTTTCAATCTGATTGGTGCAAATCTTCTTCAAGCTTTCTAACTATGCCAGATGTTGACTGGCTACCCTTTCTTGAGAGAGACGTATCAGTCAATGTGGCTTGACTGCAACTTGAAGAACTCTGATCGGGCGTTTTTGTTCTTCTTTCTTTCTATCTTCTTCACCGCAGATGTTACTGTTGAATTGCCTGGCAGAATGATAACTTTTCTCTTCTCGCTTATTTTCTAGGGAAACCATTGTTCCCTTTTATAGGACGGATGTGTCACATAATGGTCACATATGATGTCCTTTACTGTCAGACGCCCCATCCCTTAAGTGCATGCCCTGATTGGACAATCAGGCGGCGACATTAAATGCTGACAACACGTCCGGCTACTTTTGAATTTGTCTCGATGATATTTCCATTGTTACGACGACATGGATAATATCTCGACGACAAGACTTTGTCATTGCCTTGAACTAGTCTCTTCTTCAATTCTTCATCAGATATTGATATCTCGATGATGCTGGACATCACTTCTCAATTTGAGCTTAAGACAATATGAAGTCATCAAACTGATATCGGCGGGAACTCCTTGTTTGCACGATGTCCCTTCGGCCACCTTATCTTGTCGACAACATGAATGACCTCATGTCAACAGACAATACTTCAACAGCTGCTAGTCTTTAAATGACCTTCTTCAGTCTTCTCGGCGTCTTGCCTTCTTTATGACAATGTCAATTACTATCAGTCTCACTTAGCCTTTTCGACGACAAGGCTTCTTCTTGACGATATTATCAACTTTTGTCGACGATACGTCTGCTGTTGTCGACGACATGCTTGAGCCTTTTCGACGATGTTATACTTAGGCAGATTATCGAGGTACTGGACATATCATTTCATCTCTGCAAGCATGAATTGGATATGACATTAAATACAACTTGCACTTATCATTGAGCTGAGCACTTCTTCAAATCAAGAACACTGATGGGCACTATTCGCAACAACAACCGTATTCTCTTATACTCAGTGCCGTATAACCAAAGCAATGAAATGCCATCTAGCAAGAATGAACTTGAGCTATGAGTCGACTACGCAACTCGAACTATCGAGGCTTACAACCCGAAGGCAGCCACCAGTTATATAACAATAATTGGATGAAATATCGAGAATAGGATTTTTATTATATGGCAGCCCCCAAGTTAAAATTTCGGAATGGAAATATATGTATATAGTTAATAGAACCATATGTGAATAAAGCTGCCCCCAAGGGAAAGAAACAACCCAAATAGCACTATAACAGCAGCCTCACTAAAACCCCTATAAAGCAGCCAAAACATAATCCCGATAGGTCTAGGATTATGCATAGAGCAGCCTAGGGTCGGGTATAACAGCCCCCTTATAAAAAAAATTATATATATATAGCAGCCCCCTAAACAAGAAAAGGAGAATCATATATATAGCAGCCCCCTCAACAAGGAGAGGAGAAATGTATGAATAAAAGCCCCCCCCCCCCCCCCCCCCCCCCCACAACAAGGAGATTATATATATATATATATATATATATATATATATATATATATATATATATCAACCCTAAACAGAATGCATAACAGCACCCCAAATTAAATTATATATATGTAGCCCCCCTCAACAAATCAGAACATAGGTAAGGCAGCCCCCCAATTAGATAATATAACAGCAGCCCCCAATTAGAGTGTATAAAAAAGGCAGCCCCAAATCAAAATATATAACAGCATCCCCCAAATTAGACTATTATATAAGAAACAGCCCCAAACAGATTTTATAACAGCAGCCCCCCAATCAGGTTGTATAACAACAGCCCCCTCAATCAGGTTTTATAACAGTAGCCTCCCTATTAGACAAATAATAAGGCAGCCTCAAGGGAACATATAACAGCAGCCCCCTCAACAAGAATTAGAAAAAAAACGAAATGACTATAAGCAACTGCCATGTTATAACCAGCACAAAGAAGACGAATCATAAGCCCTCTCAAACAAAGAATGAAGGGGGAAGGAGAGGATGCAGTTTTCTTGACTGAATCGGGAGCTGACACCACTCGCCGAAGCGGAAACCACGGCCGAGAGGCCTCACCACCACTGCCGAAGCCAACAAGGATCCTATGCAACCCCGCTCCGGCGACGAAACAAGCCCCCGAAGATCTTGAACCACCCTATACCGACGGCTTCGGCGCCTTGCGACACCCGCCGACTGAAATCCTAACTTCCCACATAGGGCAAGAGGGGTACGGGAAGAGGAGAAGAAAGAAAAAATCGATGATGCTCTTTTTATTCTCTTCTATATACATATATATATGTGTATGTGCATATATTTATATATATATATTTACATATATACATACATGTATATATATACATATTTTTTCTTTTTGGAATGATAAAAAAAACCTATACGCACATATACATAATATCATAGCATCAAACTCCCCGGACGGCGACGAACATGAAACGGTAACGCCCTCCCGCATTAGTACCACGCAACGGTAACTTTCATATTTAAACTATCAACATTACCATAACTCTACTTAGAAGACTATAAGGAAATTCTGGGGCGTTACAGGGGGAGTTTGAGGCAAAGGAACCCACACTCTAGCGATATTTGGAGAATGTCAAGGGTATCATTGATGCGATTACGGCAAGTGCACCGGTCGTTTAAGTAGTAAAATTGGGAGAGACTCCCCGAATATCATTCTCAGAGGACTGCAAGTTGGGTTGTATGAATTCTTGTTAGGGAATTACTTATATAGAATCTTATGTAATTAATAAAAAGTGGGGTTTTGATTTTTGGTTTTCCTAGATTAGCAACAGTGAAAGAAAATGCAGGCCTAGAGTTCCGCTTCTCTTGTCGCGATGGAATGCAGGCTGCGATGTCGTGCTTTGGTGAGCGGGTGGACGAGAAGGCTAGGGGGTGGATGTTTTGTAACCAGCGGAATGAGGGTCCTAGGCACCATGTCACAACCCGCATTTTCTACGAATTTAGGAATATCAGAGTAAGATAAAAGACGCGTCATGATGCCACGTCATGCAGGAGACAACTGCAGACGCTCAGGCGGTAACCTATTACTTATTTAATAAAAACATGTTTACATGATTGGTCACCATTTGAAATCATTTATTAGAGTTTGGGGGAAAGAACTGTGTCTCTCCGTTTGTGGATCAACTAGTCCACCGAGAAAATATATGTAATTGCAGCGGAACGTACTTGATTTAGTTCACTTAAGGTCCTAAATGCACGTGATGGTAGGACATAAAGTAAATGATATGCACATATCTAGGCGTAGTATAAGTATAGAAAATATCTTTTAGGCGACTTTAAAGATAAGGATTTCAGTTAAAAGGTGTGCAATGAGGATGAAATAAAAACCATTTTATAACAATAATGCACCTAGACATAAATAATTCCCAGATAGCAAGATACAAAAGATCTAAAAGTAGTGGCATTTAACTGCCAAGTAAGCTATAAAGTATCAAAAGGGCACAACGGGCGTCAACAACCTGACACTAACCCGTTGGCTCCACACTAGCATGTCTTAACACAAGAAGAAACTAACAACAACTACCTCGCAGCAGCGGGGTAAAACAACAACTTAAACTCCCGAAGACTCTGAGCTACACTGCTAGCCGCTACGGCTCAGAACCCGAGGCATTCAATAGAACAAGAAAGACAGAGAACATGACTTCTCGAGAATTAAAGGAAGGAACAGGAGCTTCTCGAGAAATCCAAGGACAGGGTCATATATTTCTCGAGAAATCCCAAACAGAGGTTATGATTTCTTGAGAAATCCCAAGGACAGGGACTATGATTTCTCGAGAAATCCCAAGGGCAGGGTCAATCATTTCTCGAGAAATCCCAAACAGAGATGATGATTTCTCGAGAAATCCCAAGGACAGGACTATGATTTCTCGAGAATTTGAAGGAAGGGATCAAGGGGGGTTCGAGATCAAAACAACATGACCAGAAAAATCACACGCCAAGACACAGCAAGAACACATAACCATAGAAAAATAGTACTTTAAGAAAACAACTAGAAGGAGGGGATAACCACTTGCCTTAAACCTTGCAAGCTCGAAGTTCTCCGCTCCAAAAGCTATGGATCGGCCAAGAACTCACCCGAGCACGAAATCCTGAAACCTTTCGGATCGAAGAGAGGAATTAGGTCACTACCTCGAACTCCAAAAATTCCACGAAACGGGAAAAGATTACCACTAGAATGAAGATCTCGCTGAGAGCTTTCAAAATCTACTCTCCAAACGCGATTCTGACTAAACAGCCCTAGAAATCACCGGCCGGAAGCTCCACGACACGCCGCTCTCGCTCTCTCGCCCGATAGAACTCTTTGTCGGCCGAAAGGGGAAGGAGATGAAAAGATACAACCTAAGCTTAATGTATATATATTAATCCTCCAGGAGTTCGTCGAACTCATCCTGCAGTTCGTCGAACGCAGCTAGCCTGCAGTTCGTCGAACGCAGCTAGCCTGCAGTTCGTCGAACGCAGCTAGCCTGCAGTTCGTCGAACGGAGCTAGCCTGCAGTTCGTCGAACGCAGCTAGCCTGCAGTTCGTCGAACGCAGCTAGCCTGCAGTTCGTCGAACGCAGCTAGCCTGCATTTCCTCGAACGCAGCTAGCCTGCAGTTCGTCGAACGCAGCCTATGAATTCATGCAAAGATTAAACTCAAAATTACATAAATAATCTCCCATTCTATTTAAACCACGACGGCGACTAAATCACCTCGGACTTCTACGAAATTCGCTCCTAAATTGAAATTCGGCGCTACAAATCCAACAGCGAAGTCAGAATTCAATTCCGACGGGCCAAACTCGGGATAAAGCCTCCCGAAGCTAAGATCTTAATAACTACACAAAATCTTCTCTATAGCACGAAACGACGTGAAGTCTCGCACGCTCGATCTAAATTACGCACTTTAATTGAGCTAAGGCCCAAAACTAAACCTGACGAGCTGACGTAACGCCCTTACGCCAAAATTATGCCACAACGGCCATGAAAATAATTAATGAAAAACAGGGGCGTTACAGTCACTCCCCCTAAAAAGAAGTTTCATCACGAAACTTGAAATCCAAAGATCAAGAAAGATACATAATCAAATCCAAAGGTTACCTGTCAAAAGATTTACCCGAAATCTAAGAGAAGAGGCTAGGATGAGTCTCTCTCATGGCATACTCCCGCTCCCATGTTGCGCTTTCGACACCCTGATTCTTCCAAAGAACCTTAACCATCGGGATCTTCTTCCTCCACAACACACGCTCCTTAGTCTCCAAGATTCGGACAGGCTCTTCAACATACAAAAGATTGGGCTGCAGTATGGGCACTGAATCAAGAACATGCCGACCACTACACAAACACTTCCTCAGCTGGCTCACATGAAACAAATCATGAACATTAGGGAAGGAAGCAGGCAAATTCAATCTATAAGTTGATGCTCCGATGCGCTCAACAATCTGGAAAGAACCCAAATACCGGGGATCCAACTTGTTGTTCCTTCCAAATCTCTTAACGCCTGGCATCGGAGAAAGTTTCAAGAACACCAAGTCCCCAACAGCAAACTCTAGATCCACCCTTCTCTGACTAGGATACTACTCATACCGCTCCTTAGCAATACGAAGCTTCTCGAAAATATGAGTCACGACAATGCTCATCTCTTCCAAAGCCTCTGGGCCTAACTACGATCTCTCACCAACCTCGGCCTACAACAAGGGAGTTCGGCAATGCCTCCCACACAAAGCCTCAAAGGGGGCCATCTGTAGGCTTTCCTGATAACTATTATTATAGGCAAATTCCATCAACCCAAGACGCTTATCCCAAGCTCCACCATGATCTAGAATATAGCACCTTATCATATCTTCCAAAATTTGATTTACTGTTTCTATCTGACCATTGGTCTGAGGATGGTAAGAGGTAGAGTACCTAAGGTCAGTGCCCAAAGCTCCCTGCAAACTCCGCCAGAAACGAGTCATATACCTAGAATCTCGGTCTGACACAATGCTCACGGGCACACCATGCAATCTGATGACTTCATTCAAATAAAGTTCTGCTATTTTCTCCATAGAATAGCCGGTCCAAAAAGGCACAAAGTGAGCACACTTTATCAATCTGTCAAGTATGACCCACACAGAATCATGTCCTCTGGGAGACCTCGGCAAACCGGTAATGAAGTCCATTGAAATACTCTCCCACTTCCAGCTTGGAACATCCAATGGGTTCAACTTACCTATAGGCCTCTTATGGTCTGCTTCAGGTCTTTGTACATTTTTGTGGAACCAGGATGATAGGAAACACTAGAGTCATGCGCTTCACTACAGATCTTTGCCTGAATATCATCCAACGTGGGGATACATTACCTACCTCAGTACTTCAAAGTATCTTTATCATCAATCAAAAAATCTGGTAATTCCCCTTTCTCAGTGCTGCTGCGAAGATGCTGCAAGTCACGATCTTCCTTCTGATGCAATCTTATGAGGGTAATCCAAGAAGGCTCATCAGCCTCTGAGCTTGAAGGCGCGGCACAACTACCGACCGAGATATCCATCAACATAAACTCCTCTACCAAGGACAGCACGGAGAGATTGAAGATATGCGTGGTCTTTCTGCTCAGGGCATCGGCCACCACATTAGCCTTACACTGATGATACAGGATATCAACATCATAATCCGCAATAAACTCCAACCATCTACGCTGGCGCAAATTCAGCTCTTTCTGGGTGAAGACATATTTTAGACTCTTGTTGTACGACCCTCATATTCTCCGAGTCGGTGTGGCCCGATGCAGAGAAGGTCGTGGTAGAGAGATTGGCCGTGACACAGAAGGTTGACTAGACAAAGGTAGCCGAGACCGAGAAAGAGAAGACCTAGGGGGAACACTTCCCACTTGGGTGAGTGGACCCTATGTCCACTCACCCAAGTGGAGGGGCGAGTGAACCATAGGTACACTCGCCTGAAGTTGGGGGGCGAGTGGACCTATGGTCCACTCTCCCCAGGCATGTGGGTGAGTGGACCATAGGTCCACTCTTCCCGGGCAACTGGGAGAGTGGACCTATGGTCCACTCGCCCGGTTAGATGTGTGGACCATGAGGTCCACTCGCCCAGTTCTGGTGGTGGATCTTGGTCCACTCACCCGACCCCCGGCAATGGGGAGAGTGGACGTCTCAACCTCCATTCGCCCCCCTTCCTGTGTTGGTCGTTCAGGTTCGTGGTTGAGCTGCGGATAGTATATTTTGGGCTATCCGCAGCCCAATTTTGTGAAGTCTATAAATAGACCCCCATGGGCGCCTTGGGAAGGGTTGTTGGTACCCCCCCCCTCCCTCGCATGTGTGTTATGAGAAAGCACTACCCATCCCCTCCCCCTGTCATTGAAGGTGGACGGTGAGGTGATCCTTACTGCCCTCCAATGTGCCCAGGCTCAGCATTGGCTTGGGAGGGGAAGTTCCTTGTGAGCTTCCAGGTATGTGGTGAGACCTCCACGCTGCAGCTTAAGGGGTCTGTTTGTGGACTTTGGAGTTTTTCAAGCGAAAGGTTCTTTGGTTCTTAGTGACTGGTCAAGGGTCTCGCTCAGGTCATGTAAGGGTTGGTTGCATCTCCCTTTCGAACGTCAAAACTGGTTCTCTGGTTTAAACATTCTGGTGCGGTGAGCGTGGAAGCAGCTAATTCGGAAAGACCTGAGCAAGTCTCATGGATGGAAGCGATGAGATTGGGGACTCGCCCCTAACCAGCGAGTACGTGAAGAAGGGTGATTTTGACGAGTTCAGGAAGTCGATCCTGGAGCTCTTGCGGGTCGCACTCCCCCCTCACGGTGAGTGCTCGACACCACCCACACCCGTTCTTGCCTTGCAATCTCCGATGGAGGCGGAGCAAGCGCATTGACAAGGGAAATAGTTGACCATAGGGGAAGGCTCAGGTCTTCAAGCAAGAGTGCTCTTCAACAGCTCTCCGGGGACCGGCTTCCCCAGTAGGGAGGCAGAGATAAGGCTTTCGACTCGCCAGGGAGGATGGGGAAGTCCCTTCTACGAGCTGATCATCTCAGCTCCCATTACAGATGGGTTCAGCGAGCCTGACATGTCTTACTACGCAGGGGAGGACGACCCTGTTCAGCATCTGCAGTGGTTCGAAGACATAGCCTCGATCAGGCAAATGTCGGATGCCTTTAAATGCAGACTCTTCACGGTCACGTTTAGGGGGAAGGCGAGAGACGGGTTCCACCAACTCCCAGCGTGAACCATCTACGGCTTCGAGGACCTGCGCTGAAGTTTCTTGCTAAGGTTCTCCACTTCAAAGAAGAGGAGGAAGGGGGCGGATGCCCTGTTCTTGGTTCGACAAAGGCTATGGGAGACGTTGGGGATTTACGTGGATAGATTTGAGGAGGAAGTCCTCCTTGTCATTGAGGTGCCTGGGAATACCCTACAACTGGCTTTCAACCTCGGCTTACAGCAGGGGCTGTTCCGGATGAGCTTGACTCGGGACCCACCACTGTCTTTCGAAGAGCTGATGGAGTGCTCTGCTCGAGAAATTGAGTGTGAGGACACAAACTAGGAGCTTATGGCAAGGTTGGACAAGGATGAGAAAGAGGAGAAGGAGGAGAATAAATAGCAAGGAGGGAATAAGAAGGAGGAAGCGAGAAGTCAGGGTGACCAGGGACCCCCCGTTGGGCAGGAGCAAGGCTGGGGGTTTCAACAACCAGTCGCTCGACTGACCTGGAGGACGCCAGGAGGACTCCCTCAAGGCCCAGGAAGAGTCCATTTCCAAGGGAGAGGAAACTTATAGGAGGAATAAGGACAATTCAACCCAGCAGTGTGGCAGCTGGACCCAAGGCCATTGCAACCCCAACCCCTGCAGGCCATGATGATTGGCCAAAAAAGAGGAAATAAGTAGAGGGGTCGCGCAGGGAAGGATGCAAGGATGATGGCATTGCAGTACAGTGACTTCCATCAGTATGAGGGCCACGCGACATCCACAGGCCCAGAGTTTCTGGATGTAAGGGAAGGATGAAGAACAACGACAGAGAGGAGACAACTCCACCTAGAAGGACTAGGAGGAAGCTGAGGCAATGGAGGAAGTGATGAAGGATACGACCAAGGTGCATGTGGTAGAGTAAGTGCAAGGAAGCGCATTGTAATGGTATGTAATCTATTTATAATATATCGAAAGTTTTTAAAGATAGCATCTAGGTCGAGTCCTCAACTGGAGACCACTCGCTCGGGCTTGTTGATGCCGGTCGTAGGGAGGCTCATCGGGTAGATTCATTTTAGGTTGAGTCCTCGACTGGAGACTACTCGCCCGGGCTTGTTGATGCCGGTCGCTGGGAGGCTCATCGGGTAGATTCATTTTAGGTCGAGTCCTCGACTGGAGACCACTCGCCCGGGCTTGTTGATGCAGGTCGCTGGGAGGCTCATCGGGTAGATTTGTTTTAGGTCGAGTCCTCGACTGGAGACCACTCGCCTGGCTTGTTGATGCCGGTCGCTGGGAGGCTCTTCGGGTAGATTCGTTTTAGGTCGAGTCCTCGACTGGAGACCACTCGCCCGGGCTTGTTGATTCCGGTCGCTGGGAGGCTAGTCTGGTAGATTTGTTTTAGGTCGAGTCCTCGACTGGAGACCACTCTTCCGGGCTTGTTGATGCTGGTCGCTGGGAGGCTCATCGTGTAGATTCATTGTAGGTTGAGTCCTTGACTGGAGACCACTCTCCCAGGCTTGTTGATGCCGATCGCTGGGAGGCTCGTTGGGTGGATTCCTTTTAGGTCGAGTCCTCGACTGGAAACCACTCATCCAGGCTTGTTGATGTCGGTCGCTAGGAGGCTCGTTGGGTAGATTCATTTGGGTTGGTAAGGCTCCAAGAAGAGAAGCAGGTCTGAGGATATGTTGAGTTCCTTTGCCTCCGGGTGAAGGTAAGCACCTAGGACGCGAACGGGTACTTCCGCCTCCAATCGGTAAGATCCCCGACTAGAGACCATTCACCGGGCTCAGTCATGCCGACTAATGGGAGACTCATCGGGTCGACTCGCTACGGGCAAGACCTCAGAAAGGGTAATTGGTTTGGTAAGATGGATGAGTTCCTCCACCTCCATGTGAGATCGGCTCCCTGTTAGGTGTGGAATTTCCTCCACCACCAGGTGAGCTCGGCTCCCTATTATGTGTTGAGTTCCTCCACCTCTAGGTGAGCTCGTCAAATAGGTGGGTTGGACTTTCTTTCTGAGCTTAAGACAAGCTCAAAAAGAGCGGGGATTGTGTACAACCCTCATATTCTCCCAGTCGGTGTGGCCCGATGCAGAGAGGGTCGTGGTAGAGAGATTGGCCATGACGCAGAAGGTTGACTAGCCAAAGCTAGCCGAGACCGAGAAATAGAAGACCTGGGGGGGGGGGGGGGGGGGGGGGGGGGGGGGAAAACTTCCCACTTGGGCGAGTGGACCCTAAGTCCACTCACCCAAGGCTCCGGGCGAGTGGAACTAAGGTCCATTCGCCCGAGTGGAGGGGCGAGTGGACCATAGTTCCACTCGCCGGAGTGGAGGGGCGAGTGGACCATTGGTCCACTCGCCCGAAGTGGGGGGGGGGGGGGGGGGGGGGGGTGAGTGGACCTATGGTCCACTCGCCCCAGGCATATGGGCGAGTTGACCATAGGTCCACTCGCCCCAGGAAACTGGGCGAGTCCACTCGGCCCGGGAAACTGGGCTAGTGGACCTATGGTCCACTCGCCCAGTTAGCTGAGTGGACCATGAGGTCCACTCGCCCAGTTCGGGTGGTGGATCTTGGTCCACTCACCTGACCCCCCGGCAATGGGGAGAGTGGACATCTCAACCCAATTTTGGGTTGAGCTGCAGATAGTGGGCTATCCGCAACCCAATTTTGGGAAGTCTATAAATAGACCCCCATGGGCTCCTTGGGAAGGGTTGTTGGTACCCCCCCCCCCCCCCTCCCTCGTGTGTGTGTGTGTTATGAGCAAGCACTACCTATCCCCTCCCTCCTATCATTGAAGGTGGACAGTGAGGTGATCCTTAGTGCCCTCCAAGGTGCCCAGGCTCAGCATTGGCTTGGGAGGGGAAGTTCTTTGTGAGATTCTGGGTATGTGGTGGGACCTCCACGCTGCAGCTTAAGAGGTCCGTTTGTGGACTTAGGAGTTTTTCAAGGGCAAGGTTCTTCGGTTCCTAGTGACTGGTCAAGGGTCTCGCTCGGGTCTTGTAAGGGTTGGATGCATCTCCCATTCGAACGTCGAAACCGGTTCTCTGGTTTCAACACTTGTGATCCGTATAAATATTGCATGGCACTCCATAAAGAAGGAGTCTCCAAATATTTAAAGCATAAATCACTGCCGCAAATTCTAAGTCATGCGTAGGGTAATTCTTTTCATGAACTTTCAATTGTCTAAACCCTTAGGCAATCACCTTTCCTTCTTGCATCAAAACACACCCTATTCCAATGTGAGATGCGTCCACATAAACAACGTACTCTATTCCTTCGATCGGCAAGGCCAACACAGGGGCACAGCACAAACGCCTCTTTAATTCCTGAAAGGCTTCTTCGCAGTTATTGCTCCAAATAAAAGCTGTATTCTTCTGGGTAAGCTTAGTTAAAGGTGCCGACAACACTGAGAAGCCTTGAACAAACCTCTTGTAGTACCCAGCCAACCCTAATAAACTCCTTATGAAAGTGAGGTTAGATCTTAAAGTTACTCTAGAGGGGGAGTGAATATAGTGTTAAAAAGTTTTTCACTTATTTTTAAAGCGGAATTAAAATAGTGATACTTATATGTGTATTGAGTGAGTTATAAAACAAATAAAAACAAATCACAGCACACAACACAGCACACAGAAAATCACAACACAGAGGACACAAGGATTTTATAGTAGTTCCACAATAAACCTAGGTACGTCTACTCTTATACCACCCTTGGTAGGATTCCACTAGGTTTTTGATCAGGTGCCCTATCACCAATGGATTTTTGATCAGGTGTCCAAACACCAAGGAGCTTTTGATCAGGTTCTCTAACCAAACCACAGGTTTTTGTTCAGGTGCCCTTCCACCAAGGGGTTAACTTTTGAAGGGAGTTTTAACCCCGCACAGAATGGGATAAAGAGGGTTTAGATGTTCTTCTCTGTCAATAATCTGAGAGAAGACTCTAGTGGAATGTTGTTGTAAAGCTCCCCCTGTCTATTTCAAAATGCTTGACAACTTGAGGATGGAGCTTTCACTTGAAATAGTTTTCTTCCTTGATAACTGATTAATCTGAGAGACAAAATGTATCTCAGATTGTTTGTTGCTCTTTTGAAGATCTGAACTTGCAGCAGAAACTGAGATAATATTTGTTGATGTTGTTCTCCGAGATTGAGGTGCTGCTTGACGAAGATGAAGAACTTAAATCTTTTTCTATATTCTTCCTGTTACTTTTCTCGACAGCTTTCTTCTTCTATTTTCATTTCTTGTTGTTCTATTCACTCGACAGTATTCTGATGTTATTCTATATCTTGCTGTAATGAAAAATAATAATGTATATCTTCTTCCTTATTTTGTTTTGATAATCTCTGACTGATTTGAAATTCAAATCCCTTGATTTAAGGAATAAAATATTCTGAATAGATAGCCTAGGAACTGTAAATCTGACAAGCTTTATTTCTTTTCCTTTTCCATCAAAGCACCCTTTTCCAGCAAATGTCAACGACTATTTTTGAAATAGAATAATACTAAAAGGAAATATAATATCCTAACTTATATGTAAGAATAGATCCGTTGCTGATAAGAGATCTGAGTTTAGAGAATGAAATATAAATAATTTGTCTAAAATACTGAACTGAATAGAAATTCATCGATCTGAATATCTTTCATCGAACACAATCTGGAGTTCGTCGATCTCAAGCTGGAAGTCGTCGAACAGAAGAATAATATCTGATAAGTTAGCTGGAATATTTAATTCGTTGAGCTGAGAAGATCTTTCATCGATCTGAACCAATTCGTCGACCGCTGAGACTTGGTCGAACGCTGAGACTTGGTCAACCACTGAGACTTGGTCAACTGCTGAGACGAGGTTTATCGATCGCTGAGACGAGGTTCAACAACCGCTGAGATGAGATTTCGTCAACCGCTGAGACGAGTTTCATCAACCACTGAGACGAGGTTCAAGAACCGCTGAGATGAGCTTTCGTCAACCGCTGAGAGCATTTTGTCGAAAGCTGAGAGGATGTCGAACGCAGAACCTTGGCAAGTTCGTCGAACACAGGAGCATGCCATTCGTCGAACGCAGGATTGAGTTCATCGAACGCAGTGTGGAGTTCGTCGAACGCAGAAAACTTATCTTTTTCTTAGATCTATCAGCCTAAAACATTGACCCTTAAGACTATACATTGGGGTCAACTTAGTCCTAATAAACAGATAGTGATCATAGCCCAAATCAGTAATAGGGTTGTTCCAACAATCTCCCCCTATTTGGGTTAGGACACTATTTGACAAAATTTGAATAACAGAACAAACAACAAAACAACAGAGCATATATATATGATAGATTTTAAATATTTCATCAAATATAAAATATGATACTCTAAGTTTTGAAATTTTTACATTGAAAATAAAACTAATAAAAACAAATAAATAGAACCTTTGACTTTCTCTGAATTCTGACATTGCCTTCAACTTTATGAATTTGATTGTCTGAACTGTATCTGCTCTATCTGAATTTGATGTCTGAGATGTATCTGTTATTTTTCAGCTTTCTGAATTTGTTGATCTGAACTTTAGCTTTATAATCTGAATCTGCTTTGCTACCAATCTGTCATATTGAATCTGAAACAAAACTAAAACTACAAACTGCTATGAGCTTCTTCATCAACTGAATGATTTTTGCTTCTTCATACAGCTTTTCCTCTTGAGACTTGAGCATCTTCATAAAACAACTCCCCCTATCATAAAGGAGTTTCTTCAAAAATAACTCCCCATGTTAAAAGGAAAGTATCTCCCCCTAACAAAAAGGAGCTTCTTCAAGAACTGATTAACATGCTTCTTCAAGACATCTCCCCCTTCCTAGTTTCAGGAAGGCCTGAAGCTAGGCCCCTAGAAGAAGGGACATTTGAGGAGGTAGGGAAGGATGCAATCTTTATATTTCTATTATTCCTGCAAAATAAAATAGAGATCAAGTGCAAAGGAACTGGAAAGAGAAGCAGTTTCTGTAGGCCTTCAGTTAAAATAAAATAAAAGATTTGATTATTATGAAGGATTAAATTCAGAAACAAAAGCTTCATCAAAACTGCGTTTGACAAAAAATAAATTTTTGTTGATCTCGGTTCGACGATCTAGATGACTTCGTCGATCTCCGTTCGACGAACGACTCAATTTTGTCGATCTCAGTTCGATGAAGAGATGGGATAAGTAGAAAATTTAATTTTTAGCAGATTGAATCTCCATCTATCATTCCTAGCTGATTTATAAAGAAGATATGTTTCTTTTCATCCAATGGTTTGGTCAAAATATCAGCCCTTTGCAAATCAGTAGAAATAAATTGTAGGCAAATTTTATTTTTATCCACATTATCTCTTATAAAGTGGTGCCTAATTTCTATGTGTTTAGTCCTACTATGGAGAACTGGATTTTGTGTTATAGATATTGCACTAGTATTGTCACAAAATATAATTGAATTATTTAGATTGATACCATAGTCTAGGAGCTGATTTTGTATCCACAATATCTGTGAGCAGCAACTCCCTGCAGCTATGTATTCAGCTTCAGCTGTTGATGTAGACACAAATGTTTGTTTCTTACAAAACCAAGACACAAGCCTATCACCAAGAAACTGACAAGTTCCTGATGTGCTTTTCCTGTCTACTCTGCATCCAGCATAATCAGAATATGAGAATCCAGTTAATTCAAATTCTGATGCTGTTGGATACCAAAGTCCTAGATTTTGACAATCCTTTATATATCTCAAAATTCTTTTAAATAAAATTAGGTGAGATTCTTTGGGGTTAACTTGGAACCTAGCACAAATATAGGTAGCAAACATTATATCAGGCCTACTTGCTGTTAAATAAAGTAATAAGCCAACAATTGCTCTATATACTTTCTGATCAACAGGTTTCCCTAATTCATTAGTATCAACAACATCATTGGAGGGCATGGGTGTTTTCATGGTGGAAGCATCAGACATACCAAACTTTTTCACTAATTCCTTAGCATACTTGGATTGTGATATCAATATGCCATTTGGAGTTTGCTTCACTTGAAGACCATGGAAGTATGATAACTCACCCATACTACTCATTTCAAATTTAGATTGCATTAGGTTAGAGAACCTTTTGCATAGATTTGAATCAGTAGAGCCAAATATGATATCATCTACATATATTTGGACTAGTAAAGTTTGATTTTTATATATGTATCCTGAAAAATAAAGTTTTATCAACTATGCCTCTATAGAAATTGTTCTCCAATAGAAAATTAGCTAAGGTCTCATACCATGCTCTGGGAGCTTGCTTGAGACCATAGAGATCTTTATTAAGCTTAAATATAGAAGAGGAGTGAGTTGGAGAGATGAAACCTGGTGGTTGTTCCACATAGACTTCTTCATTGATGTCTCCATTAAGAAATGCACTCTTCACACCCATCTAGTATACTTTGAATTTCTTGAATGCAGTAAAGGCAAGAAAAATCCTGATAGCTTCAAGTATTGCAACAGGAGCAAATGTCTGATCATAGTAAATTCCATCTTCCTGTGAATATCCTTGGGCTACCAATCTTGCTTTGTTTCTGACTATGTTGCCTTGATAATCTAGCTTGTTCCTGAAGACCCACTTGGTGCCAATAACTGGGTGGCCTTTTGGTCTTAGAACCAAATCCCATACCTTGTTCCTTTCAAATTGATTGAGCTCCTCTTGCATTGCAAGAATCCAGTTTGGATCTTGTTCTACAACTTGAATAGATTGAGGTTCAATCTGGGATAGGAAACATGTGTGCATCTGATTTTGGTGTAATTGATGCCTTGTTTGAACACCTGCTGAGATTTCTCCAATGATTTGGGATATTGGATGATCTCAAACTGTGATGTGATCAACAGTTGGAGTTGGTTCAGCAATGGTTTCCACTTGAGGGACTTGTTCAGCTGTCATTTGATTTGAATTATCAGCATGATCTGGATTATCTTTCTCTTCACTGTCTTCAATTATTTCAGTTGATGGAAGTAGAGAATCATTATTTTGTAGATCTAATCCATTAAGCTCTTCACATAGAGCTGGTACCTGCAATGTATCTTTGGTAGAGGTGGTATTCCTCTCCTCAATTAACATGTTAGTTTCATCAAAAGATACATGCATGGACTCTTCTATCTTAAGAGTAGATTTGTTGTAAACTCTATATGCTTTACTAGAAAGAGAATATCCAAGGAATATTCCTTCAGCAACTTTTTCTTCAAACTTCCTTAGATACTTCTTGTCATTGTTATGCACATAGAATTTACATCCAAATATCTTAAAATAGTTAAACTTAGGCTTTTATTCTTAAGTAATTCATAGGGAGTTTTACCCTTAAGCTTATGTATCAGTCTTCTGTTCAACACATAA
This sequence comes from Dactylorhiza incarnata, assembly GCA_033032865.1. Classification (NCBI taxonomy): domain Eukaryota; kingdom Viridiplantae; phylum Streptophyta; class Magnoliopsida; order Asparagales; family Orchidaceae; genus Dactylorhiza; species Dactylorhiza incarnata. Next base: position 729,086 of record JAWHQI010000429.1, on the reverse strand, counting down.
TTTGCTGTGTTCACTGCCTCTGCCCAAAAAGAGAGTGGCAATTGAGCATCAACAAGCAATGTAGTTGCTGATTCAATAAGTGTTCTATTTTTCCTTTCAGCAACCCCATTTTGTTGAGGAGTTCTAGGAGCATAGAAACACTGCATGATCCCTTCTTTTCCATAGAATACTCTCATCAGAAGAGATTCAAACTCAGTGCCATGATCACTTCTGATCAATGCAACTAGAGTAGAGTGCTTAATCTTGATGGACCTGAGAAAGTCTGTCAGAACATTGAAGGTGTCAGACTTGTTCCTAAGAAAGAACACCCAAGTGAATCTTGAGAAGTCATCTACAATAACTAGAGAATAATGCTTCCCTCCTAGACTTTGTATTGCAGTGGGTACAAAGAGATCCAAATGTATTAAATACAAAATCCTAGGTGAATCACTCTTGGATAAAGATTTAAAACTACTCTTGGTCTGCTTACCTAATTGACAAACCCTGCAGAGTCCTTCCTTCATGTATGAACCAGAAGTAAATGCTCTAACAAGATTGTCCTTAGAAAGCTTAGATATAGTTCTGAGGTTAATATGTCCTAGCCTTTTATGCCATAATTCATTTGTTTTACTTATAGAATTAAATAAGCAAATATCTGAGTTGGCAGAGTCAAAATTGACTAAGAAAATATTTCCATGTCTAATACCAGATAATACATTTATGTTTTTATTATTGGTAATAAGAAACAAGGAATGGTTAAAGGTTACCTGGTAACCTTCATCACATAACTGGCTTATGCTGATGAGGTTGTGCTTCAGACCATTGACATAAGCAACCTCCTTGAAGGTAACTGCTCCAACTTTGATCTTCCCATATACTTTGGTTTGTCCACAGTTGGAGTCTCCAAAGATCACCTTGGGTCCAAGCTTTGCCTTGTAGTTGCTCAGGTTGGCCTTGTTTCCTGTCATGTGCTTTGAACACCCACTATCCAAATATCATTGCTCATTTAATTTTGGATAGCCCTGTACCTGCACAACAGAAAAAATAAACTAGTTGTTTTTGACCCAGACTACCTTGGGTCCTTTTGTATTACCACAAAACTCTGAAATAAAAGAAATTTCAGGCTGATCCTTATAACCTTGTGGATGATATCTCCTTGGAGGAATTATCCATTAAGTGAAAGGATTTTTAGTATGTGAAGAATAAGAATTCTGTAGATTTTCTATATGTTTTCTGTTCGAACGAACTGGGATGAGTTCGTCGATCGCCGTTCGATGAAGTGAAGTGCTTTCGTCGAGCGTCATTCAAATAATAACTATACTGGAAATCTGTCTTCAGAGTTCATCGATCTCCGTTCGACGAAGTGAATTCATTTTGTCGAGCTCCGTTCGACGAATTCTGCTGAATTCCTTTATTCTTGACAGCCTTGCTTGAAATGTTTTTATTTACATCTACAACCTCTTTGCTCTTGACAGAGATGAACTTTACTGGTGTAGAAAGTATGTTCTTCTTAATCAGATGTGGCTCACTTGATGATGCATCCAAGCCTAGTTTGCCACTTAATCTGGCATTTACTGTGCTTGTGATGTCCATCAGTTTGATACTTCTCCCATTTAGGGATTCTTCAAATTTCTTAGCCTCAGATAGTTTGTTCTCAATGAGAATAATATGTTCTCTGGAGGCAGCCAAATCATTCTTAAGATTAGCATTTTCTTCACTTAGTTGGTTCATTTTAGACAACTTATTTCTGAGAGAGATTATTTCCTTCTCAGATTTGATTAAGTCTAAGCAAAGAAATTTGAATTCATCTTTGAATTCAATTGAATTAAAATCAAAGTTTAAGATTACCTAATCACTATCTGCTTCTGATTCTTCTTCATCTGAGTTGTTTGCTGAGGCATTGATATCCATCATGCAGAAATTTCTTTCTTCTTCATTATCTTCATCATCAGAAGAGCTGGATGAAGATGCAAGTTCTGACTCACTGCTTGAGTCATAGACAGCCATCAAGCATTGGTCATTCTCATTTCATTTTTCTTCATCTTCAGTTGAGCTGGATGAAGACTTTGATTCTGTTTCACTCCAAGTTTCATCTACAAATCCTAGTCCCTTATGCTTGTGCTTGTGGGAGGAAGACTTGCTGGAGTGCCTCCTTTCTTCTTTGTCTTTTCTTTTCTCCTTCTTTTGGTTCTCTGGACACTCAGAAAGAATGCGTCTAGGTTTCCTGCAGCCAAAACAGATAATTTCTTTAGAATTTGACTTATCATACCCTGGCTTTTCTCTTGATCTAGAATCCTTCTTTCTGAAATCCTTTCTAGCCATCTTGTAGAACCTTTTGGATAGAAGGCTCATGAACTCCACTTCTCCTGAAGCTTTTTCTTCTTCTTCAGTAGCTTGGAAAGCTATACTTCTCTCCTTCTTGGATGCTGGAGATGAAGTAGATTGCTCAACTTCTCTAGACTTGATAAGCTGCTCATAGGATTTCAGTTTACCTAACAATCTCTCAGTGGAGATCTCATTAAGGCTTCTGGCTTCCTAGATTGTCCAGATCCTAGAGTCCCATGTGCTGGGGAAGCACATTAAGATCTTATCATTGACCTCAGTGATGGAGATCACTTTGTCCAAGGTCTTCAGCCCATTGATTATGAGACTGAGCCTGTTGTACATATCAACTACACTTTCATTTTCTCCCTTCTTGAAGTTCTCATATTGAGAGATAAGGTGAGACCTTCTGTCCTTTCTTTCATCTGCTGATCCTTCAACCATATTGTTGAGTGAGATCCAGATTTCCCTTGCTAAAGTGCATTCCACAACTCTTTGGACAAGGTCATCTGACATTGTTTGTGCCAAAATATTCAATGCTTTGGCATCTGCACTTCTATGCTTCTTTTGGGCATCTGTCCACTCAGGTGGTGGAACAACATTGTTGTTTGTTGGTGCTTCTTCACTTGTTGTTGCTGTAGGTGAAGGAGGTCCTGTCAAAATAACATTAAAAATATCCTCATCAATAGAATTCATGTACAATCTGATCCTTGCCTTCCATAATGCAAACTTATTTAGATTGCACATAGGAGGTCTTGTGCTTGAATATTCTTTGTTCTGTGCCATGAGTTTGTAAACAAAAGAAAATAAAACTCTAGAAATAATTTTAGATCTAATTGATCTTTTTGATTCAGGTGTTAGCCTGTAAAGAATCAACAGCCCTCTGATACCAATTGAAAGTGAGGTTAGATCTTAAAGTTACTCTAGAGGGGGGGGGGGGGGGGGGGTGAATAAAGTGTTAAAACGTTTTTCACTTTTTGTATAGCTGAATTAAAATAATGATACTTATATTTGTATTGAGTGAGTTATAAAATAAATAAAAACAAATCACAGCATACAACACAGTACACAGAAAATCACAACACAGAGGACACAAGGATTTTATAGTAGTTCCACAATAAATCTGGGTACGTCTACTCTTCTACCACCCTTGGTAGGATTCCACTAGGTTTCTGATCAGGTGCCCTATCACTAATGGATTTTTGATAAGGTGTCCAAATACCAAGGAGCTTTTGATCAAGTGCTCTAACCAAACCACAGGTTTTTGTTCAGGTGCCCTGCCACCAAGGGTAAACTTTTGAAGGGAGTTATAACCCGATACAGAATTGGATAAAGAGGGTTTAGATGTTCTTCTCTGTCAATAATCTGAGAGAAGACTCTAGTGGAATGTTCTTGTAAAGCTCCCCCTGTCTGATTGAAAATGCTTGCCAGCTTGAGGATGGAGCTTTCACTTGAAACAGGTTTCTTCCTTGATAGCTGATGAATCTGAGAGACAAAATGTTTCTCAGATTGTTTGTTGCTCTTTTGAAGATCTGAACTTGCAGCAGAAACTGAGATAATATTTGTTGATGTTGCTCTCAGAGATTGAGGTGCTGCTTGAGGAAGATGAAGAACTGAAATTTTTTTTTGTATTCTTCCTGTTACTTTTCTCGACAGCTTTCTTCTTCTATTTTTTTTTGCTGTTCTGTTCTCTCGATAGTATTCTGATGTTATTCTATATCTTGCTGTAATGAAAAATAATACTGTATATCTTCTTCCTTATTTTGTTTTGATAATCTCTGACTGATTTGAAATTCAAATCTCTTGATTTAAGGAATAAAATATTCTGAATAGATATCCAAGGAACTGTAAATCTGACACGCTTTATTTCATTTCCTTTTCTATGAAAGCGTCCTTTTCCAGCAAATGTCAACGACTATTTTTGAAATAGAAGAATAATAAAAGAAAATATAATATCCTGACTTAACTGGAAGAATAGTTCCGATGCTGATAAGAGATCTGAGTTCAGAGAATGAAATAGAAATAATCTGTCTGAAATACTGAACTGAATAGAAATTCATCGATCTGAATATCTTTCGTCAAACAAAATCTGGAGTTCGTGGATCTCAAGATGGAGGTCGTCGAACTGAAGAATAATATCTCATAAGCTAGCTGGAATATTTAATTCGTTGAGCTGAGAAGATCTTTCATCGATCTGAACCAATTCGTCGACCGCTGAGACTTGGTCGAACGCAAAGACTTGGTCAACCGCCAAGACGAGGTTCATCGACTGCTGAGACGAGGTTCTACAACCACTGAGACGAGCTTTCATCAACCGCTGAGACGTGGTTCATCAACCGCTGAGACGAGGTTCAACAACCGCTGAGATGAGCTTTCGTCGACCGCTGAGAGCATTTTGTCGACCGCTGAGAGGACGTCGAACACAGAACCTTGGCAAGTTTGTCAAAACAGGGGCATGCCGTTCGTCGAACACAGGATTGAGTTCGTTGAACGCAGTGTGGAGTTCGTCGAACATAGAAAACTTATCTTTTCCTTAGATCTATCAGCCTAAAACCTTGACCCTTAAGACTATACATTGGGGTCAACTTAGTCCTAATAAACAGATAGTGATCCTAGCCCAAATCAGTAATAGGGTTGTTCCAACACCTTATCTCCTTAGGCGTTGAAGGCGTCTTCCAATCTAACACAGCAGAAATCTTAGCGGGGTCTACAGTAATTCCATCCTTGTTCACCACATGACCCAGAAAGGATACCTGAGAAAGCCAGAACTCACACTTACTCAGCTTCGCATACAGCTTGTGCTCTCTAAGAGTAGACAATACTAAGCACAAATGCGTAGCATGTTGGAACATGGTCTTCCGCATCTCCTAGGTTTGAGAATAACAAATCCTATGTGTATTTGATCTTGTGTGTTTAATTGTGCAGGAAAACAAAGCCCATATGACTCAAGGATTACATAAGAAGGTTGCCCCCAAATTTGAGCCTTCAAATCCAAAACTCCTACTAGCGCTGGCGGTATCACCTAGCGCCTGGCGCTAGCGCTAAGGAGCCGGTGAAAAGAAACCAAACCGGTGAGATGAAACCGCTGAGACCGAATCGCTGAGACGAAACCGCTGGGATGGAAAACCGCTGAGAAGCAAACTGGCGCTCGACGAACTGCTTACTCTACCGCGGCGCGCTAGTACTAGCGCTGGCGCTAGCTTTCGCTCGACGAACTGTAAGCTGCGCTCGACGAAATATATCTTGCGTTCGACAGTCTTGCATTCGACGATTCTCCGTTCGACGAATTTCAGATCGACAAATGATGAAGCCCGCTCGATGAACTCCGGTCGACGAAAATTCGATCGACGAAAAGAATGCTTAAGCCCAATTCCAGGAGCATATATAGAAGGAGATAACGCCTTAATGAGTCCAGTTTATTTAGTGATTTCCAGACTCATCTGGGTTGTTTTTCTTGCCAATGCACTTCACTTACTACTCCTAAATGCTTCTATTGATCACATTTCGTATTTCCACTCTTAGTGCAAATTTATGCCCATTTTGGTGTGATTCTTTGTATCCCAATGGTCCTGGATATTTTCATGCAGGTTCAAGGGTTGTGCGACACTCGGGATTGGTTCTGGGGGAATTTCTGCCTAAAAAGCCACTGATCGTGCGTTTTCCTTCGCGCACGATCAGGCGCACGACCACTGGTCGTGCGTTAATTCCCCTTACCAAATAGAGAACTTCGCACGATCACTGACCTTCTTCACGCACGACCACTGGTCGTGCGCCACTAACCGTGCGCTTTTTTGCAGTTCTGGACTATACTACAGGTTCTTCGCGCACGATCAAAGGCATTTCTTCGCGCACGACCACTGGTCATGTGCCTGACCGTGCACGCTATTAATTTATGCTCCGCCTATAAATAGACATGCGCGATTTGAGGTCAGGGACGACATTCCAGCTCCGTCGTTTTCGAGCCCCGTTCGCCTCTTCCGCCCCCTGCATCATCTTCCACCACCAGGAGGTGCTCCGGGACTATTCTTCACGCCTATCTTGAGCCCGGAGATCACCTCGGCCATCTCCGTCATCCCCAAGCTTCAAAAGGAAGGATCTCCGCCCAGATTTCATCATCAAGCTTGGGAGCCATGTATTGAAGCCGAGCTGTTAGTGACACGAATAAGACGGGTCCATTGGGATGTAGTGACAGCCCCCTCTACCCCGGACGTAGTTGTGGACCGAGCTTGGACGCGGATTGACAACCTTGCGATTCCAACCGTGAATCCCAACGAGCCTTCGGATTCAGTCGATTTCTTACTCTCTTTCAAATTGTAATGATATTGTAGGGTAGATTCTTGTATTTTTGGATGATATGCACAATGATCTTTAATTACAATGTTTATTTCATATTTCTATGAAACAATTTGGTTATTTGTGTATATGAGATGTGCCACCACTTCATCCACCACTCCATCCACTAGGTTCGTGTGCCGCACTAGCAATTGCTAGTGGCGTGCTTGTCGACGAGGTGCTTGCGACCCTCACTCTGCATGCCTACTCGCCCATCCGCCTAGTGAAGCGTGGCATAATGACATGTGTAATCCATTCGCCTAACGAAGCAGCGCGCTCAAGGCCTGCACAGTTCAATTTCGCTTGCCTACTCGTTCATCCGCCCTTGTGAAGCAGCGCGCTCAAGGCATGCCTAGTCTCCATTTCGCGAAGCGAAGCATTGCATAGCGGCATTGCATAGGAGTAGTTGTAGTTATTTTTCCTTTATTTTCCAAAAGCCAAATCAACTCTCCCGCATTCCATCCGAATTAAGGACTTCAATCTCAAGTCCTTCCTCAAAAGTAAACTCCACCTTACTATGTTCCTTAGAGATTGATACTTGGGGACTCACTCCCACATTTTATATTACTTGAACGATCAGTACACTGCCGTTTCGTGCCGCAGTCTTGCTACCGCCTATAACGATATGCTAAGATTTGTGCATCATGTTTTTGGCGCCGTTGCCGGGGAACACGGTCGTGTGAGTTTTCTGGAGAGGGAGAATCTGAGAGAGAAGCCCTTCCATTTGTTTATCGCATCCTTTTTGTTTTATTTCTTCTTATTCTGGTTTACTGTATATATTAGGTTGCTCTAGTAAATTTTTGTTAGGTGTAGTATTTTGCACAATAGTGTTTTTATTTTGAATTGAGTTATCTTCACGCAATGTGGGCTTCATTAAATATTCGTTGTCGTTGGTGTGGAGATATTTCTCATGCTAGTGATATATGTCCAAAGGGAGATAGTAGCCCTAGTACTCAAGGCCCAGTATATGGAGCACCGACTTCGTTTGGTACTCCATATGGTGCGCGTAAGTCCTATGGCTATTCTGCCGAGCCTTTACCGTCATACTTCTTTTCGGCTTCAGCACCTGCTGTGCCAAAGAAGCCCGTAAGTCAGTGCTTGTTTTGTCAAGGCACGGATCATGCCTTGAAGGATTGTGCTGCCTATCTTCGCCAAGTGGACGAGGATGACGAGCCGGATATCTGGATCGTCCCGACTCCTACTTCTGGCAGCACACCTTCAACATCCAATTATGTGTCTGTGCCACCGTCACATTTTGAAGGGTATGGCGTGGACACAGTCACCAGATGTGTGGCTAATCTAGGTTCTGATATGACTGAGCCCATCTCCCCTGTCCATATATCACCATGCATGATCTTGATTCTTCGTGAGGAATCGGTGCTCGACTTTTATCCGAGCATTATTCTTCCCCCTGTTGTGCATGCTACTATACTCGTCTCAGACGACATTGTTGAGGATGTGTCACAGGATGAGGTTGGCGATCTATATGTTGTGCATGTTCCTATGGAGGAGGACAACCTTCTAGGTGAAGAGTAGTTTTCCTCAGCACCTGTGGGGGAAGTCCAAATCTTAAGCCTGGCCACTGTTGATCCCGCCGAACCTTGTAGCATTGATGACAATGCTGACATTAATTTACTTTCCCAACCTGATGGGAGTGAGACCGGGATCACTCCCTCGATTGATTTTTATTGATGTTCTTCTTCTTGTTTATTTCTTGATCCCATTTCTCCATCTGAGCTTGTGCAGGTTGAGTCTTCACAGGTACCACAGGAGGACTCAGAGCATGTTGCTCAAGTCAATGATGAGAGCATCCTCTTATGTGAGGAGGTTGATCACCCCTCCGTAGAGGAAGCTCCACTCATTGCCTTCTCCTCCTGCTGCCTCCTTGCAGATGACACCTTGCTGGGCATGGTTTTATTTTATGGTAAGATGAGTGAGGACCAGCTCTCCTCCTCTTCTTACTTCCTATTCTCGCTACCTATGTTCAGCAGGTATTTTTATTTAGGTAGGGGAGTAACTGTTCTATCGCCGTATCGGTACCCGCTACCGACACGCGTATTAGAACAGTTACCTGTTCATTTCCTTTTTCATAGACCCACTAGCTAGAACAGCTTTAAATTTGAATAAGTCGTGCTGGGAGGACAAAAACCCAAGTAGTTATCTTACTTTTCCTGCAATTTTATTTCATCTAGTTTAGTTTAGTTAGTATCATTTCTGTTTAGTTTGTCTATTTTCTTTTTGTTTGGCGGAACTCACCCCTGCAGGTCCTTCTTCTGGATGGCGGATGCTGCAGCTTTCTTGTGGTTTACATGCCAATCTTCTGGTATGCTCACTTGCTGAGCATTGGGTACTCTCTTTCCTTAGCTTTATTCTGAATTTTATAGTCATATTTTGCATTAGATTGTTTAGTTTAAGTCTGGGGGAGAGTAGTTTTGTTTACCCGCTCACATGCACTATTGCACTGCATGCTAGAAGTATTTCTATTTCATTTATTTAGTTATTGTTCATTTTCTTTGCACTCCACTACACCCACTTGAACGTGCGCTTAGCTGTTGGCACGTCGCGAGTCGAATTTATTTCTTTTGTGAGATGGGAAAATCATTGTGCTGGGGTAGGATTGTGAGTCGGAGTAAAATGTTGACTTCTATAGTGCTCATGTCTCGCATAGAAATTCTTGTAGATTCAATTTCCTTTTATGATTTTAGTTTATATTTTTCTATTAGCGTAAATATTGTTTACTACACTCAAAATTGGTGAATCCGGTGTGAATCAAACAGTAGCATAGGGATGTGTGTAGACGTCATTAGCTTCGTATTGCCCGAGTCGGGAGGAAGGATTATCTTTCTCGGCGGATAAGAACTTGCCCAAAGCGATTCTTGAAGCATGGGTATACGGTTAGTCAATTGCGTGAATGTGATATAGGCCATCATTTTGGCCCGATTGAGCCTTTGTGCCCATTCCTATCGCTATATCTTCGCTAGCCCAGTTGTGCCTACCCATTCTTTGATTCAGCCCCACTTTTTTCTCACCAAAGCCTAAAAGCAAATCCTAGTCGCACACCCAAATTTGAGCTTTAGTTGTTTATTATTTTCATGATTGGGTTGTTGATGTTGTGATATTTTTTGTGAAAATGTGGATGCGCTTCATTGCTCATCTTGCTGAAAATGTTTTGAAAAGAAAAGAAAAAAAATGAGAAAAAGAAAAGAAGTAAAAAGAAAAGAAAAAGAAGAAGTGTTTAATTGAAAATTTCTATAGATTTATGATTGGGAGTAGGCGGTGCACACACCCATGTAGTTAAGCTCAAGTCTGGGGGTGTGGTGCACCCGCTTGTTTATCGTGGTGCGTGGATAATTTATTTTGCGCTAGCTCATTTGGGTTTAGTGTTTGAGCCATCGTCTTTAACATTGTATACCTCACCTAAACCCAAGCCTCTTCTAAAACCTAAAGTCCTATTGATTCACGCATTTGTGTCAAACCTATGCCGTGGTGAGAGTGCGAACGAGCAAGCTTATGGTCAGCAATATTGATGGATTTCAATGGAGGTTGTCTCGAGCCCCGATCTTTGGCAATTCTCGCCTCAGCGTTCAGTTGACTTTCTTCCTATGAAAGACCTTATGATTCACCGTGATTCACTTTTTGAGTACATGTAATATATAAATACGCCCCTAGAAAAGTATAAACTAATATGTATAATTAGAAATTTTGTCTACTGTATTTCTACGCGCATGAGCATGCGACTTCGCATGGTACTCCGCTTTACAATTTCTATGTCAGCTTTGTTTTTTCTCATCCGCTTGAGGGATTTGTTTGCTCGGGACGCGCAAACAGGTAAGTCTGGGGGTGTGATGAGTCCAATTTATGTAGTGATTTCCAGACTCATCTGGGTTGTTTTTCTTGCCAATCAACTTCACTTACTACTCATAAATGCTTCTATTGATCACATTTCATATTTCCACTCTTAGTGCACATTTATGCCCAATTTGGTGTGATTCTTTGTATCCCAGTGGTCCTGGATATTTTCATGCAGGTTCAAGGGTTGTGCGACACTCGGGATTGGTTATGGGGGAATTTCTGCCTAAAAAGCCACTGGTCGTGCGTTTTCCTTCACGCACGATCAGGCGCACGACCACTGGACGTGCGTTAATTCCCCTTACCAAACAGAGAACTTCGCACGATCACTGACCTTATTCGCGCACGACCACGCCACTGACCGTGCGCTATTTTGCAGTTCTGGACTATACTACAGGTTCTTCGCGCACGATCAGAGGCATTTCTTCGTGCACGACCACTGGTCGTGCGCCTGACCGTGCGCGCTGTTAATTTCTGCTCCGCCTATAAATAGACATGCGTGATTTTAGGTCAGGGACGACATTCCAGCTCTGCCATTTTTGAGCCCTGTTCGCCTCTTCCGCCCCCTGCATCATCTTCCACCACCAGGCGGTGCTCCGGGACTATTCTTCACGCCTATCTTGATCCTGGAGATCACCTCGGCCATCTCCTTCATCCACAAGCTTCAAAAGGAAGGATCTCCGCCCAGATTTCATCGTCAAGCTTGGGAGCCATGTATTGAAGCCGAGCGGATAGTGATACGAAGAAGACGGGTCCATTGGGAGGTAGTGACAACCCTCCTCTACCCCGGACGTAGTTGCGGACCGAACTTGGATACAGATTGACAACCTTGCGATTCCAACTGTGAATCCCAACGAGCCTTCGGATTCAGTCGATTTCTCACTCTCTTTCAAATTATAATGATATTGTAGGGTAGATTCTTGTATTTTTGGATGATATGCACAATGATCTTTAATTGCAATGTTTATTTCATATTTCTATGAAACCATTTGGTTATTTGTGTATATGAGATGTGCCACCACTTCATCCACTACTCCATCCACTAGGTTCGTGTGCTGCACTAGCAATTGCTAATGGCGTGCTTGTCGATGAGGTGCTTGCGACCCTCACTCTGCATGCCTACTCGCCCATCCGCCTAGTGAAGCGTGGCATAGCGGCCCGTGTAATCCATTCTCCAAATGAAGCAGCGAGCTCAAGGCCTGCACAGTTCGATTCTGCTTGCCTACTCGTTCATCCGCCCTTGTGAAGCAGCGCGCTCAAGGCCGGCCTGCCTAGTCTCCATTCCGCCAAGCGAAGCATTGCATAGCTAGATTGCATAAGAGTAGTTGTAGTTATTTTTCCTTTATTTTCCAAAAGCCAAATCAACTCTCCCGCATTCCATCTGAATTAAGGAATTCAATCTCAAGTCCTTCCTCAAAAGTAAACTCCACCTTACTGTGTTCCTTTGAGATCGATACTTGGGGATTCACTCCCACATTTTATATTACTTGAACGATCGGTACACTGCCATTTCGTGCCGCAGTCTTGCTACCGCCTATAGCGGTGTGCTAGGATTTGCGCATCACGCCTGGCGTTATCCGATAGCGCATGCGGTAGCGCGGAGCACAGAAGGCAAGAGAGGATTGTTTCCTCAGATTGAAGATTCTGCCGCACAAAATATGTCCTAAAATGGGATAGCGCCGGCAGTAGCACTAGTGCAGGCGCTAGCGCTGAGGCTATAAAAAAGGACCCCTTGGCTTCGTCTTCATAATCCTCTTGAGATCCAAAATTCCAGAGCTTCGTGCCACAACATAGAGAGGAAGGTTTAGAGAGATACTCCCACAAATCCATAAAGGCTTAAGGAGATCCGTGGAGAAGATTTCAACACGCGTCATCATCATGACGAAAGACCGCATCGACTACGATCATACTATGCGGGCCTTCGTCCACTTCTCCAAGAGATCCATATAGGGAGTTTTTATATTGTTGTTATTTCATTTATCCATCTCTTTTAAATCGTGTAGTAAATTTGCCTCGTGTTGGCGATTAGGTCTGGGTAGGACTTAGTGCTGAAATTCGCCTCGTGTTGGCGACTAGGTCTCGGGTATAGGTCTAGGGGGTGCTCGAGGCCATATCCGGGGAAGGGTTGGCTAGAGCGGCTTGAGGCCGTATCCGGGGAAGGATCGATTAAAGCCAACCGGTTCGTGGAGATACGAGTCGGTATAGAAAACAAAAGGAGTCTACTATTCATCGCCACAGATTTCTAGCGTTATAGAAATCAACTTTTGTAAAACCTTATTTGATAGTAATAAAGCATGTCTCTACTTTATTTCAATTGTTTTACTTGACTTCTTATTGTCTTAATCTCGCATTATTTCAAAGCTTTTCAAAATATAATATAACTTTCTTAAAACCTTTATTCACCCCCCCCCCCTCTAAGGGCGCCTACTGATCCAACATAGCATGCTCCTCAGCACTTCTGGAATATACCAATACATCATCGATGAAGACTACAACAAAATGATCCAGAAAATCCTTGAACACGCGGTTCATCATGTCCATAAACGCAGAGGGTGCATTTGTCAAACCAAAAGACATAACCCAAAACTCAAAATGGCCATAGCGGGAACGAAAGGCAGTCCGGGGAACGTCTGACTCACGGGTCCTCAACTGATGGTAGCCTGATCGAAGGTCAATCTTCGAAAACTCCGTGCTACCACGCAACTGATCAAACAGGCCATCTATCCTCGGCAACTGATACCTGTTCTTGATGGTCACTTTGTTTAACTCTCCATAATCTATGCACAACCTCATGGAATCGTCCTTCCTTTTCACAAACAACACTAGAGCACCCCAGGGCGAAGAACTTGTTCTAAAGAATCCATAATGCAACAGCTCATCTAACTGAGTTCACAACTCTTCTAACTCGCACGGGGCCATACGGTATGGTGCCTTAGTGATATAACGAGTACCAGGCTCAAGATCAATAACGAACTCCACATCTCTATTAGGTGGAAGGCCGGGAAGACTAACGGGAAAGACATCTGGAAACACTCACACCACTGGAACACCCTCAATACACGGCGAACCACTAACAGTTTCTAACACAGAAACAAGGTAAGCCAAGCAACCGGAATTCAACAGTTTCCGAACACATACCGCAGAAATTATTAGGGAACACTGGTACGGATACCCAAAATCGCTCATGGGATGACCGTTGTCCATCACGAAGTCTAGATGCTTTTCCTTGCATCGGATGACCGCATCATAACTGGACAACCAGTCCATACCATATATCACGTCAAAGTCTTCTAAGTCCAACACCTTGAGATCAACAACAGCCAAGAAATCTCCTTGGAGAACAGGGCAACTTCGGACGCAATGGTTTGAGGATACCAAATCACCAGAAGGGAAATTAACGAGGAACGAATCGTTGCCCAGCTCAGGGGTCAAACGGTGATGCTCAACGAAATCCTTTGATACGAACGAATGGGTAGCACCAGAATCGAACAGAACACGCGCCCAATGATTCTTTACCTTCAATCTCCCTATAAGCGCGAAAAACAAACTAGTCTAATACAGCGAAACTAAAAGGAATCAAGACTTAATAGTTGGCTTACGATCTAACCTTGATCACTTGGGTCGAAGACTGCGCTTGCTCCTGGGTTATCACGTTCAGCTTTCCTCTTCTTTTATCCTGATGATGCGGCAGCGGCAAGGCTCGAAGCGGAACTGGCTGCAACGGGGGGTTGATCTATCGGGCATTGAAACTTCATGTGCCCTTTCTTTCCGCACTGGAAGCAGACTTTATCTTTGGTCCAACACTAGGCCGCATCATTCCCCTTCTGCTTGCACCACGGGCAGAACACCTCTCCAATAGGAGTGCCCTGGATCTCCAGCACTCGCTGCTTCTTCTGAACTCCCTTCCTCTTGAAACAGTTGTCCAATGGATGGCCCGGGAGGCAACAAAAACTGCAAACTTCACCACTACTTTACTTTGGAGCAGGGCCAGATACTTTGGGGATTCCCCCCTCTTCGACCTTTCTCTTGCCCTTCCTCATCAACGCGCCTCTCATCTTGGCGTTGTCGTTGGCCTCGACTTTCAAAGCTGCATCCACTGCCTCAGCATAGTTCTCCAATCTACCAGCACCAGCTAACTGTTGAATATCACTACGAAATCCTCCCAGGAATCGCTTCACTCTTCCTGCCTTAAAAGCTACTAAGCCTGGAGAAAATCTGCTCAACATTCTGAACTCAACCTCATACTCACTAACTGTGAGTTTCCTCTGCTTCAGGTGTAGAAACTCATTCATCAAACGGTCTTGCACGACCGACGGTAGAAACATCTTTAACAACACCGCCTTAAAATGACTCCCACGAACACCCCTCTACGAGGTTCTCCCTATCCCTGATCCACCAGCTCTTAGCAAGTCCCTTAAGTTGGTAAACGACGACCATCACCTTTTGGCCCGCAGAGATTCCCGAGTACTTAAAAATATCTTCGATGGAAACTAACCAATCATCCAAAGCCATGGAATCAGCTCTTCCACCAAACGTTGGGGGTCCTAATTGCTGAAAGTGCGATATAATGTTCATCTCTGGTGGCAGAAGAACTGGAGGCACCAGAGGAGAGGGAGGAACAGGTACAACCTAAGCCACTACCAGGTCTCGTACCCTAGGCTACTGCACAGCGGCTGCACACAACAACGACTTAATCTGCGATTGCATTGCAACCAACTGCCTGGACATAGACTCAATTCTTTGTCGCATACTCTCAATCATGGCTTCACTCAGCACCCGAAGACTCGCCCTAAAATTGGGGAGTCAACCTAGCCGCAACACTCTTCAGCACCATCTCTGCTAGTACGCATAAACCTGTAATCAAAACGTAACCTTACACTAAAACTACACTGCTTGGTTCAGAACATACATGTACAGATACTTGCCATTTCCACTACCTTTCTTTGGGATATTTTCATGATGCTATGCTAAATTTGGGGGAATGATACTACATCATCCTCCTTGACTCATGTGCAAAGGTCATGAATACATAAATTTTTTGTTCGTTTTGAAATCATGAGTGTATGTGTGTCATCATATAAGTCTGTAACTTCGCACGTGTGCTTATGCAATGCTATGTAATGTATGTTGTGCTATGCATTCTAATAAAGGCCTTAATGCATATTATGAGCGGCGTACAAATGAAATATTATGCATCTCACACTACATAATATCGCATGTAACAAAAAGAAAACGTACTAATGGGCATCCATGTGATGATGGTTATGCAACCCATACTACATAACCATCCATGTTGCCACCTACGGTGGATCCAAATACAAACACATATTATTCATCCCATACTACATAATATGCCCCGTTTAGTTGTTATAATGCTATGAGTGTAGTGTTCATACTTCGCCCAAAACGTACTGATGACACATCGGTGTGTGTATGCAATAAAACAAAAACAACTATACTATATCAGAATTTGTTGCTCGGCCGACTTGTCGAACAACCTCCCTCTGATACCAACTGTCACAACCCGCATTTTCTTCAAATTTAGGAATATCAGAGTAAGAGAAAATACACGTCATGATGCCACGTCATGCAGGAGACAACTGCAGACGCTCAGGCGGGAACCTATTACTTATTTAATCAAAACAAGTTTACATGATTGGTCACCATTTGAAATCATTTATTAGAGTTTGGGGGTAAGAATTGTGTCTCTCAGTTTGTGGATCAACTAGTCCCCCGAGAAAATATATGTAATTGCACCGGAAAGTACTTGATTTAGTTCACTTAAGGTCCTAAATGCACGTGATGACAGGACATAAAGTAAATGATATGCATATATCTAGGCGTAGTATAAGTATAGAAAATATCTTTTAGGTGACTTTAAAGATAAGGATTTCAGTTAAAAGGTGTGCAATGAGGATGAAAGGAAAACCATTTTATAACTATAATGCACCTAGACATAAATCATTCCCAGAGAGCAAGATACACAAGATTTAAAGTATTGGCATTTAACTGGCAAGTAAGCTATAAAGTATCAAAAGGGCACAACGGGCGTCAACGACCTGACACTAACCCCTTGGCTCCACACTAGCGTGTCTGAACACAAGAAGAAACCAACAACAACTACCTCGCAGCAGCGGGGTAAAACAACAACTTAAACTCCCGAAGACTCTGAGCTACACTGCTAGCCGCTACGGCTCAGAACCCGAGGCATTCAATAAAACAAAGAACGCCTTAGTAAGGAATTACAAGTGGCAGAAAACAAGCAGAAAAGTAAATAAGGCATAAGGGGTACCAACCCAAGCCAGATTTACCGAAAGAGAAGCTCCAAACAAAGAACTAAGCAAAGCACTAAGTGCACCAATATCTTATAGAGGAACAAGCATGGTTCAATTATCTTGTAAATTTTATTCATGAGACTGATCACCTCAAATTAAATGGGAGCGGTTACTTACCTCCGCCACCCAAAGCCCAAGAACTGGGTGGGGGTGTCTCTAGACCCAACCACCCAAACACGGCACTCGGGATGACAGGCCAAGCCTGCGGTTCACCTCTAAATGGCCACCGTGCAAGGCTATAACATTCCCCACTGCCCCCCAAAACATGACCCACTGTGCAAGGACAAAGGCAATGGTTCAAATTAATTAATTTCTTTAATTATGGCAAGGGACGAAGCCCGAGAAAACAATCACCAGGATACCCTAAGGATAGGGTAACAAATGAAGTAAACACTACAAAGATGATTCATAAAGAAGACATAAGTTATTTAACAATGAGTACGAGATTTTAAAGAGGAGAGGTAATCAGAGGCCTAACTCAAGCACAAGAGACAAAGGGACATGACTTGAGGAATCAAAAGCTAAGAACCTGCAGTTCTCCAGAGAACAAGAAAGACAGAGAACGTGACTTCTCGAGAATTAAAGGTAGGAACAGGAGCTTCTCTTGAAATCCAAGGACAGTGTCAAATATTTCTGGAGAAATCCCAAACATAGGTTATGATTTCTCGAGAAATCCCAAGGACATGGACTATGATTTCTCGAGAAATCCCAAGGGCAGGGTCAATCATTTCTCAAGAAATCCCAAACAGAGATGATGATTTCTCGAGAAATCCCAAGGACATGGACTATGATTTCTCGAGAATTTGAAGGCGGGGATCAAGGGGGGGGGGGGGGGGGGGGGGTGTTCAAGATCAAAATAACATGACCAGAAATATCATACGCCAAGACACAGCAAGAACACATAATGAAAGTGCACAGTTAACCTCACTAGAATTCTCTAGAGAGGGGGTGAATATAGATTTAAAAATATTTTGTGCAAAGTAAATAAATATATATATGTGTAATATTCACAGATTTAAACTTCCCACACACCAACAAGAATTAAGCAAAAGAAATAGCAAAAAGAAAATCACAGCACAACACAAAGAAATATAGTGGTTCCCCAAACTTTGGGTAGTCTACTCTTCTACCCCCTTGGTAGGAATTCACTATCTTGCACTGAGTCTTTTGATAAGGAGACTCCTAGAACCAGCCTGAGTCTTTTGAAAAGGAGACTCTTAGAACCACTAAAACTGAATTTTTTGAAGAGAGATTCTAAAAACTCTTTTACACAATTTGAAAATGAAATAAGAATAAGAAGAAGAAGTAGAAGAAAAACAATTAAAGCAAGAAAGAATCTTCTTCCTAGCAAGAAGATTAGAAGCACAAGTATAGTGAATTTGAAATCTATCTTCTATAGTGAGAAGGAGATTGTAGGCCTTTTTCTCTTTCAGTGAGAGCTTTCAGAAATGGCAGCAGTATGGCTTTAGAAGGAGGAGAAGAAGAAGGTTTTTTCTTTGCTGCAGCACTCTTTCACTTTTCTCAGCTTTCTCACTTTTCACTTGGGAGCTTTTCCTCTTTTTCAAATGGATGGAGTGGATCACTTGTCATTTTTCTTTGCCGACCTCCTTGTGTATGTATAGCTCTGTTTATTCAAAATATTGCTATAGAATAATAATCAATTAGCAGTCAGAGAAATAGTAAGAGTGAAAGTTTCCATAATCATTATATCTGTAGAAGGAAAAAAATCATTCTATTTTCAAATAATGTCCATAATAATCTTAATCAAATTAGCCAAGAATCATTTAGAAGGAAAGATTGATTCAGAACGGCTAGAAAAGAATAATATAATTCCATAAAATTCAGATCTACAGAAAGAAGGAAAGAGATCTGGCGTGTTTTTGAATCTATCACAGAAATCAACGTGCGTCAATTACTATTCGACGTAAGCGTCGATTTCAGCCTGGCTAGACGTCGAGAACAAAATATGGAAAGAGCATCGACAGAGGTGCGTCGACTTTACTGGGTGCGCCGACTAGAAATTAAAGTTACGTCGACTTTGGTTACGTCGAATTCTGTTTAGAATTACTTCGACTCAGTATGAGAGATACGTCGACTACACTTCGACGTTGCGTCGATTACTATTCGACGCATATTTACTTGAACTAATTATCTTAGTCTGAGAACTCAGTTTCTACTTATTTCTAGGGGTTAAGATAAATCATTTCCCCAACAATCTCCCCCTATTTTTCTTAACCCTATTCATAGAGGAATTTTATCAGCTTGTAACACATTAAAGCATATTTATAGAAAAGAAATATATTAGGTAATCAGAAGATAATAGAGAAAGAAATCATATAACAGACTTTTTGTACAGATCAAGTAGTACTTAGGTATTAAAAATAGAGCTCTGCTCAAAATTGTTCAACATATCATTCAGGAGTAGGAGGAGTTTTTCTCTTCCTAGAGAATACTAAAGGGAGATCAGGTCTTTTTATAGAGGTGAGTTGTTCCTTCTCAGTAGCAAGATGTTCATTCAGCTCCCCCTGAGTCAAAGCAGTCTGCTCCCCCTGAGATAGAACTTCCTTTGTACTTTCTTTTTCTGCTTCTTCAGCTTCTTTCTCAGCTCCAGCTTCAGCTATGACAGCATCTGGCTCCCCCTGAGCTTCAGCTTCTTGTTCAACTTCTTTCTTTACTCTACTTGCCTCCCCTTGTAAGAGAGCTACTTGTTGTTAAGCCTCTCTTGCTATAGAAAGTACATCTGTTAGCTGTTCTGTAGTATGTAGCTCAGGTACTATTTCATTCCCAATGGTTTTAGGCAGAGCAAGACTATCAGATTTTGATGTTGGAGAGGATTTGTGTGAGTGAGATTTTTGGCTGGAGAGCTGTTCTTCATCTAACTTCTCCCCCTTCTTGACCTTCTTAGCCAAGGAGGTTAAGAATGATTTAGTAACCTTAGATGAAGACATAGAGGTTTTGAGTACTTGCACAGAGGCATTTACCACATCCAACTGGGTTTGCATGTGCCTGATAGAGGAGTGAATTTGAAGGCAGTGTCCATCCAGCATTTCTTGAAATCTTTGGGCCGCTGACTGGATACACTGAGTGATGAGAGTTTCAGTGGATGGAGATGGTTCAGGTTGTGTTGGTGAAGGAGATAATGTTGGAGGGGATAAAGTTGGAGAAGTGATTTTTGATATATGGGGTATGTGAGATGATGTAGGTAGAGAGGATGTGATAGTAGAAGGAGGAAGAGGTGGTGATTGAATTGGTGTATGTGAAGATGTAGTTAAGGTAGGAGGTGTGAGGGTAGTGGAGACTATTGGTGTGGATGATGTTGGTAGGGAAGAGATGTCTGTATGTTGAGGAAGAGGGGAAGATGGATGCACATGAGAATTAGGAGGAGAGGGAGTCCTTTCAGGAATGGAGCCAGGCTTGGGGATTTGCCTGGTCCATTTTGAGAAGAGGGCTATGGACATCCTTTTTCCAGGAGGAATGGGAATTCCTTTTGACCTACATAGGTCAGGGAAGGAGTGAAGGAGTACCTGACTCATGATCCTCATGTAGGCATTCTCTTTGGGAGAATATTTGTGGCCTATCATCTTCAGTAAGCAGCTGCCCCAGTCTATCTTCTTTTTCAGCACAAGGGCCCCCATAATGTTTAGTTGCTGCTTGGGCACTGCATCATGGGCAGAGATTTTGCATAGTAGTATTTTTCCTACTATGTCTGCCAAGAGCCTATATTCATCAGAGAAGTCTATTTTCTTCAGGTTGATTGGTCTATCTCTAGAGAATTTCATGGTGATTAATAAGTTTTTGATTTCCTCAGGAGTGAGTTCCACGGGTTCATTACCTGACAAAGGAAAGATGATGGAGATTCATTTAGCTATTCTTAGAAAACAATTTGCTTTCCTTTTGATTTGAACAAGGATAGTGTTGGTGTGTACCTGATGGAAGATCAAAGGTATCCCTAAGATGTTCTGCATAGATTGAGATAGGTGTTTCATGGATTGTTCCTGTAATCTCTCCTTGTTCAGATATCTGAACATGATTCATCAACTCAGTGAGTTCTATTTCCAGGAGTTTGCATCTTGTTGAAATGAGTTTGTTTAGACCGGCTTCAGGGAAAAGAGTTATGATGCTCTTGTAGTTTTCGGCGGCGGCTTGGAAAGAGTCAAGATCAATATCGAAACAAGAGTTGATCTTGGGAGCCATTTTGGTCAGTGAAAGAGAGAGGGTGATGGCTGGACTGAGAAGTGAGAAGGATGAGAGATGAAGAGAGTGTGTAGATTTCTAACTGAAGAGTTTATTTAAGTCAGGTGAAACGTCGAGACGAGACACAACTCGAGGTTTATTCGGTACTACAGTAGATGTGACAGAAAATATTTTAGTATTGCCGCTCTTTTTCATGAAGTTGACGTTGCGTCGGGTGGAAGTCAATGTATGCGTTGGTACAGTCTGAATTGAGATGTTAGGGTTTCCTATCGACGATGCGTTGATTTAGAAATCGACGTGACTTTTATTTTGTCTTGAAAATTCTAAGTTTTTCTTGAGAGATTATTTCTTCCTAAGGTTTTCTAAGTCAGCCTTGGACGTAGAAATCGACGATGCGTTGATTGTGCCAACATTTTTTTGGCAATATGGCCAGTTTTATTACAGATATAACACCTAATTGTCTTTAGATTATGGGAATTTGAGTTTAGAGAGGGATAGAGATGTTGATTATGATAACAGTTTTGATTAGGATAGAAATTTTGATTAGGATAAAGATCTTGATCAGGATGAATGTTTTGATTAGGATAGAGATTTTGATCAGGATGAATGGGTCCTGAATGGAGTTTAAGATAGAAATTTTTTGAAGGATATATATGTCCTGTATTTAAGTTGTTCTGAGGTTTTATGCGTCGATATCTATTCGACGTATGTTGAGAGTTGCGTTGATATGTATTCGATGCTTTCTTTAGATTGCATTGATCTGGAATCGATGCATGGAAGTAGTTGCGTCGATTGTAAGTCGACGTAATTTTATTCATGCGTCGATTTGAGGTCGAAGCATCTAAGAGATTGTGTCGAGTAGAATTCGACGTACTATCATTCATACGTCGATATGAAGTCGACGTAATTGTTTCTTCACACATTTTATTCTTCCCTTTTTCTGGTTGGAGATTTATTTTTTTATGAATTGTTTCTTTTGGCCTAGTAGCCTTCTTAGGAGGAGTTTGAGAGTCTTCATCTGAATAGTATGATGTTTCATCAAAATGGTCTATCTCCTTGAAGGTGAAGTCTTCTTCTTTATTCTGTGAGTCTTCTTCTAAGTTTGTTGATTTTATGGGTTTAGTAAATTTAACAGGGCTCATCCAAGCAGGTTTGGTAGATGGTATTGAACTGGTTGAAGGACCAGCCCCAAGCCCCAGATTCTTATGTCTGATTGTTTGTTTTTCAGTGATTTCTTTAAGTGTTTGGCTTCTGACTTTTATAGATTCTTCAAAATCTATTGCCTGGGAAACCTTGTTCTTAAGGAGTTGATTTTCTATTTTAACACTTTGTATTTCCTTTTCTGTTTTATAGATTTCACATCTTAGTTCATAATTTTTTGAACATGTATCCTCTATTTTTCTCATATTGATTTGTTCTTTTAGATCCTTAATTTCTTGTTTAGCTTTTAGTTGATCTAAACAGAGTCCTTTAAAATCACTTTTGAAATCATCACATAGAAAATCTATTTCATTAAAAATGCTTACCTCATCCTTATCCTCAGATTCCTCTATGAGAATAAGGCTATCTTCTTTTTCATCTTCAGAAGAGATGCTTCCTTCTGAATCTGTTTCACTCCATGATTCAGCAACACATTCTTTTTCTGAGCTTCCAAGGGCCATTAAGCATAGGTCCTCTTTCTTAGACTCTTCATTGTCACTTTTAGATGAGGTGCTGTCTTCAGAGTCTGTTTCACTCCAAGCTTTTGCAATGAAGCCTCTTTCTTTCTTCTTCTCCTTCCTCTTGAGATCTTTCTTTTTCAGATCTTTCTTTTTCTCAGCATTTTCTGACATTCTGGAGCAATATGTCCAGCTTTCCTGTAGGAGTAACAAATGATTTCAATAGTAGGAGTCTTATCATACCTTGGTTTTGACTCTCTCCTTCTAGACCCATCTTTCCTGACCCATTTCTTGAATCTTCTGGCCAGGAGGCTGAATAATTCTTCTTCAGTAACAGGGGTTTCCTCTTCTGTTGCTTTTAATGCAATGTTTCTATCTTTTGAGGAGGTTGGAGTGTTTTCCCTTCTTTCCTTCTTTTCTCTGGTTTTCAGTAGTTGCTCATAGGATTTGAGTTTCCTAAGAGGGCATCTGTTGAGATTTCCTTTTGTCCTCTAGTATTCCTTATTTCCCATATTCTCGAGTCATATGAACTTGGGAGACTCATTAATAATTTGTCATTGATCTCTGTGAGAGAGATCTCACTTTCCAAGCTCCTTAATTGATTGATGATCAGACTGAATCTGTCATACATCTCAGATATGCTTTCTTCATGCTTCTTTTGAAAGGTCTCATATTGGGAGATCAATAGAGCCTTTCTATCTTTCCTTTCATCAGCACTTCCTTCTACTATCTTTGTAAGAGCCTCCCAGATTTCTTTGGCTGATTCACAATCAACAACCTTTTGAAAGATTTCATCTGAGAGGGTTGAGACAAGAATGCTCACAGCTTTTGCATCACTTGTTCCTGCCTTCTTCTCTTCAACTGTCCACTCAGCCCTTGGGACAAGTGTTTGAGTCACTTTACCACTTGAGTCCTTTCTATAGGGCTTGGGAGGACATGTCAAAATAACTTTAAACAAATCTTCATCAATAGAATTCATATAGATCCTAATTCTTGTTTTCCAAAGTGCAAACTTTTCAAGGTTGCAAATTGGTGGTCTGGTGGAAGCATAATCTTTGATTTGTGCCATAAAAACATTTTAGAAATATATATATATATATATATATATATATATATATATATATATATATATATATATATATGAGGTAGGATCTTTTTGATCAAGGAGTTATCCCTTTTTGATCAACCTCCCTCTGATACCAATTGAAAGTGCATAGTTAGCCTCACTAGAATTCTCTAGAGGGGGGTGAATAGAGATTTAAAAATATTTTGTGCAAAGTTAATAAATATATATTTATGTGTAATATTCACAGATTTAAGCTTCCCACACACCAACAAGAATTAAGCAAAAGAAATAGCAAAAAGAAAATCACAGCACAACACAAGGAAATATAGTGGTTCCCCAAACTTTGGGTAGTCCGCTCTTCTACCCCCTTGGTAGGAATTCACTATCTTGCACTGAGTCTTTTGATAAGGAGACTCTTAGAACCACTACAACTGAATTTTTTGAAGAGAGATTCTAAAAACTCTTTTACACGATTTGAAAATGAAATAAGAATAAGAAGAAGAAGTAGAAAAAAATAATTAAAGCAAGAAAGAATCTTCTTCTTAGCAAGAAGATTAGAAGCACAAGTGTAGTGAATTTGAAATCTCTCTTCTATAGTGAGAAGGAGATTGTAGGCCTTTTTCTCTTTCAGTGAGAGCTTTCAGAAATGGCAGCAGTATGGCTTTAGAAGGAGGAGAAGAAGAAGACTTTTTCTTTGCTGCACACTCTTCCACTTTTCTCAGCTTTCTCACTTTTCACTTGGGAGCTTTTCCTCTTTTTCAAATGGATGGAGTGGATCACTTGTCATTTTTCTTTGCTGACCTCCTTGTGTATTTATAGCTCTGTTTATTCAAAATATTGCTATAGAAGAATAATCAATTAGCAGTCAGAGAAATAGTAAGAGTGAAAAGTTTCCATAATCATTATATCTGTAGAAGGAAAAAGATCATTCTATTTTCAAATAATGTCCATAATAATCTTAATCAAATTAGCCAAGAATCATTTAGAAGGAAAGATTGATTCAGAACGGCTAGAAAAGAATAATATAATTCCATAAAATTCAGATCTACAGAAAGAAGGAAAGAGATCTGGCGTGTTTTTGAATCTGTCACAGAAATCAACGTGCGTCGATTACTATTCGACGTAAGCGTCGATTTCAGCCTAGCTAGACGTCGAGAAGAAAATATGGAAAGAGCGTCGACAGAGGTGCGTCGACTTTACTGGGTGCGTCGACTAGAAATCACAGTTCCACCGACTTTGGTTACGTCGAATTCTGTTTATAATTACTTCGACTCAGTATGAGAGATACGTCGACTACACTTCAACGTTGCGTCGATTACTATTCGACGCATATTTACTTACACTAATTATCTTACTCTGAGAACTCATTTTCTACTCATTTCTAGGGGTTAACATAAATCATTTCCCCAACACATAACCATAGAAAATAGTGCTTTAAAAAAACAACTAGAAGGAGGGGATAGCCACTTGCCTTAAACCTTGCAAGCTCGAAGTTCTCTACTCCAACAGCTATAGATCGGCCAAGAACTCACCCGAGCACGAAATCCTAAAACCTTTCGGATCAAAAAGAGGAATTATGTCACTACCTCGAACTCCAAAAATTCCACGAAACGAGAAAAGCTTACTACTAGAACGAAGATCTCGCCGAGAGCTTTACAAATCTACTCTCCAAACGCGATTCTGACTACAACAGCCCTAGAAATAGCCGGCCGAAAGCTCCATGGCACGCCGGTCTCGCTCTCTCGTCCAATAGAACTCTTAGTCGGCTGAAAGGGGAAGGAGATGAAAAGATACAACCTAAGCTTAATGTATATATATTAATCCTTTAGGAGTTCGTCGAACTCAGCCTGTAGTTCGTCGAATGCAGCTAGCCTGAAGTTCGTCGAACGCAGCTAGCCTGCAGTTCGTCGAACGCAGCTAGCCTGCAGTTCTTTGAACGCAGCCTAAAATTTCATGCAGAGATTAAATGCAAAATTACATAAATAATCTCCCATTCTATTTAAACCACGACGGTGACTAAATCACCTCGGACATCTACGAAATTCGCACCTAAACTGAAATTCGGTGCTACGAATCCAACAGCGAAGTCAGAATTCAATTCCGACGAGCCAAACATGGGATAAAGCCTCCCGAAGCTAAGATCTTAATAACTACACAAAATCTTCTCTATAGCACGAAACGACGTGAAGTCTCGCACGCTCAATCTAAATTACGCACTTTAACTGAGCTAAGGCCCAAAACTAAACCTGATGAGCTGATGTAATGCCCTTATGCCAAAATTACGCCACAATGGCCACGAAAATAATTAACGAAAATCAGGGGCGTTACACACCTCGTCGTGGAACACGCAACTATCAATTGCTAGTGAGGCGCAATACAGAGCGGTGGAGTGGATGGCGGACTAGGGCGCACCTCAAATCTCATAAACCACAACACATTTCAACGAAATGAAATCACAATAACTTAAACGCAGTTATGAACATCATCCGTAGGAAAGTACATCATACCATGAAGAAATCCTAAACTATACACAAAAGGGAAAGAGGTCACCGAAGCTCGAAGACTATATTGAAGATTCACGGCCAAAATCGCAGGGTTGTCAAGCCTCGTCTGTGCTCGATCTTCAGTTGCGTCCGGGGTACAGAGGAGTTGCCACCTTCCTCTAATTTACCCGTCTTCTTCGTGGTCTAGCTCCAGCTACTCTTGTTGGAGATCCCTTGAATGTAGCAGAAATCTTCCGTCAATGGCGTTCTTGAACTCGTAGATGATGGAGGAGGCCAAGGAGGGAGCTTCGACAGAAGATTTGCAGGACAAAGGTTGTCGGAGTTCCCCCTAGGTCAGGAGGTGGTGGAGAAGCGAAATGGGCGGAAATGGCGGGCTTGCAGAGTTTTTCCCGTGGGTCTTTCTTTCAGCAGCAGATTTCCTGCTTTAAATACTAAAACGGCAGAAATTTAGTCAAGCACGGTCGAACGCACGACCGTGAATTTCCCGTGCATTATTTAACAAAAAGAAATGCCTTGAGGAAGAAGTAGCAGCACCCGTGCATTTTAATCATGCACGATTGAAGCCGCTCGTGCGTAAAAATGCACGACCAAATCCAGATTGGCTAAAAGTAGGCGAAACATGTGATCATGCATTTCCTTCGCACACGGGCAACTGCCTGTGCGTAAAAATGCACGAACAAAGTCAGATCGCCATTTTGCTACCCAGAAGAAGGCGCACGACCGCAGCCATCCATGCATCAAGCAAAACGCACGACCGTACAATATAAACAATCATGATTTTTGGGCAAAATGGGATGATCCAACCACCTGCAAGAATAGCAATCCAGCTGGGAATACACTTCCAGCACCAATCAATCATAGAAAAAGGATTGCGGAGCACCATGTGCTTACCCCCAACAACATGGAGCGCAAATGCACACCAAAACGGGCCTAAATAGAGCACAAAGCATGTAAGTGAGCGCAGGTGTGCATAAGAGAAATATAAGCAATAATAGCTCGAAACGGATGTGCACAAGAGTGAAAACTAGCCCGGATGAGTCCATAAAAGAGTATATAAATGGGACTCATCAATCATCGGGCAATTCTGCACCTTCTCCATTCAGCATGTGCCAAGTGAGGAGAGCTTCCCAGCCGACCTCCTGGCCAGGTTCGGTCCCCGGGCAAGAGGGACGGTGTCGGAACTCTTCCGGCCCTTCATCGAGGAGGGGGAATTAATGGAATTAGATCGGCGAGTGTCGTGGATGGATCCTATCATCACCTTCCTAACATCGGGGAAGTTCCCAGAAGGAAATGTGGACAAGCGACGGCTTAGGTATAAGTCGGCATACTATTCCTTACATGCAGGTGAACTATATCAAAAGACCCTCTCGAAACTCCTAGCTCGCTGCGTCTCGGAGGAGGAGGTTCCAATGGTCCTGGAGGAGATTCACTCGGGGGAGTGTGACAGCCACTCAGGGAGAAGAATCTTGGAAGGAAGAGTGTTGAGGCAAGACTACTTTTGGCCTACCCTCAGCAAGGATGCGGCAGAATTTGCCAGGAAATGCTCCAAGTGCCAGTTGTATGCTCCCCTCCAGCTCCTACCAGCTCAGAGGCTCCGTACTATCACGGCTCCATGGACCTTCGCAATATGGGGATTGGATCTGGTGGGTCCCTTCCCCCCATGAAAGTGTTCATAGAAAGTTCCTGCTAGTAATGACCGATTACTTCTCCAAGTGGCTGGAGGTGAAAGCGCTACCTAAGGTAACCTCTCAGGTGGTAAGAAATTTCATATGGGTGGAAATAATTTGCAGGCATGGGCTTCCGCTAGTCATAGTCACGGACAATAGGCCGCAGTTTGCCAGCGACGAGTTTGTCAATTTTTGCACCCAGCTGGGCATAGATCATCAGTTCGCGTCAGTACACCAACCAAGGAGCAACGAGCAAGTGGAAGCGGCGAACAAAATAATCGTGAATTTGCTAAAGAAGAAGGTCAAAAACCTAAGGGGCAACTCGGTAGAGCCACCATCCGACCGGAGGAGGTCTAATGGTGGATGGCTCGGTATTTTGACTAACACATCCGAGTAAAGCAGTTCGAGAAGGGGGATCTAGTCTTGAAGAAGGTTGACGCGGCTAGGAGAGGGGCCGCGGTGGGAAAGCTCGACCCCAACTGGGAGGGGCCTTACAATGTAGACGAAGTGCTCATGTCGGGAGGGTACCACCTCTGGAATGTGGAAGGGTACCACCACCTTCGCTTGGACATAAAACATTTTTATCCTTGAACTCCCTTGTGTTAACTTATCGTATGACTTCAATGTCTCCTTTTTCTAATTTCTGGCTCTCTGAGGGAAGTTTGAGTTGGAGTGCCCCAGATCGATTCCGCTGCCGGGGTCTCATAGACGGTGGGTCAGGTTGATCTCTGGATAGGCTGGCAAAGGGAAGTATGAGCTGGAATGCCCTAGATCGATTCCGCTATCGGGCTCTCATAGATGGTGGGTCAGGTTGATCTCTAGAGAGGCTGGCTAAGGGAAGTATGAGCTGGAATGCACCAGATTGATTCTATTGCCAGGCTCTCATAGACGGTGGGTCAGGTTCATATCTAGAGAGGCTGGCTAAGGGAAGTTTGGGCTGGAGTGCCCCAGATCGATTTCATTGTCGGGATCTCAAAGACGATTGGTCAGGTTGATCAGTGGAGAGGCTGGCTAAGGGAAGTATGAGCTAGAATGCCCCAGATCAGTTCCGCTGCTGGGATCTCATAGACGATGGGTCAGGTTGATCTTTGGAGAGGCTGGCTAAGGAAAGTATAAGCTAGAATGCCCGAGATCGATTCTGCTGCCGGGCACTTATAGACGGTGGGTAAGGCTGATCTCTGGAGAGGCTGGCTAAGGAAAGTTTGAGCTGGAATGCCCAGATCTATTTTGCTGCCGGGATCTCATAGACGGTGGGTTAGGTTTATCTCTGGAGAGGCTGACAAAGGGAAGTATGAGCTAGAATGCCCCAGATCGATTGCATATATGCATTGTCGGGCTCTCATAGACGGTGGGTCTGGTTGATCTCTAGAGAGGCTGGCTCGGTAAAAGTGACAATGGGCCCAAGGTAACCGGCTCTCATAAAGACGATATGGCCAGTCTCCCACCCAGCTGGTGGGACAGGAGACTCACCCGGTTGCAGAAAGCCAAGAAAAACATAAGATAAATCCTAATGGGGAGGTAGGCGTGTGGTCCCAATAGAAGAGGCACTCGCCCAAGAGGACACTCGCCCGGCAAGGCACTTGCTCGGCGGTGATGTAAGTGGCCACGACAAAAGAGGCTTCCACGCGGTAAGTACACCCAAGGCAACTCCTCATGTAAAGGAGATTATGAGGGTCACCCAGGGTGAGTTGTGATCTCGTCAAGGTTGCGCTCTCAGTAGAATTATCATGGTCATCTAAGTCCTAAGAAATCGGCAAACGCACACCATTTGCGAGACTGCAAGTGGTGGCGTGTGAATGTTTGCTAACAATTAATGTAAACACACCACTTACGAGAGTGCGAGTGGTGGTGTGCGAATGTAAGCCATTAGTTAATGTAAACACACAATGTGCGAGAGTGCGAGTGGTGGTGTGCGAATGTAAGACAACAGTTAATGTAAAAATGCCACTTGCGAGAAGGCGAGTGGTGGTGTGCGAATGTAAGCCAGTAGTTAATGTAAACATGCCACTTACGAGAGTGCGAGTTGTGGTGTGTGAACGTAAGCAAGTAGTTAATGTGAGCACGCCACTTGTGAGAGTGCGAGTGGTGGTGTACGAGTAAGGTCGAGCAGTTTGAAAGTGAGGTTTAGATCTTAGATTTACTCTAGAGGGGGGGGGGGGTGAATAGACTATTAAAAGTTTTTAACTTATTTTATAGCGGAATTAAAATACTGATATATATATATGAATAACAGAGTGAGTGTACAAACAAAACAGAAATCACAGTACAGTACAGAAAGAAAAACACAATCACAGCAGACACAAGGATCTATAGTAGTTCCCCAATCAACTTGGGTACATCAACTATTCTACCACCCTTGGTAGGAATCCACTAGGTTTTTTATTTGGTGCCCTATCACCAATATGATTTTTGATCAGGTGCCCAAACACCACTGGGATTTTTGATTAGGTGCCAAATCACCACTAAGCTTTTGATCAGGTGCTCAAACCAAAGCACAAGTTTTTATCAGGTGCCCTGCCACCAAAGGTTAACTTTTGAAGGGAGTTAGAACCCTGTACATGATGGGTAAAAAGGTTAAACAAAAAGAATGTTTATGAAGTTCTTCTCTCTCAACAAGATCTGAGAGAAGACTAGTGGATTGTTGTGTTGTAAAGCTCCCCCTGTCTGATAGAATTTCTGGACAGATAATGGATGGAGCTTTCTCTTGGATGTAGAAAATCTTTCTTGATAGCAGATGAATCTGAGAGACAAAGTTTCTAAGATTATTGTTGCTCTTTGAAGTTTAAGAACCAGCAGCTGAAACTTGAGAGGATTTTATATGTTCTCAGAGAATGAAAAAAATGCTGCTGTTGATGAAGAAGATGTGAAATTTTTCGTAGATCTAGGAGTGAGCAGGCATCGTACAACTTAAAGTTACAGCCAACAACCAGAAGCACATGAAGCAAAACAATCATTATTAATAACATCAGAAATTTTCATTACAGAGCGAGGTATACATAGCGAGACATGATTTCGCCAGTAAACAAAACCAAAAGGAAAAGTACAATGTTGAAGAAAGATAACTGGCAGTCTGAGCATAGAAGCCGCCTAACTGCGCGGCCTGGGTGTTCGCAAGACTAGAAAAGAAGACCGCGCGAACAGACTGCCGACGACTTGAACAACACCACTGAAAACTCTGCGACCTCCTGAACTCCACTGATTCTCCCGAACTCCAGCAACCTACACTGCAAGCTGAAATACCGCACGAACACCTTAGAAGAAGAGGTGACCACTGCTGTCCGCACAATCCACAGAAGCTGCACAAAGGAAATTCAATCAGCAAACCGGGCGGTCACAAAAACGAGACAACAAGTTCTAGGCACGAGTTCAGCTTACACTTGGTGCGATGATTTTGCTGCTACAGTGACTCCTATTTATTGGCGTGCAACCAGATCCAGTCACCACCCTATGAGATAGAGTCACCACCCAGACCGCGTGACCAAGACCGGTCAACCCGCACGGTCAGCAGAAGATCGCTCTGCGCTTAGTGAGCTCGCCGACTTCAACCGGACCAGGAGATCGCCACTCCTCCAAGAGGCCACGCGATCATGACAACCCGCATGGTCATGACGCCCACCACCAGTGTTCGCATATGTGAGACCTCCT
The DNA here is from genome assembly GCA_033032865.1 of Dactylorhiza incarnata. NCBI lineage: Eukaryota > Viridiplantae > Streptophyta > Magnoliopsida > Asparagales > Orchidaceae > Dactylorhiza > Dactylorhiza incarnata. Next base: position 697,535 of record JAWHQI010000429.1, on the reverse strand, counting down.
CCATAGACCGCGAACACAAAATAAGAGGCCGCGCGACTAAGAGAACCTAAGTCGGCGCGCACCACCAAGAACCCAAACAGTCACCACATCGGACTTCCGGATACCAGAATAATAACCCCGTGCGGTTAACAGCTTAACCTGCACAGTACAGAAAACAGCTCACCACGCGGTCACACGAAACAGACCGCGCAGCCTCACCTCGGCAGCCTTGGACAGAAAGAACGGTTGTCAGACCGAAAAGACTACGGCTAGACCGAATAGGTCAGACCGCAGAGGAGACCGCAAGGTCACGCGGTTAGACCAGACCACGCGAACACCTCCCAAACTGCCAACTTCACACTTCAACATTTTCAACACTCCCCCCTTGAAGTGGGAAGTTGAAAACAGCCCAAGTAAACTCCTCAGCCGAGGTGAACGACCCCTTCGCCAGCGCCTTTGTGAATATGTCAGCAACGTTGTCCAGACTCCAAACATGCTCGACCAAAAGAGATCCCTCCAGCACCTTCTCACGAATGAAATGATGCTCGATCTCGATATGTTTGGTCCTCGCGTGACACATTAGATTAGTAACCATTTTGAGTACACTCTCATTGTCTCCGCGTAGCAGAGTCGGACCCTGAACCTCCTTATAGACGTCTCCCACCAACCTCCTGATCCAGATGGCTTCTTGAGCTGCCAAGGCCGAAGCCTTGTATTCCGCTTCCGTGGTAGAGACAGACACGGAATCCTGCTTCTTGCTGCACCATGATATAGTCGTAGGGCCAGCCATGAAGACGAATCCAGGAGTCGACTTCCGATCATCCGAATCTCCCCCGTAATCAGCATCCATGTACCCATGCACCTCGAATCCCGCATCCCTCCTGTATAGGAGACCCATATCCAAAGTCGCCTTGACATACTTCAAAATATTATTGGCCGCTAGTAGATGAGGCATCCGTGGTTCCGTCATATAACGACTTACCCTGCCAACTGCATATGCAATATCCGGCCTAGTGATCATGAGATAAATAAAGCTCCAAACTAGAGCTCGGAACACAATCGGATCTTCTAGAATCCTCCCATCATCCTTCCATAGTTTCATGGCCTTCTCCAGAGGTGTAGAAATGCATTTCCCTTCCTTCAGGCCAAATTGCTCCAAGATTTGCTCCACATATCCAGCTTGGGACACCAGCACTCCACTTTCCTTCCTCTGCACTTCAAGTCCAAGGAAATGATGAAGTTCACCCAAGTCCTTCATCTCAAATCTAATAGATAGCTCAGCCCGATGCTTTGCTACCTCCTACTTCGAATTCCCCATCGCGATCATATCGTCGATGTAAAGCAACATGATGAATTGAAGCTCCCCGTTCTTCTTGACACACAAGCTTGAATCAGAGTCTGAAGCACCGAATCCACAGAATAGGATGAAAGTGCACAGTTAACCTCACTAGAATTCTCTAGAGGGGGGGGGGGGGTGAATAGAGATTAAAAATACTTTGTGCAATTATATATATATGTGTAATAATCAACGATTTAAGCTTCCCACACACCAACAATAATTAAGCAAGTAAAGAAGAAAAATAACAAGAAGAAAATCACAGCACAACACAAGAAAATATAGTGGTTCCCCAAACATTGGGTAGTCCACTCTTCTACCCCCTTGGTAGGAATTCACTAACTTTCACTGAGTCTTTTGATAAGGAGAATCTTAGAACCAGACTGAGTCTTTTGATAAGGAGACTCTTAGAACCACTACAACTGAATTTTTTGAAGAGAGATTCTAAAAATTCGTTTACACAGTTTGAAAATGAAATAAGAATAAGAAGAAGAAGTAGAACAAGTAGAATTACAGAGAACAATGTCTGTAAGAAGGAATCTTCTTCCTAGCAAGAAGATTAGAAGCACAAGTATAGTGAATATGATCTCTCTTCTATAGTGATAAGGAGATTGTAAGCTTTTCTCTCTTTTGTGAGAGCTTTCAGATTTTGCTGCAGAATGGCTTGAGAAGATGAAGGCTTTTTCTTTTGCTGCAGCACACTATCTCTTTTCTCAATTTTCTCACTCTTCACTTGGGAGCTCTTACTCTTTTTCAAATGTATATGGTGGATCACTTCTTATTATTCTCTGCCGACCTCCTTCTTATTTATAGATCTGTTTAAAATATATTGCTAAAAGAGAATAATCAATTAGCAGACATAGAAATAGAAAGAGAAGAGTTTCCATAATCAATATTTCTATAGAAGGAAAGGAATTCAATCTAATTTCAAATAATATCCATAATAATCTTAATCAAATAAGCCAAGAATCAAATAGAAGGAAAGGCTGATTCAGAACGGCTATAAAAGGATAATATCATTCCATAAAAATCAGATCTACAGAAAGAAGGAAAGAGATCTGGCGTGTTTTTGAATTTCTTATAGATATCAACGTGCGTCGATTACTATTCGACGTAAGCGTCGATTTCATCTTGGCTGGACGTCGAGAGGAGAATAAGGAAGGTGCGTCGACAAAGATGCGTCGACTTTATCAAATGCGTCCACTAGAAGTCAGAGGTACGTCGACTATGATTACGTCGAGTTCTTCTAAGAGTTACTTCGACTCATTCTGAGAGAAACGTCGACTATATTTCGACGTTGCGTCGAATACTATTCGACGCATATTTACTTAGCCTAATTTTTCATACTTAGAATTTATATTCTTCTTAATTCTAGGAGTTAAGATAAATCATTTCCCCAACAATCTCCCCCTATTTGTCTTAACCCTATATAGAGAGAAATTGTATCAGTATTTAATCACCTCAGCAAGACATTTATATAGGTTAGAAATTTGTTAAATAATCAGAAGAAGATAGAGTGAGAAATTATATAAACAAATTTCATGTTCAGTTGACTAATCAGCATTTAAGCATATACAATTGTTCAACTAGAGTATATCATCATTGTTCAGGGGTAGGAGGAGTTTTTCTCTTCCGAGTGAATACTTTTGTGGGTTGTTCCTTCTTAGTAGCAGGTGATTCCCTCAGCTCCCCCTGAGTCAAAGTAGTTTGCTCCCCCTGGAATGGAACTTCCTTTGAGCCTTTTACTTCTTCTTCAATTTCTCTTTTATCTCCAGTTTCAGGTATAACAGCATCTGGATCCCCCTGAGCTTCAGCTTCCTCTTCAGCTTCATTCTCTGCTCTACTTGCCTCCCCTTGTAATAGGTCCACTTGTTGTGTAGCTTCTCTTGCTATAATCAGTACATTTGATATCTGCTCTTCAGTATGTAGCTCTGGTACTACTTCATTCCCAATGGTCTTGAGTAGAGCTAAACGGTCAGATTTTGAAGAATGAGGGGTTTTGTGAGAGGGAGTTTTGTGGCTGGAGAGTTTCTCTTCATCTAACTTCTCCCCTTTCTTGACCTTCTTAGCCAAGGAGGTTAAGAAAGATCTGGTGACTTTAGAGGAAGAGATAGAGGTCTTCAGGCTTTGCACAGAGGCACTGACCCCATCTATTTTGGGTCTGCATGTGTAAGATGGAGGAATGAATCTTGGAGCAGTGCCCATCCAGCATTGCTTGGAATCTTTGGGCTGTGGATTGGATGCACTGAGTGATGAGGTTTTTAGTGGATGGAGATGGTTCAAAATGTGGTGGTGGAGGAGGAGAATGTGATGAAGGTGGAGAGGGTACTGTATCATTGTGACGAGATATATTTGATGGAGGAGAAGGAGGAATAAAGGAGGGTTGAGTAGGTGACTGAGTTGGAATTTGTGAAGGTGTGGATGATGATGGTACAGAAGAGATGTCTGTATGAGTAGGAGGAGGGGGAGGTGAAGATGGATGAGCAGGAGAGAAAGGAGGAGATGGAGTCCTTTCAGGAATGGAACCAGGCTTGGGAATTTTCCTGGTCCATTTAGAGAAGAGGGCTATTGACATCCTTTTTCCTGGAGGGATAGGGATTCCTTTTGACCTACATAGGTCAGGGAAGGAGTGGAAGAGTACTTGACTCATGATTCTCATATAGGCATTCTCTTTGTGAGAGTATTTGTAGCCTATCATTTTGGGTAGGAGGATGGCACAAGGGCCCCCATGATGTTCAGCTGTTGTATGGGTACTGCATCAGTGGCAGAGATCTTGCATAGTAGAATTTTTCCTACTATATCTGCCAGTAATCTATATTCATTAGAAAAGTCAATTTTCTTCAGGTGGATTGATCTATCTTTTGAAAACTTCATGGTGATTAACAGATTCTTGATTTCATTAGGAGTGAGTTCCACAGGTTCATCACCTGATAAGGGAATGATGAAGGAGACTTGTTTAGTTGCTCTTTAGAAACTGATTTCCTTTCCCTATTTGAGTTGAACAAAGATAACATTGGAATGTACCTGATGGAACATCAAAGGTGGTCCTAATGTGTTCTGCAGAGATTGAGACAGGTGTCTCATGGATTGTTCCTTGGATTTCTCCTTGTTCAGATATCTGAACATGAGTCATGAGCTCTGTGAGTTCTATCTCCATGAGCTTGCATCTTGTGGATATGAGCTTGTCTAATCCAGCTTTAGTAAACAGAGCTATGATGCTCTTGTAATTTTCTGCGGCAGCTTGGAAAGATTCAAGGTTAATGTCAAAGCCTGAGTTGGTCTTAGGAGCCATTTTAGGTCAGTGAGAGAGAGGAAGAAATGGTTGGACTGAGGAGCAAGAAGGATGAAAGATGCAGAGGTCGTGAAGGTTTCTAACTGAAGAGTCTATTTAAGTCAGGTGAAACGTCGAAACGAGGCACAATTCGAGGCTTATTCGGTACAACAGTGGATGTGACCAAAAATATTTTAGTATTGCCGCTCGTTTTCATGAAGTCGACGTTACGTCGAGTAGAATTCGACGTGAGTGTCAATATAGTCTGGTTTGGGATGATAGGGTTTCCTATCGACGTATGCGTCGATTGGAGTCGATGCATGCGTCGATTTTATTTATTGAACTGAGTTATCGACGGTGCGTCGATTCGAAGTTGACGTGACTTTATTTTATAGATTCTGGGTTTTCCTGAGGGATTCTTTCTTCCTAATCCTAAAGTTTTCTAAGTTATCATAGGACTAATTTTATGAGCAATTTGATTGATTATGCCAACACTATTTGGCAGTGTGGCCATTTTTATTGCAAATATAACACCTGATTTTCTTTTGACTAAGAAAATTTGAGTTTAGGGAGGAATAGGGATGTTGATTTGGATAGAAATTTTGATTAGGATAGAAATTTTGGTTAGGATAAAAGTTTTGACTAGGAGAGAAATTATGATCAGGATGGATGGGTCCTGAAAGGGGTTAAGATGGAAGGTTTTTGGAGGATGGAAGTGTTCTGTCTTTATGTTGCTCTGAGTTTGTATGCGTCGATATCTATTCGACGTATGTTGATTGTTGCGTCGATTTATACTCAGCGCTTTCTCCAGATTGCGTTGATCTGGAATCGACGCATGGAAAAATTTGCGTCGATTTGAAGTCGACGTACTTTTATTCAAGCGTCGAGTTGAGGTCGAAGCATCTGAGAGATTGTGTCGAGTAGAATTTGATGCACTATCATTCATGCGTCGATATGAGGTCGACGCAACTGTGTTTTCACAAATTTTATTTTTCCCTTTTTCTGATTTTATTTCTTTATAAGTGGTTTCTCTTGGCCTAGTTGCCTTCTCAGAAGAGGTTTGAGAGTCATCAGCTGAATAGTATGATGTTTCATCAAATTGGTTTATTTCCTTGAAGTCTTCTACCTTATTTTGTGAGTCTTCTTCTTGGTTTGTTGATTTGATGGGTTTAGTAAATTTAACAGGGCTCATCCAAGCAGGTTTGTTGGATGGAATTAGACTAGCTGAGGGATCAGCTCCTAGCCCAAGATTTTTATGTCTTCTTGTTTGTTTTTCTGTGATTTCTTTAAGTGTTTGGCTTCTCATTCTTATTGATTCTTCAAAAGCTTTTGCTTGGGACGATACCTTATTCTTAAGAAGCTGGTTTTCTATTTTAGCCCTCTCTATTTCTTTTTCTCTGATATTAACCCTTAACTCATGATTTTTAGAACAAGTATCCTCTATATTTCTCTGGTTTTTAATGACATTAATTTGTTCTTTTAGATTCTTAATTTCTTGTTTAGCTTTTAGTTGATCTAAACATAGTCCTTTGAAATCATCACACAGAAAATCTATGTCATCAAAGATACTTACCACATCCTTATCCTCAGATTCCTCTATGAGAATAAGGCTATTTTCTTTATCATCTTCAGAAGAGATGCTTCCTTCTGATTCTGTCTCACTCCATGATTTAACAACATCATCTTTCTTTGAGCCTTCAAGAGCCACTAAGCATAGGTATTCTTGCTTAGACTCTTCATTGTCACTTTTAGAAGAGGAGCTGTCCTCAGAGTCTGTTTCACTCCAGGCTTCTGCAATAAAGCCTCTTTCTTTCTTCTTTCCCTTTTTCTTGAGATCTTTCTTTTTTAGATCTTTCTTTGTCTCAGCATTTTCTGGACATTCTGGGGCAATATGTCTAGGTTTCCTGCAGGAGTAACAGATGATTTCTTTAGTAGGAATTTTATCATACCTTGGTTTTGATTCTCTCCTTCTAGACCCATCTGTCCTGACCCATTTCTTGAATCTTCTGGCCAGGAGGCTGAATAACTCTTCTTCAGTGACAGAGGTCTCTTCTTCTGTTGCTTTCAAAGCAATGTTTCTATCTTTTGAGGAGGTTGGATTGCTTCCTCTTCTTTCCTTCTCTTCTCTGGTTTTCAGCAGTTGCTCATAGGATTTGAGTTTTCCTAAGAGGGCATCTGTTGAGATTTCCTTTTGTCCTCTTGTATCTCTTATTGCCCATATTCTTGAGTCCCATGAACTTGGGAGACTCATTAACAGTTTTTCATTGATCTCTGTGAGAGAGATCTCTCTATCCAGGCTCCTTAATTGATTGATGATCCGACTGAATCTGTCATAAATCTCAGATATGCTTTCTTCATGCTTCTTTTGAAAGTTCTCATATTGAGAGATCAATAGAGCCTTTCTATCTTTCCTTTCATCAGCACTTCCGTCTACCATCTTTGTAAGATCCTCCCAGATTTCTTTGGCTGATTCACAGTCAACCATCTTTTGAAAGATTTAATCTGAGAGGTTTGAGACAAGAATGTTCACAGCTTTTGCATCACATGTTCCTGCATTTTTCTCTTCAACTGTCCACTCAGCTTTTGGGACAAGTGTTTGAGTCACTTCACCACTTGAGTCTCTTCTATAAGGCTTGGGAGGACCTGTCAAGATAACATTAAATAATTCTTCATCAATGGAATTCATATAAATCCTAATTCTTGTTTTCCAAATTGCAAACTTTTCAAGATTGCACATTGGTGGTCTGGTGGAAGCATAATCCTTGATTTGTGCCATGTGAAAAATAATTTTTAGAAATATATATATATATATAAGAAGTAGGATCTTTGTGATCAAGGAGTTAACATTTTTAGATCAACCTGCCTCTGATACCAATTGAAAGTGCACAGTTAACCTCACTAGAATTCTCTAGAGGGGGGGGGGGGGGTGAATAGAGATTAAAAATACTTTGTGCAATTATATATATATATATGTAATAATCACAGATTTAAGCTTCCCACACACCAACAAGAATTAAGCAAGTAAAGAAGAAAATAACAAGAAGAAAAGCACAGCACAACACAAGAAAATATAGTGGTTCCCCAAACTTTGGGTAGTCCACTCTTCTACCCCCTTGGTAGGAATTCACTAACTTGCACTGAGTCTTTTGATAAGGAGACTCTTAGAACCAGACCGAGTCTTTTGATAAGGAGACTCTTAGAACCACTACAACTTAATTTTTTGAAGAGAGATTCTAAAAACTCTTTTACACAGTTTGAAAATGAAATAAGAATAAGAAGAAGAAGTAGAACAAGTAGAAGAACAGAGATCAATGTATGTAAGAAGGAATCTTCTTCCTAGCAAGAAGATTAGAAGCACAAGTATAGTGAATATGATCTCTCTTCTATAGTGAGAAGGAGATTGTAAGCTTTTCTCTCTTTTGTGAGAGCTTTCAGATTTTGCAGCAGAATGGCTTGAGAAGATGAAGGCTTTTTCTTTTGCTGCAGCACACTATCTCTTTTCTCAATTTTCTCACTCTTCACTTGGGAGCTCTTCCTTTTTTTCAAATGTATATGGTGGATCACTTCTTATTATTCTCTGCGGACCTCCTTCTTATTTATAGCTCTGTTTAAAATATATTGCTTAAAGAGAATAATCAATTAGCAGACAGAGAAATAGAAAGAGATAAGAGTTTCTATAATCAATATTTATATAGAAGGAAAGGAATTCAATCTGATTTCAAATAATATCCATAATAATCTTAATCAAATAAGCCAAGAATCAAATAGAAGGAAAGGCTGATTCAGAATGGCTATAAAAGAATAATATCATTCCATAAAAATCAGATCTACAGAAAGAAGGAAAGAGATCTGGCGTGTTTTTGAATTTCTTATAGATATCGACGTGCGTCGATTACTATTCGACGTAAGCGTCGATTTCATCCTGGCTGGACATTGATAGGAGAATAAGGAAGGTGCGTCGACAAAGATGCGTCGACTTTATCAAATGCGTCCACTAGAAGTCAGAGGTACGTCGACTATGATTACGTCGAGTTCTTCTAAGAGTTACTTCGACTCATTCTGAGAGAAACGTCGACTATATTTCGACGTTGCGTTGAATACTATTCGACGCATATTTACAAAGCCTAATTTTTCATAAATAGAATTTATATTCTTCTTAATTCTAGGGGTTAAGATAAATCATTTCCCCAACAATCTCCCCCTATTTGTCTTAACCCTATATAGAGAGAAATTGTATCAGTATTTAATCACCTCAGCAAGACATTCATATAGGTTAGAAATATGTTAAATAATCAGAAGAAGATAGAGTGAGAAATTATATTAACAAATTCATGTTCAGTTGACTAATCAGCATTTAAGCATAGACAATTGTTCAACTAGAGTATATCATCATTGTTCAGGGGTAGGAGGAGTTTTTCTCTTTCGAGTGAATACTTTTGTGGGTTGTTCCTTCTCAGTAGCAGGTGATTCCCTCAGCTCCCCCTGAGTCAAAGTAGTTTGCTCCCCCTGGAATGGAACTTCCTTTGAGCCTTTTACTTCTTCTTCAGTTTCTCTTTTATCTCCAGTTTCAGTTATAACAGCATCTGGATCCCCCTGAGCTTCAGCTTCCTCTTCAGCTTCATTCTCTGCTCTACTTGCCTCTCATTGCAATAGATCCACTTGTTGTGTAGCTTCTCTTGCTATAATCAGTACATTTGATATCTGCTCTTCAGTATGTAGCTCTGGTACTACTTCATTCCCAATGGTCTTGAGTAGAGATAAACTGTCAGATTTTGAAGAATGAGGGGTTTTGTGAGAGGGAGTTTTGTGGCTGGAGAGCTGCTCTTCATCTAACTTCTCCCCTTTCTTGCCCTTCTTAGCCAAGGAGGTTAAGAAAGATCTGGTGACTTTAGAGGAAGAGATAGAGGTCTTCAGGCTTTGTACAGAGGCACTGACCCCATCTATTTGGGTCTGCATGTGTAAGATGGAGGAATGAATCTTGGAGCAGTGCCCACCCAGCATTGCTTGGAAGTGAATACTTTTGTGGGTTGTTCCTTCTCAGTAGCAGGTGATTCCCTCAGCTCCCCCTGAGTCAAAGTAGTTTGCTCCCCCTGGAATGGAACTTCCTTTGAGCCTTTTACTTCTTCTTCAGTTTCTATTTTTTCTCCAGTTTCAGGTATAACAGCATCTGGATCCCCCTGAGCTTCAGCTTCCTCTTCAGCTTCATTCTCTGCTCTACTTGCCTCCCATTGCAATAGATCCACTTGCTGTGTAGCTTCTCTTGGAATAATCAGTACATTTGATATCTGCTCTTCAGTATGTAGTTCTGGTACTACTTCATTCCCCATGGTCTTGAGTAGAGCTAAACTGTCAGATTTTGAAGAATGAGGGGTTTTGTGAGAGGGAGTTTTGTGGCTGGAGAGCTGCTCTTCATCTAACTTCTCCCCTTTCTTGCCCTTCTTAGCCAAGGAGGTTAAGAAAGATCTGGTGACTTTAGAGGAAGAGATAGAGGTCTTCAGGCTTTGCACAGAGGCACTGACCCCATCTATTTGGGTCTGCATGTGTAAGATGGAGGAATGAATCTTGGAGCAGTGCCCATCCAGCATTGCTTGGAAGTGAATACTTTTGTGGGTTGTTCCTTCTCAGTAGCAGGTGATTCCCTCAGCTCCCCCTGAGTCAAAGTAGTTTGCTCCCCCTGGAATGGAACTTCCTTTGAGCCTTTTACTTCTTCTTCAGTTTCTATTTTTTCTCCAGTTTCAGGTATAACAGCATCTGGATCCCCCTGAGCTTCAGCTTCCTCTTCAGCTTCATTCTCTGCTCTACTTGCCTCCCATTGCAATAGATCCACTTGTTGTGTAGCTTCTCTTGGAATAATCAGTACATTTGATATCTGCTCTTCAGTATGTAGTTCTGGTACTACTTCATTCCCCATGGTCTTGAGTAGAGCTAAACTGTCAGATTTTGAAGAATGAGGGGTTTTGTGAGAGGGAGTTTTGTGGCTGGAGAGCTGCTCTTCATCTAACTTCTCCCCTTTCATGCCCTTCTTATCCAAGGAGGTTAAGAAAGATCTGGTGACTTTAGAGGAAGAGATAGAGGCCTTCAGTTTTTGCACAGAGGCACTGACCCCATCTATTTGGGTCTGCATGTGTAAGATGGAGGAATGAATCTTGGAGCAGTGCCCATCCAGCATTGCTTGGAATCTTTGGGCTGTGGATTGGATGCACTGAGTGATGAGGTTTTCAGTGGATGGAGATGGTTCTCCAGTGGTCTTCTTCTTCTTATCCCATCTCGTCTTCTTCCCTGTGAAGAGAACCTCGTCTTCTCCCCCAGACACTAACACTCCCGCCATCTGCCTCGCCAGGCTCTCCTGCGACGCAAGCAGATTCTGCAGCTTCAACAGAGACGGCTGATTTGCCCAACCCTGTACCGACATCACAAAGGCAACATACTCCTTCCACAAGACGCGGATGATGTGTCTCTTTAGCTTCGCCTCAGAAATTGGCTCATCAGGATTCAGTGCTGAAATCTTAGCGCATTGATTCTTCATCTTCAGGAATAACGTTGAAATAGACAGATCTCCCTGAGCCGACCTAGCCAGCTCATTTTCCAGGAACTGTAGCCTCGCTACATTCTTTTTGTTAAACAGCCCATCCAGGACTCTCCAGATCTTGGCAGCTGATCCACACCCTATGATGTGATCAAATAGGTCAGGTGATATTGCCCTTTTTAGAGTGAACTCTGCTTTCGCATAAATACTCCTCCAATTCCTCACCCCATGACCATTATCCCCAACTAGGACAACATCCTCTGTACTATCTCCTCCAATAACCTCCCATAGGTCCTCGCCCAGAAGATAACTCTGCATGCACGACTTCCACTTCTTGAAGTTAGTCGACGTGAGCATCTCAATTCCAAGACCTCTTGCAAAACCTGCTTCCATGGCTCTGCCACTGGTTCCTTCTTCACAAAGGCGATGGGAACTTTAAGTTGTTCACTTCTCTATCCACTCCAACCTAGCTTTGATACCATGTGAAATTTTCCGTAGATCTAGGAGTGAGCAGGAATCATACAACTTAAAGTTACATCCAACAACCATAAGCACATGAAGCAAAACAATCTTTATTAATAACAACAGAATTCTTCATTACAGAGCGAGGTATACATGGCGAGACATGATTTCGCCAGTACACAAAACCAAAAGGAAAAGTACAATGCTGAAGAAAGATAACTGGCGGTCTGAGCACAGAAGTCGCCTAACCGCGCGGCCTGGGTGTTCGCGCGACTAGAAAAGGAGACCGCGCGAACAGACTGCTGGCGACTTGAACAACACCACTGAAAACTCTGCGACCTCCCGAACTCCACTGATTCTCCCAAACTCCAGCAACCCACACTGTAAGCCGCAAGACCGCCTGAACACCTTAGAAGAAGAAGTGACGCTACTATCCGCACAATCTGCAGAAGCTGCATAAAGGAAATTCAATCAGCAAACCGGGCAGGCACAAAAACGAGACCGCAAGTTCTAGGCACGAGTTCAGCTTACACTTGGTGCGATGTTTTTACTGCTACAGTGACTCCTATTTATAGGCGTGCGACCAGATCCAGTCACCACCCTATGAGATAGAGTCACCGCCCTGACCGCGTGACCAAGATCGGTCAAATCGCGCGGTCAGCAGAAAATCGCTCTGCGCTTAGTGAGCTCACCGACTTCAACCTGACTAGGAGATCGCCACTCTCCAAGAAGCCGCGCGATCATGACAACACGCATGATCATGACGCCCACCACTAGTGTTCGCATATGTGAGACCTCCTCCAGAGACCGCGAACACAAAAGAGGAGACTGCGCAACTAAGAGAACCTTATTCGGCGCACACCACCAAGAACCCGGACAGTCACGAGACCGAACTGCCGGATACCAGAATAACAACCCTGTGCGGTTAACAGCTTAACCGCACAGTATAGAAAACAGCTCGCCACGCGGTCACACAAAACAGACTGCGCGGCCTCACCTCGACACCCTTGGAAAGAAAGAACTGCTATCAGACCGAAAAGACTGCGGCTAGACCGAATAGGTCAGACCGCAGAGGAGACCGCAAGGTCATGCGGTTAGACCAGACCGCGCGAACACCTCCCAGACCGCCAACTTCACACTTCAACATTTTCAACAGAAGATCACTGTAATTCTTCTTGACTTTTTGTATTTCTCTAGTACAATTCTTGTCGACTACTTCAACCTTTTTCTTAGAGATATAAGACTCATTTTAAATTCAAATCTTCTGGTTAAGGAATAGAATAATTTGAATTAAATCTTTCTTGGGAACTGCAATCTGATTCAGCAGGAATACTTTAATTCCTTTTCCTTTTCCATGAAAGTATCCTTTTCCAATATGTCTAACGACTACTTTCTCAAAAGAAGAGAATAGAAAGGAATATTAAAAGTAAAGAAAAAATCTTGACTTATCTGATAATGAATAAGTCCAAATAATAGAATAGATCCGTTGATGAATAGTCGATCTGAGTTCAGAGAAAAATAGATAACTGATCCATCAGAAATTGTCAAGCTGAAGAGAAAATTCGTCGAGCAGAAAGGCTGAGTTCGTCGAACTGAAAGCTGAGTTCGTCGAACTGAATTCATTCGTCGAACACAAAGCTGAGTTCGTCGATCTCAGTCTGGAGTTCGTCGAACACAGAGAAATTCTGATAAACTGGCTGGAAGATTGAATTCGTCGAGCTGAGGAGCAAGTTCGTCGAACTGAAACACGACATTCGTCGAACCTAGGAAGGAGTTCGTCGAACGCAGAATGATGTTCGTCGAACGCAGAAACTTGGAATTTTCCTAAGTTCTATCTAACTCAGACAGCTTTAGACCTTGACCCTTAGACTATACAAAGGGGTCAACTAAGTCCTAATAACAGATAGTGATCCTAGCCCTAATCAGTAATAGGGTTGTTCCAACAATCTCCCCCTATTTGGGTTAGGATACTATTTGACAAAATCAAATAGTAAAACAAACAACAAACACAGAGCATACATATCTGACAGAATTTAAATTCATTTCAGCAGATAAGAAATATAGTACCCTGAGTTTAGAAAACATTACACTGAAAGTTGAAATATAGCAAAACCAAATAATCATAAGCTTTACTCTGTCAATGAAGATGGCTTGAATATGATTTGTCTGTTTGGGTTCTCAGATTCTCTTTTACTCATGTAGAGGTCATTATCTCCCAGCAGGGTTTGAGATGATTCATGAGGAACCACTGCTACTGGGTGCAACCTTAGATAATCTTCAGCATTGAAGAGGTGTCTTGAGATGTACCTTTCAAATTCTTGTCTTCTGAAATCAGACATAGTTGAGAACTTAGAATAATCGTTACCTTCTGCTTTTGCTTTATTTATCTGAGCTGTAGCAATAGTGTCTTTGAATCTAGCCATATAGGCATTCTTTTCTGATTCTGGAATGATTGGAGATGGAGGCCTTTCATCAATTTCACTGGCCTGATATGAAGGTTGATAATCTAGAGGATACCTTTTTCTGTGAAAAGAACCATCAGATACATGATATTTGTAAGCTGAGGAAATAGGTCTGGTAGATCCTGAAGGAGGAGCTCTGGCTGATCTTGAACAATGAGAGCCACTTGAGCTTTTATGACAATCTCCTGATTTCCTTGAATGCTGGGGGTTAGATCTCTGAAAAGAAAACATGGTAGCTGAGCCTGCTGCTGGAGGAGTAGGAGGAGGATTAAACTTGACTGGTTTGTCAGAGTAGAATCCTGTTTTCATAATTTTATTTCTCCTATTATTCTCATTTCTAGAGAATCTCATCCAAGCTGGGGAATCCTTTGTAAGAGTAATGTTGTTCAAAATGTAATAAGGAGTATCATTTGTTGAGGATGGAGGTTTAGGGACAGCCTTTGCTTTGCTTCTGGAATTTCTTTTCTTTGAAGATTTATCATCAGAATCATCACTATCATCAGAATCAGAAGGTTGCGCAGGGTTATCATACAGATCATCAAGATCTTTAAGAGCTTTCTCAACATCTTTCTCAAAATCTTCTGGAAGAGGAGAATCATCATATACAAATGTAGGAGGAGAAAGGGGGGATTCATCAAAGACAAATGTTGGAGGTGAAGTCACCAAGCCAACATTTTCTGTTACTGCAACAGTAATTGGAACCTGAGCTGGAACTGGAACTGAAAAACTTTTGATAATTTTCTTTAGCAAAGCTGAATCAACTGGAGCTGTATAGGGAACTATAGCTTTTGAATAATCTTGAGACTTTGGCAGACTGCTGAAAACAAAATTGAATCTAGATAACAAAGAAAGAATATCTATTGAGGGATTAATAGATAAATTATTTAGTGAATCTATAACAGTAACTGAAGCTGTAACTGGAGCTTCTATATCAAAAACTGGAGCTGCTTCCATATCAAAAACCATAACTGAATCTGCATCTGCATTATCAGGAGCTTCTTCATTAAGCTTCCCCCCCTGTCTAGTTTCAGGGAGACCTGAATCTAGGCACCTAGAAGAAGGGACAGGTTTAGAAGAGGTAGGGATGGAAGCAAGCTTGGCAGATAGATTAGAGATAGCTTTCAGAACATGAGCTAGCTTCTCATCTAGAAGAGCAGTTAGCTTAGGAGTGATATGATTAAATATCTGATCAGCTATTGAGGAGAAATCAACATACATAAAATCTGATGTATGCTGAGAAGTAGATGGCGGTGGAACAGAAGGTGAGGGACCAGAAGTGTGAGCCTAGTTGGTGCACACTGAGGATGGAAGGAAAATGTTGGTAGCATCTGTTATGGGTGCATGAATATCTTCAGGGATGGGAGAATGAGGTGGAGATATTTGTTGAGGAGATAATAGATCAAATGATGGAGGGGGAAGAGAATCAAGAGGGGGAAGGGAATCAACATCTAGAATAGATGTTGATGGAAAATCTGTAGACAGATTTATTTGGAGAGGAGGAGAAGAAGGTAATGAGGAAGGGATGTCTATGAGAGAATTAGAGGGAAGAACTTCTTCAATATTAATGTTCTGAAGAGGTTGAGAGGGAAGAGGAGAAGAAGATGTAGAGGGACGAACTTATGGTAGGTTGGAGGGAGTGGCTGTATCAGCCCTTGTGCTTTCAGAAGTATTTCAGGAAGATTCTGCCCTTGAGGTCCTCTTGGGAATCACTCTTTCCCACTTGTCAAAGAGAGCCTAAGTCAGCCTCTTGCTTGCATTGATGAACACTGTTGGTGACACCAACAGTTCTGAACATTTTGCCTAAAGAACAATTCCTAACACTCTGCCATAGCAAACATTCAGTTTGTCTAGCTTCTTCTTTATTGATTCAAACAGAATTAATCCCCAATTTACCTGCTTCTTTTCAACTAAGGCCACCATCAAAATAAATTGGTGCCTAGTGATATAGTCATGAGCTGAGGTTTTTCCTAACAAAACCTTTCCAACAATATCTGCTATGAACTTGTATTCAATGGACAAGTTCTTTTTCAGAAGATGATTAGGGTTTCCAAAGGAGTGACCTATTTTAATCAATTCATTATTAAATTCATCAGAACTAATATCCAACTCATCATTACCATTCATCAAACCAAAAACATATGATAATATCTCTGGGAAAGAGGAACCTGGTTTCCTGAGATTGATCCTGAGATTGTTGTTGCATTCAATGATTCAACAGTATGTACCCATTCTTTGATTTCTGCTACTGGTAGCTTGATCCTGGTGATCATGAACTTCCTTAACTGCTGTTCTTCAAAAATTTGAAGAATATCTTAGAAGACTTTATCAGAATGAGCAAATGATTCCATATTAATGTCAAAGCCTGCATCGAACTTCATCGACGTGATTACTGCTTGAGAGATTGCCATTGTACCTACAAGAGAGAAAAAGATCAAGTGCAAGGGAACTGGAGGTAAGAGGAAGTTCTGTAGGTGCAAAGATGAAAAGAAATCAAAGTTTTGATATTAAGAGAGAGAGATCGGAGAAGGCGCAAGCTTTCGTAGAACGGGGTTCGGCTAAACCTAAGAAAATCAGATGTCGAAGAGCCGTAAGCTTCGTCAAACTACATTCGACGAAATATAAATTTTCATCGATCTCCATTCGAGGATCGAGTTGGCTTTGTCGATCTCTGGATCTAATAGGTTTCGTCAATATCCGTACGACGAATGACTAAATTTCGTCGATCTCCGTTCAAAGAAATGAGGGGATAAGTAGAGAATTTAATTTTTAATTTATTGAAACTCCATCTATCATTCCTAGCTGATTTATAAAGAAGATATGCTTCTTTTCATCCAAAGGTTTGGTGAAAATATCAGCTCTTTGTAAGTCAGTAGAAATAAATTGTAGGCAAATTTTATTTTTATCCACATTATCTCTTATAAAGTGTTGCCTAATTTCTATGTGTTTAGTCCTACTATGGAGTACTGGATTTCGTGCTATAGATATTGCACTAGTATTATCACAACATATAATTGACTTATTTGAGGTGATACCACAGTCTAGGAGTTGATTTTGTATCCACAAAATCTGTGAGTAGCAACTGCCAGCAACAATATATTCTGCTTCAGCTATTGATGTAGACACAGATGTCTGTTTCTTACAAAACCAAGACACAAGCTTATCACCAAAAAACTGGCAAGTTCCTGATGTGCTTTTCCTGTCTACTCTGCATCTAGCACAATCAGAGTCTGAGAATCCAGTTAATTCAAATTCTGATGCAGTTGGATATCAAAGTCCTAGATTTGGACAACCCTTTATATATCTCAGAATTCTTTTTAATAAAATAAGGTGAGATTCTGTAGGGTTAACTTGGAACCTAGCACAAATGAATGTAGCAAACATTATGTCTGGTCTACTAGCTGTTAAGTAAAGTAAAGAGCCAATAATTGCTCTATATACTTTTTGATCAACAGGTTTCCCTGATTCATCATTGTCTACAATAGCATTGGAGGGCATGGGTGTTTTCATGGTTGAAGCATCAAACATACCAAATCTTTTCACTAATTCCTTCGCATACTTGGATTGTGATATGAATATGCCATTTGGGGTTTTCTTCACTTGAAGGCCAAGGAAGTAAGATAACTCACCCATACTACTCATTTCAAATTTAGATTGCATTAGCTCGGAAAATCTTTTGCATAAATTTGAATCAGTAGAGCCAAAAATAATATCATCTACATAAATTTGAACTAGTAAGGTTTGATTTGTATGTATCCTGAAAAATAAGGTTTTATCAACATCACCTCTACAGAACTTGTTCTCTAAAATAAAATTAGCTAAGGTCCCATACCATGCTCTGGGAGCTTGCTTGAGACAATAGAGAGCTTTATTAAGCTTAAAGACATAGGAAGAGTGAGTTGGAGAGATAAAACCTGGTGGTTGTTCCACATAAACTTCTTGTATGATATCTCCATTTAAGAATGCACTCATCACATCCATCTGATATACTTTGAATTTCATGAAGGATGCAAAGGCAAGAAATATCCTGATAGCTTCAAGTCTAGCAACAAGAGCAAAGGTTTGATCATAATCAATTCCTTCTTCCTGAGAGTATCCTTGGGCTACCAATCTTGCTTTATTTCTGATTATGAAGCCTTGATCATCTAGCTTGTTCCTAAAGACCCATTTGGTGCCACTAACTGGATGGCCCTTTGGTCTTGGAACCAAATCCCAAACCTTGTTTCTTTCAAATTGATTGAGTTCCTCTTGCATTGCAAGAATCCAATTTGGATCTTGTTCTGCATCTATTATGGATTGAGGTTTAATTTGTGATAGGAAACAAGTATGCATCTGATTTTGGTTGAGTTGATGCCTTGTTTGAACACCTGATGAGATGTCTCCAATAACTTGAGATATTAGATGATCTCTAACTGTGATGTGATCAACGGTTGGAGTGGGTTCAACAATAGTTTCTTCTTGAGGGATTTGTTTAGCTGTCACTTGATTTGACTTATCAGCAAGATCTTCTGGATGATCTTCTTCTTCACTGTCTTCAATAGTTTGAGATGATGGAAGTAGAGAGTCTTCATTCGGTAGATTCAATCCATTGAGCTCTTCACATAGAGCTGGTACCTGCATAATATCTCTGGTAGAGGTGGCATTCCTCTCCTCATTTAACTTGTTAGTTTCATCAAAAGACACATGCATGGACTCTTCTATCTTAAGAGTTGATTTGTTATAAACTCTATATGCTTTACTAGAAAGAGAGTATCCAAGTAATATACCTTCAGCAGCCTTTGCTTCAAATTTCCTTAGATATTTCATGTCATTGTTATGCACATAGTATTTACAGCCAAAAATCTTAAAATAGTTAACCTTAGGCTTTTTATTCTTAAGTAATTCATAGGGTGTTTTACTCTTAAGGTTACGTATCAGACTCCTATTCAACACATAATTTGTTGTGTTCACAGCCCCTGGCCAAAAGAGAGTGGAAGGTGAGCATCAACAAGCAATGTAGTTGTTGATTCAATTAGTGTTCTATTTTTCCTTTCAGCTGCCCCATTTTGTTGAGGAGTTCTAGGAGATGAGAAACATTGTCTGATCCCTTCTTTTCCACAGAATTCTCTCATCAGAAGAGATTCAAACTCAGTGCCATGATCACTTCTGATCAATGAAACTAGAGTAGAGTACTCAATATTGATAGACCTGAGAAAGCTTGTAAGAACACTAAAGGTGTCAGACATGTTCCTAAGAAATAACACTCAAGTGAATCTAGAGAAGTCATCTACAATAACTAAAGTGTAATGTTTCCCTCCTAGACTCTGTATTGCAGTGGGTCCAAAGAGATCCAAATACAGTAAGCACAGGATCCTAGGTGAATCACTCTTGGATAAAGATTTGAAACTACTCTTCGTCTGCTTTCCTAGTTGACAAGCCCTATAGAATCCTTCCTTCTTGTAAGAACCAGAAGGCAGTCCTCTTACTAGATTATCCTTGGAGAGCTTAGAGATAGTTCTAAGGTTAATATGTCCTAGACTTTTATGTCATAATTCATTTGTTTCACTTATTGAATTAAATAAATAAATGTCTGAATTGGCAGAGTCAAAATTGACTAAATAAATATTTCCATGTCAAATACCAGATAACACATTAATGTTTTTATTATTTATAATAAGACATAAGGAATGATTGAAAGTTACCTAATAACCTTCATCACACAGCTGGCTTATGCTGATGAGGTTATGCTTGAGACCCTTGACATATGCTACCTCTTTGAAGGTAACTGCTCCAACTTTGATTTTTCCATGTCCTTTGGTTTGTCCACAGTTGGAGTCTCCAAAAATCACTTTGGGTCCAAGCTTTGCCTTGTATTTTCTTAGGTTGGCCTTGTTTCCTGTCATGTGCTTAGAGCACCCACTATACAAATACCACTGTTCCTTTATGTTTGCATAGCCTTGTACCTGCACAATAGAAAATAAAATAGTTGTTGACCCAGACTACCTTGGGTCCTTTTGTCTTACCACAAAAATATGAAATGTAAGAAATCTTTGGCTGATCCTTATAGCCTTGTGGATGATATCTCCTTGGAGGAATAGTCCACTAAATAAATGGATTTTTAGTATGTTGAGACTGAGAATTCTTCAGATATGCAGTATATTTTTCGTTCGACGAACTTGGTTGAGTTCGGCGATCGTCATTTGACAAATTGAAGTAATTTCGTCGAGCGTCGTTCGATGAATAGCTATAATGGAAGTCTGTCTTCAGCGTTCATCGATCACCGTTCGACGAATTCATGTAATTTCGTCGAACGCAATTCGACGAATTCTTTTGAATTCTTTTATTCCTAACATCCTTGCTTGAGATGTTCTCCCTGCTTCTACTGCCTCTTTGCTCTTGGCAGAAATAAACTTCATTGGAGTAGATAGGATGTCTTTCTTAAGAAGATATGGTTGACTTGATGATGCACCCAAGCCCAGTTTGCCACTGAGTCTGGCATTCACAGTGCTGGTGATGTCCATTAGTTTGATGATTCTCCCATTGAGGGATTCTTCAAACTTTTTAGCCTCAGATAATTTGTTCTCAATAAGAACAATATGTTCTTTGGAGGCAGCCAGTTCTTTCTTGATATTGGCAGTATCTTCAGTCAGTTGATTCATTTCAACCAACTTACTTTTGAGGGAAATTATTTCCTTCTCAGATTAAATTAAATCAAGACAAAAAGTTTTAAATTCATTTTTAAAATCATTTGAATTAAAGTCAAAGGTAGAGATTACCTGATCACTATCAGTGTCAGATTCTGATTCATCTGAATTATTTGTTGATGCATTGATAGCCATCATGCAGAAGCTTCTTTCATCTTCATCATCTTCATCATCACTGGAGCTGGATGATGATTCATGTTCTGAATCATTGCATGAGTCATAAATAGTCATCAAGCATTGATCCTTTTCATTTGTATCATCTTCATCTTCAGAGGAGATGGATGATTACTCTGACTCAGCGTTACTCCATGTCTCAGCTACAAAGCCTCTTCCCTTATGTTTGTGTTTGTGGGAGGATGGTTTGATGGAGTGCCTCTTTTCTTCTTTATCTTTTCTCTTGTCCTTCTTTTGATTTTCTGGACACTCGGGTAGGATGTGTCCAGGTTTCCTACAGCCAAAATAAATAATTTCTTTAGAGTTTGTTTTGTCATACCTTGGTTTTTCCTTTGATCTGAAATCCTTCTTTCTGAAATACTTTCTAGCCATTTTGTAAAATCTTTTGGCTAGTAGGCTCATAAACTCCATTTCTCCTGGAGCTTTATCTTCCTCTTCTGTTGCTTGAAAGCAATGCTTCTCTCCTTTTTGGTGGTTGGAGAGGAGGTAGATTTTTCAGCTTCTCTATACTTGATAAGCTGCTCATAGGATTTCTATTTGCCTAATAAGGTCTCAGTAGAGATCTCATTTAGGCTTCTGGCTTCCTTGATTGGCCAGATCCTTGAGTCCCATGTGTTGGGGATGCACATTAGGATCTTATCATTCAATTCATTGATTGAGATCACTTTATCCAAAGACTTCATCTCATTGATGATGAGACTGTGAAAGTGGAGGTTAGATCTTAAGGTTACTCTTTAGGGAGTGAATTGAGTATTAAAAACTTTTCCCTTAATTTTATAGAAGAATTAAATTAGTGATATATATATATATATATGTGTATATTGAGTGATTTATAAAAACTAAATTAACAAATCAGCACAGCACAAGCAACACAGAAATTCACAAGCACAGAGACACAAGGATTTTTATAGTAGTTCCCCAATAAATCTGGGTACGTGATGAGTAATTTATTTACTCATCTTTTAGTATAGTTTTATTATTATTTTAATTTGAAATTATGTCTTTTATCTAAATTATATCATATAAATCTTTCATATTTTAATTTCATAAGCTAACTTATGTTTATTTTATGTTTTCAGGTTTTCTGGACATTCGGAGCAGAAAATTCATTTACACGCCCCAGGTCACGGGCGTGACCATGGGCGTGTAACCTGTGCAGTGTTCCAGACCTGTTTCTGCCACTCCAGGGACGTTCCGTGAAAAGTTCGCCAAGTACACGCCCCAGGTCACGGGCGTGACCAAGGGCGTGACCCAATGTCATGGCCACGACCCGCCACAAGCATCTGGAGCACGCTGCCATGTCAATTAAAATTACACGGCGTGACAGCATGTCACGGGCATGACTCACCCAGCGCGCCTTCCCGCCGAAGTTTCCCGCCAACATCACTTAAATGAGATTACACGCCCTAGGTCACGGGCGTGACCTAGGGCGTGACGCGTCCGAAACGCCTGCATTGAAGTCAGAACGCGCCCTCTCCGCACCAGCATCGATCACGCTCCTTACACGCCCTTCATCACGGGCGTGACCAAGGGCGTGTAACATCAAATTTCTGCCTATTTAAAGGGAGCTTCTCCAGATCTTTAGGGGCAATTTTTTAGGACTTAGACATTTCATTCATGTCGTTAATTTCATATTTTAGTAGTTCATGTACTCCTTTTCTTCTTGCAATTGGTACGTTCAAGTAAATTAGTTTGTAATTTTCAATTCCTAGCTTGTAACTTTCTTAGCAATTTAATAAAATAGTTCTTTTCTTCTCTCATTTCCTCTCACTTTTATGATGTGCTCTTTTATTTATTTTGATTCCTCAATCTCCATGAGTAACTAAATATTATTAGTACTCGATCGAGATGATCCAAGGAATGATATAAGTCATGAAATAATCTATAGTTGCTATTTCTCTTCACGAAAATGCTTAAGATTTACCCTTGATTTTACGATAACGAGATTATATTTTCGATATATAATTCTTGTTCTTGTTTTCGTTCTTTAGTTAGCCGAGAGGCTCGTAAGACGAATTGATCACTCAAGGATAAAAAAAGAGTAGAATGCAATCCTCGAGAGAGGACGACGTTACCCTTCCAGATTGGAGTAAAAGCCAATAGCGGGATTCACTTCGATAAGGCGAGTTTTAGGGGTTTCGATTCTAGAACGAGAGTTCGATTGATTAACCTAAACTCAGGTGAGTGCATCCTCAAGAGAGGTGCGTTCATAATTCAGGAATCTCCACGGTCAAAGCTATTTTGTTATGAGAATGCGCTTTTATTCTTTGTTCTTATTTTTATCTCCAAGGTGATTCAAAGATCGAGTGCTAACCGTTCTTTTAATTCATATTTTAATTTTCCATTTGCAAAATCAACCTCAAGTTGTAATTGATAAAATAATAGAGACTTTCTTGAAGTAAGAGTACTCAACCGCCCGAGTCTAATACGACCTTGTTTTAACAACCTATACTACATTCGATACGGTACACTTTCCGTTGTCGTTTGCGAGCATAGTTTTGCGCATCAAGTTTTTGGTGTCGTTGCCGGGGACACGGTTGATATTTCGAAAAAAGAAATATTTATTAATTTTATCGTTCTCTTTCTTCTCCCCCTTTTTCTTTAAAATTTAAAAAAATTTATTAAAAAAAGCGCAATCTAAATTCTCGGAAAGGATTCTTTGGGCTTGAATTCCCATCACAGCCTCTAGTACCTTGCAAACCCTTCACCGGGTAGATCTTGGGAAGTCCGGGACTAATTTAACCCGCTTTTTCAAAAAAAAATATATAATAAAAATATTTAAAAAAAAATTCCATTCATTTGAGTAAAGGTTGTTCCCTTTTTATTTTTTTATTATGAAAGAATCTGAATTGGCCGTTAAGGTTGCCGAGCTTTGAAACCAACTTTATCTCTTACAAGCCGCGCGAGAATGCCAATTTAGTTGTCATTATTGTGGTGCTCCTCATCAAAGTGAGAAATGTTATTTACATTCTTATTATCAAAATAATTATTATGAAAATAATTTTCCTCAATATTATGCAAATAATTTTGATTATAATTACGATCATAATTTTTCCCCGTTTAATGAGAATAATTTTTCAAACTTTGATGAAAATAATTTTTCTAATTATAATGAAAACAAAATTTTGGCATTTAATAATTGTTCTTCTAGTTCCGAAGTTGATTATTCTTGGTGGCAAGCTCACCCGGATAATTCTCGGAGCGACGAAGATAAATCTTTAGACACAAATTTTTGTTTTTCTACTTATACTCCGCAGTCTTCGTTCTCTAATTTGGGGGAAATTTCGCAAATCCAAATAGATACTTCCCCCCAAAATTTAGAAGAAAATAATTTTTCTAATTTTCACGAGAATAATTTTTCGACCTCTAATAATTTGTCTTCTAGCCCCGAAGTAGATTATTCTTGGTGGCACGGTCACCCGGATAGTCTTCGGGGCGATGAAGATAAATCTTTAGATCCGAATTCTTGTTCTTCTTTTGCGCCGCAATTTTCGTACTCTAATTTTTGGGAATATCCGCTTTTTCAATTTGATACTCCACCCCAGAATTTAGATGAGAATTTTCTTTCTTCTAGTGTTTTTTCCTCGTCTTTGGAAAATTTAGTTATGGAGGAACATGATTGCTCATATACTCCCATAGTTTCTTTTCCCAATTATGAAGAGAAATTCTCTTACCATGAAATTCTTAATGTTTTGGGCACCCTGGACGAACTAGAAGAAGAACAAGTTTCTTCCCCTACTTCACCCGGATCTTCTTTTCTTTATCGTGAATTTTCGCAAATCTCTTCTATTTTAACTCAACTAGAAATTCATGAATTTTTTGTGTCCGAAAATTTTATTCCGCTTGGTAATACGCTAGATTTTCCTAATGAAAATTTTATTTTAGAAAAGGAACAGCCGGAGCTTAATCTTATTTTTTCGCAAGAACCTCCTCCTTGCGAAAAATTTTCTGACTCGTTTATTTGTGATTCTCTTTATTCTAATAATTTTCAGGTTAAGGATGAGCCGTTGCCACCCCAAATAATCAATGATCCATATGCCGCTCATCTTTATTTTTCCAAATCACCTCAGGTATGTATAGGAGATTTGGATTTATATATTCAAATTCAAGGACAAGAGGAGAACCACAAGATAAACGGAGAAGCAGCCGGGCGACTGACATCGGCACATTCACCTGCGCGCGAATTAAGGGAGTTGCCTGTCCACCTCTCTTTTAGATTTCCTTTTTCCTAACACTAACCGTCTAGCTTAAAGACGGGAAAAAGAAAGCGCTCTTGGGAGGCACCCCTTGCTTATCTCTATTTTTATGTATTTTTTTTTTATTTTTTGTAAAGTTTATTTTCTTTCAAGTATCCTTCATACATAGTTTTAAACATTGGGGACAATGTTTAATTTTAAGTATGGGGGTGTAGCATTGCTTTCTTTATATTTCTTTTTATTTGAAAAAAATAAAAAAAATACATAAATATTTTCTATCTAACAAAAATAAAAATTTCTTGGAAAGGACGCTTTGGGCTTGAATTCCCATCACAACCTCTAGTACCTTGCGAGCCCTTCACCGGGTTGACCTTGGGAAGTCCAAGAAGAAAAAAAATTTAATTAAAATTTGTTGCTGACCTTTTATACTTACTTATTTGCAAAATCCTCAGTAGATTTGCTTTTGTATAGTGTCGTAGGGAATTTTTATACTTCATTAGATTTTGAATTTTGGAATAAAATTGTTGACTCGTGCAGTGTTCCTAGTTAAGCGCACGCATTTGTAGAATTCTATGTCAAATTAACTATTCAGCATAAAATTAGATTTATGATTTTCTAACTGCGAGAAAATAATTTTGTTTTACTCTTACCTTGAATCCGGTAGAATTTGAGAATAAATCAAGTGAGTACGTAGAAGCTTACTAGAGAAATATTACACATTTTGAATGGAAGGGTATTCTTTCTCGATGGCTAGAACTTGCCTCTAGCGATACTCGAAGCTTTTACATAGGTTTGTCATAGTTTTTAGAAGTGATTTAGGCCATCGTTTGATCGCTTGTGCCTGTTTGCCCACCTTTAAAAAAATTTCATTGTTTAAACACTTTGGGCCTTTCTTTTTTTCCTTTGCTACCTCCACCTTTCATTTTCACCAAAGCCAAAACATCCACCCCATGATCACACTAAATATTTGAGATTAATTAAAATTCTGCAATGGGTTCAATTGTGAAAATAAGGAAATTACAACTTCCTATTCGGAGCTATTATGAAAAGAAAAAAAAAGGATATAAAAAATGAAAAATTATTGGCCAAGTGTGAAAAAGAAAATTATTAAAAAAGTATTCATGGCCTCATTTTTGAAAATTATGAGAGTTTTGTTTCATAACAACTCTTATGCGAGGTTTAAATTTTTGATAATTTTCGGAAACCCTCACCTTGGTTTAGTGTGATCCTTATCCGTAATATTCTATCTTTTTGATTTCCAAATCCAAATCATTTACCTAAGCCAAGTTTCACTCCTAATGAAAGCCCTTTTGATCTTTAAGCTATACATTATACTTGTGTAGTGGAGAGAGTGCGACCGGGCAAGCCTATGGCCATCGTCATTGATGGATTTCTTTGGAGGCTATCCCGAAACTCAATTTTGGATAATATTGATCTTAGAACACACGCTACCCGCTCCTTGGATAGCATTCGAGAATTTACCGAGCTTTCAACTTAAAAGTAAAAGCAATATGTTAAATCGCATTTTTGAAAATTAAAAGCTAATCGTTATGCTGAATAGGTCTTTCAACTAGGATCTCTACACGTAGGAGTAAGACTTCGCATTTTTATTCCTTGAGTTCAAATTTCTTTTTCTAGTATTTAAATTTCTCTACACCTATGAAAAGTTGTTTGCTCGGGACTAGCAAACGAGTAAGTATGGGGGTGTTTGATGAGTAATTTATTTACTCATCTTTTAGTATAGTTTTATTATTATTTTAATTTGAAATTATGTCTTTTATCTAAATTATATCATATAAATCTTTCATATTTTAATTTCATAAGCTAACTTATGTTTATTTTATGTTTTCAGGTTTTCTGGACATTTGGAGCAGAAAATTCATTTACACGCCCCACATCACTGGCGTGACCATGGGCGTGTAACCTGTGCAGTGTTCCAGACCTGTTTCTGCCACTCCAGGGACGTTCCGTGAAAAGTTCGCCAAGTACACGCCCCAGGTCACGGGCGTGACCAAGTGCGTGACCCAATGTCACGGCCACGACCCGCCACAAGCATCCAGAGCACGCTGCCATGTCAATTAAAATTACACGCCCTCGGTCACGGGCGTGACCGAGGGCGTGACAGCATGTCACGGGCATGACTCACCCAGCGCGCCTTCCCGCCGAAGTTTCCCGCCAACAACACTTAATTGAGATTACATGCCCGAGGTCACGGGGGTGACCTAGGGTGTGACGCGTCCGAAACGCCTGCATTGAAGCCAGAACGCGCCCTCTTCGCACCAACATCGATCACGCTCCTTGCACGCCCTTGGTCACGGGCATGACCAAGGGCGTGTAACATCAAATTTCTGCCTATTTAAAGGGAGCTTCTCCAGATCCTTAGGGGCAATTTTTTAGGACTTAGACTTTTCATTTCATGTCGTTAATTTCATATTTTAGTAGTTCGTGTACTCCTTTTCTTCTTGCAATTGGTAAGTTCAAGTAAAATAGTTTGTAATTTTCAATTCCTAGCTTGTAACTTTCTTAGCAATTTAATAAAATAGTTCTTTTCTTCTCTCATTTCTTCTCTCTTTTATGATGTGCTCTTTTATTTATTTTGATTCCTCAATCTCCATGAGTAACTAAATATTATTAGTACTCGATCGAGATGATCCAAGGAATGATATAAGTCATGAAATAATCTATAGTTGTTATTTCTCTTCTCAAAAATGCATAAGATTTACCCTTGATTTTAAGATAACGAGATTATATTTTCGATATATAATTCTTGTTCTTGTTTTCGTTCTTTAGTTAGCTGAGAGGCTCGTAAGACGAATCGATCACTCAAGGATAAAAAAAGAGTAGAATGCAATCCTCGAGAGAGGACGACGTTACCCTTCAGGATTGGAGTAAAAGCCAATAGCGGGATTCACTTCGATAAGGCGAGTTTTAGGGGTTTCGATTCTAGAACGAGAGTTCGATTGATCAACCTAAACTCAGGTGAGCGCATCCTCGAGAGAGGTGCGTTCATAATTCAGGAATCTCCACGGTCAAAGCTATTTTGTTATGAGAATGCGCTTTTATTCTTTGTTCTTATTTTTATCTCCAAGGTGATTCAAAGATCGAGTGCTAACCGTTCTCTTAATTCATATTTTAATTTTCCATTTGCAAAATCAACCTCAAGTTTTAATTGATAAAATAATAGAGACTTTCTTGAAGTAAGAGTACTCAACCGCCCCGAGTCTAATACGACCTTGTTTTAACAACCTATACTACATTCGATACGGTACACTTGCCGTTGTCATTTGCGAGCATAGTTTTGCGCATCAGTACGTCTACTCTTCTACGACACTTGGTAGGATCCACTAGGTTTTTGATCAGGTGCCCTAGCACCAAGGGATTTTTGATCAGATGTCCACACACCAAGAGCTTTTGATCAGGTGCTCTAACCAAACCATAGGTTTTTGTTCAGGTGCCCTGCCACCAAAAGATTTACTTTTGAAGGGAGTAGAAATCATGTACAATATGGAATAAAAGAGGTTAGAATGTTCTTCTCTGTCAAATGTCTAAGAGTAGACTCTTGTGGAGGTTGATGGTGTAAAGCTCCCCTTGTCTGATTGAAATTATTGACAGCTTGAGGATGGAGCTTTCTCTTGAGTAAAAATATCTTCCTTGATAAGCTGATGAATCTGAGAGACAGATGTTCCTCAGATTATTGTTGCTTTATAGAAGATTTGGAACTTGCAGCAGAAAGACTGAGAGATTGATCTTGAAGATGTTCTCAGAGATTAGAATGCTGCTTGAGGAAGATGAACTTTCTTTTTCTTTCTTTCTGAATAATTTTTCTTGACAGAAGCTCTGATATTCTCTATGTCTGTATATATCTTCCCTTTTTTTTCTCTAATATATTATTTTCTGGAAGAATACGACTGATTTGAATTTCAAATCTCTCTGAATAGGAATAGAATAATATGCAATAAATCTTTTCTTGGAACTTCCACTGATTCAGCCAATCTTAATTTCTTTTCTCTATAATAATAACTGATATACTTTTCCAATAAGCCAAACGACTATTTTTCTCAAGAGACGGGATTAGAAGGAGAATAAAATTAAAGGAGGAAAAAATCTGTCTTATCTGGAAGAATAATTCCAAATGAAGAATAAAACTGAATCTGATGGATGAACTGAGTTCAGAGAAATAGAATGGCTGATCTGAACCGACTGAGAGAAATTTCATCGAGCTCAGATAAGATTTCGTCGACCTGAAGGAAGAGTTCGTCGAACTGAACATCTGATAAAGAATTCGTCGAACTCAGGCTGGTGTTCGTCAATCTCAATTTAGAGTTCGTCGAACAGAAGGATTCGTCGACCGCTGAGCCTGCTAAGCCTGCTGAGCCGCTGAGAACTAAAGATTGTCGACCGCTGAGACGCTGAGATTGGAGCACGCCATTCGTCAAATGCAGAGAGATGGCCGTTCATCGAACGCAGAGAGCAGTTTGTCGAACCCAGTGTAGAGTTTGTCGAATGCAAAAACATGAGAGAAATACTAAGTTCTAGCTATCTAATCTGCCTAAAACTATGACCCTTAGACTATACAATGGGGGTAAACTTGATCCTAGTCAACACATAGTAATCCTATCCCAAATCAGTAATAGGGTTGTTCCAACAATCTCCCCCTATTTGGGTTTGGATATTATTTGACAAATTTCAAATAATAAACAGCAGAAAAACAGCAGAGCATAAAATATATCTGACAGAATAAGAAACCATTTCAGCAGATAAAATAAGAAGTGCTTTGAGTTTGACAATATTATAATAAAATAGAAATGTCAACCAAAAACAAATAAATCAAAACCTTTTACTTCTTTGTTGATGGAGGCTTGAAGATGATTTGTCTGTTTGGGTTTTCAAATTCTTTCTTACTAATGTACAGATCCTGAGCTCCCAGAATGGTTTGAGATTTGGCATGAGGAACCCATGCTTCTGGGTGCTTCTCTAAGTATTCTTCAGCATTGAATACATTTTTGGATTCGTATTTTTCAAATTCTTTCTTTCTGTAATCTGACATAGTTGTATTTTGAGAGAATTCTTTGCCTTCAGCTTTAGCTTTATTAATCTTGGCTATTGCAACAGATTCTTGGAATCTTGCCATTTGTGCTATCCTTTCTTCTTCAGGATTGGGAAGAGAAGGGCTGTACTCAGAGATGTTGTCTTGAGAAAAAGAAGGATTTTGAGGGTTTTTGTTTTTGTGAGATGTGCCATCAGAGATATGAAGTTTATATTATGTAGATACTAATCTTGACGAGCCTGGGGGAGGTCTTGAAGACCTATAACTTTGAGAACCACTTGAACTAGCTGGTCACTTGGACTGCTGGGAGGAGTATCTTGGAGAGGGAGAAGAGAACTTAGCTGATCCAGCTGCACCTGCTGCTGGAGGAGGAGGAGGAGGAGGAGGATGGTTATACTTGACTGGCTTGTCAAAGTAGTAACCAATCATCTTCATCCTCTTTCTTCTGTTTGCTTCATTTCTTGAGATTCTCATCCAAGCTGGAGAGTCCATGGTGAGAGTGATGTTATGCAGAATATAATATGGAATGTCATTATTTGGATTGGGAGGCTTAGGAGCAGCCTTTGACTTGAGCTTAGCTTTTCTCTTCTTAGATGATCTTTCATCAGAATCATCAAAATCATTGTCATCATCATCAGAATCAGAAGATTGAGGTAAGTCATATAAATCATCAATAGATTTTAGAGCTTTATCAGTAGCTTTCTTAGCATCAGCAACTTGATCAGCGTCAACATCTTGTTCAGCATCCATTTCATCAAAGTCTGGGATTGGGGAATCATCATATACAAATGTTGGAGGTGAATTCACCACAATAACTTCTTCTGCTACTGTCAAGGATTCAACTGAATGAACAGAATTTTTAACTAGAGCTTCAAAGCTTTTGATAATTTCATTCAATATATCTTTATTTACAGGAGCAGTATAGGGGACAATTGCCTTTGAATAGCCTTGATATTCTGGCAAAACTCTAAAAACTGTATTGAACTGGGAAAGCAAATAAATAATATCTATAGATGGATTAATAGAAATATTATTTACTTCTTCTATTGCTGGAATAAATGTATCTAACATTACTGTATCACTAATTTCAACAACTGCATCTGCTTGAACTGAATCTGCACTGAATACTGTGAGATCTAGAGCATCTTCATCAGGCA
The DNA here is from genome assembly GCA_033032865.1 of Dactylorhiza incarnata. Classification (NCBI taxonomy): domain Eukaryota; kingdom Viridiplantae; phylum Streptophyta; class Magnoliopsida; order Asparagales; family Orchidaceae; genus Dactylorhiza; species Dactylorhiza incarnata. The sequence goes on along the minus strand of JAWHQI010000429.1, from coordinate 666,245 downwards.
TCTCCCCCTGCCTAGTTTCAGGATATCCTGAAGCTGGGCCCCTTGAAGAAGGGACAGATAAGGAGGGTGAAGGGAAGGAAGCTATTTTGGCAGACAGATCAGCAAGAGCTTGAAAAACTGGAGCAATTTTTGCATTCCGGAGGTCATTTAATCTTGGATCAATGTGATGATAGATCTGATCAAAAACAGATTTAAAATCAACATAGACAAGATCTGGATTGGAGTTAGAAGAGGATGGGATGGGGTATGGGAAAGAAATGTTAGTAGCTTGAGCTATGGGTGGATGAGAGTGGATAGGGCAATGAGGGTTGATAGTTGGTTGTGTTTGAAAAGATGATTGAGGTTGATAAACATGTGAGTGAGGGATAGATGACTGAGCTTCAAAATGGATGGGGACTGAGGTGGAGAGATATCTTGATGGATAATGGGTGATCGAGGTAGTGTTAGTGAATGAGAATCAATGTGGATGGAAGAGTGAATATCATTGAAAGATGAGGGTTCTTCAGATGGGTGAGTCTGATGAGTAGGGGAAGATGTCAATGAAGATGAAGGGATAATGGGAGAGTTGGGAGGAGGAATTTCTTCAGAAGAAATGAGAGGTGGAGAAGGGAGCGGAGGAGGAGAAACAGCAGGAGAAACTTCTGGAAGGGTTGGAGGAGTGACTTGCACATTCCTTGTGCCTTCTGAATCTATTTCTGATGGTTCTGCTCTTGGAGTCCTTTTAGGGATAACCCTTTCCCATCTTCCAAACAAGGCTGAGGACAGCCTTTTACTGGCATTGTTGAAAACTTTTGGAGAGACCAGGAGGTCTGGATGTCTTTCCTCAAGAAATATTCCTAGAATTCTACCATAACCAACATTTACCTTACTTAACTTCTTCATGATTGATTCAAAAATGATCATTCCCCAATTAACTTTCTTTTTCTCAACCAAGGCAACCATCACCAGAAATTGGTGCCTTGTAATGTAGTCATGGGCAGATGTTTTCCCAAGCAAAACTTTGCCTACTACATCAGCCAAAAACTTATACTCCACAGATAAGTTTTTCTTTAACAGGTGGTTAGGGTTTCCATTTGAATAACCCATCGTAACCAATGCAGTATTAAGCTCATCAGATGAGATTTCCAAATCATCATCTCCATTTACTAAGCCCAAAACATCAGATAATATTTCTGGAGTTAGAATAACCTGATTTCCCGTTATTGTTCCTGATAATGCATCATTCTCTAGCTTTACTGTATAAGCCCATTCCTTAGTTTCAGCCACTGGTAGTTTGATTCAGGTGGCCATCATCTTCTTCAGTTGTTGTTCTTCAAACATGTGAAGAATATCCAGGAAAACTTGGTCAGAATGCTCGAAATATTTGAAATCAATGTCGAATCCAGCGTCAAACTTCATTGATGAAAGCGCTGCTTGCAAAATCGCCATTTGTACCTGCAAAAGAGAGAGCGATCAAGTACAAAGGGGAACTGGAGGAAAAAAGAGTTCTGTATGCGCAAGAATAAAATAAGATGAAAACTTTGATTATATAGAGGGATCGGAGAAGGGCGCACACTTTTGTAGTGCAGGGTTTGGCTAAACCTAATAGAATCAGAAGTCGAAAAGACTTAGGGCTTCGTCTGACTGCGTTCGACAAAAAATTAATTTTCGTCGATCTCAGTTCGACGATCGCGCTTGTCTCTGTCGATCCTGACTTATTAAGTATCGTTGATCTCCGTTCGACGAAAGATAGCATTTCATTATTCTCCGTTCGACGAAATGAGGGGATACATAGAAAATTTTATTTTTATCAGATTGAGTCTCCATCTATCATTCCCAACTGATTTATAAAGAAAATATGTTTCTTTTCATCCAAGGGTTTGGTGAAAATGTCAGCTCTTTGCAAATCAGTAGAGACGAATTGTAGGCAAATTTTATTTTTATCCACATTATCTCTGATAAAGTGGTGCCTAATTTCTATGTGTTTAGTCCTACTATGGAGAACTGGATTTTGTGCTATAGATATTGCACTAGTATTGTCTCAAAATATAATTGAATTATTTAAGTTGACACCATAGTCTAGGAGCTGATTTTGTATCCACAATATCTGTGAGCAGCAACGGCCTTCAGCTATGTATTCAGCTTCAGCTGTTGATGTGGACACAGATGTTTGTTTCTTACAAAACCAGGACACAAGCCTATCACCAAGAAACTGACAAGTTCCGGATGTGCTTTTACTGTCTACTCTACATCCAGCATAATCTGAATCTGAGAATCCAGTTAATTCAAATTTAGATGATGTTGGATACCAAAGTCCTAGATTAGGGAAACCCTTTTTGTATCTCAAAATTCTTTTTAATAAAATTAGGTGAGATTCTTTGGGGTTAACTTGAAACCTAGCACAAATACATGTAGCAAAAACTATATCAGGCCTACTTGCTGTTAAATAAAGTAGTGAGCCAACAATTGCTCTATATACTTTCTGATCAACAGGTTTCCCTGATTCATCAGTATCAACAACAGCATTAGAGGGCATGAGTGTTTTCATGGTGGAAGCATCAGACATACCAAACCTTTTTACTAATTCCATAGCATACTTGGATTGTGATATGAAGATGCCATTTGGAGTTTGCTTCACTTGAAGAACAAGGAAGTATGATAGTTCACCCATACTACTCATTTCAAATTTAGATTGCATCCCTTTTGCATAAATTTAAATCAGTAGAGCCAAAAATAATATCATCTACATATATTTGAACTAGTAGAGTTTGATTTTTATGTATCCTGAAAAATAAGGTTTTATCTACTATGCCTCAACAGAACTTGTTTTCCAAAAGAAAATTAGATAAGGTCTCATACCATGCTCTGGGAGCTTGTGTGAGACCATAGAGAGCATTATTAAGCTTAAATACATAGGAGGAGTGAGTTGGAGAGATGAAACCTGGTGGTTGTTCCACATAGACTTCTTCTTTAATGTCTCCATTGAGAAATGCACTCTTTACATCCATTTGATAAACCTTGAATTTCTTATATGCAGCAAATGCTAGAAAGATCCTTATAGCTTCTAGGCTTGCAACAGGAGCAAAGGTCTGATCATAATTTATTCCTTCTTCCTGTGAATATCCTTGAGCTACCAATCTTTCTTTGTTACTGACTATGTTGCCTTGATCATCAAGCTTGTTCCTGAAGACCCATTTAGTGTCAATGACTGGATGGCCCTTTGGTCTTGGAACGAAATCCCAAACCTTGTTCCTTTCAAATTTGTTGAGCTCCTCTTGCATTGCAAGAATCTAGTTTGGATCTTGTTCTGCATCCTTTATGGATTGAGGTTCAACTTGTGATAGGAAACACTGTGCATCTGATTTTGGTGTAGTTAATTCCTTGTTTGAACACCTGCTGAAATATCACCAATCACTTGTGATATTGGATGATCTCTAACTGTGATGTGGTAAATAGTTGGAGTTGGTTCAGCAATAGTATCCACTTGGTGAATTTGTTCAGCTGTCACTTGATTTGAGCTGTCAGCAAGATCTGGATGATCTTCTTCTTCAATGTCTTCAAGATTTTGTGTTGATGGAGGTAAAGATTCTTCTTTCTGTAGATTCAATCCATTGAGCTCTTCACATAGAGTTGGTACCCGCATAGTATGTTTTGTAGAGGTGGTGTTCCTCTCCTCAAGTAACATGTTAGTCTCATCAAAAGATACATGCATGGACTCTTCTATCTTAAGAGTAGATTTGTTGTAAACCCTATATGCCTTACTAGAAAGAGAATATCCAAGGAAAATGCCTTCAACAGATTTTGCTTCAAACTTCCTGAGATACTTCTTATCATTGTTATGCACATAACATTTGCATCAAAGTATCTTAAAATAGTTAACCTTAGGCCTTTTATTCTTAAGTAATTCATAGGGAGTCTTGCCCTTAAGCTTATGTATAAGGCTTCTGTTCAACACATAATTAGCTGGGCTCACTGCCTCTGCCCAAAAAGAGAGTGGCAAGTTTGCATCAGCAAGTAATGTAGTTGCTGATTCAATAAGGGTTCTATTTTTCCTTTCAGCTACCCCATTTTGTTGAGGAGTTCTAGAAGCAGAGAAACATTGCCTGATCCCTTCTTTTCCACATAATTCTCTCATCAGAAGAGACTCAAACTCAGTGCCATGATCACTTCTGATCAATGCAACTACAGTAGAGTACTCACTCTTAATGGACCTGAGAAAGTCTTTCAGAACATTGAAGGTGTCAGACTTATTCCTAAGAAAGAACACCCAAGAGAATCTTGAGAAGTCATCTACAATCACTAAAGAGTAATGCTTCCCTCCTAAGATTTGTATTGCATTAGGTACAAAAAGGTCTAAGTGCAATAAATACAAAATCCTAGGTGAATCACTCTTGGATAAAGACTTAAAACTACTTCTAGTTTGCTTACCTAATTGACAAGCCCTGCAAAGTCCTTCCTTCTTGTACGAACCAGATGGGAGCCCTCTAACAAGATTGTCCTTAGAAAGCTTAGATATAGTTCTAAGGTTAATATGTCCAAGCCTTTTATGCCATAATTCATTAGTATTACTTATAGAATTGAATAAGAAAATATCAGAATTGGCACAGTCAAAATTGACTAAATAAATATTTCCATGTCTAATACCAGATAATATAATAATATTTTTATTATTGGTAATAAGACATAAGGAATGATTGAAAGTTACCTGATAACCTTCATCACATAACTGGCTTATGCTGATGAGGTTGTGCTTCAGAGCCTTGACATAGGCTACTTCCTTGAAGGTCACTGCTCCAACCTTGATCTGCCCATAGCCTTTGGTTTGTCCACAATTGGAGTCTCCAAAGATCACCTTGGGTCCAAGCTTTGCCTTGTAGTTGTTCAGGTTTGCCTTGTTCCCTGTCATATGCTTTGAACAGCCACTATCCAAATACCATTGCTCATTCCTGTTTGGATAGCTGTGTACCTGTATACCGAAAAATAAACTAGTTGTTTTTTACCCAGACTACCTTGGGTCCTTTTATATTACCACAAAACACTGAAATAAAAGATATTTCAGGATGATCCTTATAACCTTTTGAATGATATCTCCTTGGAGGAATTATCCATTCAGTGAAAGGATTGTAAGTATGTGAAGAAAAAGAATTCTGCAAATTTTCTGTATATCTTCTGTTCGACGAACTGAGCTGAGTTCGTCGATCGCTGTTCGACGAAGGGATGTGCTTTCGTCGAGCGTCGTTCGAATAATGACTATATATAAAATCTGTCTTCAGAGTTCGTCGATCTCCGTTCGACGAATTTGTCTGATTTCGCCGAGCTCCGTTCAACGAATTCTGCTGAATTCCCTTATTCTTTACAACCTTGCTTGAAATATTTTTATTTTCATCTACAACCTCTTTGCTTTTAGCAGAAATGAATTTTATAGGTGTAGAGAGTATGTTCTTCTTAATTAGAGGTGGCTCACTTGATGATGCACCCAAGCCTGGTTTGCCACTCAATCTGGCATTGACTGTGCTTGTAATGTCCATCAGTTTGATGCTTCTCCCATTTAGGGATTCTTCAAATTTCTTGGCCTCAGAATGTTTATTCTCAATGAGAATGATTTGTTCTCTAGAGGCAGCCAAATCTTTCTTAAGATTAGCATTCTCTTCACTTATTTTTTTCATTTTAGCTAGCTTATGTCTGAGTGAGATTATTTTTTTCTCAGATTTTATTAAGTCTAAGCAAAGAACTTTGAATTCATTTTTGAATTCAACTGAAGTAAAATCAAAATTGGAGATTACCTGATCAGCATCATTTTCAGCTTCTGATCCTGATTCTTCTTCATCTGAATTGTTAGCTGAGGCATTGATAGCCATCATGCAGAAGCTCTTTTCTTTTTCATCATCTTCATCATCAGAAGAGCTGGATGAAGATGCACCTGCTAACGCACTGCTTGAGTCATAAATTGCCATTAGCCACTGGTCCTTTTCTTTTGTTTCTTCTTCATCATCAGAAGAACTTGAAGAAGATTCTGATTCAGTGTCACTCCAGGTTTCTGCTACAAATCCTCTTCCCTTGTATTTTTGCTTGTGGGAGGAAGACTTGTTGGAGTGCTTCTTGTCTTCTTTCTCTTTTCTCTTTTCTTTCTTCTGATTCTCTGGACATTCTGGCAGAATATGTCCAGGTTTCCTTCAGCCATAACAGATAATTTCCTTAGAATGTGATTTATCATACCTTGGCTTTTCTCTTGATTTGAAGCCTTTCTTTTTGAAGTTCTTCTTAGCCATCTTATAGAACCTTTTGCCTAGAAGGCTCATGAACTCCTCATCTCTTGGAGCCTTTTCTTCTTCTTCAGTAGCTTGAAAAGCTATATTCCTCTCCTTCTTGGATCCTGAAGATGAAGTTGATTGTTCAGCTTCTCTGGTTTTGATAAGCTGCTCATAGGACTTGAGTTTGCCTAACAAGCTCTCAGATGAGATCTCATTAAGGCTTCTGGCTTCCTTGATTGGCCAGATCATAGAGTCCCCTTTGCTGGGGAAGCATAAAAGGATCTTATCATTGATCTCAGTGATAGAGATCACTTTGTCCAAAGTCTTCAGCTCATTGATTATGAGGCTGAGCCTATTATACATGTCAGCAACTATTTCAGATTCTCCCTTTTTGAAATTCTCATATTGAGAAATCAGATGGGATCTTCTGTCCTTTCTATCATCAGCTGATCCTTCAACCATATTGTTGAGACAGATCCAGATTTCTCTTGCTGAGTTGCATTCAAATACTTTCTGAAAGATGTCATCAGACATTGTTTGAGCCAGAATGTTCATGGATTTTGCATCAACAATTCTTCGCTTCTTTTGGGCTTCAGTCCACTAAGGTGGTGGAACAACATTGTTGTTAGTTGTGGTGTCAGCACTAATTGTTTCTGTGGGAGCTGGAGGTCCTGTCAAAATCATATTGAAGATTTACTCATCAATAGAATTCATGTACAATCTAATCCTTGCCTTCCATAGTGCAAACTTGCTGAGATTGCACATAGGAGGTCTTGTGCTAGAATATTCTTTGTTTTGTGCCATGTGTTTTAACAAAAAAGAAACTCTAAAATAAATTAAAATCTAATTGATCTTTATGATTCAGGTGTTAGCCTATAAAGAATCAACTACCCTTTGATACCAATTGAAAGTGGAGGTTAGATCTTAATTTTACTCTAGAGGGGGGGGGGTGAATAGAGTATTAAAAACTTTTCCCTTAATTTTATAGCGGAATTAAATTAGTGATATATATATGTGTATATTGAGTGATTTATAAAAACTAAATAAACAAATCAGAACAGCACAAGCAACACAGAAATTCACAAGCACAGAGACACAAGGATTTTTATAGTAGTTCCCTAATAAATCTGGGTACGTCTACTCTTCTACCACACTTGGTAGGATCCACTAGGTTTTTGATCAGGTGCCCTAGCACCAAGGGATTTTTGATCAGATGTCCACACACCAAGTGAGATTTTGATCAGGTGCTCTAACCAAACCATAGGTTTTTGTTCAGGTGCCCTGCCACCAAAAGGTTTACTTTTGAAGGGAGTAAAAACCCGGTACAATATGAAATAAAAGAGGTTAGAATGTTCTTCTTTGTCAACTGTCTAAGAGAAGACTCAAATGGATGTTGATGGTGTAAAGCTCCCCCTGTCTGATTGAAATTATTGAAAGCTTGAGGATGGAGCTTTCTCTTGAGTGAAAATATCTTCCTTGATAAGTTGATGAATCTGAGAGACAGATGTTCCTCAAATTATTGTTGTTCTATAGAAGATTTGAAACTTGCAGCAGAAAGACTAAGAGAATGATCTTGAAGATGTTCTCAGAGAATAGAATGCTGCTTGAGGAAGATGAACTTTCTTTTTCTTTCTTTCTGAATAATTTTTCTTGACAGAAGCTCTGATATTCTCTATGTCTGTATATATCTTCCTTTTTTTTTCTCTGGTATATTATTTTCTAGAAGAATACGACTGATTTGAATTTCAAATCTCTCTGAATAGGAATAGAATAATCTGCAAAAAATCTTTTCTTGGAACTTCCACTGATTCAGCCAATCCTAATTCCATTCCTCTTTAATAATAAATGATATCCTATTCCAATAAGCCAAACGGCTATTTTTCTCGAGAGACGGGATTGGAAGGAGAATAAAATTAAAGGAGGATAAAATCTGTCTTATCTGGAAGAATAATTCCAAATGAAGAATAAAACTGAATCTGATGGATGAACTGAGTTCAGAGAAATAGAATGGCTGGTCTGAATAGACTGAGAGAAATTTCGTCGAGCTCAGATAAGATTTCGTCGACCTGAAGGAAGAGTTCGTCGAACTGAACATCTGATAAAGAATTCGTCGAACTTAGGCTGGAGTTTGTCGATCTCAATTTAGAGTTCGTCAAACTGAAGGATTCGTCAACCGCTGAGCCGCTGAGAACTGAAGATCGTCGACCGATGAGACACTGAGACTGGAGCACGCCGTTAGTCGAATGCAGAGAGATGGCCATTCGTCGAACGCGGAGAGCAGTTCGTCGAACCCAGTATAGAGTTCGTAGAACACAGAAACTTAAGAGAAATCCTAAGTTCTAGCTATCTAATCAGCCTAAAACTATGACCCTTAGACTATGCAATGGGGGTCAACTTGATCCTAGTCAACACATAGTAATCCTATCCCAAATCAGTAATAGGGTTATTCCAGCAGACTGAGTCTGTTGTACATGTCTGTAACTATTTTAGTTTCTCCCTTCTTGAAGTTTTCATATTGAGAGATGAGATGAGATCTTCTGTCCTTTCTCTCATTTGCAGAACCTTCAACCATGTTGTTGAGGGAGTTCCAGATATCCCTGGCTGAGGTGCACTCCACAACCTTCTGGAAAATATCATCAGACATTGTTTGTGCCAATATGTTCAGTGCTTTGGCATCTGCATTTCATTATTTCTTCTGAGCATCTGTCCACTCAGAAGGTGGAACAACATTAGTGTTGGTTGCTATTTTAGTACTTGTTGATGCCGATGGAGTAGGGGGTCCTGTCAAAATGGAATTAAAAATATCCTCATCAATAAAAATCATATATAATTTGATCCTTGCCTTCCATAATGCAAACTTATTGAGATTGCATATAGGAGGTGTTGTAATTGAGTAATCTTTATTATGTTCCATGAGTTTTTAGAAATAGAAAACTCTAGAAAAAGTTAAGTTCTCATTGATCTTTTGATTCAGGTGTTATCCTGTGTAATCAATCAACCTATCTCTGATACCAATTGAAAGTGAGGTTTAGATCTTAGATTTACTATAGAGGGGGGTGAATAGAGTATTAAATCTTTTTATCTTATTTTATAGTAGAATTAAAATACTGATATATATGTATAACAGAGTGAGTGTAAGAACAAAATAGAAATCATTGCACAGTATAGAAAGAAAAACGCAATCACAGCAGACACAAGGATCTATAGTAGTTCCCCAATCAACCTGGGTACATCTACTCGTCTACCACCCTTGGTAGGAATCCTTTTTGATAAGGTGCCCTATCACCAATGGGATTTTTGATCAGGTGCCCAAATACCACTGGGATTTTTGATCAGGTGCCGAAACACCACTGAGCTTTTGATCAGGTGCTCAAACAAAAACACTGGTTTTTTATCAGGTGCCCTGCCACCAAAGTTTAACTTTTGAAGGGAGTTAGAATCTTGAACAAGATGGGTAAAAAGGATTAACATAAAGGATGTTTATGAAGTTCTTCTCTGTCAACAAGATCTGAGAGAAGACTAGTGGATTGTTGTGTTGCAAAGCTCCCACTGTCTGATAGAATTTCTTGACAGATGATGAGTCCAATTTATATACTGTTTTTTGGACTCATCCGGGCTGCTTTTCGTGCTTTTGTACTTCAGTTTTTGTTCATATTTTTTTATTTTCACCTTGTTCATACTTGTGCTTGAAGTGCCTGTTGTAGTGTGCAATTGCACACTACGTTGATGGGGGTAAGCACATTGTGCTCCCCATCATTTTGTTTCTATTTTTATGCTAGTGCTGGAGGTGTATTCCCAGCTGGGCTGCTATGCTCGCAGGTGGCTGATCCATCCCCTTTTGCCCAGAAATCATGATTGTGTACAATGCACGGACGTGCGTTTTATTGACGCACGGATGTTTGCGGTCGTGCGCCTTCATCGGGGTAGGAAACGATGATCTGATTTTGATCGTGCGTCTTTACGCACGGGCAGTTGCCCGTGCGCTAAGGAATCGCACGATCGACCTATTCAGCCTTGTTTTTAGCTTTTCTGAATTTACCTGTGTGTTTTGACGCACGGGAGGATTCGGTTGTGCGCGAAGGAAATGCACGGGCGCTGCTGCTTCTTCGTCACGACAGTTTATTTATTAAATAACGCACGGGCAACGCACGGGCGTGCATTCGACCGTGCGTGAACTATTTTTTGATCTTTTTCTATAAAAGCTGCAGCTTTCGACCTAAACCCAAATAGTTCCGCGATTTCTTCCATCGTAAGGGGCGACTGCTCCATTTTCGTCCATTCTTCCTCCCCCTTTCACCCGAGGACACCTCTCATCATCCAAGCACTTCAAGGGAGAGATCCTAGCCCTACTCTCATCAACCGAGGAAGGAGTACACAGCTTTTGTGGCAGACGGATCGTGACACGAAGAAGACGGGTATATTGGAGGGAAGGTGACAGCTCCTCTGGACCCTGGACGCAGTTGTGGACTGAGCTAGGATGCAGATTGACAACCCGAGGATTCCTACGATGAATCCCAACAAGTCTCTGGATGTGGTTGTATTTCTAGCTTTTCCTCCATTCCTCCTTATGATTGTAGTTAATTTCTCTTATGTTGATGATGTTGCACTCTATATTTGTTGAACTTCATGTTATATATTATGAAATGTTTTCATGCTTATGAGTGCTTGAGGTGCGCTTTCGTGGTGATTGTGGTGTGAGTGTTCCGTGTGATGCACTAGCAATTGCTAGTGGCGTGCTTGCTGACGAGCTGCTTGTGACCCTCATTCTGCCGGTGCGACCCCTTCCATTCCGCTTGCCTACTCGTCCATCCGCCCTTGTGAAGCAGCGCGCTCAAGGCCTGCCTAGTCTCCATTCCGCCAAGCGAAGCATTGCATAGCGGCATTGCATAGGAGTAGTTTTAGCTCTTTTTCTTTTATTTCCACAAACCAAATCACCCCCCTTTTTCCACAATCCATCCGACTTTAGGACTTCAATCTCAAGTCCTTCCAAAATAATAAACTCCACCTTACTGTGTTCCTTCGAGATCGATACTTGGGGATTCACTCCCACATTTTATATTACTTGAACGATCGGTACACTGCCGTTTCGTGCCGCAGTCTTGCTACCGCCTATAGCGGTGTGCTAAGATTTGCACATCAAGTTTTTGGCGCCGTTGCCCGGGAACACGGTCGTGTGAGTTTTCTGGAGAGGGAAAATCTGAGATTAAAGCCCTTCCATTTGTGTATTGCATTCTTTTGCTTTATTTCTTTTTAGTCTGTTTTTCCCATTTTTATTAGGTTGCTTAGTAAATTTTTGTTGGGTGTATTATTTTGCACAATAGCTTGTTTATTTTGAATCTTTTCATGTTCACAATATGTGGGCTTCGTTTAATTTTTGTTGCCGCTTTTGTGGAGATATATCTCATGCTAGTGATAGATGTCTAAAGGGAGATAGTAACCCTAGCACTCAATGCCCAGTACATGGAGCACCGAATTCGTCTGGTACTCCATATGGTGTGCGTAAGTCCTACGGCTACTCGGTCGCTCCGCACATGCCCTTTTCACATTCATCTCTGGTTCAATTTGAGCCAAAGAAAAATGCAAAATAGTGCTTGTTTTGTCGGAGCATGGATCATGCTTTGAAGGACTGTGTTGCATTCCTTCGCCAAATGGACAAGGATGACGAGCCGGATATCCGGATCATCCCGACTCCTACTTCTGGCAGCACACCTTCAACATCTGGTTATGTGCCCATTTCACCTTCAAGTTTTGAAGGGGATGATGTGGACATAGTCACCAGATGTGTGGCTGATCTAGAATCTGACATTTCGGAGCCCATCTCCCATGTACATATATCACCATGCATAGATTCGATTCTTTGTGAGGAATCGGTGCTTGATTTTTTTCCAAGCCCTATTCCTCCCCCTATTGTGCATTCTGTAACATTTATTTCTGATAACATTGTTGAAGATGCGTCACAAGAGGAGGCGGGCGATCTTTGTGTTGTGCCTATTCCTATGGTGGAGGACAACCTTCTAGGTGAAGAGGATTTTTCCTCAGCACAGGTGTAGGAAGTCCAACTCCTGGGGAAGGTCACCATTGATCCGACCGAACCTTGCGGCATTGTCAACAATGCAGACATTATTTTACTTCCCCAATCTAATGGGAGTGAGGCCGGGACCACTCCCCCGATTTTTGATGTTTATGTCATTCTTCCCTTTTATTTCTTGACCCCCCTTCCCTTTCCGAGCCTATGCAGGTTGAGCCTTCACAGGTTATGCAGGAGGTGGTGCAAATTGCACCATTCAGTGCCGCGCACATCTTCTTGTGTGAGGAGGTTAATTCCCCCTCCACAGAGGATATGCCATGTATTGTATTCCCCTCCTGCTGCCTCCCTGAAGATGGCACCTTGCTAGGCAAGGAAATTTATTTTGGTAAAAGTAGAGTGGAGGACTCTCCCTCCACCTCTTTCTTTCTCTCTCCTCCACCTGTGTCTAACAGGTATTATTATTTAGGTAGAGGAGTAGTGGTTCTATCACGTTATCGGTACCCGCTACCGACACGGAAATTAGAACAGTTGCCTATCCACTTCACTTTCCATACTCCCATTAGCTAAGACCCTCGCCTTCCTGAATAAGTCGTGATGGGATGACAATAACCCCAGTAGTTATCTTACCTTTTCTTGTCTTTTATTTTATCACCTACTCTAACTAGTTAGTTAGATTTTATTTTAGTTTGTTTTTGCGGAGACAACCACTTGCAGGTATTTTCTATTTGTGAAGGCGGTGGTTGTGATTCTTCGTAGAGCTTCACTCCAGGCTTCCGGCATGCTTACTTGCTGAGCATTGGGTACCCTCTTCCCCTAACTTTTTTTTAGAATATCTTAATGCATAGTTTAAGTCTGGGTTAGACATTTTTGTGTACCCACTCACGTGCACATTTATTTAGCATGCTAGAAGTCTTTATTTAAATTATTTTTGTTCATTTTGTCTGCACACAATGCACCCACTTGAGCGCGTACTTAACCTTTAGTGCGTTACAAGTATAACTCATTTCTTTTTGTAGTCTGGAAAATGATTGTGCTAGCTTTTAAAATTATGTAGTGGAATAAAATGTTGACTCCGGTGTTTCTAGTCAAATACTCATGTGAGTATAGGGATTCATGTAGATTAGATTTCTCTTTTATACTGTTAGCTTTATGCATTTCTGTTAGCATAAATATTGTTTACTCTACTCAAATGGTGAATCTGGTGTGAATCAAATGGTAGCATAGGGATGTGTGTAAATGATTGTTAGATTCTTATTGCTTGAGTCAGGAGGAAAGATAATCTTTCTCGGTTGCTAAGAACTTGCCCCAAGCGATTCTTGAAGCATAGGCATAGGATGGTTCTTTTGCGTCAGAATGACGTAGGCCATCATTTTGGCCCGGTTGAGCTTTTGTGCCCATTTCTATCGCTCTATCCTCGTTAGCACAGTTGTGCCTACCCGTTCTTTGATTCAGCCCCACTTTTATCTCATCAAAGCCTAAAAGCCAATCCTAGTCGCACTCCCAAATTTGAGCTTTAATTGTTTATTATTTTCATGATTGGGGTGTTGATGTGGTGTTTTATTTTGTGAAAATGTGGTTGTGTTTTCTTGCCAAATTTTGCTGAAAATAAATAAAAGAAAAGAAAAATGAGAAAAAAGAAGAAGAAAAAGAAAAAGATGAGCTTAATTGAAAATCTGTGGAAATTTATGAATAAGAGTAGGCGGTGCACACACCCATGTTGCAAAAATCTAAGTCTGGGGGTGTGGTGCACTTGCATTCGATGTTGGTGTGCGAGGAGTTGTTTTTAAAAGCTCATTTGGGTTTAGTGTTTGAGCCGTCATTTCTATCTTTGTTTATCTCACCTTAACCCAAGACCCATTTTAAAACCTAAAGTCCTACCGACTCGAGCTATGAGCCAATCTAGTGTCGTGGAGAGAATGTGAACGGGTGAGCTTATGGTCTCCGACACCGATGGATTTCGGTAGAGCTTGTCCGGAACCCTAGCTTTGGCAATGCTTGTCTCAGCGATTGTTCTACTTTCTCCATATGTGTGACCGGATGATTCACCGTGATTCCCATTTTGAGCAGAAGTAATATTTATTTACTCTTTTAGAAATTTATAAACTATGTGTATGAATTAGAAATCTTCTCTAGTATTTTTCTATGCACATGGGCATGCGACTTCGCATGGTATTTCACTTTGTAATTTTAAGTTAGCTATTTCATGTTCGTGCCTGCTTAAGATTTGTTTGCTCGGGACATGCAAACAGGTAAGTCTGGGGCTGTGATGAGTCCAATTTATATACTGTTTTTCGGACTCATCCGGGATGCTTTTCTTGCTTTTGTATTTCAGTTTTCATTCGTATTTGTTTATTTTCACCTTGTTCATACTTGTGCCTGAAGTGCCTGTTTTAGTATGCAATTGCACACTACGTTGCTGGGGGTAAGCACACTTTGCTCCCCATTGTTTTGCTTCTATTTTTATGCTGGTGCTGGAGGTGTATTCCCAGCTGGGCTGTTATGCTCGCAGGTGGCTGATCCATCCCCTTTTGCCCAGAAATCATGATTGTGTACAATGCACAGTCATGCGTTTCATTGACGCGCATATGGCTGTGGTCGTGCGCCTTCATCTGGGTAGGAAATGATGATCTAATTTTGATCGTGCGTCTTTACGCACGGGCAGTTGCCCGTGCGCGAAGGAATCGCATTATCGACCTGTTCAGCCTTATTTTTAGCTTTTCTGAATTTACCCGTGCGTTTTGACGCACGGGCAGATTCGGTCGTGCGCGAAGGAAATGCACGGGTGCTGCTGCATCTTCGTCACGACAGTTTATTCATTAAATAAAGCACGGGCAATGCACGGTCGTGCGTTCGACCGTGCGTGATCTATTTTCTGATCTTTTTCTATAAAAAGCTGCAGCTTTCGACCTAAACCCAAATAGTTCTGCGATTTCTTCCGCCGTAAGGGGCGACTGCTCCATTTTCATCCATTCTTCCTCCCCCTTTCACCTGAGGCCACCTCTCATCATCCAAGTACTTCAAGGGAGAGATCCTAGCCCTACTCTCATCAACCGAGGAAGGAGTACACAGCTTTTGCGGCAGCCGGATCATGACACGGAGAAGACGGGTATATTGGAGGGAAGGTGACAGCTCCTCTGGACCCCGGACGCAGTTGTGGACCGAGCTAGGACGCGGATTGACAACCCGACGATTCCTACCATGAATCCCAACAAGTCTCTGGATGTGGTTGTATTTCTAGCTTTTCCTCCTTTCCTCCTTATGATTGTAGTTAGTTTCTCTTATGTTGATGATGTTGCACTCTATATTTGTTGAACTTCATGTTATATATTATTAAATGTTTTCATGCTTATGAGTGCTTGAGGTGTGCTTTCGTGGTGATTGTGGTGTGAGTGTTCCGTGTGCCGCACTAGCAATTGCTAGTGGCGTGCTTGTTGATAAGGTGCTTGCGACCCTCATTTCGCGTGTGCGACCCCTTCCATTCTGCTTGGGGACTTGTCCATCCGCCCTTGCGATGCAGCGTGATCAAGGCCCGCCTAGTCTCCATCCCTCCAAGCGAAGCATTGCATAGCGACATTACATAGGAGTAGTTTTAGCTCTTTTTCTTTTATTTCCACAAACCAAATCACCCCCCTTTTTCCGCAATCCATCCGACTTTAGGACTTCAATATCAAGTCCTTCCTCAATAATAAAATCCACCTTACTGTGTTCCTTCGAGATCGATACTTGGGGATTCACTCCCACATTTTATATTACTTGAACGATCGGTACACTGCCGTTTCGTGCCGCAGTCTTGCTACCGCCTATAGCGGTGTGCTAAGATTTGCGCATCAACAGATAATGGATGGAGCTCTCTCTTGTATGTAGAAAATCTTTCTTGACAGCAGATGAATCTGAGAGACAAAGTTTCTCAGATTATTGTTGCTCTTTGAAGATTAAGAACCAGCAGCTGAAACTTGAGAGGATTTTAGATGTTCTCAGAGAATGAAAAAAATGTTGTTGTTGATGAAGAAGATCTCTATAATTCTTTTTGACGTTTTGTGTTTCTCTAGTACATTTCTTATCGACTGCTTCATCCTTTTTCTTAGAGATATAAGACTCATTTTAAATTCAAATCTTCTGGTTAAAGAATGGAATAATCTGAATTAAATCTTTCTTGGGAACTGCAATCTGATTCAGCAGGAGTACTTTAATTCCTTTTCCTTTTCCATGAAAGTATCCTTTTCTAATATGTCAAACGGCTACTTTCTCGAAAGAAGATAATAGAAAGGAATATTAAAAGGAACGAACAAATCTTGACTTATCTGATAATTTATAAGTCAAAATAATAGAATAGATCTGTTGCTGAATAGACGATCTGAGTTCAGAGAAAAATAGATAACTAATCGATCAGAAATTGTCAAGCTGAAGAGAAAATTCGTCGAGCAGAAAGGCTGAGTTCGTCAAACTGAAAGCTGAGTTCGTCGAACTGAAAGCTGAGTTCGTCGAACTAAAAGCTGAGTTCGTCGAACTGAAAGCTGAGTTCGTCAAACTAAATTCATTCGTCGAACACAAAGCTGAGTTCGTCAATCTCAATCTGGAGTTCATCGAACTGAGAGAAATTCTGATAAACTGGCTGGAAGATTAAATTCTTTGAGATGAGGAGCAAGTTCATCGAACTGAGACACGACGTTCGTCGAACCCAGGAAGGAGTTCGTCGAACGCAGAATGATGTTCGTCGAACGTGGAAACTTGGAATTTTCCTAAGTTCTATCTAACTCAGACAACTTTAGACCTTGACCCTTAGACTATACAAAGGGGTCAACTGAGTCCTAATAACAGATAGTGATCCAAGCCCAAATTAGTTATAGGGTTGTTCCAACACAGTTAACAGATCAATTAGTGAAAGCAGGCGAATGAGAAAGAAAAGAGTAATGAGCCTATCACGGGCATGCACGTGAGAGATTAGCGAATGATGACAAGAAAAAGTAGAAGAACTCATTTAAATAGACAAATAACATTTCATTTCATTCTCAAGGTGTTTACAAAAGGAGGGTCTCGCCCCGTACATGTGATCAAAAAGAGGAAAAGGCAGAAAGAAGGACTTCAGGGCTGGTCATCATCCTTCTCGCTAGAAGAGTTACTAATCTCGTCAATGGACGGGGGGGGGGGGGGGGGGGGGGGGGGTGCCGTCCTCTCGCCAAAGATCAGATTCACCTTCCGGCACTGACACCAGGTCGAAGAGTTCGGGCAAAAGGTCGCGAGTTGTGAGCCTCTCGTTTCCTTCGTTCAGTAGCCTGGCGGTTTGCAGCCTTCTAATCTCATGCCCCGCCGCTCCCTGGGCGACTCCCTGTATCATCACCTCAATTTCATAATTGGTGTATCGATGCAGAATGCGCGTCTCCTCGGGAGGCGGCGAGGCAGCAGCCTCTCGCAGGCTCTTGATCTCGGCCTTCAACTTCCTGTTTAGCGCGTCCAACTGTTCTGCTCGCGCTTTTAATATGTCCATGTAGTAGTGCTCTGAAGAAGGAATGGCGGAAAAAGTTAACTTGCAGAAAGGAAGCGAAAGTTAGAAGCGTGAGAGCAGGTGTGTTGTCGGTATCACTTACGACATGAACGGGACGTTCGGCGAATAGCCTCTGGGAGACATCGAGCTGCTCCTTCAATGAATTGACCTGCACACAAGCGTCGACTCGTGTTCTCTCCACCTCATCAAGGTTCCACGCGAGGGTGATACTGCGGCGCTAGGACATATGCGCCAGCTCTACGACGCGTAGGTGGGCACGCGCTGCCTCATGCGCGAGGGTTCGAGTGGATTCGATGTCATAGATGGACGTGTCCTCCCGACCGTAAAGCGCAAAGGTGAGGGCATACGCCTCGCCGCTGGTTGTATCTTGCCCCAGCCAAGTAGGGAGGCGCGAGGAGATGGAGATCCGGTTGGCCTTTCGGTCCCATCGCAGCAGGGACAATCCCGCCCTGTCCACATTCTTCTCGCCAATGCCGAAGTTAAAGTGCCCCGTGGGAGGTGGCCCCGAAGAGGGCCCATCCAGAGCAGTGGATGTCCCGGCCACTCTAGCGACATTGCCCACCGTCTCCGCGGTGAGTGGGGGACTCGCTCCAGGGGTCTCGGCGACCACCGTCCTCTTGGTGAGTGGGACACTCGCTCCAGGTTTCTCGGCGACCACCTCCTTGCCCTTGAGAGTTGAGGGCTTAGATTGCTTCGAGGAGGTGTCGGGGCCCGCCAGATTTCTGCTTCTGGCCGCTTGATCCGGGAGGAGGATTCTCGCGACAAGCCTCAGCGGTGGACTTCGTGAGAGCCACGGTCTCGCTCAGGACATCGGCGATCCTGTGCGGTGGATGGAGAGGAAGGTTTCACACCCCTGCATTGTAGCGGTTAGGCAAAAAAGCAGATAAGATAAAGAGCAGAAGACAAGGGGAAATAGTTTGTCTTACCCTCTCCCAGCTCGATGGGCAGGAGCGAGTTGATGTGCTTCCGCAGATAGACGACATACATACCCTACTCCTTGATATAGTGGCAGAGCTTGTCTTAGAAACCTCCCAGCGTTGGAGGATGGAAGGTTGACTCGTCCTCCTGCACGGGCGTGAGAGGCACGTTGCCGAATTTTCCTGTGAAAAAAATTAACCGCCGAACCCAATCGTGGTTTTTATTCTTTATGCTAGTGACGCTGAGGGGGGACTGCCTGGAGAAGAATGCCACTCCGCGAGTCACCCTGAAGTTGAGGAGCTTGATGAACATTGGGAGCAAGAACTTTACCCCCTCCTCGCGAAGGTAGCAGGTGAATGCTACCAGCATGGCGATAGAGTTTGGATTGTGTTGTGCGGGGACGACTCCGAAGTAGCGCAAGGTCTGGTGCACCTCTGGACACAGCGGGAGGCGGAGTCCTACCTCGAAATGTTTGAGGGGAATAGCAAGGGTATCTGGCAAGAATTGGTTTATGCGGTCTCGGTTCCCCAGGCAGCGCGTAACAAATCCCTGCGGAACATAGTCAGCGATGGCCTGGGTTAATTCATCTTCCGAGAGGTTGCAGGTCTCGAAGTCGCGATTGGTGAACGCTTAAGCGCACTTGGCCCTGCCATCGGCATCTTTTGTCATCGTTGAAGGAAGGGAAGGTCTCGCAAGGATCCTAGAGAGAAGGGAGAGTGGTATCACGAGAGAAAGACGGGAGAGAGATGAAAACGTAATAAAAGCGGTAGGTACGCTATCTATTTATAGATAACAACAGAAAATTATGAAATTCTATGTGTGAGGTGCGGATAGAAACCGCGCTATTCCGGCATCTGCTCTGGTGGGCGGCTGGAGGCGAGCATTACACACAAGGCTCGTCAGGCGAAAGAAAAACAATGCATAGCCAAAACAAACGGTTCCACAAAAAGGTATTCGGCAAAGCAACACAATATATACATCCAAGATAAATTGTTTGCGAGACACAGCAGTGTTGAAACCGATTTCTCGGCCTCTTGTGAAGCTCGAGGCCCTCACCGAAATGAGGGGCAGCTAGCCCTTGCTGATCCCTCGGAAAAGGTAGACTGAAGACTAGGAAAATGACTACGACCTTAGTCACAGCGAGGAGGTCCCTCCACTAACCCGGAAGATCGTTGAGTGCTTCCCCTCCCAAGCAAAAGTTGAGACTCGGGCAACTTGGAGAGCTCTGGAAATGCTATCCAAGGAGAGACTGAGGAGAGAGAAGCCGAAGTGAACCTCTCTTCAAAGGTGCCCTTAGGTCTTATTTATAGGTTTTCTGATTTGGCCTGCAAATAGCAGGATTTCGCCTTTTGATTTTACTATCCGCACCCCAGATGGGTCTGCTAACAGCTAGACTCCGCTGTTTGGAGAGGCTAAGGGCAGACCACTATGGGTAAAAGGGTAATTTGGCCTCATCAACCTATGGGCTAGAAACTGCAAGAACACTACTGCCGAAGCTCCCGCGGGCCTTCTCGCGAGTCCTGTTCGTGATACCTCTCCTAGGCGATCGCCCTATGAGGACCTCGCTAACCCCCTTTGGAGGTATCTGCTGAGGTCTGGTCTCACGAGCCTTCCTACGAGACCGCCTCTTGACTTCGTCGTGCACCGAACACACTTCGTTGAACACCGACGAGCTCAACGAACGCAGAAAACAATTCGTCGAACATAGAATCGAGTTCGTCGAACGCTGAGATGGGATTGAAGCAAGCCATTCGTCGAACGCAGGAGGCAATTCGTTGAACCTAGAATTGAGTTTGTCGAGCGTGAAAGCCCAGTCTCGCGAGCCTTTCTGCGAGAACCCCCCTCTCTGCGAGATCGCCCCTTTCGGGGGGACCGCCCCTCGACGAGTGAGCTCGACGAACGCAGGAGAGTTCGTCGAGCGCAGAAGGGTTCGCCGAACACCCTTCGCCGAACCAACTATTAGCCTCGCTCGCCTGACCGCGAGCTCCTGGTCAGCACCTTTCTCGCCTGGCCCTTCTGCGAGGACTTTGGTCTGCCTTACTACTTTCTTCATAGTATTGATTTCTCAAACTACGCCTCCTTGTCTGGCGAATATCGGGGTTGTACACAATCCCCGCTCTTCACGAGGCTATTCATGCTCGCGAAGAAACATCCAAACCTTGGTATTCGCAAGCCTCTTGATGATCTGTCAGAAATCTTTGCTAGGGCCCACCCTG
Organism: Dactylorhiza incarnata; assembly: GCA_033032865.1. NCBI lineage: Eukaryota > Viridiplantae > Streptophyta > Magnoliopsida > Asparagales > Orchidaceae > Dactylorhiza > Dactylorhiza incarnata. The sequence goes on along the minus strand of JAWHQI010000429.1, from coordinate 645,350 downwards.
GGAGCTATAAATATCGTCCCGAGCCTCAGCGACGCGCGCCGTCACTCTTTTTTTTTTCTTTTTTCTCCCGTACTGTAGCTGCCAGGAGATGCCGCTTTCCGAAGAAGCTGAGGCCCACCTGAAGGCTGTTAGAGTTGGCGGCCTACCTCCCATGACTAGGGTCCCCGCCTGGATGAATCGGCCGCCTCCCGCTCAGTCGCTGAAAACTAAAAAGGCGAAAGCAGCTTGCAAAACCGGGGACGACTCCGTGTTGATGGACTCTTCCCCTGATAATCACCACTCCGAGAAGGTATGAGCTATTCCTCTAGCTAAGTCAATAAATTTGCCTATGATTCTTGCTTACTTGCAGGAGATTTTTCCAAACAAGGACATTGGCGAGCTTGGAGGTGGGTCTCGCAGAAGTCCGCCAGCAGACACACATCTCGCTGGCAGAAACGTCGAAGGTGTGCCCTTAATCTCGCTCATTGACTCTCCCTTCGTTGACTATCGACCTCTTATCCCTTGTTTTTCACAGTCTCGCCCCGAAAGACCCCAGCTCGTGAAGATTCACGGCCTTCGTTTCCGTCTTTCCCTGACAAAACGGTGGACATGCCAAGGTTCGATCTTCTGAGGAGCGAGGGCGCGGGCGGCTCTCGACTGCCAAAGATTCCCCCAATTAACAACACAGCCTACCCTCCTGGCTTAGGTGAATCCCTCTACCCTCACTATGACAATGTCTTCCAGGGCCGCCCTGAGAGTTCTCGCCCCCCTCCGGGTAAGCATTCTGACGTCCCCATGCCATGCTCGAACTTAAATGTGCTATCTAACCTTTTCGTAATATTTTGCAGAGAGTTCCGAAAATCCGCCTACTGATTCAGAGTTTGGCAACGACGGGGTGTCCCCCCTCCCAGACCAAGTGGAAGACTGTTGGAACCTTAGCTTTTTTATTTGAGTTAGAATCTATCCTTATGTTAATAAGTCATCTAACAATTTAGGTGAATTAAGAAATCTAAGTAAACATAAATTAAATATGATGCGATCGAATCGGAGAATATACTTAAACATAATAAAAGTTCTCTGCGCTCGACGAATGACTAACGACGCTCGACAAATAGCCAGACAGCCAGAGCTCAACAAATAGCCATGCAGCCAGAGCTCGACAAATAGCAAGACAGCCAGCGCTCGACAAATCCTCATCAGAATAGCGTTCGACAAATGGCAAAATACGCTTGACGAATTCAGTTAGAGAAATCTCAGCGGTCTACGAATTCTAAGATAAAGAGAATTGCTCAGCACATCAGATGGCGAGCCCAGCCTTACAAATGTAGAGCAGGGATCGACGAATTTCTTTCTGCATAGTTTTAATATTCTTTTTATTGTCTCTTAACCGTTGCACATCAATTAATGGCATTAGCCGTTGCAATTGCTTTAATGAAAAGAAACGGCAGGTTATCCTCTCAAGGAGTCAAGGCATTGATAGATACCTCAGCTCTTTCCTTCTTCCCAAGAGAAGAATTCAAATTAAGAGCAAAGTCTCTCAGATTATAAAAAGAAACAGAGCAGTACACAAAAAAAAAGAGAGAACACACACGACAGAGAAGAGAAAATTTATTTTGTTGTTCTTCAGTACTAACATTTTCCTGCAGACTCAAAATATCCTGAGACACAAACCACAATTACTTGCTCAGGATCATCACTGCAAGAGAAGGAAGAAGCAGTTAAAAGGAGAAGCTCTATCCACAAGCTGTCATCAACTCTCATCAGACAGGGGGAGCCTTCTTCAACATCACATTCAGATCCATTCAACTTCAAACCAGGATCTTCAAGAGTCTTCTTATACAGAGAAGAACAATATAATTTCTTTCTGCTTTTATTTTTCTTTTCTTTACGCCATCCTGTACAGGGTTATAACTCCCTTCAAAAGTTAACTCTCAGTGACAGGGCACCTTAGTAAAAACCTGCAGTTTGGTTAGAGCACCTTATCAACAGCTCACCTGGTTTGAGGGAACCTTATCAACAACCTCATAGTGGAATCCTACCAGTGGGTAGAAGAGTAGATGTACCCAGTTGAGGGGAACTACTATACATCTTGTGTCATCTGGTTTAGTTTCCTTTTTTTTTTTACTTTAGTTTTGTCTGTTGTGCTGTGATTTTTCTTATGCACTGTTAGTGCTTGATTTTATTCCTCACCCAGCATACATATCTATATAACATTACTTTAAAGAAAACCTTAAATAAGATCTTTTAAGATAGATAAGAACTATACTCTCCTTCCAATTGGTATCAGAGCAGGTTGATTTGTCACACAGGTTAACACCTGAAATCACAAAGATCACCTAGTTCTTATTTTTTTTGTTTTTCAAAAATGACACAAGATCTTTTATCTTCAGATCCACTTGTTTGTAATCTAGATAGATCTACTTTATGGCAAGATAGAATTAAGATATATACAAATGCCACAGATGAAGAAACTTACAAATTTATTTTGACAGGACCTTCCCTCATATCATCAAAGGCAGTTACACCTGCATTACCTAGCTCCATGGGTCTCAAGTCTCCTTCGAGAGCAATGAAAGGGCCTGTTTATGTTGGCGCTGATATATCCTCTTCAAAGAAAGCTGCCGAAATAAAACGTGAACCTCCCCCCATCTCTTCAACTAACTATATTTTTGATGCAGAACCATCAACAAACCTAAGTGAAGAAGAACAGGAAGAAGAACGTAGAGCTAGAGCTTTCTGCATGATGGCCATATATGGAGGCTCATCTCAAATTCCAGATGCAGAAATCGAATCGGAAAAGCTTGAGGTAACTCAAACTTATAATTTTACCTCTACTCAAGATAAAACTAATCATAAATTAACATTTACAGAATTAATAAAATATGAAAATAAACCTTTAAAAGAGTTAACAAATATAAGTTTTCTAACTCCTGAGAATAATAAACTTCAAGAAAATTTGAAATCATCAGAAGAACAGACTATTTGTCTTAAAAACAAATTTTCTATGGCAAGCACAACCAATGGGAGAAATCTCAAAATGCAGGCCAAAAAGTTTGAACAAATTTCTAAAGAGAAAATAATTAATCATGATCAACAAAAACCTTCAAATTTATATTACAATGAAATAAAAAGACTAATATATTTCAAAAGCTAAACCTTTCAACTCTAGTAAAATTTAAAGAAACTTCCTAATTAATTATTAAAAAAAATTTCTTCACCATTAAACTCCATTCCAATTCATTAACAGATGTAGCAACTCATATATTAAAATCTTAACCAAGTGAGAGAGAAAATGAGAAGCTCAAAACCCCTTTCAACTGGTATCAAAATTTTAATCTCTTTAAAATACAAAGATTGCTGCTTTTGAAAATTTTAACTTCAAGAAATAAGCTGCTGCAATTGAAAATTTTAAAAGCTGTTTTAAGATTACCAGTCCACTAGTTTTGATCTAGATTAAGGATCCTAACTCAAATAGGGGGAGATTGTTGGAACCTTAGCTTTTTGATTTGAGTTAGAATCTATCCTTATGTTAATAAGTCATCTAACAATTTAGGTCCATTAAGAAATCTAAGTAAACATAAATTAAATATGATGCGATCGAATCGGAGAATATACTTAAACATAATAAAAGTTCTCCGCGCTCGACGAATGACTAACGGCGCTCGACAAATAGCCAGACAGCCAGAGCTCGACAAATAGCCAGACAGCCAGAGCTCGACAAATAGCAAGACAGCCAGCGCTCGACAAATCCTCATCAGAACAACGTTCGACAAATGGAAAAATTCGCTCGACGAATTCAGTCAGAGAAATCTCAGCGGTCTACGAATTCTAAGATAAAGAGAATTGCTCAGCACATCAGATGGCGAGCCCAGCCTTACAAATGTAGAGCAGGGATCGACGAATTTCTTTCTGCATAGTTTTAATATTCTTTTTACTGTCTCTTAACCGTTGCACATCAATCAATGGCATTAGTCGTTGCAATTGCTTTAATGAAAAGAAACGGCAGGTTATCCTCTCGAGGAGTCAAGGCATTGATAGATACCTCAGCTCTTTCCTTCTTCCCAAGAGAAGAATTCAAATTAAGAGCAAAGGCTCTCAGATTATAAAAAGAAACAGAGTAGTACACACAAAAAAAGAGAGAGAACACACACAACAGAGAAGAGAAAATTAATCTTGTTGTTCTTCAGTACTAACATTTTCCTGCAGACTCAAAATTTCCTGAGACACAAACCGCAATTACTTGCTCAGGATCATCACTGCAAGAGAAGGAAGAAGCAATTAAAAGGAGAAGCTCTATCCACAAGCTGTCATCAACTCTCATCAGACAGGGGGAGCCTTATTCAACATCACATTCAGATCCATTCAACTTCAAACCAGGATCTTCAAGAGTCTTCTTATACAGAGAAGAACAATATAGTTTCTTTCTGCTTTTATTTTTCCTTTCTTTACCCCATCCTGTACAGGGTTATAACTCCCTTCAAAAGTTAACTCTCGGTGACAGGGCACCTTAGCAAAAACCTGCAGTTTGGTTAGAGCACCTTATCAACAGCTCACCTGGTTTGAGGGCACCTTGTCAACAACCTCATATTGGAATCCCACCAGTGGGTAGAAGAGTAGATGTACCCAGTTGAGGGGAACTACTATACATCTTGTGTCATCTGGTTTAGTTTCCTTTTTTACTTTAGTTTTGTCTGTTGTGCTATGATTTTTCTTATGCACTGTTAGTGCTTGATTTTATTCCTCACCCAGCATACATATCTATATAACATTAGTTTAAAGAAAACCTTAAATAAGATCTTTTAAGATAAATAAGAACTATACTCTCCTTTCAAAGACTTCTTAGGGGACCCGCGAGATCCGGAGAAGATGAAGCGGCGAACCGCAGAGTTGCTTCAAAAACATGGTAGGATGCTGATGGATCTTAATCTTTAGGCGAGACGGGATAGAGAGGTCACTGAGGATAGGCAAGCTATTATGATGGAGGAGTGCGCGAGACTCCGAGTCGCAGTGCCTCGCGCCCAAGACGAAATGGCCATGTCGTCGGAGGTGCACATCGCGAGGATGAGGGATTATGCCTTCCTGATGGATCGAGAGGGCCGTGCGGCCCAGGATTACTATAATTCCAGGGTACCGCCGAGGTCTGGGTCGCAGGGTGGCGGCAGATGGAAGTGGTTACCCCACGATCCTCGCTGACACCTACGTTTCCGCGAACCTTTATTGTCTGTTAACCCTCGCTGCTACTTTGAACAATCTCCTAATTACTTGCAACTTATATTTGCGAGTTCCTGTTCTGAAGTAATTATAGATAGTCGTTTATTAATTTTCGCTCGCGATTTGTATGTTCGCACTTTCTTTGTTATGCTATTCTCGCAACGAGCCCTTCTTCTCTCGCTAAAACTATCTCGCGATGAGTTCTCTTCGCAATTTAATTTGCTCATGCTTCCCCTTGCAACGGATTTGCTTATACTAACCTCGCAGGTAGTTCTCGCCCACGATTCTGACATGATGTTTTTGCTAACCGCACTCAGTGGCGCTTGGGCTTCTTCCCGCCCTTTCACTTCTGCTATAAATAGGTCGTCATAACTGTGCCAACTACCGCATTTACCATCAACCTTCTTCTTCTACTACTCCGGAGCTCTCACCTTTTCCCTCTTTCTCGTGCTATTCTCTTCTTCGCAGGTCCTCAAGATGGTCGGTGACCAAAGCAAGGCTGAGGCCAGATTGGAGTGTGCATGGGTCTTTACCGACCATTCCTTCTTCCAGGCGAACTGGACGGAGGAGGAGTATCTCACTGTCGTCGACGACTTCATCACGCCAGAGTTTACCGCTCGCCAACCTACCAAAGATGACGCAATAAATGCCCCCCTGCCTGACGAACTCGCGATCCCTATAGCCCATTTCGCGGTGGGTCTGAGGCTACCTCTATGGCCGGAAGTTTGACAGGTAACTACTAAGCTCGCCTTCCTTTCCTTAGATGAGAATGGATTCTTCCTCGCTGAACTGACGGTCTCGCCATCTTGCTCGCCAGGTGTTAAGACACTACGGTGTGATACCGGGTCAACTGACCCCCAACGTGATGGCGCTCATTGTCGCCTTCGCCTACTATATGAACGAGGAGCGCATCGAGTTCAGCCTTCCGGTTTTTTGGAAGCTGTTCTCTTTCCGTGCGTATAAAGATGAGACCGCCTACTTTGTGGTATCGGGTTCCAAGGTCGACGAGACTGTCAACAAAGCTCACTACTGGGCTCAGAAGTTCCTCTTCGTCAAGGGGAACTTTGGTAACATCCCTTTCTCGCCTGTTCAGTACAGCTAGACCACTTACCGTCCTCCTACTCTCGGTGGCCACGACGCCACGTTATACCAGTTCTTCTGTAAGAAGAACTTCAAGGTTGTGTATCTTCGCCGCAACCTCAACTCGCTACCCCCAGTGCTCGCCAGGGAAGGTAATGATCCTGCCCGCTAACTTCCATGGTTTCAACGTTTTCCACGCTAGATGTCTGACCCTCACTTTTTCAGGTGAGCGAGATCTACCACTCAACCCCCCTTACGCAAGCAACCTGAAGCCTTCCTCCACCCATGCTCTCATGACCATGGAAGCGGAGGCCTGCCGTGATACCACCACCCCGGCTGAGCTCTCTTCTCGTAAGAGATCGGAGGCCTCCAGCGGCCGGAGCCCAGCCTCAAAGTCTCTGCCCAAGAAGAGAGGCAAGAAGAGCCAAGGCTCGCTCGCCCCCTCTAATGGAAAGGGGCACTCCAAAGCCGCCCCTGGCGAGATCGACCTAACCATCCTCTCCGAGGAGAGGGGGGTCGATGAGGAGAGCGAGGAGGCTGCGAAGACCTCTGACCCGCCCATTCCAGTTAACCACTGGAACTTTGGGCTCGACCAGAGACGAAGGGATGAGACCGGCGAGCTCCTGGTGTATTGGAAGCCGGAGGTTAACAAAGCCAAATTCTCCACCATCCTTCCTTCCTAGGTGGAGAAGCCGACCGTCAGCGGCCATGCCTATGACTTCTCCTTCGCCCTCTACAGGCGTGAGGATGCCGGGTCGTACAAGGATGAGACCTCAAAGACCCTCACCTATGAGAGTGCGAGGTCGCAGCTGCGCTCCTGTGAGCTCGCCCATATGACAGGAAGGCGATGCCTGCAACTAGAGCAATAGAACGTGGAGCTCGCGAGGGCTTATCATGTGCTCCTTGCCGAGAATGCGCAGCTGAAGGAGAAGCAGCTCGCCGCAGCGAGTAGTGTGGTGAGTTACCTAAACCTCGCCACTTCTCTCTTTCTACCCTTTCGCTTTCTGAACTTGTCTTTCACTTATAGGACACCGCAGCTGCCAAAAGAACCGACGCTCTGAAAGTGGAGGTTAGATCTTAAGTTACTCTAGAGGGGGGGGGGGGGGGGGGGTGAATAGATTATTAAAATCTTTCCCTTAGTTTTTATATCGGAATTAAAATGGTGTTATATATATATATATATATATATATATATATATATATATATATGTGTGTGTAAGCATTGTGAGATATATATAAACAGAAAAACTGAATAAGTAAAAGCACACAGCACAACATAGAGAAATAACCAAACACAGAGGACACAAGGAAATATAGTGGTTCCCCAATAAATCTGGGTAGTCCACTCTTCTACCACCCTTGGTAGGAATCAACTAGGAGTGTTGATCAGGTGCCCTAGCACCAAGGTGATTTTGTCCAGGTGTCCACACACCACAGAGCTTTTGTTCAGGTGATCAAAACCAACTAGATAATTTGATCAGGTGTCTTGCCACCAGGGAGTTACACTTTTCAAGGGAGTATTAACCCTGTACAAGAGAGGTGAGAAAGAGGTTATAGTGTTCTTCTCTGTCAAGATGCTGAGAGAAGACTCTAGTGGATTTGTTGTAAAGCTCCCACTGTTTGGTAGAAGTATTTGACAGATGGCGGAGAGGCTTTCTCTTGAAGCAGAAATCTTCTGTAGCAGATTGATCTGGAAGAAATAGTTCTTCAGATTCTTTGTTGCTCTTTTAGAAGACTTGAACTTGCAGCAGATATCTGAGATATTGATCTTTGAAGAAGATGTTCTCAGAGAAATGGTGATTGCTGCTTGAGGAAGAAGAAGACTGAGAATATTTGAGTGAGTGTTCTTCTTTTTCTTTCTCTATCCTTCTTTGATGTACTCTCTCTGTATTCTGTGAGAATGTAATTGAATTCTGTCGAGATCATAAGACAATAAAGTCTATCTTTGATATATTCTCTTTCTGGAATAGAATAGTCAGACTTTAATTCTTTCTTGGAACTATAACAGAGACAAAACGACTTTGGCAGGTCCTTTAATTCCTTAGCCGTGAAATACTCCTTTGCATTAAATGTCAACGACTATCTTTGCCTTGGAATAAAGGAAAGAAAGGAATATATTCAAAGAATATAATATCCTTACTTAACTGACTTGAATACGTCCAAATATATTGAATATATCTGTTAGAGTCGTCGATCTGTGTTCAGAGTACTGACAAATAACTGATATTTAAGAATTAAATAATCTGAATCTGTATTTGTCGAACTGAGCTTCAATAAAGAATTTGTCAAGGTCTGGCTGAAAATTGTCGAGCGCTGGCTGAAATCTGTTGAGCGCTGGCTGGAATCTGTCGAGCGGTTGCAACCATCTGTCGAGCGCCGATAGCCATTTGTCGAACGCTGGGAACTTAAATTTTTCCTTAAGTTCTAGCTAGTCTAATAGCCTAAACACTTGACCCTTAGATTATACAATGGGGTCAACTTGATCCTAGTCAAAACATAATGATCCTAGCTCAAATCAGTAATAGGGTTGTTCCAAAAATCTCCCCCTATTTGGGTTAGGATACTATTTTACAATTATTCAAATAATAAACAACAAAAGAACAAACAGCAGAGCATATAAATATATCTGACATAATGTAAATTCATTTTAGCAGATAGAATAAAATATAGTGCTCTGAGTTTAGAAACATTACAACGAAAAAGTTAAACAAGAGCAAAATAGAGTCTGAACCTTTTTCATTTCTTTGCTGAGGAAGGAATGAAAATAATTTCTCTGTTGGGATCTTCATATTTCTTCTTACTTAAAAAGAGATCCTGAGCTCCCAGAATAGTTTGAGATTTGCCTTGAATAACTACTGCTTGAGGGTGCTGTATCAAAAATTCTTCAGCATTGAATTGATTCTTTGATTTATACTTTTCAAATTCTTTTCTTCTATATTCTGACATGGTTGAATATTGAGAGTAATCTTTTCCTTCAGCTTTTTCTTTATTTATTTGAGCTGTGGCAATTTTCTCCTTGAATCTAGCCAATTGAGCTATTTCTTCAGCTTCTGTATCAATTGGGGAATAAGGCCTTTCATCAAGAACAGTGGCCTGCACTAAAGGTTGGTCAAAAGGAATATTTCTTTGCATGTGCCAAGATCCATCAGATATTTGATATTTGTAATCTGTGGAAACGTTCCTAGAAGAATTTGAAGGAGGTCTTGATGACCTTGAACTGTGAGGACCACTTGAACTAGCTGGTCTCCTTGATAGCTAAGAACTGATCTTTTGGGAAGAAGATAATCCTGCTGAACCTGCTGATCCTGTTGGAGGAGGAGGTGGAGGAGGATTAAACTTAACTGCCTTATCATAATAATAACCAGATTTCGTAAATTTATTTCTTTTCTTGTTTTCATTCCTTGAGAATTTCATCCATTCTGGGGTTTCTTTGTCAAGAGGGATGTTATGAAGAATATAGTAAGGAATATCATTATCTAGATTAGGAGGCTTGGGGACAGCCTTTGACTTAACTTTTCTTTTCTTTCTCTTCTTTGATTATGTATCATCAGAATCACTTTCATCATCATTAGAATCATAAGATGGAATTGGTTCATCATATAAAGCATTAACCAATTTAAGAGCTTTAATCTTTTGCTCTTCAGCTTCAAAAGCTGCATCTTCTGCTTTCCATATTTCATCAAAATCAGGAATTAGGGATTCATCAAAAACAAAAGTTGGAACATCAAAGCTTTTGAAACTTTCTTCTGAAATTACAACTGATTCTTCTGCTTGACTTTGAATTTGAACTGAAATAGGAACTGGATCTGCAATCCGAACTTCAAAACTTCTGATAATCTTTTTTAACAAAACTTTATCTATTGGAGCAGTATATGGAACTATTGCTCTTGAGTATACTTGATATTTTGGCGGATTTGAGAAAATTAAATCAAACTTAGACAGTAAGGAAATAATATCTAGAGAAGGATAAATATAGATATTATTTATTTCTTCTATAACTGAATCTTCTGAAACTATAAACAAATCAAACATTTCTGAATCAAAAACTGTAACTGAATCTGCTGCAAATACTGGAGCTTCTGAAACTGGAGCTTCTGGAGCTTCCTCAAACACTGGAGCTTCTGAAACTAGAGCTTCTGGAGCTTCTTCGTAAGACATCTCCCCCTGCCTAGCTTCAGGGAAACCTAAATCTAGGCCCCTAGAAGAAGGGACAGAAAGAGATGAAGGAATTGAAGATATTTTAGAAGATAATTAAGAAATGGCTGTAAGAATTGGAGCTAATTTTACATCCAGAATGGAGTCAAGATTAGAAGGAATATGATGGACTGGAGCAAGTTTTGAATCCAGTAGAGAATCTAGTTTAGGAAGAATATGATCAAATATTTGATCAGCAACAGATTGGAAATTTAGAACTAAAAATTTAGGTGGATGAGATGAAGATGATTGAGAAGTGGATGGAATGGAAGTTGGTAAAAAGATGTTTCTAACAATGGCAGATTGTGTAGGGATGTCTGGATGAATAGGGCATGAATGATGGATGGGTGACTGATGGTCATTATGTATGGGGGATTGAGGTGGAGAAGGCAAAATGTCAAATGAAGGAGGTGGATTTTCATTTGGGGGTGGTGGAGAGTTTGGAGGTGGAGTTTGTGCGGGGGAAATATGCTGAGAAGGAGATGGTGAGGAGGAGAAGAAACAAGAGGAGGAGCTTCTGGAAGGGTTGAGGGAGTGACTGGATCAGTCCTGGTGCCTTCAGAAGCTTTCTTTGATGCAATATCTCCTAGGTTCTTCTTTGGAATCACCCTGTCCCACTTTGCAATGAGAGCTGAGGTCAGCTTCTTGCTTGCATTTATTGTTACCTTAGGTGAGACCAGAAGGTCTTGGTGTCTTTCCTGCAAAACTATACCAATAACTCTTCCAAAAGATACATTATCTTTAGAAATTTTCTAGTTAATCAATTCAAACAGAATTGATCCCCAATTTACTTTCTTCTTTTCCATCAAGGCCACCATCAAAAGAAATTGGTGCCTTTTAATGTAATCATGACCTGTTGTCTTTCCTAACAAAACCTGTCCAACAATATCAGATAAAAACTTGTATTCCAAGGACAAGTTTTTCTTAAGCAAATTATTTGGGTTTCCAGTAGAACGACCCATTTTAACCAAAGCATCACCATATTCATCAGAGCTTAACTATAGATCATCATCACCATTTGCAAAACCAAAAAACTTCAGATAAAATGGTTGGGGTAAGAGAAACCTGATGACCTGAGATGGTTCCAGTTAAACTTTCATCTTCTGGCTTAGCCGTGTAAACCCATTCTTTTATTTCTGCAGTATGCAACTTTATCCTGGTGCTCATGAACTTCTTCAACTGTTGTTCTTCAAAAAGTTGAAGAATATCTTTGAAAACCTGGTCTGACTGTGCAAATGATTCCATATCAATGTCAAACCCTGCGTTGAACTTCATGGAGTAAAGCGCGGCTTGAGAAATCGCCATTAGTACCTGCAAGAGAGAAAAAGATCAAGTGCAGAGGGGAACTGGAGGGAAACTTTTTCTGTAGGCGCAATCTATTAAGAAATAAAATAGAGATTATATAGACCGGAGAAGGGGGCGCATTTGTGGATTGATGTTCGGCAAAACCTAATAAATGCAGAAGTCAAAAAGACTTTAGGACTCTGTCAGACGGCGTTCGACAAAAAATATCTTTTTCGTCTACCACCGTTCGACAGGTGAGATTTTCTTTATCGATTCTGAGGTTAAAAGGTTTTGTCAACCATCGTTCAACAAATGATTCAAATTCGTCGTCCTCCGTTCGACGAATTGAGGGGTTAAATAGAAATTTAATTTTTTAACAGATTCAATCTCCATCTATCATTCCTATCTGATTTATAAAGAAGATATACTTCTTTTCATCCAAGGGCTTGGTGAAAATGTCAGCTCTTTGCAAATTAGTAGAAATAAATTGTAGGCAAAATTTATTTTTATCCACATTATCCCTAAGGAAGTGGTGCCTAATTTCTATTGTTTAGTCCTACTATGGAGAACTGGATTTAGTGCTATAGATATTGCACTAGTGTTGTCACAAAATATAATTGAATTATTTAAGTAGACACCATAGTCTAGAAGTTGGTTTTGTATCCACAACATCTGTGAGCAGCAACTGCCAGTAGCTATGTATTCAGCTTCAGCTGTTGATGTTGACACAGATATGTGTTTCTTACAAAACCAAGACACAAGCTTATCACCAAGAAATTGACAAGTTCCTGATGTGCTTTTCCTATATACTCTGCATCCAGCATAATCTGAATCTGAGAATCCAGTTAATTCAAATTCAGATGCTATTGGATACCAAAGTCCTAGATTAGGGCAACACTTTATATATCTTAAAATCCTTTTTAATAAAATTAGATGAGATTCTTTGGGGTTAACTTGAAACCTAGCACAAATACAGGTAGCAAACATTATGTCAGGTCTACTAGCTGTTAAATAAAGTAGTGAGCCAACAATTGCTCTATATACTTTTGAATCAACAGGTTTCCCAGATTCATCATCATCAACAACAGCATTTGAGGGCATGGGTGTTTTCATGGTGGAAGAATCAGACATATCAAATCTTTTCACTAATTCCTTAGCATACTTAGATTGGGATATGAAGATTCCATTGGAGTCTGCTTCACTTGAAGACCAAGGAAGTATGATAACTCACCCATACTACTCATTTCAAATTTAGATTGCATTAGATTAGAAAATCTTTTGCACAAATTTGAATCAGTAGAGCCAAATATAATATCATCTACATATATTTGAACTAGCAAAGTTTTATTTTTATGTGTCCTGAAAAATAGGGTTTTACCTACTATGCCCCTACAGAAATTGTTTTCCAAAAGAAAACTAGCTAAAGTCTCATACCATGCTCTGGGAGCTTGTTTGAGACCATAGAGGGCTTTCTTAAGCTTAAATACAAAAGAGGGCTGAGTTGGAGAGATGAAACCTGGTGGTTGTTCCACAAAGACTTCTTCCTTGATTTCTCCATTCAAAAATGCACTCTTTACATCCATTTGATAAACTCTGAACTTCTTATATGCAGCAAATGCAAGAAAGATTCTAATTGCTTCAAGTCTTGCAACAGGAGCAAAGGCTTGATCATAATCAATGCCTCTTCCTGTGAATATCCTTGAGCTACAAATCTTGCTTTATTTCATACAATGTTGCCTTGTTCATCTAGCTTGTTCCTGAAGACCCATTTAGTGCCAATGACTGGATGGCCCTTTGGTCTTGGAACCAAATCCCAAACCTTGTTCCTTTCAAATTGGTTGAGTTCCTCTTGCATTGCAAGAATCTAGTTTGGATCTTGTTCTGCATCTGTTATGGTTTGAGGTTCAACTTGTGATAGGAAACAAGTCTGCATCTGATTTTGGTGTAGTTGATACCTTGTTTGAAAACCTGCTGAAATATCTCCAATCACTTGTGAAATTGGATGATCTCTAACTGTGATGTGGTCAACAGTTGGAGTTTATTCAACAATTGTATCCACTTGGGGAATTTGTTCTGCTGTGATATTCTGTGGAAGATGTTCTGTTGTCACTTGAATTGATTTGTCAGCAAGATCTTCTGAATGATCTTCTTCTTCACTATCTTCAAGTGCTTTAGTTGATGGAGGTAAAGAATCTCTCCTATGTATATTCAACTCATTGAGCTCTTCACATAGGTCTGGTACCTACAAAGTATTTATGGTAGAGGTGGTATTCCTCTCCTCATTTAACAAGTTAGTTTCATCAAAAGAAACATGCATGGACTCCTCTATCTTAAGAGTAGATTTGTTGTAGACTCTATATGCTTTACTAGACAGAGAGTATCCAAGGAATATGCCTTCAGCTTCCTTAGCTTCAAACCTCCTTAGATATTTCTTATCATTGTTATGCACATATCATTTACAACCAAAAATCTTAAAATAGCTAACCTTAGGCTTCTTATTCTTGAGTAGTTCATAGGGAGTTTTACCCTTAAGTATATGTATCATGCTTCTATTCAACACATAATTTGCTGTGTTCACTGCCTCTGCCCAAAAAGAGAGTGGCAAATGAGCATCAGCAAGCAATGTAGTTGCTGATTCAATTAGTGTTCTATTTTTCTTTTCAACTACCCCATTTTGTTGAGGACTTCTAGGAGCAGAGAAACACTGCGTGATCCCTTATTTTCCACTGAATTCTCTAATCAGAAGAGACTCAAACTTAGTCCCATGATCACTTCTGATCAATGCAACTATAGTAGAGTACTCAGTCTTGATGGACCTAAGAAAGTCTGTTAGAACTTTAAAGGTGTCAGACTTGTTCCTAAGAAAGAACACCTAAGTGAATCTTTTGAAGTCATCTACAATAACTAGAGAATAATGCTTCCCTCCTAAGCTCTGTATAGCAGTAGGTCCAAACAGATCTAAATGCAGCAAATACAGAATCCTAGGTGAATCACTCTTGGATAAGGATTTGAAACTACTTCTAGCTTGCTTACCTAACTAACAAGCCCTGCAAAGTCCTTCCTTCATGTATGAACTAGAAGGCAGTCCTCTGACAAGATTGTCCTTAGACAGCCTAGAGATAGTCCTAAGGTTAATGTGTCCAAGAATTTTATGCCATAATTCACTTGTCTTACTTATCGAATTAAATAGACAGATGTCTAAATTGGCAGAGTCAAAATTGACTAAGTAAATGTTTCCTAGTCTAATACCAGATAATAAATTTATGTTTTTATTATTGGAAATAAGACATTGGGAAGGATTAAAGGTTACCTGATAACCTTCATCACATAACTGACTTATGCTGATGAGGTTGTGCTTGAGACCTTTGACATATGATACTTCCTTGAAGGTGACTGCTCCAACTTTGACTTGTTCATATCCTTTTGTCTGTCCACAGTTGGAGTCTCCAAAGATAACTTTGGGTCCAAGCTTTGCCTTGTAGTTGCTCAGGTTGGCCTTGTTCCCTGTCATGTGCTTTGAGCATCCACTATCCAAGTACCAATATTCCATTATCTTTGGATAACTGTGTACCTGATCTACATCATCTTCTGCTTCTGATTCTGATTTTTCTTCAGAGTTGTGTCCTGAGGCATTGATATCCATCATGCAGAAGGCTCTTTCTTCTTCATCATCATTGGAGCTGGATGAGGAAGCATATTCTGACTCACTGCCTGAGTCATATATTGTCATCAGACATTGTTCATCTTCCTTTGATTTTTCTTCATCATCATCAAATGAGCTGGATGATGATTCAGATTCAGTTTCACTCCAAGATTCTGCTATAAATACTCTTCCCTTCTTTTTGTGCTTGTGGGAGGAAGACTTGTTGGAGCTTCTTTTCTCTTCTTTGTCCTTTTTCTTTTCTTTCTTTTGATTTTCTGGGCATTCTGTCAGGTAGTGTCCAGGTTTCCTGCAACCATAACAAATAACTTCTTTAGGAGTTGATTTGTCATACCTTTGCTTTTCTCTTGATCTGAACTCCTTCTTTCTGAAGTCCTTCTTAGCCATTTTGTAGAATCTCTTGGCTATGAGACTCATAAACTCCTCATCTTTTGGAGTCTTTTCTTCTTCTACAATAGCTACTTTGAAAACTATGCTCTTTTCTGTCTTTGTTGCTGGAGATGAAGTGGATGATTCAGCTTCCCTGGATTTGATGAGCTGCTCATAGGATTTGAGCTTGCCCAACAATGCTTCAGTGGTAATCTCATTGAGGCTTCTGGCTTCCTTGATTGGCCAGATTCTATAATCCCATCTGCTGGGGAAGCACATTAAGGTCTTGTCATTGACCTCAGTGATAGAGATCACGTTATCCAAGGTTTTCAGCTCATTTATTATGAGCCTGAGCCTATTGTACATATCAGCTACTGTTTCATTTTCTCCTTTCTTAAAATTCTCATACTGAGAAATGAGATGTGATCTCCTATCTTTCCTTTCATCAGTAGATCCCTCAACCATGTTGTTGAGAGAAATCCATATTTCTCTTGCTGAGGTGCAATCCACCACTCTCTGAAAAATGTCACCAGACATTGTTTGAGCCAGAATGTTCATTGCTTTTGAATCTGCACTTCTTTATTTCTTCTGTGCTTCTGTCCATTCAGGAGGTGGGACAGCAGTGTTATTTGTTGATGCATCAGTACTTGTAGATGCTGAGGGAGCAGGAGGTCCTGTCAAAATAACATTGAAGATTTCCTCATCAATAGAATTCATGTATAATCTAATCCTTGCTTTCCACAGTGCAAACTTGCTGAGATTGCACATAGGAGGTCTTGTGTTGGAATACTCTTTGTTTTGTGCCATGAGTTTTAAATAAAAGATAAAATGAAACGGAACTCTAATAGAATTTAAGATCTGATTGATCTTTGTGATTCAGGTGTTAGCTGTACAGAATCAACCACCTCTGATGCCAATTGAAAGTGGAGGTTAGATCTTAAGTTACTC
Organism: Dactylorhiza incarnata; assembly: GCA_033032865.1. Taxonomy (NCBI): domain Eukaryota; kingdom Viridiplantae; phylum Streptophyta; class Magnoliopsida; order Asparagales; family Orchidaceae; genus Dactylorhiza; species Dactylorhiza incarnata. The sequence continues at coordinate 628,624 of JAWHQI010000429.1, read as the reverse complement.
TAGAGGGGGAGGGTGGGTGAATAGAGTATTAAAAACTTTTCCTTAGTTTTTATAGTGTAATTAAAATTGTGTTATATATATGTGTAAGCAGTGTGGGATATATATAAATAGAAAAACTAAATAAGTAAAAGCACACAGCACAACATAGAGAAATAAACAAACAAAGAGGACACAAGGAAGTATAGTGGTTCCCCAATAAATCTGGGTAGTCCACTCTTCTACCACCCTTGGTAGGAATCAACTAGGAGTGTTGATTAGGTGCCCTAGCACCAAGGTGATTTTGTTCAGGTGTCCACACACCACATAGCTTTTGTTCAGGTGCTCAAAACCAACTAGATTTTTTGATCAGGTGTCTTGCCACCAGGGAGTTACACTTTTGAATGGGGTATTAACCCTGTACAAGAGAGGTGAGAAAGAGGTTATAGTGTTCTTCTCTGTCAAGATGCTGAGAGAAGACTCTAGTGGATTTGTTGTAAAGCTCCCCCTGTCTGGTAGAAGTATTTGACAGATGGTGGAGAGGCTTTCTCTTGAAGTAGAAATCTTCTGTAGCAGATTGATTTGGAAGAAATAGTTCTTCAGATTCTTTGTTGCTCTTTTAGAAGACTTGAACTTGCAGCAGATATCTGAGAGATTGATCTTTGAAGAAGATGTTCTCAGAGAAATGGTGATTGCTTCTTGAGGAAGAAGAAGACTGAGAATATTTGACTGAGTGTTCTTCTTTTTCTTTCTCTATCCTTGTTTGATGTACTCTCTCTGTATTCTGTGAGAATGTAATTGAATTCTGTCGAGATCATAAGACAATAAAGTCTATATTTGATATATTCTCTTTTTGGAATAGAATAATCAGACTTTAATTCTTTCTTGGAGCTGTAACAGAGACAAAACGACTTTGGTAGGTCCTTTAATTCCTTAGCCGTGAAATACTCCTTTGCATTAAATGTCAACAGCTATCTTAGCCTTGTAGTAAAGGAAAGAAAGGAATATATTCAAAGAATATAATATCCTTACTTAACTGACTTGAATACGTCCAAATATATTGAATATATCTGTTAGAGTCGTCGATCTGTGTTCAGAGTACCGACAAATAATTGATATTTAAGAATTAGATAATCTGGAATCTGTATTTGTCAAACTGAGCTTCAATAAAAAAATTGTCGAGCTCTGGCTGAAAACTGTCGAGCGCTGGCTGAAATCTGTCGAGCGCTGGCAGCCATCTGTCGAGCGCCGATAGCCATTTGTCGAATGCTGGGAACTTCAATTTTTTCCTTAAGTTCTAGCTAGTCTAACACCCTAAGCACTTGACCCTTAGACTATACAATGGGGTCAACTTGATCATAGTCAAAACATAGGGATCCTAGCCCAAATCAGTAATAGGGTTGTTCCAACACGCTCGCATTCAGGGTCTAGAGGGCGAGGTGGCTGGGTTGAAAGCACTTAATCGCGAGCTGTCCCATGCGGCCGTTCCCCCTTCCCCCCGCCGCCTGAAGGAAGAGCGGCGAGCGTGTGACGAGGAAATCCGCGAGGAGTCCACAGAGTCGGCTCGCTATAGTCTCCATACGATGAAGGCGGTCGGCCTCCTATCCGCCAACGCGGGCGACATGACTCTGGAAGACATCGTCGCGGAGCTCTTCATTCCGCTCCCACAGTGAAGAGTAGCGATGAAGATGAGAGGTCTGCGAGCGATTCCTGAAAGTCATCCTTATTTATGTTTTGTTTTAAGTTTTGGCTGGCAAGATCGCCGCAAATTGTAATTGAACTGCGAAATGTAAATATAGTTTTTGCCTTGTTCATTGTGCTTGTCTTTTCTGTCTTGTTATTTACATAAGCTTATATCACGTTCCTCCGTATTTTTATCATTCTCATCAAGCCAATCCTCGCGTACTTCGACAGTTCGGGAGTAGACTCCGCTTTCAATTGGTCTCTCTTTTTCTCATGCCTTGGGACAAGGTGTTTTAAGGCAACCCCCACCTTAGGGCCTCGCACGGTATTCTCCCTCCCGGTGAGGACTCCTCTCTCACCTTTAGGGTTCTTGCAAGGCTTCTGGCAGATCCTGCTCGCAATACCTCTCCTAGGCGATCGCCCTGCAAGGACCTCGCTGGCCCCTTTACTGTGGTGCGAGATCCTTTCCGTGAGACGAGCGAGAAGGCACCAGTCAGTTCAGAGGAATTGCCAACCTGAGTCTTTCCAACCTGCCTTTATGAGAAACTCATCACTCCGCCAGCCTCTCCAGAGATCAACCTGAAACCCCCCATCTAGTGAGAGCCCGAGAGCAGAATCGATCAGGGGCATTCCAACACCAATACTTATCACCCTGCCAGCCTCTCCAGAGATCAACCTGAAACCCCCCGTCTAGTGAGAGCCCGGGAGCGTAATCGATCTGGGGCATTCTAGCACCGAAAGTTATCTCCCTGCCAGCCTCTCCAAAGGTCAACCTGAAACCCCCCGTCTAGTGAGAGCCCGGGAGCGGAATCGATCTGGGTAATTCCAGCACCAATACTTATCACCCTGCCAGCCTCTCCAAAGATCAACCTGAAACCTCCCGTCTAGTGAGAGCCCGGGAGAGGAATCGATCTGGGGCATTCCAGCACAAATACTTATCACCCTGCCAGCATCTCCAGAGATCAACCTGAAACCCCCCATCTAGTGAGAGCCCGGGAGCGGAATCGATCTGGGGCATTCCAGCAGCAAAACTTATCACCCTGCCAGCCTCTCCAGAGATCAACCTGAAACCCCCCGTCTAGTGAGAGCCCGGGAGCGGAATCGATCTGGGGCATTCCAGCACTAATACTTATCATCCTGCCAGCCTCTCCAGAGGTCAACCTGAAACCCCCCGTCTAGTGAGAGCCCGGGAGCGGAATCGATCTGGGGCATTCCAGCACCAATACTTATCACCCTGCCAGCCTCTCCAGAGATCAACCTGAAATCCCTCGTCTGGTGAGAGCCCGAGAGCGGAATCGATCTGGGGCATTCCAGTACCGATATTTATCACCCTGCCAGCCTCTCCAGAGATCAACCTGAAACCCCCCGTCTAGTGAGAGCCCGGGAGCAGAATCGATCTGGGGCATTCCAGCACCAATACTTATCACCCTGCCAGCCTCTCTAGAGATCAACCTGAAACCCCCCGTCTAGTGAGAGCCCAGGACCAGAATCGATCTGGGGCAATCCAGCACCAATACTTATCACCCTTCCAGCCTCTCCAGAGATCAACCTGAAACCCCCCGTTTAGTGAGAGCCCGGGAGCGAAAGCGATCTGGGGCATTCCAGCACCAATACTTATCACCCTGCCAGCCTCTCTAGAGATCAACCTGAGACACCCCGTCTAGTGAGAGCCTGGGAGCGGAATCGATCTGGGGCATTCCAGCATCGATATTTATCACCCTTGTTATCATCGCACCGCTGTTATAACCATCGCACAAAGAAGTAAGATATTTAACAAACGACATAGTAAAAAACTTTCAAGGATAGAATCGCTTCAGATCATCTCCACTCCTGGCTCGGCCGAGAGGTACCCCTTCCACATCCCGGAGGTGATACCACCCCGACTTGAGCACTTCACTTACAATGTATGGACCCTCCCAATTGGGGTTAAGCTTACCCACCGCGGCTCCTCTTCTGGCCGACTCGACTTTCTTCAGGACCAGATCTCCTTTTCGAAAGTGCTTTATTTGGATATGCTTGTCGAAATACCGGGCCTTTCGTCACTTGACTTCCTCTTGCCTGACGGTGGCCAGGTCCCGGAGTTCCTCCACCAGGTCCAAGGATAGCCTTTGTTCCGCATCATTAGCCACTAGCCACTCTTCTTCCCCCTCGCCTGCAGCGATCACCCTGGGGGTCCTTACCTCGAACTCTATGGGAAGGACAGCCTCGGACCGATGAGAAAGCTTGAACGGAGTCTCCCCAGTGGCAGTGTTCAGAGTAGACCTCAAGGCCTAAAGGACAGAGGGTAGCTGCTCCACCCAGTTCCCCCGGAGGTTCTCCAACTTTTTCTTCATTAGGTTGATAATTACCTTGTTCGCCGCCTCCACCTGGCCATTACTTCTCGGATGGTGAACCGATGCGAACCTGAGGTCGATGCCAAGCTGGGTCAGAAGTTAACAAATTCTTCGCTAGCAAATTGTGGCCCATTGTCTGTCACTATAGCCAGAGGGAGGCCGTGCCTACAAATTATTTCTCCCCACACAAAATTCCTTACAACTTGAGATGTTACCTTGGCCAGCGCCTTCACTTCTACCCATTTGGAGAAGTAATCGATCATGACTAGTAAGAACCTCCTCTGGCCACTAGCTTGAGGGAAAGGGCCGACTAGGTCCAACCCCCATATGGCAAAAGGCCAGGGATCTGTGATGGTCCAGAGCCTCTGAGCTGGGAGGAGTTGGAGTGGAGCATAGAGCTGGCACTTTGTACATTTCCTTGCGAACTCTGCTGCATCTTTGCTGAGGGTAGGCCAGAAGTAGCCTTGTCACAACACACTCCCATCCAGAGTTCGGCTCCCAGAGTGACTGCCACACTCCCCGGAGTGAATTTCTTCTAGGACTCTCAGAACCTCCTTTTTGGAAACACAACGGGCCAGGAGTCCCGAGGAGTTTTCCTATATAGCCCTTGTACAACCCCGATGTTCGCCAGGAAGCAACCAAAGCTCGCGCTCAAGAAGGCGAGCCAAGAGGGGCGAACCCTGATCTCCGGCGAGGCAGGCCAAGGAAGAGCAAGAGACTGCGCAGGCGAGCGAGCCTTGCGAAGGGAGGGTAACTGGCTCTTTCGAAGCTCGGCGAGGGCAGTGCATGCGATCTCGACCAGCTGAGGAGGGAGCTCGCCAGGCGAGCCCGGAACCTTGGGGTACAGTTAGCCACTCTTGGGGTACAGTTAGCCACTCTTGGGGTACAGTTAGCCATTTTGGGGTGCGGATAGCCATCCTGGGGTTCGCCGATCCAGGGGGTCGCGAGCTCCGCTCGCGAGGGCAGTCGGCTTGGCCGGGTCGCTATGAGCGAGCCCAACCATCCGAGGAAGGGGTCCGCTAGGCGAGCCCGCCTAGAGTGAGTGGTGATAATACCTCTGGGGTTCGCCGACCCAGAGGCTCGCGAGCTCTACTCGCGAGGGAGGTCGCGAAGCGGGCTGGCTCGCCCCGTAAAAGTCCAGGAAGGGATTTTTACCAAGAGGCCCCCGGTGGTCTGCACTTAGCCTCTCCAAACAACGGAGTTTGGCTGTTGGCAGGCCAATCCGGTGTGCGGATATTAAGAATGGACAGTGGGATTTGGTTATTGACAGACCACAAAACTAAAATCTATAAATAGACCTCAAAGGGCACCTTGGAAGAGGACCGGTTCATTATCTTTGAGCTCTTCTCTCCCTAGGTCGCTTTGGTTTGGGCTCTCCAGCTCTCCAAGGTGCCCGAGTCTTAGCTTTGGCTTGGGAGGGGAAGCGCTCAACGATCTTCCGGGTTAGTGGAGGGACCTCCTCGCTGAGACTAGGGTCTTTGTTCTTTGCTCGAGTCGTCAACCTTACCTCTCCCGAGGGACCGGTAAGGGCTAGCTGCCCCTCATCTCGGTGAGGGCCCCGATCTCCACACGAGACCGAGAAATCGGTTTCAACATTTTGGTGCGGTGAGCGTGGAGCGCGGCTGGTTCAAGAAAGTCCCAAGGAAGAGTTATGGCTGGGGATGAAGAGCAGGGCGAGGAGTTCGGCGAGACCCCTCAGGAAGCAATGGCTAGGATGTTCGCAGATTTCAGGAAGGAGGTGCTCGACACCTTGGGGTTCACGGTCACGGCTCTGCGAAGTGAGTTTGCGACCCCGGCACCTCAGGCGACCACTCCCCCAACAGCATCGGCGAGAGGGCACCAGGAGGAAGGGCTGGAAAAGAAGTGCCATTGAACCAGGACATTACAGGGAAGGGCGAGTGCTGTTCGCCAGTCCGGCGAGCCCGGTGTTAGCGAGCTCCGCGCCGGCGAATTCGGTGCCGACGAGCTCTGCCCCAGCGAGCGCGGCGCAGGCGAGCGCGCGCCAGGAAGATGCGACGACAATCGGGGTGGTTCAGGCGAGCGTCGCCCTCGCGAGTGCGATCCCAAGCTTGGCGAGCGAGCTAGGTCCGCGAGCCGAGCGAGAGAAGATGGTAGGAGGGGGAAGCCCCTTCTGCGAATTAGTGTTGTCTGCACCCGTTCCAGCGGGATTCGGGGAATGGGATAGAGTGTACTACAATGGCAGAGATGACCCAGTTCAGCATCTGCAGTCTTTCGAGGACTCGGTCTCCATCAGGCCGATGTATGATGCCTTCAAGTGTCGGCTCTTCGCCGTCACTCTCAAAGAGAAGGCCAGGGACTGGTTTCATTCACTTCCGGTCGGCTCTATCTACGCGTTCGAGGACCTGCGCCGAAGTTTCTTGTTGAGATTTTCAACCTCAAAAAGGAGGAAGAAGGACGCTGATTCCCTCTTCGCGGTGAAGCAGGAGTCCAGGGAGACGTTGGCTCAGTATGCGGATCGGTTCCAGGAGGAAGTGCAACTCACTCAGGAGGTGCCTGGGTTTGCACTTCAACTCGCCTTCACGGTCGGGTTGAAGGAAAGTTTCTTCAAGATGGCCTTGAAAAGGAAGGCCCCCGTCTCCTATGAGGAGCTGATGGAGAGGGTGGCGGAGGAAGTAGCAAGCGAAGAAGCCAACCCAGAGCTCACCAAGAGGCTGGCAAAGCTCAGTGAGCCGGAGATGAGGCAGCAAGAGGTCAGAAGAAGAGAAGAGCCCCGTGCCCCGGAGGGGGGATGGAGGCCGCAAGGTGGAGGAGTGTAGGGGCAAGGAAGGGGTTATGGCCCAGGAAGGGGTAACCATTTAGAGGGACAATGGAGACCCCCCCAGTTGGGGTGGAGGCAGGGCCCGATGCAGTTGCCTCCCCCACCTCAACAGGCCATGGCAATTGGCCGGGGAAGAGGAAGGGGAAGAGGAGGAGAAGCGGAGACGGCGCCCGCTAGGAGAAGAAGGAACAGGATAGCAGAGACCGGGGCAAGGGAAGCGGCGGTGCCCTATTGCATCTTCCACGATGTGGAAGGCCACTCCACGGACACCTGTCCGGAGTTCCTGGAGGTGAAGAGGGGTCGAGCACCCGCGCCACCACCGCAGCAACCATTAAGGATCGTGGAGGTGGAACCTCGGGAGGAGGAGGAAGAAAGATGTGAGGATAGAGCAGATCTGGGGAATAGAGGAGGGATCGGAGTGATCCATGGGGGGGTAGGGGTGGAGGCAACCCGCAAGGCTAGTCTCCATACCATCTACCGCCGGAGCGTAGCGTCAACATCCACCGCTCCACCCCCGGCCGAAAAAATTATTTTCACCCAAAAGGACATGCCGAGCTACGAAGACCCGTTCTGCGATGCGCTGGTCATCCAGACGGCGATCGAGAACTTCACCGTCTCCCGAATCCTAGTGGACAATGGGAGTTCGGTCAATGTCATCTTCAAGAAGGCATTCGACAAGATGGAGGTGGAGCCCAGAAGGGTGTTGGCCTCGGATGGCCCTCTGTTCGGATTTTCGGGAGAGAGGAAGGAAGTAGAAGGAGGGGTAGGGCTCCATGTGACCCTGGGTGGGCAGTCTCGGAACTGTCGCTTTGTCATAGTGGATGCCCCGAGCAGTTACAGCGCCATCTTCGGACGGCCACTCATCAGCGCGTTCCGTTGCGTCCCTTCCACTTTTCATCAGTGCCTCAAGTTCAACGACGGAGGGGTCCAGGTGCGGGTCAGGGGGGATCCCAAGGTAGCAAGACAGTGCTACGTGACGGCTGTCAACACCATCTCCTGGATGGGAGAAGCCGAGGAGTGGGATAAGGTGATGGAGGAGGTAGCCGAAGCCGGAGGTCTGAAGGTGGCTGAAGAGAAGAAGGGAGGTGAAGTTCATGCCCAGGAAGGGGTGGCTGAGATACCCCGGGCGGAGAGAAAGGAAGAAGAGGAGAAGGCCCAGGAGGAAAGGGCGGAAGAGCTGATGGTGTTAGGGGAGGGAGTCGAGGAAGAGATCCCGGCTCCCGCTTGTGCCGAGGAAGAAAAGGCTTGGGGGGAGCAGTCCCGGTTGGAGGCCGTGGACGAGGTCATGGAGCTCGAGGTCATCATCCGGCTGGGGGTGGTGGAAAAAGTCCGGGTCAGCGGAGGACTCAGCCCAGGAGATCAAGCGGAGATTCTAGCTTGCGTGCAACAGAACGTGGACGTCTTCGCTTGGAGCGCCGCAGAAATGCCCGGGATCGATGCGGATGTGGCGTGCCATCGCCTCAACCTCGACCCCGGTGCCCGCCCCATCCGCCAGAAGAGGAGGGCCGTCGCAGACAAGCTAGAAGGGCCCATCCGCGAGGAGGTGGGCAAACTCCTGCAGGCAGGATTTGTATCGGAGATCCAGTATCCAGGATGGGTCTCCAATGTCGTTATGGTGAAGAAGGGTGGAGGTAAGTGGCGTATGTGTATCGATTTTTCACTTCTTAATAAAGCATGCCCGAAAGATTGCTACCCCTTGCCCAGAATCGACGCGCTGGTTGACTCGGCCGTCGGTTTTTCTGTAATGTCCTTCTTAGATGCTTTTTCAGGTTACCATCAAATCCGCATGCATCCCCCGGACATTAAGGACGTTTCCTTCATCACGGGGGATGGATGTTATTGCTATAAGATGATGCCCTTCGGGCTCAAGAACGCAGGGGCAACGTACCAAAGGATGATGGATAGGGTCTTCTGCGAACAGAAAGGAAGAAATTTAGAGGTCTATGTCGACGACCTCATGGTTAAGAGCCAAGACCTCGGGACCCACCTCCGAGACCTCGAAGCGACATTTGGGACCCTGCGGCGGTACAAGATGAAGCTCAATCCCTTGAAGTGTGTCTTCGGGGCAAGCCGAGGGAAGTTCCTGGGCCATTTGCTCACCCCCACGGGAGTGGAGCCCAACCCGGACAAAGTTAAAGCGGTAATGGAATTAGAGTCACCAAGGAACCCGAAGGAGGTCCAGAGCCTCACAGGGAAATTGGCTGGGCTCAGTAGATTCCTCTCCAAGGCGGGAGAAAAATGTGCACCTTTTTTCAAAGTACTGCGGGGAAACAAGAAGTTCGAATGGACCCCGGAATGCGAGAGGGCCTTCCAAGCCCTGAAAGAACAGCTCACTCAAACACCTCTGCTCCAGGGACCGAGACCAGGAGAGGACCTATCTCTATACCTAGGGGTAGGACCCGAGGCAGTAAGTTCCGTGCTAATCCGGGAGGAGGGGAAGAAACAGTTCCCAATCTACTATGTTAGCCGAGTGCTGAAGAAGGCGGAACTCCGATACCCAATCCTAGAAAAGTTAGCCTTCGCCTTGGTGGTATCGGCCCGGAGGCTCCGGCCTTACTTTCAAGCCCATTCAATTAAAGTAGTGACCGACCATCCGCTCCGCAAAATCATGGAAGGGGTGGAACACTCAGGAAGGTTGGCAAAGTGGTCTGTGGAGTTAAGCGAGTTCAATATCACCTTCGTACCCAGGACATCCATCAGGGCTCAAGCAGTGGCAGACTTCATGGCCGACTACGCGGCCGAAGTGGGGGAGCACGAGCCACCTCCCCCGGAAGCATGGAAGATGTTGGTGGACGGAGCGTCGGGAAAACACTCCTTCGGGGGGGGGGGGGGGGGGGGGGGATAGTCCTGGTGAGTCCTCAGGGGACTCGGATTGAGCAAGCCTTGAACATCCGTTTCCCGATCACCAACAACCAGGCGGAGTACGAAGCAGTGATAGCGGGCCTTCGGCTGGCCCGGGAACTGGGTGTGCAGGACGTGGAGGTCTCCACAGACTCCATGGTGGTGGCATGCCAGATCAAAGGAGAGTCTGAAGCAAAGGATCCAACCCTCCTACTATACCTGGAGAAGGTTAAGGGAGTCATCGGGCAGTTCCGCGCCTTCTCAATCAAACATGTGCCGAGGGAGGAGAGCACCCAGGCGGACCTCTTAGCCAAGTTCGGTCCTCGAGCGGGGGGAACGACTTCGGAACTCTTCCGGCCCTCCATCGAGGAGGGAGAGTCGATGGAAGTGGATCAGCAGGCCTCGTGGATGGATCCATTCATCACCTTCCTATCCTCCGGGCAGTTCCCTGGAGAGGATGTGGACAAGAGGCGCTTCAGGTATAAGTCCGCATACTACTCTTTGCATGCAGGGGGGCTATATAGAAAGACTCTCTCGGGACTCCTGGCTCGTTGTGTCTCCGAGAAAGAGGTCCCGAGGGTGCTGGAAGAAATCCACTCCGGGGAGTGCGGCAGTCACTCCGGGAGTCGGACCCTGGAAGGGAGGGTGTTGAGACAAGGCTACTTCTGGCCCACTCTCAGCAAGGATGCAGCAGAGTTCACAAGAAAGTGTCAGAAGTGCCAACTCTATGCTCCGCTCCAACTCCTCCCCGCTCAGAGGCTCTGGACCATCACGGCCCCCTGGCCCTTCGCCATATGGGGGTTAGACCTGGTCGGCCCCTTTCCCCAAGCCAGCGGTCAGAGGAAGTTCCTGCTAGTCATGATCGACTACTTCTCCAAGTGGGTAGAGGTGAAGGCGCTAGCTAAGGTAACCTCTCAGGTTGTAAGGAATTTTGTGTGGGGGGAAATAATCTGCAGACGTGGGCTCCCTCTAGCCATAGTAACGGACAATGGACCACAGTTTGCGATTGAAGAGTTTGTCGACTTTTGCACTCAGCTCGGCATTGACCTCAGGTTTGCTTCAGTCCACCACCCGAGGAGCAATGGGCAAGTGGAGGCGGCGAACAAGATAATCGTCAACCTGCTAAAAAAGAAAGTGGAAAACCTACGAGGAAGTTGGGTGGAACAACTACCCTCCGTCCTCTGGGCCATGAGGACTACTCCGAATACCACCACCGGGGAGACTTCGTTCAAGCTCTCCCACGGGTCCGAGGTCGTTCTCCCCATAGAGTTCGAGGTAAAGACCCCCCGGGTGACCGCTGCATGCGAGGGGGATGAAGAGTGGCTAGAAGGTAACAATGCCGAGCAGAGGCTATCCTTGGACCTGGTGGAAGAACTCCGGGACTTGGCCACCATCAGGCAGGAAGAGGTCAAGAGGCGGATGGCTCGATATTTTGACAAACATATCCGGATCAAACACTTTCAGAAAGGGGACCTAGTCCTGAAGAAGGTCGATGCGGTCGGCAGAGGGGCCACAGTGGGTAAGCTTAACCCCAACTGGGAAGGCCCATATATTGTAAGCAAGGAGCTCAAGTCGGGGGGGTATCACCTCCAGGATGTGGAAGGGATGCCCCTTGACCGGGCTCGGAGTGGGGATGATTTGAAACGATTCTACCCTTGAAAACTTGTTTTTGTTATCCAATCAACATCTTACTTTCATCTGTTATGCTTTCAACTGCTGTGGTACTAAGGTTGGAAATATTGGTGCTGGATTGCCCCAGATCGATTCCGCTCCCGGGCTCTCACCTAGACGGGGGGTTCTGGTTGATCTCTGGAGAGGCTGGCAAGGTTGGAAATATTGGTGCTGGATTGCCCCAGATCGATTCCGCTCCCGGGCTCTCACCTAGCCGGGGGGTTCTGGTTGATCTCTGGAGAGGCTGGCAAGGTTGGAAATATTGGTGCTGGATTGCCCCAGATCGATTCCGCTCCCGGGCTCTCACCTAGACGGGGGGTTCTGGTTGATCTCTGGAGAGGCTGGCAAGGTTGGAAATATTGGTGCTGGATTGGCCCAGATCGATTCCGCTCCCGGGCTCTCACCTAGACGGGGGGTTCTGGTTGATCTCTGGAGAGGCTGGCAAGGTTGGAAATATTGGTGCTGGATTGCCCCAGATCGATTCCGCTCCCGGGCTCTCACCTAGACGGGGGGTTCTGGTTGATCTCTGGAGAGGCTGGCAAGGTTGGAAATATTGGTGCTGGATTGCCCCAGATCGATTCCGCTCCCGGGCTCTCACCTAGACGGGGGGTTCTGGTTGATCTCTGGAGAGGCTGGCAAGGTTGGAAATATTGGTGCTGGATGGCCCCAGATCGATTCCACTCCCGGGCTCTCACCTAGACGGGGGGTTTTGGTTGATCTCTGGAGAGGCTACTAACAAGGGTCAAGGGCTATGCTGATTGGTTGAGGTGTTAGAGCCAGAAGGGCTTGAGTCGAGGTAGGTGAAGCCTAAGGTAGCGGGTTGAAATGCTATAACCGGAGAAGTTCAGCTCGCGGGATGCCTGTGTCCATGCTCGCCAAGGTTAGGTTCGCCGGGTAGCAACCGCGGGCAGCGACAACCCGAGTTCGCGTAATCTGCGAAAAGGGAACCTTGGCGAGGCGAGCCCAGACATGCCTGTTCGCGAGCCCCCCGAGAACACTACCGCGTAACAATTAGCCACGAGAGGTTGGAAAGAAACCCAATGCGAGGAAAGAAATGAACACAAGCATGATCATAAATGTTAACAAAAGAAAAACAATCACGAGATCCTTCAATGTTCGGCGGCGATCTCGCCAGCCCAAAAAGAATAATATACATTCACAAGAAGGGAAGGAAAAAGGGAAGTCATTCTGGAAGGTCCTCGCCATCTTTGCGAGCCCCCAACCAGGGGGCCAAGGCGAACAGGTCCGGGCAGACGTCTTCCGCTGTGAACTCCATCGCGTCTTCGGCCAGCAGGCTCGCATCCTTAAGGGTCGTGAAGACAAGGTTGGCGACCTCCTATGCATCTCGCCGCCTCTGCTCCTCACTCTCGGCAGCCTTCTGTTGGGAGCCGACTCGCCCAGGAGAGGGGGGTAGCACGCTGCGAACCAGCTCATCCACTCGAGCCTTCAACATCGTATTCTCCAACTCCAGCTCGCCGTTGCGAGCGAGAAGCTTGGTGGCAACGTCGGCATCCTGAGCGTCAAACGAGTTAGGAGAAAGCTAGAGGTCGCGAACGGTAAGGAAAAGAGACCCAAGGATCACTTACCATCTTGCCCTGCATCCCGGCAAGAAGGCTTTCCGTCACCTCCTCCTTCTCTTTAAGACCTTTGATCTCTTCGCGAGCTTTCTTGAGCTCCTCCCGGTACGCGCGGATATCCCTATCCGCCTGCAGATAGCGGCGCCCCGCCATGTGCGCGAGTTCCGTCGAACAGAACTGGGCTCGCATTTCTTCATAAACCAGCTGCCGTGGTCCCATGTCTTTGTAGGCAACGGCGTCCTCGCGGCCATATAAGCCGAAGGAGAGAGAGAACGCCTCCTCCCCGGCCTTACCGAGCTCAACCCAGGAGGGGTGAAGGGTGGAGCAGGAAATCCGGTTGGCAGTGGGGTCCCAAGCGAGCAGGGGTTCGCCGAGGACGTCGGAAACTTTCTCGCCCAGACCGAAGTTTCTGTGGCCTTTGGGTTGGGGGGTCACGGAAGAACTCCCAACACCCTGGTCCGCCGGGGGGTCAGGTTTTTTCGCAGGGGAAGGAGGCGAGCCGTCGGTCTCGCTTAGATAAACGACCGCGCTCCTATCCTTGGTAGCGATGGTCTTTCCCTTCAACTTCTTGGAGGGCCGCGAACCCGGTTGACTCGCAGAAGGAGGCCGCTTCTTGCCGGACCCGACGGCGGGAAGGTCGCGGCAAGCCTCTGCCACTGTGGTCGCGAGAGTGTCCGCCGTGAGAGTGGCACCTTGCGCGTGCGGGGGGTTGACAGGGATCTCGCGCTCGCCTGTAAAGTAAGAGTGTTATGCAGCGAAGAAAGGAAAGGAGAGTGGGGCGAGATCGAGCCCTACCTTCCCCTTGAGGAACGGCGAGTAACGAATCAACTTTGCGCCGCAGATAGACGACTTCGAAGTTTTTGCCGGAGAGGTATTGGAGGAGTTTAGCGTCGGCGCCGCTCAGCGAGCTCGGAGGGCGGTAAGTGGCGTCATCCCGCTGGAGGGGGGTGAAGTGGAGATTGCCGAAGGGTCCCTTCACTAGAAGGAACTTCTGAGTCCAATAGTGACTCTTATTCACCGCCTCGCAGACCGTGCGTGCTGACTCGCGAAATAAGTAGTCCCGTCTCGGAAGGCGCGGAAGGAGAATACCTTGTGGAAGACGAGGAGGCTGAATTCGATCCTCTCCTCCCGCAGGTAACTGGCGAACGCGACAATATCCGCGATCGCATTTGGGGTCAACTGGCTTGGTAACACTCCGTAATATCGCAACACCTACAAAGAACGATGAGAAAGCCGCGATAGCGAACGTGAAGCGGCGAGAAGGCCAGGCGAAGTACCTGACGAATTTCAGGCCACAGAGGGAGTCGCAACCCATTCTCGAAGTGCGCGACGGGGATCGCGAGCTCGTCAGCCTCGGTCTCGTTTAAAGTAGAATTCTCGCTTGGACAGCGGGCTAAATAGCCCTCTGGGAGATAGCGGTCCACGACGAGTTTATACTCCTCGGCTGTGATGTTCGCACAATAGAACTCGTGGGCCTGAAACGCTGAGGCGCACTTTGACCGCCCCTCGCTCTCGCCATCCGCTCCCAGTTGCTGGTTCGTCCGCATCAAGTCAGGAAGAGGCAACCTGCAAGCAGCGAGCGCGAACACGATCTTGCGAGGACGGAGATGAGCGTAGACGCGAGAAGACGGAAGAAATAAATGCGACGGGTAGGAGAATGAATCCGAGCTATTTATAAGAAATTCGGGTGGGCACGGGAATCGAAGCGTCGGGAGTGCGGATAACTAAAATAAAGTAGTTTTCTGCTCAAAGGGACTGCGGACTTGCGAGCCAGGGCTCGCCATCGCGCGATAATTGAGTCCCACCCAAGGCCGGCCCGCGAGGAAAAGGGGTCCGGGCATAGCGTGGCACAGAAGCTCGCAAGCGCTCTGCGAGGGCGATCATATCAAACACAGCGGACGAGCCGAATAAATCACATGCACACCACAGAAACAAAGGGAAAAGTTAAAAATGGAAAACGATAAAAGGCGAGTCACGACGGACTCGCGAATATTACCATTCCGGTTATTGTTCAACAGACGTCATAAAAGAAATACAAGCAAAAGAGTAGCAGAATTAAAAACCCGCTGCAGCCTCAGGGGTAGGGAAGCCATTTCCAGCGACCCCGACCCCGCTTGCCCGCACGCGGCGGCACTCTCGGATAATGGTATTCGCGAAGCGCTTTAAACTCGCGCAGGATTAGGTGCGCTTGATCCTCGCCCCGCGAGATGTGCGCGCCGGGCGAGGTAACATCTGCGCGAGGCACCGGCTCCGCCTCGGCGATTAAGCGCGCATTCGCGTCTTCCAACACGGCGAATCTCTCGTCAAAAGCAGCCCGGTCCGCGTCGTACCGCTCCTCCAACTCGCGTAACATCATGCCGTGCTTCTGAAGCACCTCGGACACCCGACTCTTCATCCGCACGGGGTCGCCAGGGTCACCCAAGAAGTCTTCAATCTGGCTGGGCGAAGGCGGGTGGCGACATCTCCATCCTCCCGTGCTCTGACTCAGGGGTGGCTCCTGGGATTTCAACGAAGGGTCAGAAGGGCCCGAGGGCGGGCAAGAGATGGGAGCTCGCGAAAATATGCTGACCTGGCGAGGAGGGGGATTCACGGCGGGGCTTGCGCGAAGACTCCGGCCGACCCTGGAAGTTTTTGCGGAATCCCGAGACGTGGGGTTTCCCCAATCCAGGAGGGTATACCACTCTCTCCGCGACTTGGGCGCCGTCGAGAAGCGAGCCGCCCAGACTTCGCTTGCCCATCAGACCGAAGCCTGGGGTCGCCACGGTAACCTTAGGCGGGACCGGCGAACTCGCCGGGGTGGAGACTTTCTCCTTGGGACTCGACGATGGGGTATCTGCATAGGCCACCGACGTGTGGGTATCACGGACTTAGGCGGAGATAAAGTAGGATGCGAGTGACTTACGAGGTTGCGAGAGAGGTGCCTGTTGGGATGAAGTCCCGACCCCAACGTCTAGCAACCCCAGCTTCGCGGGGGACGGAGCGCCGAAAGTCGTCAGCGTAAGGCTTGCCAGGCGGTCCTCCGGAGGAGGATTCTGCGAGAAGGAAGGGAATGAGCAAGGGGCCGAAGTAAAGAATTTAGACTGAGGATACCTGTTGTGCGAGCACGGTATTCGGCGGAGGTGGGGAATCAGGAGGCAATGTCATGTCCTCCCCCGGCGACCTCCTAATCGTCATGGCTCCCTTGGTCTGGGGAGAGGTGGCAGGGTTGAACATCCAGGCGTTGCGCTCGGCGGCCCGAGCTTTCGCCATCTCCCTAGAAGCCTTCAGTCGTTCCAACGCGCTCTGCTTTGTGGACATCCTGAAGGAAGAGCGATTTCGGCGAGAAAGGAACAAAAGGGAAGGCTTGATCACCACCCTCGGTGGGCAGTATTTATAGCTTCGGGCAGGGGACCCACCAAAAGATTCCCGCCACGTCAGCAGAGTCGGCGAACACCAGGGGTTGGATGTATCTTCGCGAGCTTAGGACAACCTCGCGAAGAGCGGGGATTGTGTACAACCCCGATGTTCGCCAAGAAGCAACCAAAGCTCGCGCTCAAGGAGGCGAGCCAAGAGGGGCGAACCTTGATCTCCGGCGAGGCAGGCCAAGGAAGAGCAAGAGACTGCGCAGGCGAGCGAGTCCTGCGAAGGGAGGGTAACCGGCTCTTTCGAAGCTCGGCGAGGGCAGTGCATGCGAGCCCGACCAGCTGAGGAGGGAGCTCGCCAGGCGAGCCCGGAACCTTGGGGTACAGTTAGCCACTCTTGGGGTACAGTTAGCCACTCTTGGGGTACAGTTAGCCATTTTGGGGTGCGGATAGCCATCCTGGGGTTCGCCGACCCAGGGGGTCGCGAGCTCCGCTCGCGAGGGCAGTCGGCTTGGCCGGGTCGCTATGAGCGAGCCCAACCATCCGAGGAAGGGGTCCGCTAGGCGAGCCCGCCTAGAGTGAGTGCTGATAATACCTCTGGGGTTCGCCGACCCAGAGGCTCGCGAGCTCCACTCGCGAGGGAGGTCGCGAAGCAGGCTGGCTCGCCCCGTAAAAGTCCAGGAAGGGATTTTTACCAAGAGGCCCCCGGTGGTCTGCACTTAGCCTCTCCAAATAACGGAGTTTGGCTGTTGGCAGGCCAATCCGGTGTGCGGATAGTAAGAATGGACAGCGGGATTTGGTTATTGACAGACCACAAAACTAAAATCTATAAATAGACCTCAAAGGGCACCTTGGAAGAGGACCGGTTCATTATCTTTGAGCTCTTCTCTCCCTAGGTCGCTTTGGTTTGGGCTCTCCAGCTCTCCAAGGTGCCCGAGTCTTAGCTTTGGCTTGGGAGGGGAAGCGCTCAACGATCTTCCGGGTTAGTGGAGGGACCTCCTCGCTGAGACTAGGGTCTTTGTTCTTTGCTCGAGTCGTCAACCTTACCTCTCCCGAGGGACCGGTAAGGGCTAGCTGCCCCTCATCTCGGTGAGGGCCCCGAGCTCCACACGAGACCGAGAAATCGGTTTCAACAGCCCTCCCGCATGCAAGGAATAATAAGCCGACTTATACCTGAAGCGTCGTCTGTCTATGTCTCCTTCAGGGAATTTTCATGATGATAGAAAGGAGAGGAAGGGATCCATCCACGAGGCCTGCTGATCTATCTCCATCAGCTCTCCTTCCTCGATGGTGGGTCGGAAGAGTTCCGAAACCATTCCCCCTGCTCGGGGACCAAACTTGGCTAAGAGGTCCGCGGGGGTGCTCTCTTCTCTTGGCACGTGCTTGACGGAGAAAGTGCGGAATTGTCCGATGACCCCTTTGACCTTCTCCAAGTACCGCAGGAGGGTCGGGTCCTTTGCCTCAAACTCTCCCCTGACTTGGCATGCTACCACCATGGAGTCCGTCGAAACCTCCACATCTTGCACTCCCAATTCTCGAGCTAACCGCAGGCCTGCTATCACCGCCTCGTACTCTTCTTGGTTGTTGGTAATCGGGAAGTGGATATTCAAGGCTTGTTCGATCTTTGTCCCTTGGGGGCTCATCAGGATGATTCCCCCTCCATAGGAATGATTTTCTGACGCACCATCCACCAACATCTTCCATGCCACTGGGGGGGGGGGGGGGGGGGGGGGGCGATTCATGCTCCCCCACTTCGGTTGCGTAGTCAGCCATGAAGTCTGCCACTACTTGGGCCTTGATCGATGTCCTGGGTACGAACGTAACATTGAACTCACTCAGCTCCATGGACCACTTGGCCAACCTTCTCGAGTGCTCCACCCCTTCCATGACTTTGCAAAGTGGGTGATCAGTCACTACCTTGATAGAATGTGCTTGAAAGTAAGGTCGTAGCCTCCAGGCTGCCACTACCAATGCGAAGGCCAACTTTTCCAGAATCGGGTACCGGAGCTCCGCCTTCCTCAGCATTCGGCTGACGTAGTAGATGGGGAATTGCTTTCTCCCCTGCTCCCGAACCAATACTGAACTTACTGCCTCCGAGCCTACCCCAAGGTATAGGGATAGGTCCTCTCCCAACCTCGGCCCTTGGAGTAGGGGAGTTTGGGTGAGTTGTTCTTTCAGAGCCTGAAAGGCTCCCTCGCACTCCGGGGTCCATTCAAATTTTTTGTTTCCCCTTAACACCTTGAAAAAGGGTGCACACTTGTCTCCCGCCTTGGAGAGGAACCTATTGAGTCAGGCCAGCTTTCCAGTGAGTCTCTGAACCTCCTTCGAATTTTTGGACGACCCCAACTCCATTATTGCCTTGACCTTGTCCGGGTTTGGCTCCACCCCTGACGGGGTAAGCAGGTGACCTAGGAATTTCCCTCGGCTAGCCCCGAAGACACATTTCAAGGGGTTGAGCTTCATCTTATACTTCCGCAAAGTCTTAAAGGTCGCTTCAAGGTCTCGGAGGTGGGCTTCAATGTCCCGACTCTTTACCATGGGTCATCGACATAGACCTCCAGGTTTCTCCCCTTTTGATCTCGGAAGATCCTGTCCATCATTCTTTGGTACGTGGCACCTGAGTTCTTGAGCCCGAAGGGCATCATCTTATAACAGTAACATCCTTCCCCCGTGATGAAGGAGACATCCTTAATGTCCGTGGGGTGCATGCGAATCTGATGATAACCTGAAAAAGTATCTAAGAAAGACATTACAGGGAAACCGATGGCTGTGTCAACCAGCGTGTCGATTCTAGGCAATGGGTAGCAATCCTTGGGGCACGATTTATTAAGTAAGGAAAAGTCGATACATATTATCCACATACCTCCCCTCTTCTTCACCATGACCACGTTAGAGACCCAGCCTGGATACTAGATCTATGATACAAACCCAGCCTGAATGAGCTTACCCACCTTCTCTCGGATGGGTCCTTCCAGCTTGTCTGCTATGGCCCTCCTCTTTTGACGGATGGGGCGGGAACCAGGGTCGAGGTTAAGGCAGTGGCAAGCCACATCGGCGTCGATTCCTGGCATCTCTGCGGCGATCCAAGCGAAGACATCCACATTCTCCTGAAGGCATGCTAGGATCTGCTTCTGCTCCTCCAGGCCGAGCTCCCCGCTGATCCTGACCTTCTCCACCACCCCGGCTCGCGTGGTGACTTCGAGCTCCATGACCTCCTCTACGTCCTCCACCTGGGACTGTTCTCCCCTGTTTTCTTCTTGCTCATGTCCTTCTTCCCGTACCTCCATCACTTCTTCCGCCCCTTCTTCCTGGGCCCGACCCTCTACCTCTTTCTTCTCTTCCTCCATCGGCTCCTCCGACCTTTCCTCCAACTCCCCCTTCTGGTCTTCTCCTCCGAGTCCTGCTGACTCACCCATCTCCTGATCCCATTTCTCTGCCTCGGCCATCCAGGAGACGGTGTTGACCATTGTCACGTAGCATTGCCTTGCAACCTTCGGATCTCCTCTGATTCGGACCTGGACTCCTCCGTCATTGAACTTAAGGCACTGGTGGAATGTGGATGGGACACAGCAGAATGTGCTAATGAGCGGCCGCCTGAAGATGGCGCTATAGCTGCTGGGAGCATTCACTATGACAAAGCGGCAGTTCCTGGACTGCCCCCCCAAGACCACGTGGAGTCCTACTCCTCCCTCCACTTCCTTTCTATCCCCGGAGAATCCGAGCAACAGACCATCCGAGGACAACACCCATCGCGCCTCTACCTCCATCCCATCGAAAGCCTTCTTGAAAATAACATTGACTAAACTTCCGCTATCCACAAGGATTCGAGAAACGGTGAAGTTCTCGATCGCCGGCTTAATGACCAATGCGTCGCAGAATGGGTCTTCATAACCCGGCATGCCCTTCTGAGTGAAAGAAATCTTTTCCGCCGGGGGCGGGGTTAGGGACGTCGAAGCTACTCTACGACGATAGATGGTATGGAGGCTTGCCTTCCAGGTTGCCTCAATCCCCCCCCCCCCCCCCATGGATCACCCTGATCCTCCCTTAGGACCCCAAATCGGCCCGGTCCTCGCACCTCTCCTCCTCTTCCTTTCGAGGCTCGACCTCCTCAATCCTCACCGGCTGCTGCTGTCGCGGCGCGAGCACTCGGGCCCTTTTTGTCTCCAGGAACTCCGGGCAGGTGTCCGTCGCGTGACCTTCCTCATCATGAAAGTCACAATACGACAACGCCACCTCCCTCATCTCGGCGTCCGCCATCCTATTCCTCCTTCTCCTTCCTGCCCCTGCTTCTTCTCTCGCCTCCCCTCTCCTTCCTCTTCCTCCTCTTCCCCGCTCGATTTCCATGGCTTGCTGGGGTGGAGGAGGCATCGCCCCCGGACCCTGCCTCCATCCCAACTGATGGGGCCTTCCTTGACCCCCCATGGAAGTTACCCCTCCCTGGATCGTAACCCCTTCCTTGGCCCTGCATTCCTCCGCCATGCTGCCTCCAATCCCACTCCGGGGCCCTGGGCTCTTCCCTTCTCCTCACCTCCTGCTACCGGTTCTCCGGCTCACTGAGCTTTGCTAGCTTCTTGGTGAGCTCTGGGTTCGCCTCCTCACTCTCGATTTCCTCCGCCACCCTCTCCATCAACTCCTCGTAGGAGACGGGGGCCTTCCTTTTCCGAGCCATTTTGAAGAAACTTTCCCTCAGCCCGACCATGAAGGCGAGTTGGAGTGCAAACCCAGGCATCTCTTGAGTGAGCATCACATCTTCCTGGAACCGATCCGCATAGTGAGCCAACGACTACTTAAGCTCCTGCTTTACCTTGAAGAGGGACTCAGCGTCCTTCTTCCTCTTCTTCGAAGTTGAAAACTGCAACAAGAAGCTCCTACGCAAATTCTCAAATGCGTAGATTAACCCAACAGGGTGTTGGTGGAACCAATCCCTTGCCTTCTCTTTAAGGGTGACGGCGAAGAGCCGACACTTGAAGGCGTCTGACATCAGCCTAATAGAGACCGATTCCTCGAAAGACTAGAGTTGCTGGATAGGATCATCTCTGCCGTTGTAATACACTCTGTCCAACTCCCCGAACCCTACCGGGACAGGTGCAGAAAGTACCAACTCGCAGAAGGTACTTCCCCCTCCTGCCACCTTTTCTCGCTCCACACGCCCCCCAAGCACTCTCGCCAGACTCGAGCTTGCAGGGACTACGCTCGCGGGGACGGTGTTTGCCTGAACCACTCCCACAGTCGCTACATCCTCCGGGCGCGCGCTCGCCTGCGCCGCGCTCGCCGGCACAGAGCTCGCCTGCACGAAGCTCGCCGGGATGGCGAACAACACTCGCCCCTCCAGGTCTTGCACTGAACCTCCGGCGATTTCCTTTACGGCCCTACCCCCGGGGCATTCTCGCCAACCACTGCTGGGGGAGGGGTTGCCTGAGGTGCGTGGGTCGCGAACTCACATCGCACCGCCGCGACAGTGAGTCCGAAGGTGTCGAGCAACTCCCTCTTGAAATCTGCGAACATCCTCGGCGTCACCACCTGCGGTGACTCGCTGAACTCCTCGCCTTGATCCTCGCCTCCTTCCATATCTACTCCTTTGAACTTTCCTGGACCATCCATGCTCCACGCTCACCGCACCAAAATGTTGAAACCGATTTCTCGGCCTCTTGTGAAGCTAGGGGCCCTCAGCGAAATGAGGGGCAGCTAGCCCTTATTGATCCCTCAGAGAAGGTAGACTGAAGACTAGGAAAATGACTACGACCTTAGTCACAGCGAGGAGGTCCCTCCACAAACCTAGAAGATCGTTGAGCGCTTCCCCTCCCAAGCCAAAGCTGAGACTCGGGCACCTTGGAGAGCTCTAGAAATGCTAGCCAAGGAGAGCCTGAGGAGAGAGAAGCTGAAGTGAACCTCTCTCCAAAGGTGCCCTTTAGGTCTTATTTATAGGTTTTCTGATCTGTCCTGCAAATAGCAGGATTCCGCCTTTTGATTTTTCTATCCGCACCCCAGATGGGTCTGCTAACAGCCAGACTCCGCTGTTTGGAGAGGCTAAGGGCAGACCACTATGGGTAAAAGGGTAATTTGGCCTCATCAACCTATGGGCCAGGAACTGCTAGAACACTACTGCCGAAGCTCTCGTGGGCCTTCTCGCGAGTCCTGTTCGCGATACCTCTCCTAGGCGATCGCCCTGTGAGGACCTCGCTAACCCCCTTTGGAGGTATCTACCGAGGTCTGGTCTCGCGAGCCTTCCTGCGAGACCTCCTCTTGACTTCTTCGTGCACCGAACACACTTCGTTGAACACCGACGAGCTCAACGAACGCAGAAAACAATTCGTCGAACATAGAATCGAGTTCGTCGAACGCTGAGACGGGATTGAAGCAAGCCATTCGTCGAACGCAGGAGGCAATTCGTCGAACCTAGAATTGAGTTCGTCGAGCGTGAAGGCCCAGTATCGCGAGCCTTTCTGCGAGACCCCCCCTCTCTGCGAGATCGCCCCTTTCGGCGGGACCGACCTCGATAGGTGAGATCGACGAACGTAGGAGAGTTCGTCGAGCTCATAAGGGTTCGCCGAACAACCTTCGCCAAACCAACTATTAGCCTCGCTCGCCTGACCGCGAGCTCCTGGTCAGCACCTTTCTCGCATGGCCCTTCTGCGAGGACTTTGGTCTGCCTTACTGCTTTCTTCATAGTATTGATTTCTCAAATTTTGCCTCCTTGTCTGGCGAATATCGGGGTTGTACAAGCAGGTCTCGACTTGTTCAGTACGCGCATAAAAAGAGAATAATTGAAAAGGTGCATGAGAACACAGGGAGCGATAGTTGATAGGATTAGTACTGTTCCCATATCCATCGACCCCTGCCTCGCCTCCCTGTCCCCGGAGGCACTGGTGGGTAATGATATGCGCTCACTACAGTAAGATCATGGTTAACCAGGCACATATGGTCCATAGCCCGCGCGATGTGCCTCTCAGGAGATGTCTCCTCGCACCAGCCCCCTAGCGCTCCATCTCAACGACGAGATGCTGGTAGTCTCGATAGAGAACCCTTACCGTCCGCTCGAAGGTGGCCCTTTGCGCATCAATCTGGTCATCATGGTCTCGTAGTATCTTGGTGAGCATGCCAAGAACCTCCGTCGTCCACGCCTTCAACGTCTCGGGGTCGGCGGGATCTCCCAAGAAATCCACAAGGTCTTCAGGAGAGGGCAGAGGCGAGTACGCCCCTTCCTCGCCGTACTAGAAGTCCATCGGCGAGGCCTCTCGATATTCTACAAGAGCGAGCCTTGGTTGAGTTTTGGTCGGTAATCTCAGAATAAAGGATCACAGTGAGTGGGATAGCTAACCTGGCAGGGGTTCCTTGTCGGGGCGCCGACAAGAGGGGGTATCCCGCTTATGAGTCCCAATTATATGCACATTTATGGACTCATCTGGGCCGATTATCTAGTCTATGCACTACACTTTAGGCATGCTTTCGTTGTGCAATTGCACGCTTTATTGTTGGGGGTAAGCACATTGTGCTCCCCATTCTTTTTATGATATTATGATGTTGCTGGAGGTGTTTTCCCAGCTGTATGCTATTTGGTGCTGTGCAGGTGGGTAGATCATCAATTATGCCCAGATTTCATGTCTGCATGAATCGCACGGTCGTGCGTTTTCTTGACGCACGGTCGGCTGCGATCGTGCGCGTTCATTTACGGCCCAAAACAGCATTCTGAATTTGGTCGTGCATTTTTACGCACGGTCGTGCGTTTGGTCGTGCATGAACAAATTCTGCAATCTGTTCTATTTAAACTGCGATTTTTAGGTTTTTTAGGACCCGAACAGTTCCGTGATTTATTCCGCTGTACGGGGCGACTGCTCCATTTTCGTCCATTCTTCCTCCCCCTTTCACCCGAGGCCACCTCTCATCATCCAAGCACTTCAAGGGTGAGATCCTAGACCTACTCTCATCAACCGAGGAAGGAGTACACAGCTTTTATGGCGGCCGGATCGTGACACGGAGAAGACAGGTATATTGGAGGGAAGGTGACAGCTCCTCTGGACCCCGGACGCAGTTGTGGACCGAGCTAGGACTCGGATTGACAACCCGACGATTCCTACCGTGAATCCCAACAAGTCTCTGGATGTGGTTGTATTTTTAGCTTTTCCTCCTTTCCTCCTTACGATTGTAGTTAGTTTCTCTTATGTTGATGATGTTGCACTCTATATTTGTTGAACTTCTTGTCAAATATTATGAAATGTTTTCATGTTTATGAGTGCTTGAGGTGTGCTTTCGTGGTGATTGTGGTGTGAATGTTCGTTGTTGCCGCACTAGCAATTGCTAGTGGCGTGCTTGTTGATAGAGAAATTTGTGTTCTCCAATCTATACTCGATTAAGGCAAGTGTACCTATCGAAATATAGCATAGGATGTAAAATATATCAAGGTCGTATTTAAACTCGGGTCTGGCAAGTACTATTACTCACAACGACTCTATTATCCTACCGAACGATTGGCGGGTTTTGAAAATAAAAATAAACTAAGCTTAATTAAAAGAGAAATAAACTATTACGAAAAGAGTTCTCGATCGACGATTCACTTTGAAATAAAATAACGGAATAAATTAGTTTGACATTTGCAATTTTATAAAGACCGTGGCGGATCTGAAACTAAGAAATATTCTCGCTAGAGCAATAAATCTCCTATCTTCTTGACGTTTTGACCGAAATCTCTTTGCAAATCAAAAGGCCTAAAGTCGCATTATCGAAGTGAACCGCTCTATTGGATTTGACTCCAATCCGGAGGATTTACGTCATCCTATCTCTAGGGTTGCATGCAACTCCTTCCTTCCTTGAGTGATCTTTCACATTCACGAGCCTCTCGGCTACTCGAATAGGAGATCGGAATCTACTACCGTATACTAGAAATATGGAGTCGATACGAAATAATTCAAGGTCAGATCAAAAATAAAAATACAAATGCAAACATAAAATGAACGAAACGTTATTCCATTGCAAAGATCATCACGATCGAACACAAAATGAAAATTAGCTAAGCATTATAGGAAGAGAAAAGAGAAACTTGCATTTTCATTCAACTTGAAATAAAAGTACAACAATGAAAAATACTAAACTATTACTTGGAGAAAGGGAAAACAACAAGAAAATACAAATACTTGGAATGGAAGCTTGCTTTCTAAAATATTCTAACTCCTACCTTCTAACTCAAGCATGAGGGATGGGGTTCTTTTATAGGAGAGGGAGAAGGATCTAGAAGGAAGTGGAGATGAAGGGACACATGGGGTGGAGAGATGCATGAATGGATAGGTGCATGAATAATAGTAAATGAGAAGAGAGAGAGGGGCTACATGCAATGTAATTTATATAAAAGAAATATAAAATAAAATATAAAATAAAAATAGAAAAAGAGGTGGGATGGATGAGTAATAAAGTGGAGAGAGAGAGAAATGAGATTTCAATTAAGAGAAAGAGGAGGGACGGGGCCGGCCAAGCATGGGAGCATGCATGAATCATCATGCAAAGGTGGTGGTTTGGGGGGGGGAGAGCTGCTCACGGGCTGCTTGGGTTGGACTTGTACAGAACATGAAGGGGCTCGGGCTGCATGCTTGAGGAAGCTCGGGTGGCACTAAGGAGGGAGCTGGTTGTAATGGAGGGAGTTCGGGCTGCTTGATTTGGGCTGCTCCAACCTACAACAAAACACAAAATTAGTTAATATAATATAAGGGTTTAACATATAACAAAACATAAAATAACAACATGAAATAGCAAACATAAAATAACAATCATTAAATAACAACATAAAATAACAAACATAAGATAACAATATAAAATAACAACGAAAATATAATTAAAACTAGGGAAATTTATACTAAACTAACCTAAAATATTATGACTAATAACTACTTATCACTTGTTGACGAGGTGCTTGCTACCCTCATTCCGCCGGTGTGACCCACTCCATCTGTAAGCCTACTCTTCCATCCGCCAAGCGAAGCGGTGCATAGCAGCCCGTGCAATCCATCCACCTAGCCAAGAGGTGCTAACGGCCCTCAAAACCTTTCCGCAGTTACATCCACCTCATCCGCTTGCCTACTCGCCCTTCCGCGCAGCGAATCGGTGCATATCGGCCCGTGTAGTAATCCGTCCGCCCGGTGAATCAGTGCGCTCAAGGCCTGCATAGGAGTAGTTGTAGCATTTTCTCTTTATTTCCACCAACCAAAACCCCCCGTTTCCGCAACCCATCAGACTTAAGGACTTCAATCTCAAGTCCATCCTCAATAGTAAACTCCACCTTACTGTGTTCCTTCGAGATCGATACTTGGGGATTCACTCCCATATTTTATATTACTTGAACGATCGGTACACTGCCGTTTCGTGTCGCAATCTCGCTACCTCCTATAGCGGTGTGCTAAGATTTGCGAATCAAGTTTTTAGCGCCATTGCCGGGGAACACAGACGTGTGAGTTTTCTGGAGAGGGAGAGCTGTGAGATAGAAGTTCTTTTCCATTTGTATATCACATTTGTTTTAATTTAGTGTTTGTAAATTCTCTTTTTGTCTATATTTTTAAGTATTTCAAAAATCAGGTTCTGTTGATTTAATTTTTTCCTTCGTGCATACTGAGTTATTTTTCAGCTTATATTATTTGTGAATCTTTCTTTACACCAATATGTATGCTTATCAACAATGTAGGTGGTGTAGAGCGTCTAATCACTCTAGTGATGAGTGCCATTTAGGAAGCCATACTTATAATCTGTGTAGTTCATCATATTATAAGTATGCGTCCCCATCGCGAGCATCGCCTTCACCGGGTGGTTTGGCTTTTCTTCAGTAAAAACCTACCGGGAAGCGCTGCTTGTGTTGTCAGAGTCTTGATCACGCGCTGACAGACTGTGAACAATGGAAATTGCAATTGGGAGAGGATGATGAGCCAGCACTTATCACCATTCCACTGCCTTCTTATGCCACCGCTCCTTCCATCGCTGATGACACATACGTTAGGCCCCCGGGTCATCTTGGGAGCACAACGAATGCGTTGATCAGCTTCGATGTTGATCACTTCGACGACATTGTGGAGTTTTCTTCCTTCATTGTGCCATCCTTTCCTATGGATTCTATATCTGAGTATATTTCTTCACTCCTATCGGACTCTATCTTGAGTCCTGTTTCTACTCAGATATTTTCTTGTATCAGTATGCATTTATATTCAACTTTTATTGCCGAATTTCTTGATGTGCAGGATGAGCCTAAGGAGCCCGAAGTTGTGCCGAGTTGCACAAAGGAGGATTTTATCTTTAGTGAGGAGGTTTCTACCTCATCACCGGAGGGGAAGGTCCAACTCATCATCGAAGTTCCTAACTGCTCATATTATGCCTGCAGTGATTCTATTGCAACCGGCATTGAGTCTTTTGTGCAACCTACCAGGAGTGAAATCGGGATCACTCCTCCTTTGTTTGATTCTTTTAGTTCTTCTTCCATTTTATTTCCTAATCAACCTTCTTTTAATGTTGATCTTAATGAACTCATCCTTCCTTCTTTATTTCTGATGTTTCATATATCCCCCTGCTGGTGTATGAATGTCTAGACCCATTTTTGGGTGATTCTGTGTGGCAGTCTTGGAAGGAAAAGCAAACGGTAATGATGAAATCCATCGCCTATTGCACCTCATCATCATTGCCTGTGTTTTCCTTGAAAGACTGGGTGCAGGGTGGAAAGCGCTACTTCATTCATGACCGCAGATTGGAGGAGAGGAAGAGGACGAAGAAAGATGAAATATGGAGATGGAAAGCTCCTGATCTTCTGGACTGCTGCTGTTGGGTCTTCGGACCCATTTCCTTTATTTCTGGTTATTACTTTAAATCAACTTATAGTTGATTATGTTGCTGAGAATGTAATAATAATTAGGATTTATTAATTTCTGCTTTAATGCTTAGACAATCTTTTAAACTGCATAATACAGGTATTTAGTTCAGCTTAAGGACAGTAAACAAAAGCGCTAATGGGAGACAACCCAGTTTTTTTTTTTTTTAATTTCTCTTAGCCGTTAATGCCATAATATATTATTTTTGTTATTGCTTGGTGCATCCTTTTTGTAGGGTGGTGATCTTTTGGTGGCGGACATGGACTTCCATCCCAGTATTAACGTCAATCTTCTGGTATGCTCATTTCTGAGCATGAGTAACTTTTCTTCCCCTAGCATTTTAGTTAATTTTCATGGTTACATCATTTGCATCTATTGCTTATATTAATTCTGGGGGAGAGCCACTTTGTGTTACCCACTGCACGTGCACATCTCAGTGCATGCTAGAAGTAATTTATTTCAACTATATTATTTGTTCATCTTCATCGCACACCACAACACCCACTTGAGCGCGCACTTGCTTGTTTGTATGCCCCGTATATTCAATTCTTGGTTGTGATGTAGAAATTGCTGTATTAGAAAAAATTTGCAAGATGGAGTGGCATGTTGACTCATGTAGTGCTCTAGTTGAGTACTCGTGTCTTGTTTAAGAATTTGAGTAGAATTAGTTTTTATTTATGCTTCTAATTTATAATTAGTAGATTTGCGTAGATTTTAGTTTATTTTACTCAAAAAGGTGAATGTGGTTGAATCTAGTGGTAGCGTGGTATTGTGTGTAGGAGAGCACGAGGTTCGTGTTGCTCGAGTCGGGAGGAAGGATTACCTTTCTTGGGGGCTAAGAACTTGCCGCAAGAGACTCTCGAAGCATGGGTGCGAATGATTTGCAAGTTGATCGTGACGTAGGCCATCTATTTGGCAAGCTTGAGCTTTGTTCTACCATTCCTATACACTAAGCATTGCTAGCTTATTTTTGTGCCAACCCGACCTTTTGGTTCAGCTCCACCATACTTCACCAAGGCTTAAAAGCTAATCCCATTATCGCAATAAAGAATAAGCCAAAAGCATTAATGAATTGTAATTTGCCAATGCAGTGCGGCGATGAGAAATTATAGTGTTGATGTGGATTTCTTAAAAAATGTCTATATGCTGAGATTTTTGCGAGTAGATTTGGGGATAAAAAGAAAAAGAAAAAAAATGCAAAGAGAAAGAAAAAAAATATATCCCTAGCGTTTTAATTGAAACATCTATCTCTATCGATTGGAGTAGGCCGTGTGCACACCCGGTTTCAAAGTCAATTCTGGGGGTGTGTTACACGTGTATTATTGGGGCTACTATGATTTAGCACTTTTGTGTGCTCATTTGGGTTGCCATTAGCCTTCACGTTTATCTTTGTATTCCAAACCGTAACCTAAGCCTCGTATTAACCAAAAAAAGTCCTATTGATTCATCTTGTGAGTTCACTATCGTCGTGGAGAGAGTGTGACAGGGCGAGCTTATGGCTTTCGACGTTGATGGATTTCAACGGAGTTAATTTCGAGTTCCGGTCTTGGGTAACACTCCCCTTCGCGATTTGCTTGCTTTCGTACTACGTGTGACCACAAGATTCACCAATATTCGATTTTTAAGTAAAAATAAATTTCTTTTTACACATTTACACTTTTAAAAATTAGCTAACATATTTAGAAAGTTCTTCTAATGAGCTTCTACACACACAAGTATGCAACTTCGCATACTACTCCATGTTTGTAATGCTTTGGCTAGCTATGGTTTTCCTACTACGCCGGATTTTTTTGCTCGGGACGCGCAAATAGGTAAGTCTGGGGGTGTGATGAGTCCCAATTATATGCACATTCATGGACTCATCTGGGCCGATTATCTAGTCTATGCACTACACTTTAGGCATGTTTTCGTTGTGCAATTGCACGCTTTATTGTTGGGGGTAAGCACATTGTGCTCCCCATTATTTTTATGATATTATGATGTTGCTGGAGGTGTTTCCCCGGTTGTATGATTGCTATTTGGTGTTGTGCAGGTGGGTAGATCATCAGCTATGTCCAGATTTCATGTCTGCATGAATCGCACGGTCGTGCGTTTTCTTGACGCATGGTCGGCTGCGATCGTGCGCGTTCATTTAGGGCCCAAAACAGCATTCTGAATTCGGTCGTGTGTTTGGTCGTGCATGAACAAATTCTGCAATCTTTTCTATTTAAACTACGATTTTTAGGTTTTTCAGGACCCGAACAGTTCCGCGATTTCTTCCGCCGTAAGGGGCGACTGCTCCAGTTTCGTCCATTCTTCCTCCCCCTTTCACCCGAGGCCACCTCTCATCATCCAAGCACTTCAAGGGAGAGAGCCTAGCCCTACTCTCATCAACCGAGGAAGGAGTACATAGCTTTTGTGGCGGTCGGATCGTGACACGGAGAAGATGGGTATATTGGAGGGAAGGTGACAGCTCCTCTGGACCCCGGACGCAGTTGTGGACCGAGCTAGGATGCGGATTGATAACCCGACGATTCCTACCGTGAATCCCAACAAGTCTCTAGATGTGGTTGTGTTTCTAGCTTTTCCTCCTTTCCTCCTTACGATTGTAGTTAGTTTCTCTTATGTTGATGATGTTGCACTCTATATTTGTTGAACTTCTTGTCAAATATTATGAAATGTTTTCATGCTTATGAGTGCTTGAGGTGTGCTTTCGTGGTGATTGTGGTGTGAGTGTTCGTTGTTGCCGCACTAGCAATTGCTAGTGGCGTGCTTGTTGACGAGGTGCTTGCGACCCTCATTCCGCCAGTGTGACCCAATCCATCCATAAGCCTACCCTTCCATCCGCCAAGCGAAGCGATGCATAGCAGCCCGTGTAATCCATCCACCTATCCAAGAGGTGCTAACGGCCCTCAAAACCTTTCCGCAGTTACATCCACCTCATCCGCTTGCCTACTCGCCCTTCTGCGCAGCGAATCGGTGCATAGAGGCCCGTGTAGTAATCCATCCGCCCGGTGAAGCAGTGCGCTCAAGACCTGCATAGGAGTAGTTGTAGCATTTTTCTTTATTTCCACCAACCAAAACCCCCCGTTTCTACAACCCATCCGACTTAAGGACTTCAATCTCAAGTCCATCCTCAATAGTAAACTCCACCTTACTGTGTTCCTTCGAGATCGATACTTGGGGATTCACTCCCATATTTTATATTACTTGAACGATCGGTACACTGCCGTTTCGTGCCGCAGTCTCGCTACCGCCTATAGCGGTGTGATAAGATTTGCGCATCACCCGCCCCACGAATTATTGGCAAGGAGGATGTAGTTATTTTCCTCTTCCCGAGTGGAAGGATCCTGGGTGGGCAGCTGAAGTTGTGTCTCCAACATCATATGGGTGCTCCTTGATGCGATAAATTCGGCACTGCTAATTAGCAGGCACGAAATGCGATACGACGACAGTGCACCGGTCGCTCAAGTAATAAAAATGGGAAGTTATCCCCAAGTATCGATCTCTCAAGGAATGCAGGATGTGGTGATAAGAAAATAGAGTGAGGCGATTGTTATGACGAGTGAAAGAAAGTAAAAAAAAACAAGGGCTTTGTGATGGGTGATCTAGTCTATTGTAGAAATAAGAGATGCGGGTCAAAACTCCGATTCGTAAGGCGGAATGGATGCAACGACCGCGATGCCGTGCTTCGGAAGGCAGGTGGACGGAAAGTAACTGTGACGATTGAGGGTCGCACATGCCTCTTCGCAATGTGGGGGTGAGTGCAGCGGCCGCGATGCCGTGCTTCGGTATGTGGGTGAAATGGCTACAGTGCGGGGTTTTGATGAGGGTCGAAAGCACCTCTTCACTCTCACCTCTAGCTTTTGCTAGAGTGATCTAGCTAGAACGTGTGTGTGGAAGTGGAGTGGAGTGGGTGTAAGCGAACGCAACACAGAGCAATACAAAGGAGATTATGTAAACACCAAATAATTCATTCATAGACAAACAAATCATTCAAGTTCATTACACAAATATTCATCTAGTTATACAAGATAAGTTAAAAGAAAACCACTCAAGAAGGAGAGCCATCGGTCACAGCCGAAATAGCGGGTTGTCAATCCGCTTCCGAACTCGGTCGAGGGGTGCTTCCGGTGCCGGAGATCTGTCACTTTCTCCGGTGATCTTCCACTTTCTCCGCAATAACTTGAAGAACACTCGCTAGGAAAGCTTTGCTGACGGCCGGAAGGGCTCCCCGATGGTACATAAACAACTCTTGGTCGCCGGAGGAGTCTCCCGGATGATCGGAATGGAATGCGGATGAAGATGGGATGGAAATCGCCCAAAACGGCGGAAGAATCACACCCCCGTCTGTCTCTCTCGGTCCCTCCTTCTGATTGCCTCGATTCCTGCTTTTTATAGGAAACAGGCTAAAAATTGGTCACGCACGGTCGAACGCACGATCGTGCGCAGACCGTGCGATATTAACAGATGAAATATGGCTTGTAGAATACGCTGTGCCTCCCGTGCGATTTGTTCAAGCACGACCAACGCCGCCCGTGCGTTCAAAAGCACGGGTAAAATCCGACGCTCTGTGATCACAAAGATACAGGTCGACCGTGCGTTTTACTCACGCACGGGCGGATTCGCCCGTGCGTTAAAACGCACGAGTAAACCCCGACGCTCCATTTTCTTCCCAGACACAAACGCACGACCGCGCAGACCGTGCGTCAAGGAAACACACGACCGTGCGATATGCACAGAAATTACATTTGGGGGAAAACTGAACGATCAGGTCACCTGCAAACAAGATATACTAGCTGGGAATACACGTCCAGCACAGGGATACATAAAAGAAGGGAACGGGAGCACAATGTGCTTACCCCCAACAACGAGGAATGCAATTGCACACCGAAATGGGCTTAATGGTGCACCTAGCATGGAATAGTATATGTAAATGAAAACGTGACTAAAATGTGGTGCAAACACTAGAATATCAGCCCAAATGAGTCCAAATATATATATATATATATATATATATATATATATATATATATATATATATATGGGACTCATCACACCCCCAGACTTACTCGTTTGCACATCTTAGGCAAACACTCGATCCTATGGTAGAAAAATGAACGTTAAGGAAGCAACTGTGCAGGCGAAACACGATGGGAAGTAAAGACTAACGAGCGTGAAAATAAAGTAGAAAAGATTTTAAAACAAAGACTATATTTTAAGAACTTCTACAAGTGTAAAATACAAAATACTAATACTCTGAGGTAAATTATTGGTGAATCGTACAATCACGCCCTAGGGAAAATAACGTGAGTTGCTGAGGTGAGCGTTGTTCAAATTGGATCTCAAGAAAGAGCTCTCCAAGAAATCCATCAAGCTCGATGGTCATATGCTTGCCCTTTCACACCTTCTCCACTGCATGAGACGATCTCATCAAGAATCAGTAGGACTTTTAGGTTAGACTTGGGCTTGGGTTAAGGTACGGTAATGAAGTAGAAGAACGTAGGCTAAACGGACTCAACCTCCGAAAAATAAACAAAACTCAACCTTAACATCTTCACCTTGAAGCACACTCCCCCAGACTTCATTTAAGCACTATGGTGTGCGCGAGACTACCACACTTGTGGTTCGATTCTTTTTAGAGATCTTTTACTCCTTTTTTAGATCCATAGAGACATAATTTAGGATCAATAAAAACAAATTTTTTTTTTCAATCTCATCATCTTTTTTTCTGCGCGCACACACCACATCACACAACCACATATTTGTTCTCCACTTCGCACAATCATCATCAATATGTATAAGTTTCAAACCTTGACTCTAGTGTGTTTTAGGTTAGGATATGGGGCCTTGGTGAACGATTAGTGGAGTTTAACAAATAGGAAGGGTAAGGTTCAATGGGGCTAGCAAAGGATGACGTTAGGTTGGGAAGTCAAAGCTCAACCGGACCAAATGATGGCCTACGTCATGCTCCCAACAAGATCACTCAAAGCACTCGTTTTGAAAATAGCTTGGGGCAAGTTCTTAACCACCGAGCGAGGTCTCCTCTCCTTCCAACTCAAACAACACGAGGCTAACAGCTCTTCTACACTCGACCAAGGGCTACCGCTAGATTCACCAAATTCACCGTTTGAGTAGAGTATTAAGTAATTACACAAATGAAGTAAATAAAACTATAACTTTTTAATTAAATCTATTCTACGTGAATTTTTAAGCTGTGTGAGCACTCTACTAGTAGCACCGCACGGGTCACATCCTGTTCAGCCACACAATCCTAAACTAACAATCAAACTTCTAAACATATACATCAAGCACTTACACGATAATTGCGCACGAGTAAAAATAAAACGCATGTGGTGTGTGTTATGTAATGAGACAATAAATATAAATTTCCTAACACAACATTCTAGCATGCATGTGCGTGTGGCGTAAGCAAAGGCTCGCTCCCCCCAGACTTGAATTGAATCACAAGCAATTATAATCTTTCAAAGCATATTAAGAGCTGGGCTAAGAGTACCTATGCTCCAAAGAGCATGCCAGAAGAGCGGTATAATCCTTCTTTAATGATCTCCTCCTCTTCATCCAATCGAGTTCACACCTGCATAGTTAAAAACAAAAGCAAAAGCAAACAAAACATAATAGAAATTAAATCAAGCAAACGGAACCGGGTGGTTCCATGGGTTGTCTCCCAAGAAGCCCTTTTGTTTAACGTCCTTAAAGGTGGACCAAATACCTGTATTAAAGCAATTTAAAAAGTCTAGAAATAAGCAAAAGTCAATAGTTCCTAATTATTATTACAAACTCAAAACAAATCAGCTACAAGCTGATTTGATGTAGTAACAGCTGATGAAAGAAAAAGGTCTGGGGACCTGGTAGCAGGGGTGGAAATTAAGTAGGATGCTCAGCCTCCAACCCCAAATCTCCACCTTTTTCGCTCTCTTCTTCTCCTCCAGTATTATGTCTTCAAAGAAAAACCGCTTGCCCCTTGTAACCAATCCTCAAGGGGAAGCACCAACGATGATGAGGAAACAAGATGTTCCTTCACTGTACCTTCCTCATCCCGCCAGGCTTTCAGATCCTCCATGCATAAGGTCTGATCAACTGGAGGAGGGGCATCCTGCATCCTTGTACATAAAGAAAGGGGGTCAGGAAATAAATTGGAAGAAAAACTAAAAGAAATCTCATCTGAGGGGACAATCGCAGCTTCATCCCCCATGGGGTGCGGCAATGACACACTGATAATATCCTCGAAGATTCTGCTAGACTCCAAAGCGCACGCAATGGCCTCCTCTATAATTTGGACTTCCTCGCACTAGACCGAAGCGGTTGCTTCAGCACAATCAAGCTGTCCTCCTCCATGAGAGTGGGCACCACATTGCGCAGGTCTGCAACATCCTGCAAAGTGACCTCAATGATAATATCAGAAACAGATGTAGTTTCATGTGCAGTGGGAGAAGACGTGCTTCTTAAGAGTTCGGGCTCTCTCTCCACACAAGGACACAAATCCACGCAAAGTGGTAGATGAACCGAAGAGGTATGGGGTGTCGCATCAAAAATCGAGTCATGAGGGTCACTGACGTACGTGTCAGGTTCCATACCCTTCGAAAAGTGAAGGTGGAAGTGACACGTAATCAGAGGAAGAAGCTGTGGTCGCAGAATTTGAAGATTGGACGATCCGGATATTCGTCTCATCGTTCGCCAATTCGCGAAGATAAGCTGCATAGTCCTTCAAGGCGTGCTCTCTACTTTTGCAAAATAGGCACTGCTTTGCCGGATTTACCGGCACAAAAGGTGCGGTAGCCGTGTAAAGGTGCGATAACGAAGGTGCAGTAGAGTAGCCAAAAGACTTATGGGCTTCGTACGGTTTCTGAACAACACTATACTCCTTGGGACACCTATCACTAGCGTGGGATGTGTCCCCACACCAACGACATCAGATATTCAAATGCGCCCACATGATATAGAAGAATAAAATAGCATGAAAAGGAATAAATTAAAAAGAATAAAAGACTCACTCGAAAATAATCGACTCACAAACAACATCTCATCACGCCTGCATTCCCCGGCAACGGCGCCAAAAACTTGATGCGCTAAATTCGGCACTGCTAATTAGCAGGCACAAAATGCGATACGATGGCAGTGCACCGGTCGCTGATGAGTCCCAAATATATACACATATATGGACTCATCTGGGCCGATTTTCTAGTCTATGCACTACATTTTAGGCATGTTTTCGCTCATATTTGTTATTCCATGCTATGTGCACTTCTAGGCCCGTTTTGGTGTTATTTCTTGTTCATATACGTTATTAGTTTTCATGCATTGTTAAGTGCCACCTTCAGTGGCTAGATTGGTGTTGTATGCTGGAACAGGAGTCGTGCAGGTGTTCCGGGTAAAATTCTGTATAGGAACACTGCGCACGATCACTGGTTCTATTGCGCACGACCACTGGTGGTGCGCCACTGATCGTGCGCACTTAACCCCCATTTTATGAGTTCTGTCTCGACCAATGCGCACGACCACTTACGATAATGCGCACGACCGCTGGTCGTGCGCCACTGGTCGTGCGAACATTTTATTTTATAATATTCTTACATTGCAAGCTCCGCCCAGGCAGGTGCACGATCACAGGATTCTAGTGCGCACGACCACTGGTCGTGCGCCACCGATCGTGCGCACTATTTATTCCAGCGCCTATTTAAAGACCTGCTCGCGAATTAGGCCGGGGGGTTGATTCCAGTCCGCCGTTTTCTCGCTCCAGAGCCCCGATTTCGCCCCTCCATCGCCGCCCAACATTTGGAGTTGCTCCGGGCTTGTTCTTCACGCCAATATTGAGCCGGAGCTTCCTCTCGGCCTCCTCCTTCATCCTAGCGCTTCAAAAGAAGATCTAGCCTCCATCGCCATCAAGCAAGAGGAAGTTTGCAACCTCTACCGAATCGTGACACGAAGAAGACGGGCACATTGGAGAGTAGTGACAGCTCTTTCTACCCCGGACGTAGTTGCGGACCGAGCTTGGATGCGGATTGACAACCCGGCGATTCCAACCGTGAATCTCCAACGAGCCTTCGGATTTGGTCGATTTCTTGCCTTGTTCTTCTCTTATTGATGTGTTTGTAGCTAGATCTCTCATGTATTGATGATGAACACTATGAATCGTGCTTGTAATCTTAATTTCATGTCTATGTGAAGTTATATTTTGTTCATATGTGTACGAGGTGCGCCACCATCCATCCTCCATCCCGCCGTCACGTTCGGTGCCACACTAGCAATTGCTAGTGGCGTGCTTGTTGAAGACGTGCTTGCGACCCTCATTCCGTTAGCCTACTCGTCCATCCGCCTACCGAAGCGTGGCATCGCGGCCCGTGTAATCCATCCCGCCTAACAAAGCAGCGCGCTCAAGGCCTGCATAGTTCGATTCCGCTAGCCTACTCGTCCATCCGCCCAACGAAGTAGTGCGCTCAAGGCCTACGTAGTCTTCCATCCCGCTGAGCGAAGCTTTGCATAACGGCATTGCATAGGAGTAGTTGTAATATTTTATTTTATTATTCACAAACCAAATCCCTTTCGTCCGCACTCCACCTATCGCTGGACTTCGATCTCAAGTCCTTCCTCGAACGTTAACTCATCTGGGCTAGTTTTCATGCACTTGCACTTCACTTTAGGCCTATTTTCAATTCTATTTGATCACATTGCCCATTTCATTGCTTAGTGCACATTTATGCCCCATCTTGGTGTGATTTCATGTATTTCTGTGGTCTAGTATATTTTCATGCAGGTCCAAGGGTTGTGCGACACTCGGGATGGGTCCTGGGGAATTTTTGGTCGAAAAAGCCTCTGATCGTGCGTTTTCCTTCTCGCATGACCAGGCGCACGACCACTGGTCGTGCGTTAATTCCCTTCCCTGATCGAGCGACGGCGCACGATCATTGGACTTCTTCGCGCACGACCACTGGTCGTGCGCCGCTGACCGTGCGCTTTTGTGCAGATTTGGATCAAGCTACAGGTTCTTCGCACACGATCAGAGGCATTCCTTCGCGCAAGACCATTGGTCGTGCGCCTGATCGTGCGCGTTGTTTAATTCTGCTCCGTCTATAAATAGACATGCGCGATTTCAGGTCGTGATCGATCATCCGACTCCGCCCAGCTCCACCGTTTTCCACATTTTCTGCAGGGTTTCGCCTCCTTCTTCACCGCCCACCTTAGGGAGGATCTCCGGGCAAGCTTTCAACGCCAAATCTTCGCCGGAGCTTCCTCTCGGCCATCTCCTTCATCCAAGAGCTTCAAGAAAGGAGTCAACCTAGCCTTCTTCTTCAAGATCGGAGCAGCTTATGTGATCATTCCTCCGGTTCGTGACACGAAGAAGACGGGTCATTGGGAGGAAGTGACAGCCCTCCTCTTCCCCGGACGCAGTTGTGGACCGAGTTTGGACGCAGATTGACAACCCGACGATTCCTTCCGTGAATCCTCAACAAGACTTCGGAGTCGGTCGATTTCGCACACTCACCTCCTCTTGTAGTTGATAGTTTAGTTGGTTTTCTTATATGTTTGATGAAGTATACTTTTATTTGTTAACATTAGTATGAAATCATGTCTATGTGATTGAGTAATCTTGTTATATTTTCATTTGAGGTGTGCCTTGTGGTGTGGATTGTTTATTGTGTTGTGCCGCCCTAACAATTATTAGTGGTGTGCTTTGCGAAGAGGTGCTTGCGACCCTCATTCCGCCGCTCTCTCCACTCCATCCGCTAGCCTACTCGTCCATCTGTCTAGCGATTCGGTGCATGCGGCCCGTGTAGTCTTCCATCCCGCCTGGCGAAGCAGTGCGCTCAAGGCCTGCATAGGAGTAGTCGTAGCTATTTTATTTTGTTTTCCGCAATCCAAACCAAGCCTCCCGCAATCCATCCGACCTTAAGGACTTCAATCTCAAGTCCTCCTCAATAGTCAACTCCACCTTACTGTGTTCCTTCCGAGATCGATACTCGGGGATTTACTCCTCGTTTTATATTACTTGAACGATCAGTACACTGCCGTTTCATGCCGCAGTCTCGCCACAGCCTATAGCGGTGTGTGAGATTTGCGCCATCAAGTTTTTGGCGCTGTTGCCGGGGAGGACAGACGTGTGAGTTTTCTGGAGAGGGAGAATCTGAGAGAGAAGCCCTTCCATTTGTAAATTGCGTCGTTTATTTTTATTTCAGTTCTTTTTATTCTATTTTCCTGTTTTTAAATAGGTTGTTTAGTAAATTACTGTTAGGTGTAACAGTTTGCACGATAGTGTCTTTATTTTGAATCTTGCAATCTCCATATAATGTGGGCTGCATTTAATATTCGTTGCCGTTTATGTGGAGATATTTCTCACGCTAGTGATAGATTCCCTACGGAAGATGGTGGGCATAATTCTCGTGGCCCGGTGTACGGAGCACCATTTTCCTATGGTTCTTCATGCCCTGTGCCCAAGTCTTATGGCCACTCATCCTCGCCGCATACACCATTTTTATATTCCTCCCCGGCCCCTCAAGGACCAAGGAGTAATATAAAATGGTGCTTGTTCTGTCAAAGCATGGATCACGCCCTGAAGGACTGTGCCGAGTATCTTCGCCAATTGGACGAGGATGATGAGCCGGATATCCGGATCATCCCGAGTCTTACTTCCGGCAGCACACCTTCAACATCCGGTTATGTGTCTGTGTCACCTTCATCTTGTGAAGGGTATGATGTGGAAACAGTCACCAGATGCGTGGCTGATCTAGGCTCTGACATGGCCGAGCCTATCTCCCCTGTTCATTGATGCGATGATTCGGCAAGTGCACCGGTCGCGCAAGTAATAATAATGGGGAAAATCCCCGAGTGTCGGTCTCTTGAGGAACACAGTAAGGCGGAGTTAGGTTTCGAGGAAGGACTTGAGATTGAAGTCCTTAAATCGGATGGAATGCGGGGGAGTTGGGTTGGCTTTTGGAAAATAAAATAAAAGCTATCAACTACTCCTATGCAATGCCGCTATGCAATGCTTCGCTTGGCGGGATGGAGACTAGGCAGGCCTTGAGAGCGCTGCGTCGAAAGGGCGGATGGACGAGTAGGCAAGCGGATCGAACTATGCAGGCCTTGAGCGCGCTGCTTCGTTAGGCGGGATGGAATACGGGCCGCGATGCCACGCTTCGGTAGGCGGATGGACGAGTAGGCTAGCGGAGTGAGGGTCGCAAGCACCTCTTCGACAAGCACGCCACTAGCAATTGCTAGTGCGGCATACGAACGTGACGGCGGGATGGAGGATGGAATGGGGCGCACCTCACGCACACAAATAAACAAAAAGGGGTATTTCACATAGACATGAAATAACTTTAAATAGCAAGGTTTATAGTGTTCTTCATCAAAATACAAAAGATCTAACTATTACAACAATCAATAAGAAGAGAACAAGGCAAGAAATCGACCGAATCCGAAGGCTCGTTGGAGATTCACGGTTGGAATCGCCGGGTTGTCAATCCGCGTCCAAGCTCGGTCCGCAACTACGTCCGGGGTAGAGAGAGCTGTCACGACTCTCCAATGGACCCGTCTTCTTCGTGTCACGATCCGGTAGAGGTTGCAAACTTCCTCTTGCTTGATGGCAATGGCGGCTAGGTCTTTCTTTGGAGCTCTTGGATGAAGGAGGAGGCCGAGAGGAAACTCCGGCTCAAGATTGGCTTGAAGAGCAAGCCCGGAGCACCTCCATATGGTGGGCGACGGTGGAGGGG
Source organism: Dactylorhiza incarnata (assembly GCA_033032865.1). Taxonomy (NCBI): domain Eukaryota; kingdom Viridiplantae; phylum Streptophyta; class Magnoliopsida; order Asparagales; family Orchidaceae; genus Dactylorhiza; species Dactylorhiza incarnata. The sequence continues at coordinate 587,885 of JAWHQI010000429.1, read as the reverse complement.
CGAATCTGGACGGAACCGGGCGGAAAACGGCGGCTGAAATTCCCGATCTGACCTAAAATCGCGAGCAGGTCATTTTATAGGCGCTGGAATAAACAGTGCGCACGGTCATTGGTGCACGACCAGTGGTCGTGCGCACTAGAATCCTGTGATCGTGCGCCCTGCCTGGACGGAGCCTGCAAAGACAGAAATTATAAAATAACATGTTCGCACGACCAGTGGCGCACGACCGGTGGTCGTGCGCACTATCGTAGGTGGTCGTGCGCACTGGTTGAAACAGAACTCATGAAATTGATGATAAGTGCGCACGAACAGTGGCGCACGACCGGTGGTCGTGCGCACTATCGTAGATGGTCGTGCGCACTGCACCAAACAGAACTCATGAAAAAAGTGTTAAGTACACACGATCAGTGGCGCACGACCAGTGGTCGTGCGCAATAGAACCAGTGATCGTGCGCAGTGTTCCTGTGCAGAATTGCACCGGAAGCACCTGCACGACTCCTGTTCTAGCGTACAACCACGAATCCAGCTACTGAAAGTGGCACCTAACAGTGCATGAAAACTATTAAAGAAGATAAACATGAAAACACACAAAAATGGGCCTAGAAGTGCACATAGCAAGTGATAACAAATATAAGCTAAAACAAGGCTAAAGTGCAGTGGAATGACTAGATAAACGGCCCAGATGAGTCCATATATGTGTATATAATCGGGACTCATCACACCCCCAGACTTACCTGTTTGCGCGTCCCGAGCAAACAAATTCTAAGCGAACGGGGAAAGAAAAGTAGATGGCTTAAAACTACAATATAGAGTACCATGCGAAGTCGCATACTCACGTGCATAAGAAGAATAGTAGAGAAGATTTCTGATTATATAAACAGTCTATATATTTCTAAAAGAGTAAAAGCATATTACAACTACTCAAAATGGTGAAAAGCGGTGAATCGTTCGGTCATGCATAAGGAGAAAGTAAACTAAACGCTGAGATGAGCATTGCTCAAGATTGGGATGCCGGACAAACTCCACCGAAATCCATTGGTGTCGGTGACCATAGGCTTGCCCGGTCACATTCTCTCCACGGCACTGGTTTGACTCAAATGCGTGAATCAATAGGACTTTAGGTTTTAAATGAGTCTTGGGTTTAGGTGAGGAAAAACAAAGATAAAAACGACGGCTAAAGCACTAAACCCAAATGAGCTAATGCAGGAAACTATCCTCATTCACCACACAAACATGCGGGTACACAACACCCCCAGACTTGGACTTAACAGCATGGGTGCGTGCACCGCCTACTCCCAAACATAAATCTATACATAAAGATTTTCAAGTAAACATTCCTTCTCTTTCCTTTCTTTTTAACTTCTTTTCTTTTTCTCATTTTTTTTTCTTTTCTTATCATTTTCAGCAAATAAACAAAAGGACACATCCACATCTTCACAAACATATTACCACATCAACAACCCAACTCATGAAAATAATAAACAGCTAAAGCTCAAATTTTGGGTGTGCGACTAGGATTGGCTTTTGGGCTTTGGTGAAATAAAAGTGGGGCTGAATCAAAGAACGGGTAGGCACAACTGGGCTAGCGAGGATATAGTGGTAAGGATAGGCACAAAGGCTCAACCGGGCCAAAATGATGGCCTATATCACATTCACACAATTGACTAACCGTATACCCATGCTTCAAGAATCGCTTGGGGCAAGTTCTAGCCACCGAGAAAGATTCTCCTTTCTCCCGACTCAAGCAATACGAGCCTAGCGATCGTTTACACACATCCCTACGCTACCGTTTGATTCACACTGGAATCACCATTTGAGTAGAGTAAACAACATTTACACTAATAGAGAAAAATATAAAACCATAGTATAAAAGGAAGTCTACTCTACACAAATTTCTATGCAACCGAGCACTCGACTAGGAGCACTACGGGAGTCAACATTTTACTCTGCTACATAGTCCTAAACCATCACCTAGACTTTCCCAAATAAGCAGAAGAATTAAATTCGCAACAGAGCAAGCAAACAGATGAGTACGCGCTCAAGTGGGTGATGTGGTGTGCAATGAAAATGAACAACAATTAAATGAAATCTTCTAGCATGCAGTGCAATAGTGCACGTGAGCGGGTAAACAAAACTACTCTCCCCCAGACTTAAACTAGACAATACACACAATATATATCTATGAAATTCAGAAAAGAGCTAGGGAAAGAGAGTACCCAATGCTCAGAAATGAGCATACCAGAAGATTGGCGTGTAAGCTAAAATGAAGCTGCAGCATCCGCCATCCAGAATAAGTACCTGCAGGGGTCAGCTCCGCAAGAACAAAAGACAAAAGAAAACTGAAAAGAAAATACTACTAACTAAACATGATTAGAGGAAATAAAAATGCAGAAAAGAAAGATAACTACTGGGGTTATTGTCCTCCCAGCACGACTTATTCAAACTTTAAGAGTTCTAGCTAATGGGCCTATGGAAGGAGAAGTGGACAGGTAACTGGCCTAATATCCGTTTCGGTTGCGGGTAACGATACGGTGGTAGAACAGTCACCCCGCTACCTAAATAAAGATACCTGCTCCCCACAGGTAGAGGGTAGAGAATGTAAGAAAAGGAGGAGGCCTGGTCCTTACTCATCTCACGAAACACATCCTTGCCTAGCAAGGTATCGTCAACAGCAAGGTGGCAGGGGGAAAAGGCAATGAGTGGAGCTTCCTCAAAGGAGGGGGAATGAACCTCCTCACATGAGAGGATACTCTCATCATTGACCTGAGCAAAAAGCTCCAAGTCCTCCTGATGTACCTGTGAAGACTCCACCTGCACAGGCTTAGATGAAGAAAGGGGGCCAGGAAATAAAAGAGAAGAATGACATAAATAATCAATCATCAGGGGAGTGATCCCGGTCTCACTCCCAGCAGGATCCAAGGATAGATCACTATCATCATCGTAAGTATCATGGCGAGGGGAACCCAAGAACCCAAGGGCCTCGGTGGTGAGTTGGACCTCCTCGTCCCATGAGGAAGTGCAAACCTCCTCATCAGAAGGAGTATCCTCCTCAACCCACCTCGGAGCATCCTCCGAGTCTGAAGCATCACCCCGCTCCTTTACTTTGATAGGATCATACAGAATGTGTGTAGAAAAATCGTGCAAAGAAACTGGAAAAACACAAAGATTTGGTTCCTCCGTAAAAAGGTCTGCTAAAGCCTCCCCGATGGAAAGAATACTTTCCTCATCATGCTCAGGTGCATCTAGGAGCTCACATTCCTCTCCTTGTTGGCTAATAGATGAGTGATCATCATCACTAGGAGTGAAGCCATACACAGGGAGTGAGGCATCCATGCACAAAACAGGCTCAGGGATAGAGGGCACAATTGCCTCCATGGGTAAAGAAGGAGTGATAGGGACAATGTCGCCCTGAGTGGAGGAGCGGCGGTCAGGCTTGAAAAGACTAGGACAGTCCTTTAATTCATGACCCTCTCCTCGACACAATAAGCAAACAATGTTCCTACACTGCCCAGCATTCAACTCATTCATTTGGTCTAAGTAATAAACCATCTTATCATTAAAGCTAGGCGAAATACCCCATGACGACATTTTCAATAATTAAAGCAGATAAAATGAAGCAGGAATTCTTTGCAAGGAAAATCCACACAACTAATAAAGCTCCTTAGATTTAAACTTGCCTAAAACTTTAAAATAGGGAAAGACGAAATAAAGGCAAAACAAAAAAATAGAAATGCGGCTAAACACAAAGAAAGAACAACTATCTCTCGTCTCCCTCTCAAGAAAACTCACACGACTGTGTTCCCCGGCAACGGCGCCAAAAACTTGATGCGATGATTCGGCAAGTGCACCGGTCGCGCAAGTAATAATAATGGGGAAAATCCCCGAGTGTCGGTCTCTTGAGGAACACAGTAAGGTGGAGTTAGGTTTCGAGGAAGGACTTGAGATTGAAGTCCTTAAATCGGATGGAATGCGGGGGAGTTGGGTTGGCTTTTGGAAAATAAAATAAAAGCTATCAACTACTCCTATGCAATGCCGCTATGCAATGCTTCGCTTGGCGGGATGGAGACTAGGTAGGCCTTGAGAGCGCTGTGTCGAAAGGGCGGATGGACGAGTAGGCAAGCGGATCGAACTATGCAGGCCTTGAGCGCGCTGCTTCGTTAGGCGGGATGGAATACGGGCCGCGATGCCACGCTTCGGTAGGCGGATGGACGAGTAGGCTAGCGGAGTGAGGGTCGCAAGCACCTCTTCGACAAGCACGCCACTAGCAATTGCTAGTGCGGCATACGAACGTGACGGCGGGATGGAGGATGGAATGGGGCGCACCTCACGCACACAAATAAACAAAAAGGGGTATTTCACATAGACATGAAATAACTTTAAATAGCAAGGTTTATAGTGTTCTTCATCAAAATACAAAAGATCTAACTATTACAACAATCAATAAGAAGAGAACAAGGCAAGAAATCGACCGAATCCGAAGGCTCGTTGGAGATTCACGGTTGGAATCGCCGGGTTGTCAATCCGCGTCCAAGCTCGGTCCGCAACTACGTCCGGGGTAGAGAGAGCTGTCACGACTCTCCAATGGACCCGTCTTCTTCGTGTCACGATCCGGTAGAGGTTGCAAACTTCCTCTTGCTTGATGGCAATGGCGGCTAGGTCTTTCTTTGGAGCTCTTGGATGAAGGAGGAGGCCGAGAGGAAACTCCGGCTCAAGATTGGCGTGAAGAGCAAGCCCGGAGCACCTCCATATGGTGGGCGACGGTGGAGGGGCGAATCTGGACGGAACCGGGCGGAAAACGGCGGCTGAAATTCCCGATCTGACCTAAAATCGCGAGCAGGTCATTTTATAGGCGCTGGAATAAACAGTGCGCATGGTCATTGGCGCATGACCAGTGGTCATGCGCACTAGAATCCTGTGATCGTGCGCTCTGCCTAGACGGAGCCTGCAAAGATAGAAATTATAAAATAACATGTTCGCACGACCAGTGGCGCACGACAGGTGGTCGTGCGCACTATCGTAGGTGGTCGTGCGCACTGGTTGAAACAGAACTCATGAAATTGATGATAAGTGCGCACGAACAGTGGCGCACGACCGGTGGTCGTGCGCACTATCGTAGATGGTCGTGCGCACTGCACCAAACAGAACTCATGAAAAAAGTGTTAAGTACACACGATCAGTGGCGCACGACCAGTGGTCGTGCGCAATAGAACCAGTGATCGTGCGCAGTGTTCCTGTGCAGAATTGCACCGGAAGCACCTGCACGACTCCTGTTCTAGCGTACAACCACGAATCCAGCTACTGAAAGTGGCACCTAACAGTGCATGAAAACTACTAATGAAGATAAACATGAAAACACACCAAAATGGGCCTAGAAGTGCACATAGCAAGTGATAACAAATATAAGCTAAAACAAGGCTAAAGTGCAGTGGAATGACTAGATAAACGGCCCATATGAGTCCATATATGTGTATATAATCGGGACTCATCATTCATCCATCACCTAGCGTAGATTTGATTCTTTGTGAGGAATCAGTGTTTGACTTTTATCCAAGCACCATTCCTTCCCCTGTTGTGCATTCTACTACGCTCGTCTCCGACGACATTGTTGATGATGTGTCGCAAGATGAAGCTGGCGATCTATGTATTGTGCCTACTCCTATGGAGGAGGACAACCTTCTAGGTGAAGAGGAGCTTTCCTCAGCACCGGTGGAGGAAGTCCAAATCCTAGGCATGGCCCTTGTTGATCCCGCCGAACCTTGTAGCATTGATGACAATTCAAACATTATTTTGCTTTCCCAACCTTTTGGGAGTGAGTCCGGGACCACTCTCCCGCTTGATTTTTATTTATGTTCTTCTTCTCTTTTATTTCTTGACCCCCCTTCTGCTCTATCTGAGTCTGTGCAGGTTGAGTCTTCGCAGGTACTTCAGGAGGACATGGAGCATTCTGCTCAAGTCAATGATGAGTGTATCCTCTCATGTGAGGAGGTTGATCCCCCCTCCATAGAGGAAGCCTCATTCATTGCCTTCTCCTCCTGCGGACCTGCTGTGGATGACACCTTGCTTGGCAAGGATTTTTTGTGTGAGATGAGTGAGGCTTATTCCTCCTCCTCCTCTTACATTCTGTTTCCTCTACCTGTGCGTTGCAGGTATTATTATACAGGTAGAGGGGTGACTGTTTTATCGCCGTATCGGTACCGGCCACCGAAACGGATAATGGAATAGCTACCTGTGCATTTTCTATTCCATAGGCCCATTAGCTAGAACTCGTAAAGTTTTGAATAAGTCGTGCTGGGAAGACAATAACCCCAGTATTTATCTTATTTTTCTTGCATTGTATTTTTCGTTAAGTAGAATAGTTAGTTAAATTTCAATTTAGTTTTAGTTTTTCTATTTCTGTTTGTTTTTGCGGAGCTCACCCCTGTAGGTTATTCCTATGGAAGGCGGTGGTCGCGATTCTTCGTATGGCGGAGGTGCGGATTGGTCTTGTTCTACACGCGTCTTCTGGTATGCTCACTTACTGTGCATTGGGTACCCTCTTCCCCCAACTTTGTTTTAGAATATCTTAATGCATAGTTTAAGTCTGGGGGAGAGCTAGTATCTGTTACCCAATGCACGTGCACACTGCATATGCATACTAGAAGCTTTTATTGATTTATTTTGTTTAGATCATTGCATCACACACCACTTGCACCCACTTGAGCGTGTGCTTAGCTGTTTGCGTGACGCGAGTTAAACTCATTTCTTGAGCAAGGTTCGGGCAAATCATTGTGCTGGCTTTTAAATTATATAGTGGAGTAATATGTTGACTCCGGTGTTCCTAGTCTAATGCTTTTGTGAGCATAGAGATTTGTGTAGATTAGATTCCTTTTTATACTATTAGCCTTATACATTTCTATTAGTGTAAATAATGTTTGCTCTACTCAAATGGTGAATCCGGTTTGAATCAAAAGGTAGCATATGGGTGTGTGTAAATTATCGCTAGACGTGTATTGCTTGTGTCGGGAGGAAGGATAACCTTTCTCGGTGACTAAGAACTCGCGCCAAGCGATTCTTGAAGCATTGGCATAGGATAATTCTGTTGCGCAAGAATGACGTAGGCCATCATTTTGGCCCGGTTGAGCCTTTGTGCAAATCCTGATATCTTATCCTCGTTAGCCCATTTGTGCCTACCCCATCCCTTTGATTCAGCTCCACATTTTATTCCACCAAAACCAAAAAGCCGATCCTAGTCACATACCCAAAGCTGAGCTTTAGCTGTTTTCACATTTGTATTTTGGAATGTTGATGTGGTGATGTTAAATTTGGAGATGTGGTTGTACTCCCTTGAACATTTGCTGAATTTAAAAAATATAAAATTAGAAAAAGAAATGAAATGAGAAGAAAAGAAAAGAAAAATGAGAATGAGTTTAATTGAAAATCTATTTGAGATATGTATTTTGGAGTAGGCGGTGCACATACCCATGCGTTCAGGTCCAAGTCTGGGGGTATGGTGCATCCGCGTGTTTTTTGTAGCTGCGGGGATAGAGTTATTGTTTAAGCTCATTTGGGTTGGGTGCTTTAGGCCGTCCTGTTTATCATTGTTTACCTCACCGTAACCCAAGCCTCATGAAAAACCTTAAGTCCTACCGACTCACGCTATGAAATAATCTAGTGCTGTGGAGAGAATGTGACCGGGCGAGCTTATGGTCTCCGACACCGATGGATTTCGGTGGAGTTTGTCCCAAACCCTAGCCTGGGCAATGCTCATCTCAGCATGTATTTTACTTTCCCCGTATGCATGACCGATTGATTCACCGTGATTCACATTTATGAGTAGTAGTAATATTTATTTACTCCATTAGAAGCATATAAACTATGTGTATAATTAGAAACCTTATCCACTATTTCTCTATGCACTTGGGTATGCGACTTCGCATGGTACTCCTCGGTGTAATTTTAAGCTAGCTATTTATTTTTACCCGCCTGCTTAGGATGTGTTTACTCGGGACGTGCAAATAGGTAAGTTTGGGGGTGTGATGAGTCCAGTTTATATAGTGATTTCCGGACTCATCTGGGCTAGTTTTCATGCACTTGCACTTCACTTTAGGCCTATTTTCAATTCTATTTGATCACATTGCCCATTTCATTGCTTAGTGCATATTTATGCCCCATCTTGGTGTGATTTCATGTATTTCTGTGGTCTAGTATATTTTCATGCAGGTCCAAGGGTTGTGCGACACTCGGGATGGGTCCTTGGGGATTTTCGGTCAAAAAAGCCTCTGATCGTGCGTTTTCCTTCTCGCACGACCAGGCGCACGACCACTGGTCGTGCGTTAATTCCCTTCCCTGATCAAGCGACGGCGCACGATCATTGGCCTTCTTCGCGCACGACCACTGGACGTGCGCCGCTGACCGTGCGCTTTTGTGCAGATTTGGATCGAGCTACAGGTTCTTCGCGCACGATCAGAGGCATTCCTTCGTGCACGACCATTGGTCGTGCGCCTGATCGTGCGCGTTGTTTAATTCTGCTCCGTCTATAAATAGACATGCGCGATTTTAGGTCGTGATCGATCATCCGACTCCGCCCAGCTCCGCCGTTTTCCACATTTTCTGCAGGGTTTCGCCTCCTTCTTCACCGCCCACCTTAGGGAGGATCTCCGGGCAAGCTTTCAACGCCAAATCTTTGCCGGAGCTTCCTCTCGGCCATCTCCTTCATCCAAGAGCTTCAAGAAAGGAGTCAACCTAGCCTTCTTCTTCAAGATCGGAGCAGCTTGTGTGATCATTCCTTCGATTCGTGACACGAAGAAGACGGGTCATTGGGAGGAAGTGACAGCCCTCCTCTACCCCGGACGCAGTTGTGGACCGAGTTTGGACGCGGATTGACAACCCGGCGATTCCTTCTGTGAATCATCAACAAGACTTCAGAGTCGGTCGATTTCGCACACTCACCTCCTCTTATAGTTGATAGTTTAGTTGGATTTCTTATATGTTTGATGAAGTATACTTTTATTTGTTAACATTAGTATGAAATTATGTCTATGTGATTGAGTAATCTTGTTATATTTTCATTTGACGTGTGCCTTGTGGTGTGGATAGTTTGTTGTGTTGTGCCGCCCTAACAATTGTTAGTGGTGTGCTTTGCGAAGAGGTACTTGCGACCCTCATTCCGCCGCTCTCTCCACTCCATCCGCTATCCTACTCGTCCATCCGCCTAGCAATTCGGTGCATTGCGGCCCGTGTAGTCTTCCATCCCGCCTGGCGAAGCAGTGCGCTCAAGGCATGCATAGGAGTAGTCGTAGCTATTTTATTTTGTTTTCCGCAATCCAAACCAAGCCTCCCGCAATCCATCCGACCTTAAGGACTTCAATCTCAAGTCCTCCTCAATAGTCAACTCCACCTTACTGTGTTCCTTTCGAGATCGATACTCGGGGATTTACTCCTCATTTTATATTACTTGAACGTTCGGTACACTGCCGTTTCGTGCCGCAGTCTCTCCACAGCCTATAGCGGTTTGTGAGATTTGCGCCATCAGTAATCCATCCTGCCTAACGAAGCAGCTCGCTCAAGGCCTGCATAGTTCGATTCCGCTAGCCTACTCGTCCATCCGCCCAACGAAGTAGTGCGCTCAAGGCCTACGTAGTCTTCCATCCCGCCGAGCGAAGCTTTGCATAGCGGCATTGCATAGGAGTAGTTGTAATATTTTATTTTATTATTCACAAACCAAATCCCTTTCATCCGCACTCCACCTATCGCTGGACTTCGATCTCAAGTCCTTCCTCGAACGTTAACTCCACCTTACTGTGTTCCTTGGGAGATTCAATATTCGGGGATTACTCCTCGTTTTATATTACTTGAACGATCAGTACATTGCCGTTTCGTGCCGCAGTCTTACTACCGCCTATAACGGTGTGCTAAGATTTGCGCCATCAAGTTTTTGGCGCCGTTGACGGGGAACACAGTCATTTGAGTTTTCTGGAGAGTGAAAACCTGAGAGAGAAGCCCTTCCATTTTTAATTGCATTTCCTTGTTTTATTTCTTTTTATTCCATTTTCCTGTTTTAATTAGGTTGCTTTAGTAATTTTTGTTAGGTGTGGTATTTCGCACAATAGTGTTTTTCTATTTGAATCGTTTTATCTTCGCACTATGTGGGCACATCTTAATATCCATTGTCGTTGGTGTGGAGCTACCTCCCACTCTAGTGATGAATGCCCTACGGAGAATGGTGGGCATAATTCTTCTCGCCCAGCATATAGAGCATCGACTTCGTCTGATACTCCATATGGTGTGCGTAAGTCTTATGGCTACTCTGCTGAGCCTTTACCGTCTTACTTCTTTTCGGCTTCAGCACCCGCTGTGCCAAAGAAGCCCGCTAGGCAGTGCCAGTTTTGTCGGAGCACAGATCATGCCCTGAAGGACTGTGCTGCTTTTAGTCGCCAATTGGATGAGGATGACGAGCCGGATATCCGGATCGTCCCGAATCCTAACTCTGGCGGCACACCTTCAATATCCGGTTTTGTGTCTTTGCCACCTTCACATCTTGAAGGGCATGACGTTGACACAATCACCAGATGTGTGGCTGATCTGGGCACCGACATTGCTGAGCCTATTCTCCCAGTGCATCCACCACCCCTAGTGGATTTGATTCTTTGTGAGGAATCGGTGCTCGACTTTTATCCGAGCACTATTCCTCTCCATGTTGTGCATACTACACTCGTCTCTGACGACATTGTTGATGATTTGTCGCAAGAGGAGGCTGGTGACTTTAGTGTCATGCCTGTTCCTATGGAGGAGGACAACCTTCCAGGTGAAGAGGAGTTTTCCTCAGCACCGGTGGAGGAAGTCCAAATCTCTAGCTTGGCCACTGTTGATCCCGCCGAATCTTGTAGCATTGATGACAATGCAAACATTATTTTACTTCCCCAACCTGATGGGAGTGAGACCGGGACCACTCCCCCGATTTTTGATTATTTATGTTCTTCGTCTTGTTTATTTCTCGATCCCCCCTCTTCATCCGAGCCTGTGCAGGTTGAGTCTTCATAGGTACCCCAGGAGGATTTGGTGCATATTGCCCAAGTCAATGATGAGAGCATCCTCTTATGTGAGGAGGTTGATTCCCCCTCCGTAGAGGAAGCTCCACTCATTGCCTTTTCTTCCCGCCACCTCCCTGTTGACGATACCTTGGTAGGCAAGGATGTTTTTGGTGAGAATAATGAGGAGGACTCCTCCTCCACTTCTTACTTTCTGCTTCCCCTACCTGTGAAGAGCAGGTATTTTTATTTAGGTAGGGGAGTGACTATTCTATCACCGTATCGGTACCCGCTACCGACACGGATATTAGGCCAGTTACCTGTCCACTTCTCCTTCCATACGCCCATTAGCTAGAACCTTTAGTTTTTGAATAAGTCGTGCTGGGATGACAATAACCCCAGTAGTTATCTTACTTTCTCATGCATTTCATTTTATTCAATCCTTCTTAGTTAGCTGTAGTTTATTTTAGTTTATCTTCTTCTTTTGTTTTTGCGGAGCTGACCCCTGCAGGTATCTTTTCTGGATGGCGGATGCTGCGACTCATTTTAGCTTACACGCCAATCTTCTGGTGTGCTCATTTCTGAGCACTGGGTACTCTCTTTCCCTAGCCTTTTCTGATTTTCATGTCATATATTTTGTGGATTGTTTAGTTTAAGTCTGAGGGAGAGCAGTTTTTGTACCCACTCACGTGCACTCTTGCATTGCATGCTAGAAGTACTTTTATTTTAGCTTATTGGAAATTGTTGTTCATTTTCATTGCACGCCACAACACCCACTTGAGCGCGTACTCGTCTGTATGCGTGCTCTGTAGTGAATTTAATTCTTCTGCTTATGTGGGAAAGTCTAGGTGATGGCTTAGGACTATGTAGTTGAGTAAAATGTTGACTCCAGTAGTGCTCCTAGTCGAGTGCTCGGTTGCATAGAAATTTGTGTAGATTAGACTTCTCTTTATACTTATGGTTTTATATTTTTTTCTATTAGTGTAAATGTTGTTTACTCTACTCAAATGGTGAATCCGGTGGAATCAAACGGTAGCATAGGGATGTGTGTAAACGATCGCTAGACTCGTATTGCTTGAGTCGGGAGAAAGGAGAATCTTTCTCGGTGGCTAGAACTTGCCTCAACCGATTCTTGAAGCATTGGCATAGGATAGTTCTAGTGCGTGAGAATGACGTAGGCCATTATTTTGGCCCGGTTGAACCTTTATTTCACGCCTTTCGTCTACCCTTGCTAGCCCCTTTGTGCCTACCCTTTTCTTGATTCAGCTCCACATATATCTCACCAAAGCCTAAAAACCTAACCTAGTCGCACACCCAAATCTGAGCTTTAGTTGTAGTTTTATTTACATTGTGGCGGGTGTTGATTGTGGTGTTTATTATGTGAATCTGTGGATATGCTCATTTGAAAATTTTGCTGAAAAAAAAAAAGACAAGAAAAAGAAGATAGAAAAAAAAAATTTAAAAGGAAAAGAGAAAAAAAGAAAAATGAGTTTTATTGAAAAATCATGTAGAAAAAATTATGTATTGGGAGTAGGCGGTGCACACACCTATGTTGCAAGAGTCCAAGTCTGGGGGTGTGGTGCATTTGCATTCGATTTTGGTGCGCGGGTAGTTACTTTTAAAGCTCATTTGGGTTATGTGTTATAAGCCATTTTGTTTATCATTGTTTACCTCGCCGTAACCCAAGCCTCAATTAAAACCTGAAAGTCCTACTGACTCACACCTTGAACCAATCTAGTGTCGTGGGGAGAATGTGACCGAGCAAGCTTATGGTCACCGACACTGATGGATTTCAGTGGAGTTTGTCCCTCATCCCTATCTTGAGCAATGCTCGTCTCAGCGCTTAGTTTACTTTCTCCGTATGCATGACCAAATGATTCACCGTTGTTCACCATTTTGAGTAGTTGTAATATGCTTTTACTCTTTTAGAAATATATAAACTGTTTATATAATCAGAAATCTTCTCTACTATTTTTCTCATACACGTGAGCATGCGACTTCGCATGGTACTCTATATTGTAATTTTAAGCCATGTACTTTTCTTTCCCCGTTCGCTTAGAATTTGTTTGCTCGGGACGCGCAAACAGGTAAGTCTGGGGGTGTGATGAGTCCCAATTATATACACATATTGACTCATCTGGGCCGATTTTCTAGTCTATGCACTACATTTTAGGCATGTTTTCGCTCATATTTGTTATTCCATGCTATGTGTACTTCTAGGCCCGTTTTGGTGTTATTTCTTGTTTATCTTCGTTATTAGTTTTCATGTATTGTTAAGTGCCACCTTCAGTGGCTAGATTGGTGTTGTTTGCTGGAACAGGAGTCGTGCAGGTGTTCCCGGTACAATTCTGTACAGGAACACAGCGCACGATCACTGGTTCTATTGCGCACGACCACTGGTCGTGCGCCATTTATCGTGCGCACTTAACCCCCATTTTATGAGTTCTGTCTCGACCAATGCGCACGACCACTTACGATAATGCGCACGACCGCTGGTCGTGCGCCACTGGTCGTGCGAACATTTTATTTTATAATTTTCTTACATTGCAGGCTCCGCCCAGGCAGGCGCACGATCACATGATTCTAGTGCGCACGACCACTGGTCGTGCGCCACTGATCGTGCGCACTGTTTATTCCAGCGCATATTTAAAGACCTGCTCGCGAATTAGGTCGGGGGGTTGATTCCAGTCCGCCGTTTTCTTGCTCCAGAGCCCCGATTTCACCCCTCCATCGCCGCCCACCATCTGGAGTTGCTCCGGGCTTGTTCTTCACGCCAATCTTGAGCCGGAGCTTCCTCTCGGCCTCCTCCTTCATCCTAGCGCTTCAAAGGAAGATCTAGCCGCCATCGCCATCAAGCAAGAGGAAGTTTGCAACCTCTACCGGATCGTGACACGAAGAAGACGGGCTCATTGGAGAGTAGTGACAGCTCTCTCTACCCCGGACGTAGTTGCGGACCGAGCTTGGACGCGGATTGACAACCCGGCGATTCCAACTGTGAATCTCCAACGAGCCTTTGGATTCGGTCGATTTCTTGCCTTGTTCTTCTCTTATTGATGTGTTTGTAGCTAGATCTCTCATGTATTGATGATGATCACTATGAATCGTGCTTGTAATCTTAATTTCATGTCTATGTGAAGTTATATTTTATTCATATGTGTACGAGGTGCGCCACCATCCATCCTCCATCCCGCCGTCACGTTCGGTGCCGCACTAGCAATTGCTAGTGGCGTGCTTGTTGAAGAGGTGCTTGCGACCCTCATTCCGTTAGCCTACTCGTCCATCCGCCTACCGAAGCGTGGCATCGCGGCCCGTGCAATCCATCCCGCCTAACGAAGCAGCGCGCTCAAGGCCTGCATAGTTCGATTCTGCTAGCCTACTCGTCCATCCGCCCAACGAAGTAGTGCGCTCAAGGCCTAAGTAGTCTTCCATACCGCCGAGCGAAGCTTTGCATAGCGGCATTGCATAGGAGTAGTTGTAATATTTTATTTTATTATTCACAAACCAAATCCCTTTCGTCCGCACTCCACCTATCGCTGTACTTCGATCTCAAGTCCTTCCTCGAACGTTAACTCCACCTTACTGTGTTCCTTGAGAGATTCGATACTCGGGGATTACTCCTCATTTTATATTACTTGAACGATCGGTACACTGCCGTTTCGTGCCGCAGTCTTACTACCGCCTATAGCGGTGCGCTAAGATTTGCGCCATCAGTCGCTCAAGTAATAAAAATGGGAAGTTATCCCCAACTATCGATCTCTCAAGGAATGCAGGATGTGGTGATAAGAAAATAGAGTGAGGCGATTGTTATGACGAATGAAAGAAAGTAAAAAAAACAAGGGCTTTGTGATGGGTGATCTAGACTATTTTATAAATAAGAGATGCGGGTCAAAACTCCGCTTCGCAAGGCGGGATCGATGCAACGGCCGCGATGTCGTTCTTCGGAAGGCGCGTGGATGGAAAGTAACTGTGACGATTGAGGGTCGCACACAACTCTTCGCAAAGTTGGGGTGAGTGCAGCGGCCGCGATGCGTGTGCTTCGGTATGTGGGTGAAATGGCTACAGTGCGGGGTTTTGATGAGGGTCGAAAGCACCTCTTCACTCTCACCTCTAGCTTTTGCTAGAGTGATCTAGCTAGAACGTGTGTGTGGAAGTGGAGTTGAGTGGGTGTAAGCGGACGCAACACAGAGCAATACAAAGGAGATTATGTAAACACCAAATAATTCATTCATAGACAAACAAATCATTCAAGTTCATTACACAAATATTCATCTAGTTATACAAGATAAGTTAAGAGAAAACCACTGATGAAGGAGAGCTGTCGGTCACGGCCGGAATAGCGGGTTGTCAATCCGCTTCCGAACTCGGTCGAGGGGTGCTTCCGGTGCCGGAGATCTGTCACTTTCTCCGGTGATCTTCCACTTTCTCCGCAACAACTTGAAGAACAATCGCTAGGAAAGCTTTGCTGACGGCCGGAAGGGCTCCCTGATGGTAGAGAAACAACGCTTGGTCGCCGGAGGAGTCTCCCGGATGATCGGAATGGAATGGGGATGAAGATGGGATGGAAATTGCCCAAAAACGGCGGAAGAATCACGCCCCCGTCTGTCTCTCTCGGTCCCTCCTTCTGATTGCCTCGATTCCTGCTTTTTATAGGAAACAGGCTGAAAATTGGTCACGCACGGTCGAACGCACGATCGTGCGTAGACCGTGTGATATTAACGGATGAAATATGGCTTGTAAAATACGTTGCGCCGCCTGTGCGATTTGTTCACGCACGACCAACGTCGCCCGTGCGTTCAAACGCACGGGTAAAATCCGACTCTCTGAGATCACAAAGATACAGGTCTACCGTGCGTTTTACTCACGCACGGGCGGATTCGCCCATGTGTTAAAACGCACGAGTAAACCTCGACGCTCCATTTTCTTCCCAGACACAAATGCACGACCGCGCAGACCGTGCGTCAAGGAAACGCACGACCGTGCGATATGCACAGAAATTACATTTAGCGCAAAACAGAACGATCAGGTCACCTGCAAACAAGATATACTAGCTGGGAATACACGTCTAGCACAGGGATACATAAAAGAAGGGAAGGGGAGCACAATGTGCTTATCCCCAACAACGAGGAATGCAATTGCACACCGAAATGGGCTTAATGGTGCACCTAGCATGGAATAGTATATGTAAATGAAAACGTGACTAAAATGTGGTGCAAACAATAGAATATCAGCCCAAATGAGTCCAAAAATATATATATAAATGGGACTCATCACAACCCTAGACTTACTCGTTTGCACGTCTCGGGCAAACAGTCGATCCTATGGTAGAAAAATGAACGTTAAGGAAGCAACTGTGCAGGCGAAACACGATGGGAAGTAAAGACTAACGAGCGTGAAAATAAAGTAGAGAAGATTTTAAAACAAAGACTATATTTTAAGAACTTCTACAAGTGTAAAATACAAAATACTAATACTCTGAGCGGAATTATTGGTAAATCGTACAGTCACGCCCTAGGGAAAATAGCGTGAGCTGCTGAGGTGAGCGTTGTTCAAATTGGATCTCAAGAAAGAGCTCTCCAAGAAATCCATCAAGGTCGATGGTCATATGCTTGCCCTTTCACACCTTCTCCACTGCATGCGACAATCTCATCAAGAATCAGTAGGACTTTTAGGTTAGACTTGGGCTTGGGTTAAGGTACGGTAATGAAGTAGAAGAACGTAGGCTAAACGCACTCAACCTCCGGAAAATAAACAAAACTCAACCTTAACATCTTCACCTTGAAGCACACTCCCCCAGACTTCATTTAAGCACTATGGTGTGCGCGAGACTACCACACTTGTGGTTCGATTCTTTTTAGAGATCTTTTACTCATTTTTTAGATCCATAGAGACATAATTTAGGATCAATCAAAAAAATTTTTTTTTTCAATCTCATCCTCTTTTTTTCTGCGCGCACACACCACATCACACAACCACATATTTGTTCTCCGCGTCGCACAATCATCATCAATATGTATAAGTTTCAAAGCTTGACTCTAGTGCGTTTTAGGTTAGGATATGGGGCCTTAGTGAACGATTAGTGGAGCTTAACAAATAGGAAGGGTAAGGTTCAATGGGGCTAGCAAAGGATGACGTTAGGTTGGGAAGTCAAAGCTCAACCAGACCAAAAGATGGCCTACGTCATGCTCCCAACAAGATCATTCAACGCACTCATTTTGAAAATAGCTTGGGGCAAGTTCTTAACCACCGAGCGAGGTCTCCTCTCCTTCCAACTCAAACAACACGAGGCTAACAGCTCTTCTACACTCGACCAAGGGCTACCGCTAGATTCACCAAATTCACCGTTTGAGTAGAGTATTAAGTAATTACACAAATGAAGTAAATAAAACTATAACTTTGTAATTAAATCTATTCTACGTGAATTTTTAAGCTGCGTGAGCACTCTACTAGCAGCACCGCACGGGTCACATCCTGTTCAGCCACACAATCCTAAACTAACAATCAAACTTCTAAACATATACATCAAGCACTTACACGATAATTGCGCACGAGTAAAAATAAAACGCATGTGGTGTGTGTTATGCAATGAGACAATAAATATAAATTTCCAAACACAACATTCTAGCATGCATGTGCGTGTGGCGTAAGCAAAGGCTCGCTCCCCCCAGACTTGAATTGAATCAAAAGCAATTATAATCTTTCAAAGCATATTAAGAGTTGTGCTAAGAGTACTTATGCTCCAAAGAGCATGCCAGAAGAGCGGTATAATCCTTCTTTAATGATCTCCTCCTCTTCATCCAATCGATTTCACACCTGCATAGTTAAAAACAAAAGCAAAAGCAAACAAAACATAATAGAAATTAAATCAAGCAAACGGAACCGGGTGGTTCCCATGGGTTGTCTCCCAAGAAGCCCTTTTGTTTAACGTCCTTAAAGGTGGACCAAATACCTGTATTAAAGCAGTTTAAAAAGTCTAGAAATAAGCAAAAGTCAATAGATCCTAATTACTATTACAAACTCAAAACAAATCAGCTATAAGCTGATTTGAAGTAGTAACAGCTGATGAAAGAAAAAGGTCCGGGGACCTGGTAGTAGGGGTGGAAATTAAGTAGGATGCTCAGCCTCCAACCCCAAATCTCCTCCTTTTTCGCTCTCTTCTTCTCCTCCAGTATTATGTCTTCAAAGAAAAACCGCTTGCCCCTTGTAACCAATCCTCAAGGGGAAGCACCAACGATGATGAGGAAACAAGATGTTCCTTCACTGTACCTTCCTCATCCCGCCAGGCTTTCAGATCCTCATGCATAAGGTCTGATCAACTGGAGGAGGGGCATCTTGCATCCTTGTACATAAAGAAAGGGGGTCAGGAAATAAATTGGAAGAAAAACTAAAAGAAATCTCATCTGAGGGGACAATCCCGGCTTCATCCCCCATGGGGTGCGGCAATGACATACTGATGATATCATCGAAGATTTTGCTAGACTCCAAAGCGCACACAGTGGCCTCCTCAATAACTTGGACTTCCTCGCACTGGACCGAAGCGGTTGCTTCAGCACAATCAAGGCTGTCCTCCTCCATGAGAGTGGGCAGCACATTGCGCAGGTCTGCAACATCCTGCAAAGTGACCTCAATGATAATATCAGAAACAGATGTAGTTTTGTGTGCAGTGGGAGAAGACGTGCTTCTTAAGAGTTCGGGCTCTCTCTCCACACAAGGACACAAATCCATGCAAAGTGGTAGATGAACCGAAGAGGTATGGGGTGTCGCATCAGAAATCGAGTCATGAGGGTCACTGACGTACGTGTCGGTTCCATACCCTTCGAAAAGTGAAGGTGGAAGTGACACGTAATCAGAGGAAGAAGCTGTGCTCGCAGAATTTGAAGATGGGATGATTCGGATATCCGGCTCATCGTCATCCGCCAATTCTCGAAGATAAGCTGCACAGTCCTTCAAGGCGTGCTCTCTACTTTTGCAAAATAGGCACTGCTTTGCCGGCTTTGCCGGCACAAAAGGTGCGGCAGCCGTGTAAAGGTGTGATAACGAAGGTGCAGTAGAGTAGCCAAAAGACTTATGGGCTCCGTACGGTTTCTGAACAACACCATACTCCTTGGGACACCTATCACTAGCGTGGGATGTGTCCCCACACCAACGACATCGGATATTCAAATGCGCCCACATGATATAAAAGAAGAAAATAACATGAAAAGGAATAAGTTAAAAAGAATAAAAGCCTCACTCGAAAATAATCGACTCACAAACAACATCTCATCACGCCTGCATTCCCCGTCAACGGCGCCAAAAACTTGATGCGCTAAATTCGGCACTTCTAATTACCAGGCACGAAATGCGATACGACGGCAGTGCACCGGTCGCTTAAGTAATAAAAATGGGAAGTTATCCCCAAGTATCGATCTCTCAAGGAATGCAGGATGTGGTGATAAGAAAATAGAGTGAGGCGATTGTTATGACGAGTGAAAGAAAGTAAACAAAACAAGGGCTTTGTGATGGGTGATCTAGACTATTGCAGAAATAAGAGATGCGGGTCAAAACTCCGCTTCGCAAGGCAGGATGGATGGAATGGCCGCGATGCCGTGCTTCGGAAGGCGCGTGGACGGAAAGTAACTGTGACGATTGAGGGTCGCACACACCTCTTCGCAAAGTGGGGGTGAGTGCCGCGGCCGCGATGCCGTGCTTCGGTATGTGGGTGAAATGGCTACAGTGCGGGGTTTTGATGAGGGTCGAAAGCACCTCTTCACTCTCACCTCTAGCTTTTGCTAGAATGAGCTAGCTAGAACGTGTGTGTGGAAGTGGGGTGGAGTGGGTGTAAGCGGACGCAACACAGAGCAATACAAAGGAGATTATGTAAACACCAAATAATTCATTCATAGACAAACAAATCATTCAAGTTCATTACACAAATATTCATCTAGTTATACAAGATAAGTTAAGAGAAAACCAATCAAGAAGGAGAGCCGTCGGTCACGGCCGGAATAGCGGGTTGTCAATCCGCTTCCGAACTCGGTCGAAGGGTGCTTCCGGTGCCGGAGATCTGTCACTTTCTCCTGTGATCTTCCACTTTCTCCGCAACAACTTGAAGAACACTCGCTAGGAAAGCTTTGCTGACGGCCGGAAGGGCTCCCCGATGGTAGAGAAACAACTCTTGGTCGCCGGAGGAGTCTCCCGGATGATCGGAATGGAATAGGGATGAAGATGGGATGGAAATAGCCCAAAAACGGCGGAAGAATCACGCACCCGTCTGTCTCTCTCGTTCCCTCCTTCTGATTGCCTTGATTCCTGCTTTTTATAGGAAACAGGCTGAAAATTGGTAACACACGGTCGAACGCACGATCGTGCGTAGACCGTGCGATATTAACGGATGAAATATGGCTTGTAGAATACGCTGTGCCGCCCGTGCGATTTGTTCACGCACGACCAACGCCGCCCGTGCGTTCAAACGCACGGGTAAAATCCGACGCTCTGAGATCACAAAGATACAGGTCGACCGTGCATTTTACTCACGTACGGGCGGGTTCGCCCGTACGTTAAAACGCACGGGTAAACCCCGACGCTCCATTTTCTTCCCAGACACAAACGCATGACCGCGCAGACCGTGCGTCAAGGAAATGAACGACTGTGCGATATGTACAGAAATTACATTTAGGGGAAAACGGAACGATCAGGTCACCTGCAAACAAGATATACTAGCTGGGAATACACGTCCAGCACAGAGATACATAAAAGAAGGGAAGGGGAGCACAATGTGCTTACCCACAACAATGAGGAATGCAATTGCACGCTGAAATGGGCTTAATGGTGCACCTAGCATGGAATAGTATATGTAAATGAAAACGTGACTAAAATGTGGTGCAAACACTAGAATATCAGCCCAAATGAGTCCAAAAATATATATATATATATGGGACTCATCACTCCTCCACTAGCACGATGAGTGATGTCTTGCGAATAGCGGAGGCGCGTGGCGTCGAAGGAGGTTCTCGCGGCATTGGTTATCGCGGTGTAGGCACCCGTGGCCTTGGCTCTCTTAGTGTAGGCTCCCGCGACATTGGTTCTCGCGGTGTAGGCACCCGCGTCATTGGCTCTCGCAGAGTTGGTTCCCGCGGAGAAGGAGGAAGCCATGTGGTCCCAAAGGTGGGGGCTGCGGAAGGCAAAATGAGTAAGATAACGAAAAACCAAGTTGTACGAGAAAGCGGTGTTACTTTACCAGGATCGGTAAGGGTCCTAGCAAGAATGATTGGAGGGCCATGCTCCTGAATGAGCGGGGCATCGATAACAAGGGAAGGAGCACATCGGCACCCGGCTGGTTGGTCTTAGGGGTGCCTCCCGTCGACGATTTCTCCTGCGATTGAATTTAACGTTCAAGATATCACACCAATCAGCATGGCAACAAGGCGAGAAAGAAGTGGAATTAACTACAGTACATTAGGGGAGTCGCAAAAAGGGGGCCATGTCTCGGAGGCGGATTCATTGGTCATCAGGCCCCAAACATTCTTGGCCCTCTTCAGCCGGTAGGGGGAGGTGGGGTCCCTCTTAGACGAGAGCCAAGGAGCATATTTCGAGGAATGGAATGAGTCCTTCTTCCGCCCGGCAGTGAGACGGTAGATCATCTCCTGGGATAGAGATTTCATTGTCGGCTTCATGGTTCTCTTAAAAAGTGAAAGCTCGAGAAGGCAGAAGAGGAAAGAGAGTGAGGTGAGCACGAACAGCAAGCCCCACAACATGAGATATATAGCGAAGTGGAGGGCCCCACCAAAAGATCCCCTCTAGGTCAGCATGAGCTCATCAAATGCACGGGGTTGGACTTTCTTTCCAAGCGAGGATTGTGTACAACCTCGTATTTGTTGAGCGTGACCCCAGACTAGAGATAGGGAAAAGAGCGAAGAGGGCATTCGCCCAAGGCAAAGAAGGTGGACACTCGTGGGACACTCTCGTGACACTACTCATTTGGGGGCCCAGGGACCCTGCGGGTGGCACCCTCAAGGGGCATTCACCTTGCTAGTGCCAGAAGGCCTCGTGTAAGGAAGGTTGGGCAAGAGGTGCCTTCACGGACCACTCACCCAGAGGGTTTTGGGGGTATAATTACCTAGATACCCTTCGTGGGTTGCCAATAGCCCTTCAGAACAGCGGAGATTTGCTGTTAGCAGACCTATTTAGGGTGTGTATAGTAAAAACAAAAGGTGGGATCACGTTATTAGCAGACCATACTAGAAGAGCTATATATAGGCCTTGAAGGGCACCTTTGGAGAGGATTCCAATTTCTGACTTCTTCCTCCCTAGGTTCTTTGGTTAGCTCCTCAGGCTCTCCAAGGTGCCCAACTTCAGCTTTGGCTTGGGAGGGGAAGCGCTCTAAGATATTATGGATGTGTGGTGGGACCTCCGTGTTGTAGACAAGGATCTGTGTTAAGCTCTTAGTCTCCAGTCTGCTTCTTTCATGGGGTCAGTTGGTGCTACCTGTACCCTCTAAGGTGTCCGATATCCTCGTTGGGGACAAGTTTTGGTTCCAACACCATCCACCCCATTACCCATTTGGTTAATCCACCCAAGCGACTCGGGGAAGGCGTCCCACATTTTATTTCATGGATGTAGCGTAGGAACCCAATCTCAAAACTCCCATTTGGTTCGTATTGCACTTACAATTCTTTTTCTGAATAGAGAATTCACACCCCCTACTTGCAATCCTCGAGCCATTTATACTTGGGGACTAACTCCCATCTTTATTACTTGAGTGACCGGTGCACTTTTCGTCTGCGCATCAAGTTTTTGGCGTTGCTGTCGGGGAGTGCAACTATTGTGTGTTTCTCTCTATCAGGAAAATTGTTGTGGCCCTTTGATTGTTTTGTTTCTTTTCTGTTATGGAAGGATAGAATCTAGGTGAACTTCAAGGTGTCGATCTAGAGACTGAACGGGCAAAGAGAGCTCGTTTGCACGATGTAGCTGCAAGGGAAAGAGAAAGAATTGATGTTATGGGGCAAGTTGCTAATGGCCAAGGTGAGTGGATTCATCAACATGGAAGAGGTCCTCCCTCGTGTGCAGACGATGTGTGAATTCACTACCCCACCTTTTGAGTCCCAATTATATAGGGTTTTTCGGACTCATCTGGGCCTGTTTTCTCACTCGTGCACTACACTTTTAACGTTAAAACGCTCATATCTGCTTTAGCTATCACTTCACATATAGTGCACTCTTTTCGCCTATCGGGGTGTGAAATTGCACATTCTGTGTTGTGGTTGTGCCTCTGCGGGTTCCCCATGTCTGTCTTGCTGTTAATTTGGGTGTTACCCTATGGCTGGTGCTTTATTCTGTGGATTGGTGCTGTAGTTTTGATTGTGTACAGGTGGACTATGCTTGTGAGCTGATCACTGCAATCTGGGTAAATCGCACGACCGTTCAATTATTGTTAATGCACGATCTAAGTGATCGTGCGATTTACTCAGAGTTGTGTTTGATGATGTTCATCATGCATTTTCCTTAATGCACGATTGAATCCAATCGTGCGAGAAGGAAAACATACGACCCACCTGGATGCTAGCAAAAATCCGAGGCCTACCCCACCCCGTGCATTTTTGGTGGCGCACGAGCATTCTGCTAGTGCGTGAATAAAAATGCACGATCTTCCTGTAGCTACAGGCGCAATTTATCTCTGTCAATCGCACATCCCAAAATGCACGATCGTGGGTTTTGATCGTGCATTTCTTAAAAATAACGCCCCTATTTATGTCGCAGGTTCATTCAACCTAAGGATCGGATTTTATTTTGGGGAGCATCGTTCTTCCTCTCCAGCCCGCCATTTTCGTCGCTCCATCGCCACCCACATTTGGGAGGAGCTCTGACCGCCATTCTCTTGCAAATCCTTAGCCGGAGCATACTTTTGGCCTCCTCCATTGTTGATGCTCCTCCAAATCTCCATTTCAAGGGATTCTTTGCTGCATCCATGAAGTTCTTCGGCGAGGTTAGAAGTGATGATGATTGACAGAGAAGACATGTAAACTAGAAGGAAGTGACAACTCCTCTCTGTACCCGAGACAGTGGTTGGAGCCCGTGCTTGGACAAGGATTGACAACCCTAGATTCCGGTCATGAACCTCCGATCAGTCTCCGCCCCATTGGTTGTAATCTCACCCCCTTCATATTGTAGTACTATTTTTCCTCTATTATTTTGTGTATGGATAATGTATGCTAAATTTTGCTATGCCATTTAGTATATTTTATGTCTATGTGCAATATCACTGTGGCCTATTTTAGTGAGGAGGGCCCCATTCCATCCTCCATCCCGCCATAACATTTGTGTGTCGCACTAGCAATTGCTACTGGCATGCTTTGCGACGAGGTGCTTGAGACACTCAATTTCGCCGGTGCGACCCATTCCATCCGCTTGCCTACTCGTCCATCTGCCCTTGCGAAATAGTGCGTTCAAGGCCTACGTAGTTTCCATCCTGCCTAGCGAAGCAGTGCGCTCAAGGCCTACATAAGAGTAGTTGAGTAGTTGTTTTCTTTTATTTTCCACATCCAAATCAATCCTTTTTCCGCAATCCATCCGACCTAAAGGATTTCAATCTCAAGTACTTCCTCGATAGATAACTCCACCCTACCGGGTTCCATTGAGATTTATACTTGGGAATTCACTCCCATTTTATATTACTTGAATGATCGTTACACTGTCATTTCGTGCTGCAGTCTTGCTACCGCCTACTACAGTGTTGCTTATTTGCGCATCAAGTTTTTGGCGACGTTGCCGGGGAACACAGTGGTGCGAGTTTCTATAGAGGTAAAGTCGAGAGGTAGAAGTGTTGGGTTTTCTATATACCATTTCATAAATGATAATACAACATATACTATATGCGCAGCGGAATAAAATAACTAGAACAACCCTAAACAGTTAAAAGGAACTTGCGATTTCATAGATTCAAGAAATTTGAACAACAGCCACAACACATTGCAGAAATTATACCTGAAGGGGGTTGAGTCTATACCCAACCGAGATGCTCCAATGGCAGATCCAGAGACCAAAACTTGAGTTCCAAGCGCTGAAATAGATCTGCGCCTCTACGGGAAATCCACCAGTTCTGCTCTCTAAGTCTCCCACGGACTGCTAGGTCCGATGACAGGGAGAGGCGGCGGCGGTGGCGGGATCGACCGGTCGGAACACTTCCGTCGGAGCCTTGCGGAACTCTTCCATCGCTCTCTCTCAAAAAACAGATCGCCAAAAATAGATCTAGTATTTAGGTTAAAAGAATCGTATTCTTTTATACCTCTGGCAATCGAATAGAAGCATCGTGCGAAGATAAATAGGTCGAACACTGCGTTCGACGAACTGGCTAGCGTTCGTCGAACGCAATGGCTGTTCGACAAATGCACTACGCTAGACTTTCGACGAACCATTCGAAGAACATTCTACGCTAGCGGTTCGACGAATGTGCTACGCTAGCGGTTCGACGAACGCGCTATGCTAGCCGTTCGACGAACCGCTCGACGAACGCCATTTGACGAACGCGCTACTTTACTCGTTCGATGAACGCGCTATATTAGCCGTTCGACGAACGCGCTACATTAGCCGTTGAGAAGACATATATATCGTCGAGAAGATGACATATAATGTCGAGAAGACATATATATATATATATATATATATATATATATATATCGTCGAGAAGACACGTATATATATATATCGTCAAGAACACATATATATCGTCGAGAGGATATACATATGTCGTCGAGCAGACTTAAATTTTATCGTGACAATCAAGACGATATTATCCAACACTTAGCCGATTACTTGTCAATAGGATTCTTCTTCCAATTTCTCCAGACACTCTTGTGTGCGACCCTATAGGCTCATATCGCGTTGGTGATAAGTAATAAAATATACGTATTTTAGTATGATTATTAGTATAATTTTATTTAATATTGTAAATTTTCTTTGTAAATTAATGAGTAAATTGCTTGTTTTATTATTTTTCTTGCTATCTTAGTTTTATTTTTGTTTTTTCAGATTTTGGCAATTTTTGTCAAGTCACGTCCCAAGTCACGCCCGTGACAACATGTCACGCCTGTGACCCAAGGGCGTGTAATCTACGTTCGACGAAAGTCAAGCTGCGTTCGACGAACGTTGAACAGCGTTCGACGAAAGTTCTACATGTTGCGTTCGACGAACTCCCTCTGCCCCTGCGTTCGACTAACGTCGAACTGCGTTCGACGAAAGTTCAACAAGCTGCGTTCGACGAAAGCGCCATCCCCAGCATTCGACGAAAGTCAAACTGCGTTCGACGAATCACCAAAGTCAGCCCTAAAGTCACGCCCATGCTGCTGATAGACTGCCGCCCAATGTCATGCCCGTGACACTGCAGGTCACGCTCGTGTGCAGCCAAGTTTGACCGCAGACCTTCCAGAAGATTGTGGATGCGACCCCTATAGCACGCGCAAATGTCACGCCATAAGTCACGACCGTGACATCCAAGTCACGCCCGTGACCTAGGGCGTGTAAAAATAAAATTTTGCCTATAAATAGAGGGGCTCGGCTGAAGCATTTCCCATCCAAATTTTGAGTGCTTGTTAATGTTTTCTGAGTTCTTTGAGTGATTATGAGTTCTCTTTATGCAATTAAGTTTATGTTCGTTTGTAATTTTCGCCTTTTAGAAATAAAATGTTGTTTTCTCATTTGGATCATCTTCCTTTTTCATTTATGTTAGTGTGTGTGTGTGTATGAGAATAGTTTTATTGCTTTCATAACTTAGTTTATTGCTTTCATAATTTAGGTTTATTGCTTTCATAAAAGTAGTTTATCGCTTTCTTTTGACGCTTTATTTATCGCTTTCTTTTAAACGCTTTCTTTCGATTCAGTCTTTTATTACAAGTAGAGTGCGTGAGTTTATGAGATAGTATTTTTCTTTTTTGTAACTTAGCTTTATTTCAGTCTTTATATAACTGCTATATACCACCCCCATCTTGAATAAGAGGCTAATTTACTTTAGCACTTGTTTAAGTCGGTTGGGAAGGATATTATTACTGCTTTTATATGTCTTTTATTTCTATACCACCCCCATCTTGAATAAGAGGCTAAGAACTTTTTAGCGCTTGTTTAAGACGGTTGGGACGGATACTATTACTGCTTTTATATAAGTCTTTTTATTTCTCTTTATCCGCTTATATCCACTCAAATTATTAAACATGTATTTTCCAACTGATAATGCCGTCTCCATTCTGATGAGTGGCTAATTTCCTTTAGCGCACGATGTCGAAGAGCATTGGGACACAAAAATAGTTTTTCTAAAAATAAAATATCTCTTTCTAAAATAATTAATGCTTAAGGTTTACCCGAGAATAACGTTGAGTGAAGCCACATATTCGATGTGTGGTTTTCATTTCCGTCTCAGTACACTAGTTAGCCGAGAGGCTCGTGCGTACGGACTGATCGCTCACGGGTAAAGCGAAGTGCGCTCTACACTCGAGAGAGGATGAGGCAAGTCTCCCGAATTGGAAGTAAAAACCCAATAGCGGGGTTCACAACATAAGGCGAGTATTAAGAAGATTCAATGGTCGAAAATTCATAATCTCAGGTGGGCGTACCCTCGAGAGAGGAGCGTTCATAATTATGGAACCTCCACGGCCAAGCCATTTTAATATTTTGAAAAGTCATCACTTTTACTTCTAAAAAAGACTATTTTCGTCTCAAGGTAATTCGATATCGGGCGCTATTATTATCATCGTTTAGAACTCTAGTTATACGCTTATTATTATCATTTTCTTTTAAAAACCCATCTAAAAACTTATTCCGATAAAATAATAGTTCGTTCCTCAAAGTAGGTTAATCAACACGATCCGCGGAAATATACGACCTCGATATTTTCTAAAACAAAATATCATGTATTACTCACGATAAGGTATACTTGCCTTTATTATATGATTAGTTAGGATTAAAAATTAAACAAAAGCTTTTCAAACCAATTTAGTGCAAAACTCTCCTTTGCTATTTTTAAAATCAATAGAATTCGACGTTGTAGCTGAGGTGTAATCGTCAATATTTCGAAAGCAGAAAAAGACCGTTACTTCTATCTTTCGATAGGATAACGTTTAATTTATACAAGTAGGAGTACTTGCGAGACTCTTTGGAAACACCCGTCGAAATCTAATCTCATCAAATAAAGGTTAACCAAAACAAAGAAACAAGAAGCAAATCCGAAATTTTAATCATCAAGTTTTTGGCGCCGTTGCCGGGGACCACTTTTGTTGTTATTTGAAATAAGGAATTACTATTACTTTTATCATATATATTAAATATATATAACAAAAACATATCTACAAAAAAAAAATTTATTACAAAAAGCCAACAAAAATATATCATTTTTATTATTAGTATATGACCCAAGGAAACTCCTCAGACGATTCGAATATTCCTTTTGACCCCAAAATCGAGCGCACTCTTCACGAGCGCCTCCGACTTCGTGATCAAAACTTACTTGAATTTCCCGAAGAGTCAGTCGGAGATACTTACACTGAACCTATGGCCGATCAAATTCCAGATGTGGCCCCACCACGGACCAAGGCATATTATGCCAGGCCAAATCTGGAAGATACCAGATCGAGCATAACGTGCCCAACAGTGGCTAATAATAACTTTGAAATAAAATCTAGCATCATTCAAATGGTATAAAAGTCAGTCCAATTTGACGGTTTGCCAGATGATGATCCAAACTTACATCTTTCTAACTTTTTAGAAATATGCGATACATTTAAAATTAATGGCGTCACTGACGATGCCATTCGTTTATGCTTATTTACATTTTCACTACGGACGAAGGCAAAAGCGTGGTTAACTTCTCTTCCCAGAGGATCCATAACCACGTGGGCCCAATTGACAGAACACTTTTTAACTATATATTTCCCCCCGTCAAAAACCGCTAAGTTACGTACGGATATCGCCTCTGTTATTCAATACGATTCTGAGTCTCTCTACGAGACTTGGGAGCGTTTTAAAGAGTTCCTGCGTAGATGTCCTCATCATGCGCTGCCGTCCTGGCTACAGGTCCAAACGTTTTATAATGGCCTAAATTTTTCCACGCGACAAATAATCGATGCAGCCTCCGGGGGAACGTTAAACTACTGGGATATATGAAGTGGATGCCACTTCTCACTTAGCCTCTCAAGTTGAAAGGTTAAGTAAGCAAGTGGCGGAGATGACTGCTTCCTCCTTCACTCCTGCTTGGGCTCCTAATAATAATAATAATAATAATATTTTTGTCGAAGAAACCGTAGATTACGTAGGCAACCCAGTTAGGCCTCCCTTCAACCCTAATAATAATCCGTATAGTAATAATTATAATCCGGGTTGGAGGAACCACCCAAATTTTTCCTGGAGCAATCCTAATAATTCTCAGAGGCCCCCAATTGTATATCCGCAAGGATTTCCACAAGGATTTCCAAACGGATTTCAGCCTCCACCTCTAAAACCTTCTCCGCTCGAAGATATTTTTGCTAAATACGTTGCGTCCACCGAGTCAAATATCCGGAATATTACTGGATCGATTAAGAACTTGGAAAATCAGGTGGGACAGCTAGCAAAGAAGGTCTCCGAGCGGCCATATGGAGCTATACTAGGGAGCACGGAGCCAAACCCCCGAGAAAATGCCAACACAATAAACCTTCGCAGCGGCAAGGAGGTAATCTCCCCAAAACGGGTTGATCCCAAGGTACATATTTCGACACCGACCCCTCCACCCTCTCTCTCGATAGATACTACAATGAGTATTTTGACTGTGTCAAACGTTTTTAGCCCGTCCCTTCCTTATCCCTCGAAAATAAACAACGAGCGGAAGGATGAGCATTATAAAAAATTTCTACAAATTTTAAAACAAATTCACATAAACTTTCCTTTCTGTGAGGCACTCTCCCAAATGCTGAAATATGCGAAATATCTTAAGGAGTTGCTTTCTAATAAAAAGCGACTTGAAGATGTTTCGCGTGTTTCCCTTAACGCTGAATGCTCGGCTGTCCTCCTTAACAAATTGCCACCAAAACTGAATGACCCGTGATGATTCGCCATCCCGTGCCTCTTCGGCAATATGTTAATAAAATACGCTCTAGCGGACGTGCGAGCTAGCATCAACTTGATGCCTTTCTCCCTTTTCAAAAAACTTGATTTGGGCGTCCCAAGCCCGACTAAGATGAGCATCCAACTCACAGATCGCTCGGTAAATTACCCGATAGGGGTAGTGGAGGATGTTCTGGTCAAGGTCGACAAGTTTATCTTCCCGGTATACTTTGTCATCCTGGACATAGAGGAGGACGCTGAGGTGCCTATCATTCTCGGTCGCCCGTTCCTCACAACCTCCCACGCATTAATCGATGTTAGTAGCGGTCGCCTCCTCCTTCGGGTTGGAGAAGATGAAGTTACTTTGCACATCAAACCCTCCATGCGGAACTCACTATCGAATGATGATTCCTGCTTTAATTTGGAATCCGCATTTGAGGATGAGTGTTCTTCTCTTTCAGAATTATTATCTTTAATGATAAACAATTCGGATCTGGCAAATCAACCTCCTTTAGATGAATTGTCGCCAGATTCGCCCTTCGAGCCTTTCGATTCGAAAGAGTTAAAAATCTCCACATCCTATGAAGAACCCCCGGTCTTGGAGCTTAAGCAACTCCCCGACCATTTAAAATATGCTTTTCTAGTCGCGAACTTAAAACTTCCTGTTATAATATCATCTACTTTAACCGATTCAGAAACATCCGAATTGGTTGAGGTTTTGTCTAAACATCGCCGTGCAATTGCATGGCAAATTTCTGATATCAGGGGAATTAACCCCTCATTTTGTTCCCACAATTTTTTTTTCGAAGAAAACCCCCGCAAAACTATTCAGCCTCAACGGCGACTTAACCCGAACATGCGGGAAGTCGTTAAGACTGAAATTATTAAACTCCTCGATGTGGAGATTATCTATCCTATATCCGACAGTACGTGGGTATGTCCCGTACAAGTCGTCCCTAAAAAAGGCGGTATAACGGTCGTGGCAAACACGAATAACGAATTAATCCCAACTCGTACTGTTACGGGTTGGAGGGTGTGCATCGATTACAGAAAACTAAATGATGCCACCAGAAAAGACCACTTCCCGTTGCCGTTTATTGATCAAATCCTAGAGTGTCTCTCTGGTCATCCTTTCCATTGCTTTCTTGATGGTCTCTCAGGATTTTTCCAAATCCCTATTTCCCCCGAGGACCAAGAAAAAACCACTTTTACTTGCCCTTTCGGCACCTTCGCATATCGAAGGATGTCGTTTGGCCTCTGCAACGCGCCAACTACATTCGAACAATGTATGCTGGAAATATTTGGCGAGCTAGTAGAAGATATAATGGAAGTCTTCATGGATGACTTCTCCGTTTTGGAAGCTCTTTTGCAAATTGTCTAAAAAATATAGATAGAGTCCTCCAGCGGTGCGAAGAGACGAACTTAGCCTTGAACTGGGAGAAATGCAATTTTATGGTCCGAGAGGGTTTAGTCCTCGGCCATAAATTTTCTTCCAAGGGGATGGAGGTCGATAAGGCCAAAGTCGCTATAATTGAACAACTTCCTGTTCCTTCGATCGTCAAATCTATTAGAAGTTTTCTCGGCCACGCAGGTTTTTATCGGCGGTTTATTCAAGATTTTTCAAAAATAACCAAACCGCTAACTCACCTCCTGGAAAAGGATTCCCCTTTCATTTTTGACACGGCCTGCGTCGAGGCATTTAATTTTATAAAAAAGCAACTTGTCAATTCTCCAATTCTGGTGGCGCCAGATTGGTCCCTTCCGTTCGAGATTATGTGCGACGCGATCGATATCACGGTAGGAGCCGTTTTAGGCCAACACGTAAATAAATATTTTCATCCAATATATTATGCTTCTCGCACACTCAATGCCGCAAAGGCTAACTATACAACGACGGAAAAGTAACTTCTTGCCGTCGTCTTTGCTTTTGATAAATTCAGGCCTTACGTAACACTTTCACACGTGATCGTTTTCACTGATCACTCCGCCCTAAAATATCTTTTGGCCAAAGTTGATGCCAAGCCCCGCTTGCTTCGATAGATCCTCCTTTTACAGGAATTTGACTTAGAGATCCGAGATAAGAAGGGAGCTGAAAATTTAGCAGCCGACCACCTCTCACGTTTAGAACAACCCTTCGCGGAAGTGCTCATCGAACCAGAAATAGACGATCGATTTCCTGAAGAGTGCCTTTTGATTTTAAATTCTATAAAACTTCTTCCATCCCTTGGTTTGCAGATTACGTGAAATATCTAGTCGCGCGGG
Organism: Dactylorhiza incarnata; assembly: GCA_033032865.1. Classification (NCBI taxonomy): domain Eukaryota; kingdom Viridiplantae; phylum Streptophyta; class Magnoliopsida; order Asparagales; family Orchidaceae; genus Dactylorhiza; species Dactylorhiza incarnata. The sequence goes on along the minus strand of JAWHQI010000429.1, from coordinate 555,579 downwards.
TCCTTCCAAAAGATTATTCGACTCAGCAAAAGAAGAATTTCTTTTCTGATTTGAAAAACTACTTTTGGGAGGACCCCTTTCTCTTTTGAGTCTGCGCAGACCAAGTGGTGCGAAGATGTCTTTTAAGCGAGGAGGGTATGCAAATTTTGCGACACGACCATGAGGGGCCGGCTGGAGGGCATTATCAAGCCAACCGGACCGCGCGAAAAGCGTTAGAGGCGGGCTTTTATTGGCCACCTCTTTTTAAAGATGCTCACACTTTTGTGAGTAAATGCGATAGCTGGCAGCGGTCGGGTAACATCTCTCGTCGTGACGAGATGCCCCAAAACCTTTTTCTTGAGTGTGAAATCTTCGATCTGTGGGGCATAGATTTTGTAGGCCCCCTACCATCTTCTTTTAATAATCGTTATATTTTAGTGGCGGTTGACTACGTATCTATGTGGGCGGAAGCGCAAGCTCTCCCCACCAATGATGCGCGAGTCGTCGTCCATTTTCTAAAAAAAATATTTTCTCGCTTTGGCACGCCCCTTGCAATAGTAAGTGATATGGGTACGCACTTCTGCAACGCCCAGTTTTCAAAAATTTTATCTAAATATGGCGTCACACACAAGCTCGCCACCTCCTATCACCCCCAAATGAGCAGCCAAGTAGAGGTAGTAAATCGCGAGATTAAACGCATTTTGGAGAAAACCGTTTCTTTAAATAGGAAAGATTGGTCCGTCAAACTCAACGATGCGTTGTGGGCATATCGGACGACATACAAGACCGCTATCGGTTGTACGCCCTATCGATTAGTCTACGGCAAAGCGTGCCATTTACCGGTAGAGTTAGAGCACCGTGCTTTTTGGGCTTTAAAATTTTTAAATCACGATTCGAACTTAGCCTCCGAGAATAGGAAATTCCAACTAAATGAACTCGATGAATGGCGTGCGAACGCTTATGAGAGTAATAAATTTTATAAGGAGCGTTCTAAGTTCTACCATGATCGCAAAAGAAAATTTCCCAAAACATTTGCGCCGGGCGATCTTGTCCTTCTTTATAATTCACGCCTTCGTCTTTTTCCGGGTAAGTTAAAATCCCGATGGTCCGGCCCCTTTAAGGTTAAAGAGGTTTGGCCGTATGGCACCGTTCTTATCTCTCACCCCGAACGAGGCAAATTTAAAGTTAACGAGCATTGTTTAAAACTTTATCTTGCGGGCGATCCAGTGGAGGAAAATACTGAATCCTTAACTCTCCCCAACTTATAATCTCACCACGCCAAAGGCGTCAAGCTACGTGACGGTAAACAAAGCGCTTGTGGGAGGCACCCCATATTTATCTACCTTTTATTATGCTTGATTTTTTTTTCTTTTTGCAGGGTTTCTAACGGCCCGCCAGCTTTATTTCAGGGAAGCCTTTTTGCTCCCTCTTTTCTTTTGTATATATTGCTCTTTTATTTTCTCTTCTTCATACTTACATTACAACATTGAGGACAATATTGGGTTTTAAGTTTGTGGGTGTTTTACCATTTTCATTTAAACAAACAAAATTTTTTTTTAAAAAAAAAAACATGTTTTATTTCATCTTGCCTACTTTTGTAAATATAAGCTTGAAAAAAAATGTTCAAAAAATAAAATAAAAATAAAAAACATGTTTTTCTCTTTTTTTTTTAACTGTCATAATACAAAAAAATCAAAAACCTGTTTAAAACCACAAAAAAATTAAACAAAACAAAAAACATGTTTTTCTCTTTTTTTTAACTGTCATAATACAAAAAAATAAAAAAAATGTTTAAAACCACAAAAAATCAAAAAACAAATATGTATTTATTTTCTTACTTTGTCATAATACAAAAAATTACAAAAATCCAAAAGAAATTTTAGCAAAACCCCAAAACTTTTTGCCAAAAAAAAAATATATATATATATATAACTATATAGTAGTTGAAAAATCAAAAAAATTAAGGAAAAAAAAAAGAAAAACAAACAAAAATCCAAAAAATAATAAACCCTACTTTACTTTTATTCTTAAAGCATTTAGTTTCGAGAGTATATGTTTGTGGATTTTCATAATCGCTAGTTTTACTATTTGTTTGTTTATCTAAGATCGATAGATTTAAACGTTCGGGGTTAAGTTTTGAAGAATTTCTTGTGTTTTTAATTTAAATAGAGGCTTTGTTATCAAGCACTACTTCTACTAGCTAAAATAGAGACATGTGTATTATGTTGGCAAACCAACTTTAGACTGCAATTATCCCTACTTTATGTCTTCAGGAATCTAGGAATATTCAAATTACTAAGGTTGCTCTCAAAACTTTGTTTTATTATTCTAGAATTTCTCTTGAAAACCCCTTGTAAACAACAATTTAACATGGCAAATAAAAAATTAAAAGAAGAAAAAGATCTTATGTCAATGGGATTAAAAATATTCCGTAAACATAGGCACCCAATATTGTTAAAAGAGATCCTATGTCAATGGTAATTAAAAATTCCGTAAACACAGGCATTGGGTTTATTAAAAAGGTCAATTTTCCCTCGTACATCAACGATGGGAGTCAAAGAAAACTATATAAGAGGTGTGAGAGGATAAAATTCATCACCCCTAATTCAAGTACTCTTCTTTTTGCCAAGGCTTTTTACCCCCTTTTCCCATAGCCACATTATTGTTTCTAGTTTAAGTTCAAAAAATCATTTGAGAGCATAATTAGTAACTTATATTTTTCCTTCATGTTTCTTTAAACAAAGGTTATTATAATTTCGATCTAATCTCGTTTACTAATGATTGCAATTTTGTTTGCTATTTGGTTAATTAAGAAGTCTTTTGGCTAGGACATTTTTTTCTACTTAAATTATTTGCATAATTGAGGACTTAACTCTTATTACTCTGAATTTTTATTTTTAAGTCTCTTATGATTGAAATAAAACGATAGCTAAAAATTAGAACTTATGTTAATCCCGTATAGATCTCTCTTACTTTTGCTCTGGAATAGCAAAAGCTTAAGTATGGGGGTATTTGATAAGTAATAAAATATACGTATTTTAGTATGATTATTAGTATAATTTTAATTAATATTGTAAATTTTCTATGTAAATTAATGAATAAATTGTTTGTTTTATTATTTTCCTTACTAACTTAGTTTTATTTTTTTTTTGCAGATTTTGGCAATTTTTGTCAAGTCACGTCCCAAGTCATGCTCGTGACAACATGTCACGCCCGTGACCCAAGGGCGTGCAATCTACGTTCGACGAAAGTCAAGCTTCGTTCGACGAACGTCGAACAACATTCGACGAAAGTTCTACAAGCTGCGTTCGACGAACTCCATGTGCCCCTGCGTTCGACTAACGTCGAACTGCGTTCGACAAAAGTTCAACAAGCTGTGTTCGACGAGAGCGCCATCCCCAGCATTCGATGAAAGTTAAACTGCGTTCGATGAATCCCCAAAGTCAGCCCCAAAGTCAGGCCCATGCTGCTGATAGACTGCCGCCCACTGTCACGCCCGTGACACTGAAAGTGTAACAGTCCTGGCCCAAGCCCATCCGGGTCACTGACAACCCCAGGAACTGCCGGCACCGACGGCCCAGGCCCATTCTGGGACGGCCTGACAAAGCCCATCCGGGTCACTGGCCCCGCTCTAGGACACTGTACCGCCGATTTAGCCTGACCACAACTGGTCAACCACAAGCCTGCAGGCCGTACACCCCAACGCCTCTCTGGCCTGTTTCTCAGCACAGTGCATTGTTGATGGAGGGGTTCGAACCCACGCTCAGTTGGTGATGAGAACTGTTGAAGGTTTCTCATCAAGGGTGGCGTGGGTTCGAACCCCTCCATCAACAACGCACTGTGCTGAGAAATAGGCCAGAGAGGCGTTGGGGTGTACGACCTGCAGGCTTGTGGTTGACCAGTTGTGATCAGGCTGAACCGGCGGTACAGTGTCCTAGGGCGGGGCCAGTTGTGGTCAGGCCGTCCCAGAATGGGCCTGGGCCGTCGGTGCCGGCAGTTCCTGGGGTTGTCAGTTACCCGGATGGTCTTGGGCCAGGACTATTACAAAAAGTGCAATTTTTGTAACAGTCCTGGCCCAAGCCCATCCGGGTCACTGACAACCCCAGGAACTGCCGGCACCGACGACCCAGGACCATTCTAGGATGGCCTGACCAAGCCCATCCGGGTCACTGGCCCCACCCTAGGACACTATACCGCCGGTTCAGTCTGACCACCACTAGTCAACCACAAGCCTGCATGTCGTACACCCCAACGCCTCTCTGGCCTGTTTCTCAGCACAGTGCGTTGTTGGAGGGGGGGCTCGAACCCACGCCCTCCCTTGATAGGAAACCTTCAATAGTTCTTATCACCAACTGAGCTGCAGCTCATTTGGTGGTGAGATCCGTTGAAGGTTTCTCATCAAGGGTGGCGTGGGTTCCAATCCCGCCATCAACAACGCACTGTGCTGAGAAATAACCTAGAGAGGCGTTGGGGTGTATGGCCTGCAGGCTTGTGGTTGACCAGTTGTGGTCAGGCTGAACCGGCGGTACAGTGTCCTAGGGCGGGGCCAGTGACCCGGATGGGCTTGGTCAGGCCATCCCAGAATGGGCCTGGGCCGTCGGTGCCGGCAGTTCCTGGGGTTGTCAGTGACCCGGATGGGCTTGGGCCAGGACTGTTACAAAAGTGCACTTTTGTAACAGTCCTGGCCCAAGCCCATCCGGGTCACTGACAACCCCAGGAACTACCGGCACCGACGGCCCAGGCCCATTCTGGGACGGCCTAACCAAGCCCATCCGGGTCACTGGCCCCGCCCTAGGACACTGTACCGCCGGTTCAGCCTGACCACAACTGGTCAACCACAAGCCTGCAGGCCATATACCCCAACGCCTCTCTGGCCTATTTCTCAGCACAGTGCGTTGTTGATGGCAGGATTCGAACCCACGCCACCCTTGATGAGAAACCTTCAACAGTTCTCATCACCAACTCAGTTGGTGATGAGAACTGTTGAAGGTTTCTCATCAAGGGTGGCGTGGGTTCGAATCCTGCCATCAACAACGCACTGTGCTGAGAAATAGGCCAGAGAGGCGTTGGGGTGTATGACCTGCAGGCTTGTGGTTGACCAATTGTGGTCAGGCTGAACCGGCGGTACAGTGTCCTAGGGCGGGGCCAGTAACCCGGATGGGCTTGGTCAGGCCATCCCAGAATGGGCCTGGGCCGTCAGTGCCGGCAGTTCCTGGGGTTGTCAGTGACCCGGATGGGCTTGGGCCAGGTCTGTTACAGCAAGTCACGCCCGTGTGCAGCCATGTTTGACCGCAGACCTTCCAGAAGACGGCGGATGCGACCCCTATAGCACTCGCAAATGTCACGCCCTAAGTCACGGCCGTGACATCCAATTCACGCCCGTGACCTAGGGCGTGTAAAAATAAAATTTTGCCTATAAATTGAGGGGCTCGGCTGAAGCATTTCCCATCCAAATTTTGAGTGCCTGTTAGTGTTTTCTGAGTTCTTTGAGTGATTGTGAGTTCTCTTTATGCAATTAAGTTTATGTTCGTTTGTAATTTTTGCCTTTTAGAAATAAAATGTTGTTTTCTCATTTGGATCATCTTCCTTTTTCATTTATGTTAGTGTGTGTGTGTGTGTGTGTATGAGAATAGTTTTATTGCTTTCATAACTTAGTTTATTGCTTTCATAATTTAGGTTTATTGCTTTCATAAAAGTAGTTTATCGCTTTCTTTTAACGCTTTATTTATCGCTTTCTTTTAAACGCTTTCTTTCGATTCAGTCTTTTATTACAAGTAGAGTGCGTGAGTTTATGAGATAGTATTTTTCTTTTTTGTAACTTAGCTTTATTTCAGTCTTTATATAACTGCTATATACCACCCGCATCTTGAATAAGAGGCTAATTTACTTTAGCACTTGTTTAAGTCGGTTGAGACGGATATTATTACTGCTTTTATATGTCTTTTATTTCTATACCACCCCCACCTTGAATAAGAGGCTAAGAAATTTTTAGCGCTTGTTTAAGACGGTTGGGACGGATACTATTACTGCTTATATATAAGTCTTTTTATTTCTCTTTATCCGCTTATATCCGCTCAAATTATTAAACATGTATTTTCCAACTGATAATGCCGTCTCCATTCCGATGAGTGGCTAATTTCCTTTAGCGCACGATGTCGAAGAGCATTGGGACACAATAATAGTTTTTCTAAAAATAAAGCATCTCTTTCTAAAATAATTAACGCTTAAGGTTTACCCGAGAATAACGTTGAGTGAAGCCACATAATCGATGTGTGGTTTTCATTTCCGTCTCTGTACACTAGTTAGCCGAGAGGCTCGTGAGTACGGACTGATCGCTCACGGGTAAAGAGAAGTGCGCTCTACCCTCGAGAGAGGATGAGGTAAGTCTCCCGAATTGGAAGTAAAAACCCAATAGCGGGGTTCACAACATAAGGCGAGTATTAAGAAGATTCGATGGTCGAAAATTCATAATCTCAGGTGGGCGTACCCTCGAGAGAGGAGCGTTCATAATTATGGAACCTCCACGGCCAAGCCATTTTAATATTTTGAAAAGTCATCACTTTTACTTCTAAAAAAGACTATTTTCGTCTCAAGGTAATTCGACATCGGGCGCTATTATTATCATCGTTTAGAACTCTAGTTATACGCTTATTATTATCGTTTTCTTTTAAAAACCCCAACTAAAAACTTTTTCCGATAAAATAATAGTTCATTCCTCAAAGTAGGTTAATCAACACGATCCGCGGAAATATACGACCTCGATATTTTCTAAAACAAAATATCCTTTATTACTCACGATAAGGTATACTTGCCTTTATTATATGATTAGTTCGGATTAAAAATTAAACAAAAGCTTTTCAAACCAATTTAGTGCAAAACTCTCCTTTGCTATTTTTAAAATCAATAGAATTCGACGTTGTAGCTGAGGTGTAATCGTCAATATTTCGAAAGCAGAAAAAGATTGTCACTTTTATCTTTCGATAGGATGACGTTTAATTTCTCAAAGTAGGAGTACTTGCGAGACTCTTTGGAAACACCCGTCGAAATCTAATCTCATCAAATAAAGGTTAACCAAAACAAAGAAACAAGAAGCAAATCCCGAATTAAATCATCAGTTGGCAGTGAGACTAGATATTTGACCACTTCCAGATCTCCATGGAAATACCAACAAGAAGTTCTTCTATTTGTAAATTGCATTTTTTTTGTTTTATTTCTTCCTAATCTATTTTACGGTTTTAAAAAATCGGGTTTCTGTTGATTTAATTTCTCCTTCATGCATACTGAGTTCATTTTCTGCTTATATTATTTGTGAATCCATCTTTGCGCTAATATGTATTCTTATCAACAATGTAAATGGTGCAAAGCATTTAACCATTCTAGTGATGATTGTCATCTAGGAAGCCATGATTATAATTGGTATGGTTCATCGTATGGAGAATCTAGATCTTCGTACAATGAACCTACCTATTATAATTATGTCCCCTATGCGAGCATCGCCTTCACCGGGTGGTTTGGCTTTTCCACAGTCAAAACCTACCGGGAAGCGCTGCTTGTGCTATCGGAGTCTAGATCATGCATTGAAGGACTGTGAGGTATGGAAATTGCAATTGGAAGAGGATGACGAGATAACTCTCATCACCATTCCACCATTTCCATATCATACTGCTCCTCCAATTATTGAGGACATATACGCCATGACCCCATATCATCATGAGAGCATGGATGATGTGTCCACTAGAGTCATTGTTGATCATTACGATGACATTTTGGAGTTTTCTTCCTCTACTGTGCCAACATTTCTTTTGGATTCTATATCTGATGATATTTCTTCACTCCTATCAGACTCTATCTCGAGTCTTATTTCTACTCAGATATTTCTTGTATCAGTATGCATGTTTCTAATGCTCTTATTGTCGTGTTTCTAGATGTGCAGGATGAGCCTTTGGAACCCGAAGTTGTGATGTGTTACACTGAGGAGGATATTTTCCTTAGTAAGGAGGTTTCCTCCTCATCACTAGAGGAGAAGGTCCAACTCATCTTCGAAGTTCCTAGCTGCTCATATTCTTCCTACAGTGATGTTATTGCGATCAGAAATAATCCTTCTGTGAAACCTGGTGGGAGTGAGACCGGGACCACTCCCCGATTGATGTTTATTTATGTCCTTCTTCTCTTTCATTTTTGGAACCCCCCTTCTTCTGTGTTTGAGCCTATGCATGTTGATTCTTCACAGGGACTCTAAGAGGACTTCGAGCATCTTGTTCATGCTAATGAGGCGAGCATCCACTTATGTGAGGAGATTGATTCCCCCTCCATAGAGGAAGCTCCAGTCATTGCCTTTTCTTCCTACATCTGTCATGAAGAAGAAGACACCTTGTTGGGCAAGGAAATATATTTTGGTGAGAATAGTGAGGAGGACTCCTCCTCCACTTCTTACATTCTCTTTCCTCTACCTGTGAAGAGCAGGTACTACTATGCAGGCAGAGGGATTACTGTTCTGTAACCGTATCGGTACCCATTACCAACACAGATATTAGAACATTTGCATGTTCATTTTCTTTTTCATACTCCCATTAGCTAGAATTTTGTGCTTTCTGAATAAGTTGTGCTAGGATGACAGTAACCCCAGTATCAATCTAGGAGTACGATTAGAACATATTCTTCTTCTTTAATTTGATAATCATCTTGCGTGATTGCTTTTGGACTACCCGGGTTGGCTTGCAAGAATTAGTTCGCTGCTGTTTTCTCTCTGTTTTTGCTTCTCTTATGTTCCTTTATTATCCCGCTATTTTTCATTTGTGTGGTTATAGAGATTTTAAGCCAAATAGGTGCACAATGCTGATTTTTACATATCTCACGATCCATAGTCGTGCGTCTGCAAAAATCGCATGATCGTGCGTTGTTGCGGATTAAAACCCATGCCCAGCAGCACCGATCCGCACTCTAGGTTATTTCGCGGATCGTCTTCCTCTTTGCACTCTGTTGCTCTTTGTCGCCAATCTCCATCTTCTTTGCCACCGAGCTCCCTCCACTCTCTCTCAAGCTACGACGCCGAAGATGTCATTCCGAAGGAATGCAAGGGGTTTTGGATCTCTTGCTCCTCGAAGGCGAGAAAACTCCACCGAGGAGATGCTTACCTTCGAAGCTAGGGAGGAGCGTACTAGGTATGAAACTTTGAGGGGGAAAGAGCTCCTTAATTTTCTTTTTGTCTCTTTCAAGGAGCTTGAGTCCATTGACCTAGACACGACGGTGAGACGACTTCATGAGGTGGGCTCTTGGGCAAACCTATTTTCCATTACAGAAGATGGGTATACCGAGCTCACCCTCGAATTCCTCTCCACCCTCCGTTGTCGTGAAGTGGTGGATGAAATCTTCGGGGAGCCTATTTGTATTTCATTCTGGATTCTTGGGCAGACCTTTACCATGGGTCCAGCCATGCTGGCAGTTTACGCTGGGATTTATATCCAGGCAGAACCTGAGAACACAGATGTACTCATCCATCCTCACGAGTTCCCCACATGCGTCTCCCACAGCGAATTCTGGCAGACTATCACAGAACGGGACGAGCCATATGAGGCTCGCGCTGCAAAGTCCACATCAATCATTTCTCATGAACTGCGCTACGTGCAACATTTGATTGGGCATTCCATTAATGCTCGAACAATGAGCTGCAACGTAGCGGGGTGGCAAGATCTCTTTTACCTGTATAGCATGCATCAACAGGCCCCCCTGCATCTTGGCAGGGTACTCACTCAGTACCTCCTGCATTAGGCATCCTATGTTCCTTTAAAATCAATAGGTGGGGCACATTATATCTCCAGGATTGCCAAGGGCCATTTCATCATGGAGGGTGCGCCCCGGATGGCTACTGCGACCGAGGGACAGATGATTACCCTGAGCATGATGCAGGAATTCATGCTCGTGAAGAGAGTGCATTCTGGTTATGGCTTCACATATGTTCTTTGTGGGAGAGGACCAGTTTATGAGGATGACTCGTCCAATGTTCCTGAGGGTAGTTCTTCAGCGGGTTCTGCACTTCCTTCCTCCACCGCTTCTGTACCATCTACCTCTACTCGTTAGAGGCGTGCACCCAGACAGGTCGAGGAGGAGGTCAGTCCTGCAGTTGCTGAGCATCTCTCTATGCTGGAGCAATCCATGTCGATTCAGTATGAATATTTCATGCAGATTGGGGCTCATCTTGGCCTTGATCCCCTCCTGCTGATCCTATTCGAATGCGTTACCAGCAGAGTAATCGTTCCCCGCCTCCTGATGCTCCCTCTAGTTCTTCTCCTCCCTCGTGATGTGATATCTTGTTATTTCTTGCTTGGCTTCGCATGGTAGTTTAGTTGCAGCTATTGTTGCAGTTTTTAGTCTTATTTTCAAAAGTTTAGTCTTGGTTTTACAATTATTGATGTACATTACTCTGCTACGGCTTCATCACCAGGGTGGTTTGGACAATTTCTATGTTATTCTCCCTTTGCTATGAGATTGTTTTGTGCTTTTGTGTGATGCTAGCATAAGTTAATTTAATTGTGATATTTTATGTTATGCTTTCATTCATATTGTTTGGTAGTAGTGCTTCTCTCTATAGGTAGAGGGTCATCGAGGTGGATTTGGATCCCCCGAGATTTCAAATTAACGCTTATCTTCTGGTATGCTCACCTGCTGAGCATTGGGTACTCTCTTCCCCTAGCCCTCATTTAAATTTCATGTTGGTATTTTATGCTGGTTTGTTTAATTTAAGTCTTGGGGAGAGATATTTGTTGTACTCATTGCACGTGCACATATCTTTTGCACACTAGAAGTATATTAATTTCATTTATTTAATATTGTTCAGCTTCATCACACACCACAACACCCACTTGAGCGTGTACTTAGCCGTAGGCTCGTTACGAGTTTAACTCATTTCTTTTGTGTGATCGGGAAAAAACTCTATGCTATCTTAGGATTGTGAGTCGGATAATGATTTGTTCACCTCCATGTTTATCCTTGATACACCTCACCTTAAACCCAAGCCTGATATTGCATCCTAGTCTAAGTCCTATTGATTTGCATAACTGAAATTTACCAGTGCAGCGGAGAGAGTGTGACCGGGCAATCCTATAGCCATCGACATTGATGGATTTCTTTGGAGGTTGTCCCGAACCCCGTTCTTTGGTAATGTTCACCTTAGGGATCCGTTTACTTTCTTCCTATGCATGACTAGATGATTCACTGTGATTCAATTTTTGTGTAAATGTAATATATAGATACACTCTTAGAAAAATATAAACTATTTTGCATAATTAGGTATTTCTTATACTGAGGTTTTATGAGCGTGAGCATGCTGCTTCGCATGGTACTCCGCTTTTTGCAATTTCTATGCCAGTTTGTGTTTTTCTTATCCGCTTGGGGGATGATTTGCTCAGGAAAAGCAAACAATTAAGTCTGGGGGTGTGATGAGTCCCGATTATATATGATTTTTTGGACTCATCTGGGCCTGTTTTCTCACTCGTGCACTAGACCTTTAGCGTTGAAACGCTAAAATCTTCTTTAGCTACCACTTCACACATAGTGCACTCTTTTCACCTATCGGGGTGTGCAATTGCACATTCTATGCTGGGGTATGCCTCTGCGGGTTCCCCATGCCTATCTTGCTGTTAATTTGGGTGTTAGCCTAGTGGCTAGTGCTTTATTCTTTGGATTGGTGCTGCAGTTTTGATTGTGTGCAGGTGGACTATGCTTGTGAGCTGAGCACTGCAATCTGGGTAAATCACACGACCGTGTGATTATTGTTAACCCACGATCTAAGAGATCGTGCGATTTACTCAGAGCTGTGTGTGATGATGTTCATCGTGCATTTTCCTTAACGCACGATTGAGTCCAATCGTGCGCGAAAGAAAATGCACGACCCACCTGGATGCTAGCAAAAATCCGAGGCCTGCTCCACCCCGGGCATTTTTGGTCGCGTACGAGCATTCCGCTCGTGCGTGAATAAAAATGCACTATCTTCCTGTAACTACAGGCGTTGTTTATCTCTGTCAATCGCACATCCCAAAATGCATGATCGTGTGTTTTGATCGTGCGTTTCTTAAAATTAATGCCCCTATTTATGCGCAGGTTCATTCGACCTAAGCATCAGAATTATTTTTGGTGAGCGTCGTTCTTCTACTCCAGCCCGCCATTTTCATCGCTCCATCGCCAACCACCTTCTGGAGGAGCTCCAGCCGCCATTCTCTTGCAAATCCATAGCCGGAGCATCCTTTTGTCCTCCTCCATTGTTGATGCACCTCCAAACCTTCATTTCGAGGGATTCTTTGCTGCATACATGAAGTTCTCCGACGAGGTTAGAAGTGAAGATGATTCACGTAGAAGACGGGTAAACTAGAAGGAAGTGACAACTCCTCTCCGTACCCCAGACGGCAGTTGGAGCCCGTGCTTGGACAATGATTGACAACCCTAGATTTCAGCCGTGAACCTCCCATGAGTCCCCGCCCCTTTGGTTGTAATCTCACCACCTTCATTTTGTAGTACTGTTTTTCCTCTATTATTTGTGTGTATGGATAATGTATGCTAAATCTTGCTATGCCATTTTGTATATTTTATGTCTATGTGAAATATCTCTGTGTCATGTTTTAGTGAGGAGCGCCCCATTCCATCCTCCATCCCGCCATAACGTTCGTGTGCCGCACTAGCAATTTCTAGTGCAGTGCTTTGCGACGAGGTGCGTGTGACCCTCAATTCCGCCGGTGCGACCCATTTCTTATGATTTCCTACTTGTCCATCTGCCCTTGCAAAGTAGTGCGTTCAAGTCCTACGTACTTTCCATCCCACCTAGTGAAGTAGTGCGCTCATGGCCTGCATAGGAGTAGTTGAGTAGTTGTTTTCTTTTATTTTCCACATCCAAATCAATCTTTTTTTCCGCAATCCATCTGACCTAAAGGACTTCAATCTCAAGTCCTTCCTCGATAGATAACTCCACCTCACCGTGTTCCTTTGAGATCGATACTTGGGGATTCACTCCCATTTTATATTACTTGAAAGATCGGTACACTGCCATTTCGTGCTGCAGTCTTTCTACTACCTATTGCGGTGTTGCGGATTTGCGCATCACCTGCGGTGGGAAGTGTCTATTCAGGATTTGGCCCGACCATTGTTAACAACCAATTCGAGATCAAGCCGACCATCCTGAATATGATTCGAAATAACACCCAGTTTTCAGGGTTGCCGAGTGAAGGCCCCCATCTTCATCATGCTGAGTTCTCAAAAATCTGTAGTACATTCCGCTATGCCGGGATCACCGACGATGTGGTAAAGCTCAGGTTGTTCCCTTTTTCTTTTCGGGATAAAGCCAAAGCATGGATGCACACTATCCCCCTTGGACTGGTGCTTCTTGGGATGCTCTTTTGTCAAAGTTCTTAGCAAAGTTCCACCTGGTGGACAAGATAGTGAATGCACGACGGGAGATAACTACATTTAGACTGCTTGATCAAGAATACTTGTCTGGAGCATTGGAAAGATTTGTTGAACTACTGCGCAGAGGTCCGCAACATGGTTGTGAGTCCTGGAATGTAGTATAAATTCCTGCACCGAGGGGTGCCGGGAATTTATTTAAGGTGAATGCAGTCATGCAACTGAGGGAGACTACACAGTAGGCTTCAGATAATATGGTGATGCTATCAGGATCCACTCCCCCCTGCTCAGGTTATGGCAATCTCATATCAAGGTTGTGGAGACCTCGGGCACCATGCCTATGAGTGCCCCGCAGGTGAGCAATCCGCTGAATTTTCAAATATTTCTTATGATGAGACTGTCAATTTTATAAATAGTCAAAACTGATCGGTGCCATCTAATAATGTGTATAACCCAGGTGTGAGAAATCACCCGAATTTCTCATGGAACCAGAACACTCCTGGCCAACGATGGTAAGGGAGCAAGCATCAGTTTGATGCTCAAGCCTCCTGAAGCAAGTCGCGGACAACACAGCCGAGTTATAATCAAACTACACCAATCCGAAGGAATAACGCTATAGAAGAGATGATGGAGATGTTTGTAGTACTGTCCCAAACTAATATGGCAAATCAAACGACATCCATGATAAACCTGGAGACAAAATTAGGCCAACTAGCCTAGGTGCTCTCGAGGCGCACTCAGGGAGCTCTCCCTATCTGAAAAAAAATCCTCGATTGCAAGGAAAGAGCGTATGGGATGTGGATGGTTTCCATAAGGATATGTGTGTATTTGATTGCAAAATCAATGACGTTGATACTTCAACACTATGCGATTCTGGATTGTCTCGCAACATTCTTGCTCTGCAAGTTGTCAATAAGTTGAACTTGAATATGAAAACGGATGATCGGACTTCGGTAGTGTTGGCTAATGGTGCTGTAGTTGAGACAGAAGGTGAGGTGAAAGATGTTTATGTTAGTGTGGATGGGATGGTTGTCATCACTGATATCCAGGTTTTGGGACACATGGAAAACAATTATATCCCTGTTTTGGGTGTTCCATTCCTGAAAGAGAGTGGGGCAACACTGCATTTTACTGATGGGCATGCAACCTTATCTTCTAAGGTTGAACACCATCTACCCCTTCCCAGTAACACTAAGGCTAATGATGAGCCTGAATTAGTTCCTGATATATACTTGTTGGTAGCCGATGTTAGCTCCAGTACTGTTGAGGATAGGGAATTATGTGTCGAGAGGATCAAAGGCATCGAAGAAATCATGGAGGAAGCTGAGGTGGATATTATAATGGAGAGATGCTGAATTCCGCGGGAGTGGAAGATTGGAATTGCTATTACTGCTGCCTATATGGCAAATGATGAATCGTCAGAAACTTCTACATGTTTAAACAATAATTGTAAAATTATAAAACAGTTATGATGGGCAGATCTTTCACCCACACGGGGTGAGGAAATGAAGCCCCTAATTGAGATTGGTAATACTTAAACTTTTTCTGAGCAAGCGTCTGGTGCTCGTTGGCAATCCCCTACTGTGGATAAAATCAAGCGGGAAAGATTTGAGCACAAGGCTCGCAGGCTCGCCCTCCATCGTGAGAAAGAAGAGGCGTGGGGCAGGGGGACGACTCTCCCTTGGGCCCAAAATCTTTCACCTCTTCCCTTTCTCATGTGGCAGGGGAGGATCATCACAAATCAGCGTATAGCTGAGGCGTGTCGGACCCTTGGATACTTTTCTTTTTCTTTGCTAGTTTTTGTTTTGTGCTATTCCGATGTGGAATGTGTAATATTCATTTATTTACTGTATTGCTTTTGTTAAAAACACTTGATTATTATTGTTAAAACAGGTATTTGGTCGACCTTAAAGATGGTAAAGAAAAGGGCTAATGGGAGAAAACCCAATTATGCTTATCTGTTTTAATCCGCTAACTTATTTTCTATATCTTCTATTGTGTGGTACTTCCTTTTTGTAGGGTGGTGATTTCTGCAGGTGGATGCTCCTCGATGTGGACTTGGATTTCCCTCCAAAAAAATTAGCACCAATCTTCTGTATGCTCTTTTTTGAGCATGGGTAACGCTTTCTCCTCATCCTCATTTTAATTTCGTGCTTAAAGTATTTTTTTATCCTGCTCTTTATTTAGGACTGGGGGTTGGGAGTACGATGTGTGTACTGTGCACACACTCAAAGCACATCATACTAGAATTTTATTTTATTGTTCTTAGGTCATTTCCTTGAACACCATGCACCCACTTTAGCGTGCAGTTAATCGCTTGCGCGTCTTGAGTAGATGTTTATCCTTTGTGCATATGGTAAAATAACGGTGTTGGCTTAGGATTTTGAGATAGAGTAGTATGAAACTCGTGCAGTGCTCCTAATCGAGTGCTCATGTGTTGTGTAGAAATAGTGCAGGTTTACTTTTCTATATACTCATGAAATTATATTATTTCTATTAGGGTAAACATTGTTTATAATACTAAAAAGTGGTGAATTAGGTGGAATCAAACGATAGCATATGGTGGTGTGTGGCCATCACTAGCCTCGTATTGCTCGAGTTTGGAGGATGGATCATCTCTCTCGGTGGCTATGAACTTGCCCCAAGAGACTCTCGAAGCATTGGTGCATGGTTAGTCGAGCACGAGCGTGATGTAGGACATTATTTTTGCCCGGTTGAGCTTCTTATCATTCCTAGCATCTACCCTTGTAAGCACCTTTGTACCTACCCTTCTCTTGATTCAGCTCCACTTTCATCTCACTAAAGCCTAAAATCTTATCCTAGTCGCACACCCGTTACAAGCTTTATTTTGCACTTCGTGTTTATTTTTGTGGTGGTATGATGCAGTGACCTATTTTTGAGAAATTGTGGCTATGCTTATTGTTTATTTGCTAAAATGAAAAACATAGAAGAAAAGAAAAAGAGAAGTTATAAATGAAAAAAAAAAGAATGTGTGAAAAATTTTGTGGAAAAGAAATAGTTTAATTGTTGATCTTGTTATTATTATTGTTGTTTGGAGTGGGCGGTGCACGCACCCATGTAGTCAAATCTAAGTTTGGGGGTGCAGTGCACTCGCGCGTGTTTTTGGGGTTTAATGAGATCTTTGTTGTGTATGCTTTGTGGGTTTATTGCGTAAACCTTCCTTTTTATCATTTGTTTACCTTACCTAAACCCAAGCCCCATTTTTATCCTTAATTTCTACAGAGTCGCACTCGAGTCTTGCTAGCCCCATGGAGAGAGTGTGAACAGGCAAGCATATGGCCCCGACATTGGCGGATTATTTTGGCTTTGGTCCCGAGCCTCGGTCTTTCTCAATGCGCCACTGCGTGGGCACGTCTGCTTTCTTCCTTTGCGTGACTGATTGATTCACCTTGATTCCGCTTTTGATTAAAAATAATATTTTGATACACTATGCGAAATATATAAATTACGTAGTATAGTTAAAAAGTTGTCAACTATATTTTCTACAGGCGTGAGTATTTGATTTCTTGTAGTACATTGTTTTGTAATTACTAAGTCAGCTAGTTATTTTGTAGTCCACGGAGAGATGATTTGCTCGGGATGAGCAAATGGTTCAGTCTGGGGGTGTGATGAGTACAGATTATATAGGGGTTTTTAGACTCATCTGGTCCTGTTTTCTCACTCGTGCACTACACTTTTATTTCTAAAACTCTCATATTTTCATTGGTTAGAATTGTACATTTAGTACACTGTTATCGCCCATCGGGGTGTGCAATTGCACATTTTTTGCTGGGGATATGCCTTCGGGGGATCCCCATGCCTGTTCTTGCTTTTATTATGGATGTTATTTATGTTTCCTGTGTGGTAGGAGCTTGTGTTTTGAATGTGTGCAGGTGAATTGTTCCCATGAGCTGAGCATTGCAGTCTGGGTAAATTGCACGAACGTGCGATTATTGTTAACGCACAATCGAAGTGATCGTGCGATTTACTCAGAACTCTATGTGAGGATGTTCATCGTGCATTTTCTTTAACACACAATTGAATCCAATTATGCGTGATGGTAATCGCACGACCTACATGAATGCAGTCAAAATAAGTGGTCGGTCCTACCCCGTGCATTTTTAGTCACGCACGAGCGTGCCGCTCGTGCGTGAACAAAAATGTACAACATTCCTATAGCTCCAGGTACTATTCATCTCTATAAATCGCACGATCCAAATGCATGGTCATGCGTTTCTTAAATTAACGTCCCTATTTAAGTATGCAAGTTTATTGACCTAGGACATAATTCCATCATTGTGAACCATCGGGAGGAGCGGGAAAAGCTCAATTTTCTCCTCTCTTAGCTTTATATTGGGAGAGGAATTTTGGTCACCGTTTCTCCGAAAATCTCCGGCTAGGACTTCATCTTTGGCCACTGCCATAATCGCTAACTCTCAAGCTTCGTTTCAAGAAATTTCTCATTGCAGTTAGGATATTCTCCAGCATGGTTGCTTCCGGCGGAGATCCGTGAAGATGACGGGTCAATAGATGGATGTGACTGCCCTTCCGTACCTCAGACGTCAGTTGATACGCAAAATTAGGTATTTATTTATAAACGGAATAGGCAAGCATTCCTATCGTTTATAGCCTAGGATATGAAAAACATATGAAGGTCATATTAGACACGGGTTTGTCGAGTACTTTTACTTCGGGAAAAGGAAACTATTATTTTACCGAAAATATTTTTGGAGAAAATTAAAATCAAAATAAGGAAGTAAAGAGAAGAAGGCTATCTTAATTAAAACACACTTCGAATGAAAAATTAAAAAGAGATATAAACTTCTAATCCCATCCTTGACCGTGGAGATTCCTAATTTATGAACGTACCTCTCTCGAGGACTACACCCAACTGAGATTAGGAAAATCAACCGAACTCTCATTCTATAATCGATAACAAAATACTCGCTTTACGAGATGAATCTCGCTATTGGCTTTTACTCCAATCCGGAAGATTTTCATCATCCTCTCTCGAGGGTTTCGATCAACTCCTTTTATTATTAAGCGATCGATTCGTATGCACGAGCCTTTCAGCTAACTAGAAAATGAAAACTACAATTGAAATTCATAACCGATATATGAACTCGATACGATATTATTCATGAATAAATCGAAGGAAGAAAAGAGAGATAATCTAGAGAAAGACAATTTCATTCAAAACTTGCTATTTTCAAGATCTAAATATTAATCTACTTGACATGAAAATAAAGGAGATGTAAGGAATAAGAAAAAAACATTATATTAAAAGAAAATTTGATTACATAAAAAGAGAGTACAAGAAATTAAAACATAGCATGAAATAAATTCTAAGACTAGATTACATAGAATTAAAAGCATCAAATTGAAATCTGAGCTAGGAAATACAAGAAAAAGAACAAAAGCATTTATGCCCCCAAAAGGGTGCAGAGGGAAGGAGTTTTGGCCCAAGAGGGGAGAAAAAAGGATGCCTTGAGATATGGAGCAACTGCCTTTAAATAGGCCAAATGTTGGGGTTACATGCCCTCGGTCACGCCCATGACCAAGGGCGTGTAAAGGACGTGATCGAAGCAGCAGCTGAGAGGGCTCCTTCTGGAGTTATTATAGGCGTTACATGCGCGTCACGCCCTATGTCACGCCCATGACCTAGGGCATGTAATCTTAAAACTGGCGCTGGCGAGAATGCTTCGGCGGGAAGGAGGCGTGACTCTGGCGATAAAAGTTACACGGGCGTGACTTGGAATGTCACGGGCGTGTACAAAGCTGAAAATCTTCCGGGCATGATATGGGGTGTGCATGATCGGACACTGGTGTGACCCTTTGTCACATGCATGTACTTGGAGGAAAACATGTCATGGATTCAGGACACGGCCGACTGAGCTAGAGGATGGTACAGGGGCGTGACATTGGAATGTCTCAGGCGTGAATCAAAGTACACAGGCGTGTACCATGAATTCTTCACGGACTGAGATCGAAACATGGCAGGAAGTTTGGAATTGATCTTTATGTTGACACACCCTTTGTCACGGGCGTGACTGAGGGTGTGTACTTGTGTTTTCGGGCAAAAACATCAGAAATCCTGAAAAACATAAAATAAACATAAGTTAGTGAACAATTATAAATAGAGATGATTATTTAGTTAAAATAGAAATATTATTTACAAATTTATATTAATATTTGCATAAATATTATAATAATAATAGGCTAAAATACTACTTATCAAATACCCCCATACTTAAGTTTTTGCTATTCCAGAGCAAAAGTTTGAGAGATATTTATAAGACATTAATAAGATTTCTAATTAAACTAAAATTTTATTAAATCAAAAGAAAGCTAAAAATAAAATTTCGAGATTCATGAGATAAGTCCTGAATTATGAAAATAAGTGAAAAGAGAGAAATGTTTAGGCAAGAATTCTCAAATTTGCAAACAAAAAATTTAGATTAGAATTATAAAAACTCCTATTTTAAAGAGGCTTACAGAAAAAATTCAAACTACTACTTATGCTCTCCCAATATTTTAATTTAAGTCTATGATCAATTATGTTGGCTAGGGGTTTTGGGTAAACATGAAGATAGCTTGATTGGGGGTGATGAATTTTATCCTCTCACCCCAACTTTTTTTCTTTTCTTATTTGTACATGTTTAGGAAAATGAGGAATTTTATCCTCTCATTTTCCATGACATATAATGTGTTCGTAATGATCATCCTAAAAGGGGGTTGCATATGTTTAGGAAATAATGAATTTTATTCTCTTATTTCCATGACATATGATCTTTTTATAATTCTGTTTTTTTTGGTAGGGTAAAATTAATTCTAGATTAAATAAAAACATTTTGAGAACAACCATAGTAAATTGAAAATTTCCTAAGAATCTAAAATCATGAGGTAGAAATAATTTTTAATCTAAAGGTGTTAGGCACAACTACTACAAAATTGAGGCTAATTAAAATAAAAGAGAAAAAATGCTAAATAAATTACTCTAATCAAATTAAAATCACAACAAATTCCTTAATATTAAATCAACTAAAAATTAAATTTTTACTAACCTCGATAAAATAAAATATTAGCAAATTAAAAATAGTAAAAATGCTTATAAATAACTATCAAATGTTTTCATTTTGGAAATAACAAAAACCAAAGTAAGGGTTTACTTTATTAAATTTTGAATTTCCTATGTTTGGAAATTTTTATATTTTTTTGAAAAAAAAATTTCAAAGTTTGTAAAGATTAGTAAATGCACCCCTATACTTAAGATTCAACATTGTCCCCAATGTTGAAAACTAAGTATGAAATAAAAAGAAAGAACAAGTAAAGAAAAAAAATGAAGAGAGAAAGGAGAGCACGCCCTTGATTTCGAGAGGGAGAGACCACCACGAATACCTGCATAAAAATAAAATAGCAAAACAAATAAAACAAAAAGAAAAAAAAATGTTGGTAGTTTTATAAGTTATATATATATATATATTAAAATAAAAGAAAAATGATTTTTTTTTGATATGTTTAATTAGTCTTGGACTTCCCAAGGTCTACCCGGTGAAGGGCTCGAAAGGCACTAGGAGCTGCGATGGGATGACTAGCCCAAAGCTCCCTTTCCAAGAATTTAATTATAGCATAATATTTTTAGTTTTTAATATTTTTTTTAATACAAAAAAATTATTTATAGCGTTTCCCCTTTTCGAAATATCGACAAAAATTCCCCGGCAATGGCTCCAAAAACTTGATACCTAAAATTAGGGATTTAATTTAAACAGAATAGGCAAGCGTACATATCGTTTATAACCTTGGATGTGAAAAACATATTAAGGTCGTATTAGACACGGGTCTGTCGAGTACTTTTACTTTGGGAGAACGAAACTATTATTTTACTGAATAATATTTTTGTAGAAAATTAAAATCAAAATTAAGAAGTAAAGAGAAGAAGGTTATCTTGATCAAAACGCACTTCGAATAAAAAATTTAAAAGAGATATAAACTTCTAATCCAATCCTTGACCGTGGAGATTCCCGGTTTATGAACGTACCTCTCTCGAAGACTACGCCCAACTGAGATTAGGAATATCAACCGAACTCTCTTTCTGTAATCGATAACATAATACTCGTTTTATGAGATGAATCCTGCTATTGGCTTTTACTCCAATCCGGAAGATTTTTGTCATCCTCTCTCGAGGGTTGCGATCAACACCTTTTATTCTTAAGTGATTGATTCATATGAACGAGCCTCTCGGCTAACTAGAATACGAAAATTACAATCGAAATTCATAACCGATATGTGAACTCGATATGAACTTATTCAAGAATTAATCGAAGGCAAAAAAGATAGACAATCTAGAGAAAGACAATTTCATTCAAAACTTGCAATTTTCAAGATCTAAATATTAATCTACTTGACATGAAAATAAAAGAGATGCAAGGAATAAGAAAAGAACATTATATTAAAAGAAAATTGGAATACATAAAAAGAGAGTACAAGAGATTGAAAGCATATCATGAAATAAATTCTAAGAGTAGATTACATAGAATTAAAAGCATCAAATTGAAATCTGAGCTAGGAAATACAAGAAAAAGAGCAAAAGAATTTCTGCCCCAAAAGGCGGCAGATGGAAGGAGTTTCAGCCCAAGAGGGGCGAAAAAAAGGATGCCTTGAGATCTGGAGCAGCTTCCTTTAAATAGGCCAAAAGTTGGGGTTACACGCCCTCGGTCACACCCGTGACCAAGGGCGTGTAAGGGCGTGATCGAAGCAGCAGCGGAGAGAGTGCCTTCTGGAGTTATTATAGGAATTACGTGTGCATCACGCCCATGACCTAGGGTGTGTAATCGTAAAATTGGCACTGGCGGGAATGCTTCGGCGGAAAGGAGGCGTGACTATGGCAGCAAAAGTTACACGGGCGTGACTTGGAAAGTCACGGGCTTGTACATCGCTGAACATCATCGGGGTGTGATCTGGGGCGTGATCTGGGGCGTGCATGATCAGACACGGGCGTGACCCTTGGGTCATGGGAGTGTACTTGGAGGAAAACATGTCATGGCTTCAGGACACGACCGACTGAGCTAGAGGATGGTACACGGGCGTGACATTGGAAAGTCATGGGCGTGACTCAAAGAACACGGGCGTGTACCATGAATTCTTGATGGATTGAGCCTGAAACACGACAAGAAGTTTTGAATTGATCTTTATGTTGACACGCCCTTGGTCACGGGCGTGACTGAGGGTGTGTACTTGTGTTTTTGGGCAAAAACATTAGAAATCAGGAAAATCATAAAATTATCTTAAGTTAGTGAACAATTATAAATAGAAATGATTATTTAGGTAATATAGAAATATTATTTACAAATTATATTAATATTAGCCAAAATATTATAATAATAATAGGCTAAAATACTACTTATCATCAATCGTGGACCAATCTCAGACAAGGCTTGACAACCCATGATTCCGACCATGAATCCCGACAAGACTTTGTGCGCTCGGTTGTAAATCTTTCCTCCTTCCTTTATTGTAGTATGGATAATGGACTTGTGGGATGTGCTTGTGATGTGTAAGAACCCTAACATTGCTTCATTATATTAATCATGTCTACGTGGTTAATCTTGTGGTTTTTACATTAGTGGTGTGCCTTGTTTTCATCCTTGTCTTGTAGCTTGTTATGTTCATGCCATCCTAGCAATTACTAGGAGCGTGCATGGAGATGAGGTGATTGCGACCCTCATTGTTCTTCCATCCACCCCATTACCCATTTGGTTAATCCCCCCAAGCGACGCAGTGAAGGAGACTCACATTTTATTTCTTGTTTGTAGCGTAGGAACCTAATCACAAAACCCCAATTTGGTTCATGTTGCACTTACAATTTTTTTCTAAATTGAGAACTCACACTCCCTACTTGCCCTTCTCAAGAGATCGATACTTGGGGACATACTCCCATCTTTATTACTTGAGCAACCAGTGCACTTGCCGTCTGCGCATCAAGCATCTGATTTCTAATGTACAACCATTCCTCCATATTGACCGCATTCTCAGTCCCATGGTACATCAGAGGGGACAGGTTCTTGAACGCGTTCAACCAGTTAAATTCCAGGTTCGGCAGAGAGGTTCAGACTTGCTGTGCCTTAAATGCCTCCAGAATGGCTATCAACGTCTGACCGAGCTCTGACTGCTGGAAGGGAGGGGCAGCCAGAGGAAAAGGAGCAGCATCACGTGGGCTGATACACTTCGGGGGCTACACAAATGTAAGAAAATTTATTAGAATCGAACAAACTCATTATTTAGATGTATTATATATGTGATTTCACACATGGGCACACCATTGCTTCCGCTGCATAGTTTGTCCACAAACTAAGGCTCGAGTGGGGCGACCCAGTGTTTCATGGACTTCTTTCTGTAATGATCATTGTTAAGTGATACTAGTTGTAAGATCCCTCTCCTACTTACTGGAGAGTTCCCAGAACTTATGACCTAAACTGCCGTCTTACGGTGACCCCAACCCAGGGCTTAGCTGTCACCGCTCAACGCCAATCCTGCCGGCTAATTCGATCATATTACAGGCCAATTTTGCAAGATAGAATTAATACAAATCTGACAAGACCATAACCACAGCGCATATATATATATGCTTATATATATATGCATATATATATATATATATATATATTAGAATAATGCAAATAGTCCACAATGAGAACAAAACTAAAAGAGTGTATGGGCTTAAGACCGATACAGATCAAAAAGGAAAATACAAATGACGAAGCACTCTCTCACACTACACTATGCAGAATCAGCACAAGATACTCTCTAACCTATCGTCGTATGGAAGTAGTGATGCACATCACCTGCTCCTCAGGGTCTGCAGTCACATCTTGCTTGACGTACTATGGCTCCTACTCCTTGATCTCCTGGTGTTACGGACGCATCCGACCGTTAGTCTAAAATACTAAGCCATTTTGTCATCGCCTCCCCCCACAATGCATAGGTACCGAGCGGGAGAATGAAGCAAAGGAAAATAAGGGATAAAAGAAGGTGCAGGTGACAGGGATTATACTAACAGTATAATAAATAAGCGAGCAGTAAGTATAACAGCAATAGGTATCAAATGAGCAGTAAATATGACAGCAGTAGGCAATAAACGATCAGTAAGTAAGTAAATGTAGCGCAAGAAAAGTAATATGAAAACTATCATACTATCATCTATAGTACCTTAAGTTGTATGAATGCCCATACCAACTTATAAGTTAAGATATCTGGAATTGTAACTTATTGATGCGTAAAATCTATATCAGCAAACGACAATGGCAAGTGTACCGTATCGAGAGTAGTATAGGTTTGTGAAAACCTAGGTCGTATAAAAATCTAGGGTATTTAAATATTCTTACTTGAGAAAATCTCTATTATTTTATCAATTAAAATATGGATTGATTTTGCAAAGGGGAGATTAAAATAGTGACTAAACGATGAGTTAAAATACTAGTAGTTGATCTTTGAATCACCGCGGAATAATAATAGAAGAAATAAGAACTCTAATTCTCTTAAGAAATTTACTTCGACCGTGGAGGTTCCCGGATTCTAAACGCACCTCTATCGAGGATACGTTAAGATGAGTTTAGGTTGATCAACCGAACTCTCGTTCTATAATTAAAACCCCTAAAACTCGCTTTATCATAGTGAACCCATCTATTGGATTTGACTCCAATACAGGAGATTTATGTCATCCTTTCTCAAGGGTTGCAATCAACTCTCTTTATCCTTAAGTGATCAATTCAAATTATGAGTCTCTCGACTTCTAAATTACGAAAACATGAATGAGAATTATATATCAAAAATATAATCTCACTTCAATTATATCAAGGATAAATCTTAAGCATTTCAAAGGGTGAAGAGGAAGGTCTAAATTAATTCATGGCAAATATTATTCCTTGGATCATCTCAATCGAGTACTAATAGGAATTTAGCTACTCATGGAGATGGAGGAATTGATAAAAATAAAAGAGTACATAATGAAATTGAGAATATGATAAGAAGGAGAAAAGAACTATTTTATTGATTGCAAAAGAAAAGGATTGCAAGCTATTGAAATGAAAACGATAAACTATTGGATTGAAAGTACAATTGCAAGAAAAGAAGAGAACTACAAGAAATACTAAAAACATGAAAACAAAATAAGAAATGAAGGGTTGAGCCTCCAAAATTTGTTTCTTTAGTTCTGGTGGAACTGGCATTAAATAGGCTTCAAATTGGGGTTACACGCCCTTGGTCACGCCCGTGACCAAGGGCATGTAAGGTGCATGATAGATGGTGGTGTGGAGAGGGCGCCTTCCAGCTTCAATGCGGACATTACGTGCACGTTATGCTCTAGGTCACGCCCGTGACCTCGGGCGTGTACTCTTTGAAACTGCGTCTGACGGGAAGCTTTCGGCGGGAAGTGGCGCAGGATGAGTAACGCCCATGTACTGGATGTCACTCCCTCGGTCACGCCCCGTGACCGAGGGAGTGTAACTTTAAATGATGTGGCATTATGCTCTAGCTGCTGGCGGTTGGTCACGGTCGTGACACTGGGTCATGCCCTTGATCACGCCCGTGACCTGGGGCATGTACTTGCAAATTTTGCTCAAAGTGTCCAAAAAATCAAAAAATGTCAAATAAACTTAAGTTAATACATAAAATTGAAAAAGGAATAATTTAAATGGGAAAATTTATAAAAATTAAATATTTTTATAATAAAACTATATTAAAACTACATTAAAAGATGAGTATATAGACTACTCATCAAACACCCCCATACATGAGTTTTTGCTATTCTAGAGCAAAAGAATAAGAGATAATCTACAAGACATTGACACTTGATGAATAGAATTTGGATTTGGGTTTTTGCAAAACCTTTATGTGATGAGATTAGAATTAGGCGAGCAAAATATCCTTCTTTCGAAATATCAACGATTCTGCCGCGGCTACGATGCCGAATTCTATTGATTTTTAAATAGATAAGGAGAGTTTTGCAAGTTTTGGGTTTGTAAATGTTTTGTTTAATTAATCCAAACTAATCTTCGATAAAGGCAAGTATACCTTATCGCGTATAGTACAGGATATTTTGGCTTAGAAAATATCGAGGTCATATATTTCCGCGGATCCTGTTGATTATTCTTACTTATAAGGAATGAACTATTATTTTATCAGAATAAGCTTTGATTTGATTTATACTATTTAGAGAGCGATAATATACGTATAACTATAGTTTTTAAAAATGCAGAAATAGTATCCGTCCCAACCATCTTAATCAAGTGCTAAAAAGTACTTAGCCTCTCATCCGGGATGAGGTGGTAATAAGACTTGAATTAATGCTAAGTTATAAAAATGAAAAAACTATCTCATACACACACGCACTCTACTTAAATGACAGAAAGCGTAAAAATTAATCTCATACACTCACACATTCTTAACAAATGAAAAGAAGATCCAAATGAGAAAATGAAACAATTTTATATTCAAAATAAACATTACAACTAGAATAGGAAAGTGAAAATTACAAAAGAACTAAAACTTAAATGCATAAAATAACTCACATTCACTCAAAACAATTCATAAAAAGATATAACACTCTCAAAATCTAGATGGAAATGCTTCAGCCGAGCGCCTCTATTTATAGGGAAAATTTTAAAATTACACGCCCTCAGTCACGGTGTGACCGAGGGAGTGACTTTTGCACGTGCTGGGAAGATAGGCTCAGCCGCCTTATGGAAGCATTTGACTGGGAAAATGACAGCACACGGGCGTGACTTGAGGTGTCACCTGCGTAACATTGGGCGGCAAATGTCAGGTTCATATGGGGCGTGATGGTTGGCGTGTAGGCATACTTCTGGAAGTATTTTATGGGCCACGACCTCTATCACGGGCATATCTTTGCAAAAATTGATGTGACTGGGAGCCGATCAATGGGATGGGAGGCGGATCGACGGGACGGGAGGTCGATCGATGGGAGGTGAAGTTGATCGAGAGGTACACCAGCGTGACCATGTAAATTGCTGGGATGGTAAGCCGATCGACGGGATAGCAAGCCAATTGATGGGGCGTGATGTCGATCAATGCTGAGAAGTCTGGAACTTGGCATTTTAAGATTACACGCACTTGGTCACGGGCGTGACCTAATAAAAAATGCCAAAATTGCTGAAAAATAAAAAAAAAGCTAAGTTAGTAAGAAAATTAATAAAACAAGCAATTTATTCATTCATTTACATAAAATATTTACAATATTACTTAAATTTATACTAGAAACTATACTAAAAATGCATATATTTTACTACTTATCATCACTATTTCTAACTAACTAAAATTTTATTAAATCAAGAGTAAGTCAAAGATAAATTCTAGAAATTTAATAATTAAGTCTCAGATGATGGTGTTAATTTTAAAAGAGAGGCATGCTTAGCTAAAAGACTTCTCAATATAACTACTTAGCAAACGAAATTATAGAAAGTATCATTTAAAATTAGATTGCAATTATAGAAACTCTAACAAAATGAAGCTTAAGGAAAAGACACCTTCCAAAATATTGCTCTCTTAATAATCTAATTTCGAACTAGAACCAATAGAATTGGCTAGGGATGGGTTTTAACAAAATGGCAAAATGAAGAGTTCTTGGATTGGAGGTTGTGAAACCTCACTCATAAATTCATATTTGTATATGTTTAGGAAAATAATGAATTTTATCCTCATATTTTCCATGCCATATATTCTTTTAAAATTTCTCTTCAATCAAAAACCCAAAATGTATATGTTTAAAAGTAATGAATTTTATCCTCTTACTTCATGACATAAAATATTTTAAGAGATTTTGGGTGCATATGTTTAGGGGATAATGAATTTTATACTCTTATTCCCATGACATATGATCTCTTACTACTTTTTTTATTTGCCAACAAGGGGTGGGGGTAAAGAGATAATTCTAGTTTTTTAATTAAACTATTTTGAGAGCAATTTTTTATAGTGGAATGAAAATTTCTAAGATCTGACAGTTAGTAGATAATATAATTAAAATCCAAGGTTGTTTTGCCAATTTAGTACAAAGTAGAGCCATTTAAAATTAAAAAGAGAAGTAATGCTAAATAAGATCTCTAATTACATTAAAAACATAAGTTGTTTCTTAAAACTAAATTTCTTCAAATTTAAGTCAAACAAATTTCGATAAAATAAAATATTAGTTAGATTAAAAATGTAACCATGCTTATATTTAATTAACAAACTAAATTTCTAGAGGATAATAAAAACACAAAGTAAGGGGGATAATATATATCTATACTATATTAAAAAGAAATATGGTTTTAGGTTCCATTGTAAGATAAATAAGGTGTCCATGACTAGGTAAATAAGACACGATGGAATCACAACCGTTCATCTAAACACAGTAGGGTTAAAACGTGTACGCTTATCTCTCCTCAACCCCGATAGCTGCTCTCCCCCTTTGCACTCCCTCTCTCGCTCTCCAAAGCCTATTTCTCCCGCTCCGAATTTCTCCTCCACGATGAGCTCCCTGACGGCTATCAAATCTCCCGCAGTGACGACGCAAACGCGAGGGCTTCTCACAACTTCACAACCTCACATCACAGCATCTCCAGCCGCCTAGATCAGTGTCGAAACTCTCACGATTCCTTCATGCCTGTGACACAACGGCCCTCACGATCTTTCCAAGAACACTCATCTAAAACGTGCTCCTTTAGGGCGCCATTCGGTACAACCCTCATAAGCCTCATGATATCTCCTCTCATTTTCTTCGCATCTCCATCAACGATTGCCTAGGGCATAAACAAACAGCGCCTCCACAGGCCTCCGACGGTCCAGAACTTCTTTGTCTGGTTGCGCCTCCTGCCTCCGCATTTCTCTCCTCTTTGGTACAACCTCCATTCCTCTTGCACGCAAAATCTTCTGCACTCGCAACCATTCACGACCAACTCCGACAAATCTCTGATTTTCATGTTCCATTCATTTCTCATTGTTCGTTCATCTAATTTTTGTTTTAACAACATTTAAGATTTTAAGATCTCTGATACCAACATAATTTTCATATCTCTGATTTTTAACAGCTCCCACAGATCTCTGATTTTTCATTTATTTTTTGATGGAAATTCTCACAGAAATCTGAGAGCTGCTATTGGCATTGCATTTGTTATTTCATTTCAAGGTATTTTGTTTCACATGCTCACAACGTATTTGATAGAATTCCCATGTGAAGGTTCTAGGGCAATTTTCGTTCAATTTTGGGTTGATGTTTAGTTGTTTGGTATGTTGTTTTTACTTATATTTTAGTTGACTTTCAAGTGTGAATATCATTTAGCATTATCAAATATTAAGTTAACCATTTTCATTCTATTTGCTCAGTTCAACATTAGCTACAGCCTACTAATAGCAGCACAGTCTACATTGGAGTTAGGTTTACATCTTAGTCCCATGATTGCATCCTTCTAAAATGTTTCTTTAACTTAGCATTCTGCATTGATTGAACCTTTAAATTAGTTCATTTCTTATTATTTCATAAATTTGGGTACTCATCTTCTAATATAGGTACCATTTCCTAATGCATAATTAAGTATAATATTGTCTATTTCCATGTTTTTCATATAATTATTCATTTTTATTGAAAAATGAAAAATCATTAAGTATGTATAGCTCATGTTTGGTAGGATTCTTGACCAGTAAATGGGAAACATGTACACATGTGCCCCCTCTCTTACAAAATCTACACGTCCCATTGTATGAAGGTCATTCTCAACATGTATTTTTCTCCCGCATTGAAGAAATATTTAGAATCATGGTAAAAAAGATCTACTTTATGAGGATATCATGTTAATAAACATAATTAATTATCTGTTAAAGTATGTACTTCCAGTCTCCAATGAGAAGATCAAATTTTCCATCTAGGTTTCTAAACGACACTAAAACTCCTTTGTTGTTAACATTATGACCAAATCCACCTGGAACCTTCAGAAACTTTGTGAAGGGGAAGTAAACAAGCTCTATATTTGATCCTACACCTGGAAAGCATATGTCTAGGTTGTTCCAACATTTATGGAACAATTTGTTCCTGAAATTGAAGATTTGGATGGTAAATTATAAATATATAAAAATGAGTTATTCTGATTGAGTGCCTGCTCTCGCATATCTTCTAATATAGACTTTGTTCACTTTTATTATTTGGCGTGCATCAATCAACCTGAGTGGTTTCTTTCATTCTATGCTACTCCTTTTTGTTCTTTTCCAGAAATAGAAGATGACAATATACACAATCTGATGGCCCTACAAACCTTGCCTTGATAGGTTCTTTTGTGTTGGCTCAGATTTCTTTTATTACTGCTAATCCTTTTATTTTATTATCATATTTTTGGATTGGTTTACAATCGTGTTTTTTTTAATCCTGCCTTCTTTGGAGATGTAACACTCCTGAAGAAGGTGGACTATGTTGGAAGGCTTGAATTGCATATTATGGGTTTTAGTTCCATGGAACAAAGAAGAATTGTAGTTTTTCTTCTGAGCTGCAAGAGATGGATAATGAGTTTGGAGGTAAATATAAAGATGTTTTTTACAGCTTCTGTTTATTAAGGGTGATTGATTTGTCCTCTTTCTGTTCGTTTATTGTGCAATGACATTTGAGGTCGGGGTGCCATTTGCTAAAGCAGGTTCATCATTTTTCCCTAGTTTTTGGATGGTGCGGATATTGCAACAGTTTATTTCTCATCCAACAGGAGAAACATTAAAAGGACTGAAGTTTGGACATCATAAGCTTGTTAACCAGATTCTTGATGCAGATGTCCAGATATTCATGGTAGTTGTAAGTATCTAATACTCATATTTTTGCTCCAGGTTTGCTGGGTGTTTTTGCTCCAGGTTTGCTGGATGGTTTTGCTCCAGGTTTCATTTTGACCTAAAAATAGGTTTGTTAGGTATTTTGCTCTAGCTATGAACTTTTTTCTTCAAAGTTTTCATTGATTGTGTTTCATGAGTAGATGAACGTTGTACTGAGATTGTGGGAAGTCCCTATTACTTTATACATTGTCTTATTAATTTTCTTTGTTTCTCATTTTGATCTTCTTCAGGGCCAACTCCATTTGCTCTGTCGCTCTTAGGTCATCCACTTTCAGGTCTCAATGACATGTATTTCTCATCTCTAATGGTGCTAATTTCGTATTGACTTTTTCACCGCTCTATCACTTTGTGGCTCTTCAAACTCATATTTTGCTCAAAATATTGTATGTTCTTTATAATTTGTCAACTGGGCTCCTCTTTGTGCCAGTTCATTTTAATTTGTCAACTGGGCTCCTCTTTTCACATTTCCAAAAACCACAGATGCGAACTACTTTACAGATTTCATTTTAATTTTCAACTGGGCTCCTCTTTGTGCGAGTTCAATTGGCTGAAATCATTTGATGTTTATTTCTCTCAAGTTTACTTCCTGAAGAGTATTATTATCCTTCAGTCTAATTGATCAATTTCTGTTGTTTATTTGGCCAAACTCTATAAGTTGCCACCGTGAAGTAAAGGGATTCATTTCAGTGAGCAAATTTAGTTCTACTTAAAGGGATCCAAATTATCCTTCAGATTATAGATTTAGTTCTTCCTACAGGGATCCATCTTAGTTAGCTTTCTCTTACTTTTTCTATTTTAGATTTTGTTCGATTTCAGTTTTAGTTCTACCTGTTAGTTTTTTCTCTACAATCCACTTTTCAGACCTCCATAGTTCTATACAGATTTTATTCAAGTTCAAATTTTAGTTTAATAAAGAAATCCTTCTCTTCAACTTGATTATTTTGATCAGATTCTGTTAAATTTTTTGAAAAAAATACTACTTCATGCTTTGGATCAATGGTGCCGCATGGGTGAAGCAGTAAACGGTCAATTCTTAGATCCTTTACTTTGAAAAGAGGGTGCCGTAAAAATCTCTTTTCTATCGAGAACTTCTATTATTACCATGCTTATTAGAGCAGTTAGATCATTTATGCTTAGATGTCAGTTTTATTTTATTTTAATAAAAATGTCTAGCTTACGATTTTAACCATACCATACATCATTTTCTAACATTTATGCTTGGATCATCTCATTTTCTAACATTTATTATTACCATGCTTGAAATTCTAGATCCTGATGCAT
The DNA here is from genome assembly GCA_033032865.1 of Dactylorhiza incarnata. Taxonomy (NCBI): domain Eukaryota; kingdom Viridiplantae; phylum Streptophyta; class Magnoliopsida; order Asparagales; family Orchidaceae; genus Dactylorhiza; species Dactylorhiza incarnata. The sequence goes on along the minus strand of JAWHQI010000429.1, from coordinate 523,074 downwards.
CTTGCTCCATTTTTTCAGGAATTGACCTTCCAGCTCCAGATCATCTCACTCCTCTGAAACTTAGTCTTCAGAGAAGGTAATGATATTGCCTCATTTCCATGTATTTATAACAGTTTTGGTTAAAAAATCAAAAGCAATATACTTTGAACGGATTTGCTTATTCCAGGACATATTGTTACCCCAATGCTCTTTTGTGATTCATAATACTTGATTTTTCTTCGTTGTGATTTTTGGGGAACTATTACTTATTACCCCCACGACACATATCGCGCCCCACGACACATGTCTCCCCCCATGACACATGTTGCCCCCCACGTCAAATGTCCCCCCCCCCCCACACGACAAAAGTCGCCCCCCACGACAAATGTCACCCCCACGACGAATGTCGCCCCCCACGATGAATGTCACCCCCACGATGAATGTCACCCCATGACGAATGTCGCCTTGCATAGGGCCGGAGGCCCGTGCCTGTCACTCGTATATATATATATAAATATATATATATATATATTTATTTATTTATTTACTTATTCTCAGGCTTCCCAAGGTCTACCCGGTGAATGGTTCGCAAGGTACTAGGAGGTGCAATGGGATGACAAGCCTAAACCTCCCTTTCCAAGAAATTAGATTTTTATTATAATTAAATTTTTTTTGTTTTTCAAATAAAAATATATCGAAAGTTATGCTACACCCCTATACTTAAAATTAAACATTGTCCCCAATGTTTAAAACTATGTATGAGAAATACTAACAAGATTAACAATTTTTTTGGAAAAATGAGCAAGCTAATTAATTAAAAGAAAATAAATTAAAATGAAGTTCAAAATATGATAGATAAAAAAATGGGTGAGGAGGGCTTCCCTTGTTGGTAGACGGGGTTGTCGATCAAACACCTGAAAAAATAAATTAAGAACAAACAAGAAAAAGAAATAATGAAAAAGGATAACGTTGGGGTGCCTCCCAAAAGCGCTTTGTTTACCGTCTAGTAGCTTGACTAATCAAAATGAGGGGTTAATCCCCTTATTCTCAGAATTTTTCCATGCAAATGCATGGTGGTGATTATTTAAAATTTTTAATAATTCGAAAATTCCCAAATCATTTAGCGTAGATGAAATAGTCACGGGCAATTTTGAATCTTTTTCTAAATACATATTTTTAAAATGATCCAGCAATTGTTTTAATTCTAAACTCGGCGGCTCGTCATAAGATGTTTTAATTTTTAAATTATTTTGTTCAAATTTTAACGACCGAGTTGTTTCCTTGAGACAAAAAGCAGTAGCACATTTAAGATCTTTAAAAATTGGCAAAATTATTTTAGAAAATTAAGACGATCCCTTTTCAAAATTTGTTTTTAAAGTTAAACAGGAGTCGTCGCTAGAAAAAGAATTTTCCATGGAAGAGTCGATACTAAAAGTAACTTCTTCATCCCCTACTCGTAGGAGAATCTTCTTGTTACTTACGTCTATTATTTCCATAGAGGTGGCAAGGAAGGGATGACCAAGTATAAAGGGCACTTTGGCGTCTTCCTCGGTGTCTAGAATGACAAAGTCTACCGGGAAGATAAACTTGTCAATTTTAACTAATACATCCTCTATGACTCTCATTGGGTATTTTATTGACCTTTCTGCCAGTTGGATGCATATTTTAGTTAGAGTTGGGGTGCCCAACCCTAGCTTTTCGAATAAAGAAAAGGGCAACAAATTTATACTGGCCCCCAAATCGGTTATGGCGTGGTTAATTAGATTACTGTAGAAAAGTCACGGGATCGAGAATTGTCCCGGATTGTTTATTTTTCCGGCAGTTTGTTTAAAATAACTATTGAGTCTTCTGTACATGAAACATTTTCATGCTTCTTTTTATTGGTTAACAAATAGTTTAAATATTTTGCGTACTTAGGCACTTGAGAAAGCGCCTCGCAAAAAGGAATATTAATTTTGATTTGTTTTAATATATTAAAAAACATTTATATTGCTCCTCGTCGCGCTCGTTTTGAATTTTTGGCGGATAAGGAATAGAAGGAGCTTGAATATTGCTCGGAGCTAAATTAGAAGAAATTAAGTGCGGAGATGGGGTTGAAACGTTTACCTCGGGCTTGGCCAAATTTAAAGATTTTACCTCCTTTCAGCTATGGCGGGTTATAGTGTTGACGATCTCCCGTGGATTTGGCTCAGTATTGCCAGGTAGAGCTCCTTGCTGGCGTTCAGAGAACATCCTGGCGAGCTGTCCAATTTGATTTTCAAAGCTTTTAATAGGTCCGAATAGATTTCGGATGTTGGACTCATTTGAGGCAACGTATTTAGTGAAGGCCTCTTCAAATGAAGATGGCTTGTGTGGTGGTGGCGGAGCGAATCCGGGAGGATTCACTTGTGGTGGACGATGAGCATTATTGGGGTTACTCCACAAAAAATTACGGTGATTCCTTAAACCCAGATTATAACTATTGTTAAGCGGAAGATTATTATTCAGGTATAAGGAGGATGATATGAGTTCCCCAAATAGTCTACTTGCTCTTGAATGAAATTATTAATATTAAAATTATTATTATTTTTAGCCCAATTAGTGTCGGAGGAAGCAAACATCTTCTCCACATGCTTAGTGAGCCATTATACTTGATGCGTTAAGTTAGGGGTGGCCTCAACTTCAAAGAGTCCGGTCAACTTATTAGGGCATGACCGTGGCGCATTACACTAATATGAATTCATGGCCATCTCCTTGAAAAGCTCTTGAGCGGCCTCTGGGGTTTTGTTATTAAGAGTTCCACCAGCTGCTGCGTCAATCATTTGCCTTGTTTGGAGATTCAAACCATTATAAAATGTTTGAACTTGTAGCCACAATGAGAGGGCATGATGAGGACATCTCCGCAACAATTCCTTGAAGTGCGCCCATGTGTTGTAGAGAGACTCTGAGTCTATTTGTGTGAAGGACAGAATGTCCGTACATAATTTAGCGAACTTTGCCGGAGGAAAATATTTCGTTAAGAATTTCTCCGCCATCTCGGCCCATGTAGTGATGGAACCTCTCGGAAGAGATCCCAACCACTGCTTGGCCTTAGTCTGCAAAGAGAAAGGAAATAAACGCAAATGAATGGCGTCATCGGTGACGCCATTTATCTTGAATGTATCGCAAATTTCCAAAACATTTAATAAATGTAAATTAGGATCTTCATCCGGTAAGCCGTCGAAAATGACAGTTTGTTGTACCATCTGAATGATACTCATTTTAATTTCAAAATTATTATTCGCCACCGTTGGGCGAATAATACTAGATTGTGTTCCCTCCCAATTTGGCCTCGCATAATAGGACATGGTACGTAGTGGGGCCTCGTTATGATCAGGATCTTCCATTATGCCCTCGTTAGTTTCTCTGATTGACTATTCACGAATTATTGGTAGATCACTAAATCTGAGAAGTCGCCGCAAGGTGCGCTCAATTTCCAGATCAAAACATAATTCAATATTAATGGAAGAGTTTCCTCGGGTCATAAACTAAAAGAAAAGAAAAAGAGAAAAACAGAGTTAGAGGCGAAAAGAATAAAAAGGGTGAAGAAGGAAGAATTAAAATGATTATAATATTTTAATAATATTATATATAAATATATATAAATATTTTTTTTTCAAAAGCGGATTAAGTTAGTCCCAAACTTCCCGAGGTCTACTATGTGAAGGGTTTGCAAGGTACTAGGAGATGCAATGGGATGACAAGCCCAAATATCCCTTTCCGAGAATTTAATTTATGCCTTTTAAGATTTAAAAAAAAAATAGAAGAAGGGGGAGAAGTAAGAGAACGATAAAATTAATTGATATTTCTTTTTTCGAAATATCAACTAATGTTCCCCGACAATGGCGCCAAAAACTTGATACATAAAATCTATATCCGCAAACGACAACGACAAGTGTACCATATTGAGAGTAGTATAGGTTTGTGAAAACCAAGGGCGTATAAAAATCCAGGGTAGTTGAATATTCTTACTTCGGAAAATCTCTATTATTTTATCAATTAAAACTTGGATTGATTTTGCAAAGGAGAAATTAAAATAGTTACAAAATGATGAGTTAAAATACTAGCACTCAATCATTGAATCCCCAGGGAATAATAATAGAAGAAATAAGAACTCTAATTCTCTTAAGAAAATTTCTTCGACTGTGGAGGTTCACGAATTCTAAATGCACCTCTCTCGAGGATAAGTTCAACTGAGTTTAGGTTGATCAACCGAACTCTCGTTCAATAATTGAAACCGCTAAAACTCGCTTTATCATGATGAACCCCTCTATTGGATTTGACTCCAATCCGGGAGATTTATGTCATCCTTTCTCAAGGGTTGCAATCAACTCTTTTTATCCTTAAGTGATCAATTCGAATTATGAGTCCCTCGACTTCTAAATTATGAAAATATGAATGAGAATTATATATCAAAAATATAATATCACTTCAATAAAATCAAGGATAAATCTTAAGCATTTCCAAGGGAGAAGAGGAAGGTCTAAATTAATTCAAGATGAATATTATTCCTTGGATATCCTCGATCGAGTACTAATAGGAATTTAGCTACTAATGGAGATGGAGGAATCGATGAAAATAATAGAGTATATAATGAAATTGAGAATAGCTAACAAAGGAGAAAAGAACTATTTAATTGATTGCAAAAGAAAAGGATTACAAGCTATTGAAATGAAAACTATAAACTATTGAATTGAAAGTACAATTGCAATAAAAGAATAGAACTACAAGAAATACTAATAACATGAAAACAAAGCAAGAAATGAAGGGTTAAGCCTCCAAAATTCGTTTCTTTAGTTCTAGTAGAACTAGCTTTAAATAGGCTTCAAATTGGGGTTACACGCCCTTGGTCACGCCCGTGACCAAGGGCGTGTAAGTGGCGTGATAGATGTTGGTGTGGAGAAAGCGCCTTCTGGCTTTAATGCGGGTGTTATGTGCGCATCACGATCTAGGTCGCGCCTGTGACCTAGGGCGTGTACTCTTTTAAACTGCATCCGAAGGGAAGCTTTCTGCGGGAAGTGGCGCGTGATGAGTCACACCCGTGTATAGGATATCATGCCCTTGGTCACTCCCTATGACCGAGGGCGTGTAACTTTAAATGACGTAGCATTACGCTCTAGCTGTTGGCGGTGGGTCGCGGCTGTGACATTGGGTCACGCCTGTGACCTGGGCGTGTACTTGCAAATTTGGCTCAAAGTGTCCAAAAAACTAAAATTGTCAAATACACTTAAGTTAATACATAAAATTGAAAAATGAATAATTTAAATGGTAAAATTCAAATAAATTAAATAATTTTATAATAAAACTATATTAGAACTACAGTAAAAGATGAGCATATAAACAATTCATCACTTATCATATAAAAGAGCCAATACAAATTTATATGATAAGGGTCTACAAATGTATATGTCTATAAGATGTATGAATATTATGTTATGTTATGTTCATATAGTGCAACTCACTCAAACGACTCTGCACACACGGACCTTTAGTTCCCACTTTTTGGAGGTAGCAAGCCTCTCATGTATTTCCGATATGGGAACTGAATAAGTGAATCGGGCACTCCACTTCTAGGTGGGTATACACACTACTAGATCTAGACCTTATGTACGTTGTTGTACACGTCCTAGGTGCAATTCCGTGAGCTTTTACGTACTCTTACTGGCATCCACCAGTCTTTTATGGTCGGGGTAGATTAGTAGGGTTTGTCTGCTAGACCGCAGTAAAGTAACCTACTTGCTCTCTAACTCATCACACCCCGCCAAAGTAAACGTGTTGTCATTGGTGTGACAAATGGACCAATACCGAAGACCGTCCACTAGTTATACACATGCAAGGGTAATCACACTACCCGAGCCTCCAGCTCGCAGGACTAATTACTCTTGAACCATTCTGTCCTCTCTAATAAGATGAGGTTCACTCTTCTCAACTTATCTCATTTAAGGTTACTCTTGTTTGTTACTTAGGCAGTCATAACAATTTAAGGTGAATTCTGGACTTCCCGAGGTCTAACCGGTGAAGGGCTCACAGCGGTACTAGATGGTATTCTGGGATGACATCCTAGACCTTCCTTTCTCAAAATATTTACTTTTATTGGTAAATACCCATTTTGTAGGTTATCCTCATGGTTGCTTTAGATTACTTAAGATTGGCTTAGATTTCTTTTAGGCAACCTAACAACCTCTTTACGGTGCGTGGTGCAAACTATTAGATACTCATCTACATGTCCAACTCTAACCCTGAATGCAACCTGATCATATTAACACTCTAATTGTGATGATAAGTGCCTATGATAGAAAACTCCCAAAATGGTTCAATTGTTCATCGAGATGCACCTTTAGTTTACTATTCTCAATAGGGTGAAATCCTCCAATAAGGCTACAACTTATAGGGGTTATGTTATGTATGCCCTAATCTAGTTTTCCAAATTTCATCCCATTCCTACTTATTCTGGCCAGTCCAAACACAACCTCAATATTTTGCTTTTCGCAGACCAACTCAACATTGAACTAGGTTGGTCTCTATGATGTAAACTTCACTATAACTTTGCCAAATGCCCTAAAATTTATATCATAGGTTAATCATGACCCGATTATGAGATGGTCAGAAATTCATAATTTTCTTTGGCCATTAATAAAAATACTTTAATGATAATGTACACCTCTCTTTACACATGAAGTATAACTTTCAGAAGTCAAAGTGCTCCTAATAATGTATTGTGGAATGTAATGAGAAAATGTCATGATTGACTGACTTTCTTAATTTTCCATAATATTTATGACTATTATTTCAACATTTAAATATTTATGTCAATTGGTCACATTACATAGCAAATGACAAAATAACTGGTTCAAAATTTCTAGAAAAATTACCAATGTATTACAATGATGCAAAAACTGTCTTGCAAAAATTTCAGAATTTTCCAGATAATATTAACCATATAAATCTCATTAATACATAAGTTTGACAAAGGACATTTTTGGTAATTTACTATGTGAATGACTTCCAAAAATTCTACCAAAATTTCTAGAGGTATATTGCAATGTAAGTCATATTATAACAAAATATTTGATTTTTTCTCTAGACCTTAGACGATGTTCATTTAATTTATACACTTTGTGACAAATTCAATTATGCTCAATTAACTGAGGAAATTAAATCCAAAAATCTCAATAAAATTTCCAGAGATATATATTATTCTAAAACGTCATGTGACTGAAAACCTGATTTAGCCTACATTATTTGATCACTTTTATTTGATTATTACATTTATGTGACAATAATATTATTACTCAAATACTTAGGATTTTTCTTTCCAAAAATCCTAATATTTCTATAGATTATACCCCCCTCCCCATCATACTAGGTGTATTACCCAAAAATCGTGTGCATACAATAAGAAATTAGTGATGAATTCACAAAATACTCAAAGGTGTTATATGCACACCACCCTTCCATACATCTCATTCATATGTATGTGAAATATAATATTCTACAGTGGTCCAAAAGACCTCAACATTTTACAGGTGATTAATAATGACCTAACCATGATGTCACCCAAGATTTGGGTCATTTTGTACCTATCAAACCAAATTTATTTCATTAATATGAAAAATATATTTATTATAAAACCTTAGAAAAATGCTGCCCAAAAATTATGATTTTTGGGCAGGGGATGTATTTATGTCATTTACAATTATATCCAAAATATTATACCAATCCAAGCAACTGTGTAGATCTACCAAATAAGGTCTGGTCACCCTTTTGGACACACCTCAGGAGAAGGGCCCTACACGGAGTTGTAGGCCACCAAACCTTGTGATTCAAAGCCCTATGGACAGTAGACCACAAGGGCTACAAATCTTATATCAGGCACTTTTGCCTAAAATGGCTTCTAAGTAGCCTAAATATTTAATCTTAACTCTAATATAGTATGACATAAATATTACATTTATATTAATATATGGTCTGTGGGTAGAGATCTTAGCCAACTCAGACGGTTGTGGTTTATCGTCCCCAATTGGCTAATGGCCAGAATTTCATATTCCAGAAGCTTTTCTCCTTACAATTCCAGGGCACCTGACGGCCACCACCACCACCACCTCTGTTGAGGTAGTGGATATTGATTGTCGGTGACATGGCCACTGGAGGGACTATCTACAGCAAACCCGAGCGAGGTGAAGAGCTCGGCAATATCACACATAGCTCCCATGGATCGAGGCTCAATTGAGCCCAATTTCTTAGCAAAATGAGCTAGAAAGCTATCACAGAGGGAGGGGAGGAGAAACGGACCTCAATGGTGGCTCGACGGCGGGTACTCTGACGGGTGGCCATGGATCTCTTTGTCTCCAAAGAGCTTGCTCGATCTGTGGATTCTCCATCAATTGCTCTGCTCTAAGAGGCTGGCTCAACTGCTAAGGACCTTCTGAAGCTGATGGAATGGTCAATATAAGGTGGTGATGGCTGTAAAGAGAAGATGGAGTGTGGGAGGTTCGGCCATGGATTGTAAAACCTTCCTTCAGCAACTGAGCAGCTGCGATGCTCTGAAAAGACTGTTCACAGCCTGAGGAGATCAGTTGAGGGCTTGGGCAAGGTGGTAAGTGGGCATGCAGGCACGTTTACTCAAAGGTACCTTTTCACCTTAAGGCGTAAAATACCATTTTTGCACCCAAGCTCACCCTTTCTCTCCAAATTCTAATGTGGGGTGCCAATAGACTTGTGGCATGCTGGTTTTGCAAGGGGTGGGGCCTTGGTTCACTTGGATTTCATTTGGCCTTTCAATTTCTTCCTTAAGGCCTTATGTTGAAGATAGTTGACTTTTAGTTGACTTGGTCAAATTGATGGGTGGGTAAGCCCCACTTAATGGTCATGGGTCATATGACCATATGCAAAGTCTATTGGACCGTGGTGTGGATTCAATTTGGTTTATTGATCCATATGGTGTGAGTTGACCCAACATAGCCTAAGTGTGACTTTGCTCAAATTAGAGGGATTGGTTGACCACTTAATGGGGATTTGCGTCCAATAGATCCTTAATGGGGTTAGAAGGTTAGGGGCGAAGTCAATTTGACCAATTGAAGTCCAATTTGTCTTTGATTGGGTTGATTTGGGCTATGTTGACCAAAAGTTGACTTTGGTCTCTACCTTGAAATTTGGTGGGATAAATTAGTGGTTACTGACCTAATGACCTTCCTACAACCGTTATCGGTCTTGTATGTCGTTCGATAGGCTCATAGTGCGTCATCTAGCTAAAACGCCCAAGACTTCTGATTAATAAAAATATTTTTTTTCTAAAATCCGCGTTAATTCTTGATTTTCGACTTCGACTTGGCCGTCGTTTGTGGGTGATAAGCAGTGGATAGTTTGTGTGTGACACCATATTTTTCTAAGATTTTTGTGAATTTGCTATTGCAAAAATGTGTGCCCCGATCACTAACTATAGCGCGCAGCATGCCAAATCGAGAGAATAATATTTTTAAGAAATTTACGATGACTCTCGCATCGTTGGTGGGGATAGCTTGCGCTTCCACCCACCTCGACACATAGTCGACCACAATGAGAATATATTTGTTTGAAAAAGAAGGAGGAAGCAGACCAATGAAGTCGATACCCCAAAGGTCAAAATTTTCACATTCTAAGAAAATATTTTGGGGCATCTCATCCCGGTGGGAGAGGTTCCCCGACCGCAGGTAGTTCTCGCAAGAACTCTCAAAGGTGCGAGCATCGTTGAAGAGCGTGGGCCAATAAAAGCCCGCCTCCAGCTTCTTCCTCGTTGTTCGGTTTCTTTGATAATGACCACCAGTTGGTCCTTCGTGACAATGTCGTAAAATTTTTAGACCTTCCTTACTCGAGACGCATCTTCTCACTACCTGATCCGCGCATATATGGAATAGAAAGGGGTCCTCCCAAAAATAATTCTTTAAATCAGAAAAGAATTTCTTCTTTTGCTGACTAGATAATTCTTTTGGCAGGATCCGAGCTACTAAATAGTTAGCCAAATCTGCGAACTAGGGGGTGGAAGATGTATTTATATTTTCGAGAGCAAGGAGGCACTCTTCGGGGAATTTATCATTAATATCTGTTTCTACTAACGATTCCTTAGCGGGATATTCTCGACGGGAATGATAGTCGACCGCCAAGTTTTCGCCTCCCCTTTTGTCCCGAATCTCAAAATCAAACTCCTGCAGGAGGAGGATCCATCGCAAAAGATGGGGCTTAGCGTCCGACCTACTTAAAAAATATCTAAGAGTGGAGTGATCTGTGAAAACAATTACTTTGGAGAGAGTGATGTACGACCTAAACTTATCAAAGGCAAAAATGATCGCTAGAAGCCCCTTCTCAGTAGTGGTGTAATTTGCTTGTGCTGACGTGAGTGTTTTGCTCGCATAATAAATAGGGTAGAAATACTTACTCACCCGTTGGCCTAATACGGCACCTACCGCAATTTCACTCGCGTCGCATATAATTTCGAAGGGTAGAGACCAATCCGGAGCGACTAAAATAAGAGAATTTATAAGTTTTTCTTTGATAAGTTTAAAGGCCAAATGACATTCATAGTTAAAAAGGAAAGAAGATACTTTTTTGAGAAGATGGGTTAACGGCTTTGTGATTTTGAATTTTTTTGAAAGAAACGCTGATAAAACCCTGCGTGGCCTAGGAAACTTCTAATGGCTTTTACATTCATTGGAGTGGGGAGTTTTTTGATCACTTTGATGTTGGCCCTATCGACCTCGATCCCTTTGCCCGAAATTTTATGGCCAAGGACTAATCCTTCTTTGACCATAAAATGGTATTTCTCCCAATTGAGAGCTAGATTTGTTTCCTCACAATGTTGTAGCATACGCTCGATATTTTTAAACAATTTTTAAAAGAATTTCCGAAGATGGAGAAGTCATCCATGAAAACTTTCATCACTTCCTCTACTAACTTGTCTAATATCACCAGCATACATCTTTGGAATGTTGCTGGTGCATTACTGTAACGCTCCTGATTTTACTGGTATTTGTTTAATTCAGTGATGGCGTGTTAATGACGTCGGGGTGTTACTTCTAACGTCGAGTTAGCGGCGCGTTGAGGTTTGCGCGTTTTCGCGTCCGTTTGGGTCAAGTCGACCAAATTTTGCGATAACCCGGAATAGGAAAAATTTACGTTAGGAAATTATATTATTTAATTTTAGACTTGTCTATCATGTTTCGTCGCGATCCGAGCCATTTTGGAGCCTCGGCGCATTTTAGAAGTTTTGTATATATTTAAAGCTCGCCGTAACTTCCGCCATTCATATCTCGAAAACGGCACGTCAGATTTTGATTCCAACTTCGCCGTTGGATTCGTAGCGCCGTCGTTCACCTTAAGCGAAATTTTCGTTGGATTCAGCGTCCGTTTAATTTTCGGTGATAAAATAATAATAATAATATTATTATTATTATTATAGAAATTATAGTATGTGTGTATATATATATGTACATTTGGCAGCATGCGTCGACTCCCTTTGCAGCCTTGCGTCAACTCCCCTTGCAGCCTTGCGTTGACTCCCCTTGCAGCATGCGTCGACTCCCCTTTGCAGCATGCGTCGACTCCCCTTTGCGGCATGCGTCGACTCCCTATTTAAGCATGCGTCGACTTCTTTTTTTCAGCATGCGTCGACCTTCCTTCCACGAATCAGTCAGATATATACATATATATATTAATATATATATGTATATATATATATAATGCTACGTTCACCATTCGTCGACCACCTTCCCAGCCCCTTTCTTCTTCCTCATTCTGTCTGAACGCCGCGACGGGAGTGGCGTTTTCTTAAATCTTTCGGGCGCCGCCGACGGAGCTCTGGTGGTCGAAATCGCGAGAAAAGCATAGTTTCGGAAAGCTCTCGACGAGAGCTTCGTCCTCGTGGTAATTTCCTTCTGTTTCGTGAAACTTTTTCGTTAGGTTTTTTTCGGCCCTAACCTTCGTTTTGGCCACTTTCCGTAGATCTCGCCTCGTCGTGCCTCCTTTTGGGCCGATCTACGACGAGGAGTTGTTCAGAGAATGATTCCGGTGATTTGAAGACATGTTGTGATCTTGCACCTTCACTTTGCTAAAACCTATTTATTTTTTTTGTTCTCGCCCTTGCTTCCAGTAAATAGTTTTATGCTGAAATTTTGTCATCCGCCTCTTTTCTTTTTCCCCGACATAATCTGCTCATCTTGTTAACCAAGAAAATGTTGCCTTATGTTCTGATGGGCCATGCCCCTTTCCCTTTGAAATTGCATGAAAATATGAATTCTGTTGGAGGTCGTACACTATGTTGGCGGTGCCAACGGTGCGATGCTCTTTTAATTTAATAAATTTTGTTGGAGGCCGTACGCGGTGTGGTTTTTTCCCCCGGTGCGGTGCTCTTGTAAGCTTTTGATTAGGAGGCCATACGCGGTGTGGTTTTTTCCCCCGGTGCGGTGTTCTCTTAAGCTTTTGATTGGGAGGCCATACGCGGTGTGTTTTTTGCCCCCGGTGCGGTGCTCTTCTTAAGGATGAGCTGATCAGTCTCTATAATTCTGAACAAGAGTAACATGATTAATAATTTGAAAGTGGATGGCTTTTCTTTTGCTTATGGCGAGTTTTGTCATCGCCTGTGTTCTCACCTTTGTTTGGTGAGCATTTTCTGCTGATTTTTAGTTGTTCTGCTATTTCCTTTTTTGCTGATGATTAGATACTTCTGCTATTTCTTTTCCTGTTGATTATTAGCTGCTAGCTTTGTCATCACTGACCCTTGCAGCTTCTGTTTCCCTCCGGCCTCATGGAGGTTTGCTTACTTTCTTGTTTTATGCACCACTTGTACTTGCTTCTGAGGTGTTCTTTCTTTGAATGCCTCAGGTTCTGGATAATAGCAGGTGTCAGTGCAGAGCTGCGTTGGTTGCCGCCTTCTGACCCTCTTGAGGTAGGGTATTCTGTGGACTTGTCGGCCTATGGGTTTGTGTCAGGTGTTGACGCCCGTGGTGCCGTTTGGTTAGACTTTTGTTTTACTGCTGCTGTTATTTGTTGTTCACTTTTGAACACTTGTTCTGGAATGGTTAAATGTGGGTTGGCTTATCGACCTCTTCCTAGATATGCTAAGGCATTTGTAGCATTGTGCATCATGATTTGAAATGTTAAGCTCACTAATTTCAGCGCGTGATAAATCTACCTTTATATATAGTAAATCCACACATTCGATCTTGCATGGTGCACCTCACTAGGTCTTCATGTTCACTTAGGCCACTATGTAATTAAATCAAGTATTTTATTTCCGCTACGTAAAACTATATTTTAAAAGCGTGGACTAGTTGATCCACCTAGCCGAGGGACGCGGTTCATTAATTTTCTACATAAATCATTTTTGAATCACTTTGATTTGATAACAATAATTGCTTGAACTGCGATGAAGGATACGTTGCCTTAACGTCAGTAGGCGTCCCCTACGTGACGTGGCATCACAACGCGTAGCTTTCCCTACTCTGATAGCATTTTAAATGTTGGGAAAATGCGGGTTGTGATAGTTGGTATCAGAGGGAGGTTCTGTGAAAAAGGTTGTTGGGTGGTTTGGCGTGTGAGCCAAACAACCGCTATCCTAAGCAGAACCTCATAAGATCATTTCATTGTATACACACATCGATATGTCATCAATATGTCTTGACTGAAGCATGGACACAACACTCATAGCATGATAAGAAGTATACGGGGCATATTATGTAGTATGGGATGCATAATATGTGTTTGCATATGGATCCACCATAGGTGGCAACATGTGATGGTTATGTAGTATGGGATGCATAACCACCATTACATGGATGCCCATTAGCACGTTTTCTTTTTTCGTTACATGTAATGTTATGTAGTATGGGATGCATAACATTACATGTGTACGCCGCTCAAAACATGCATTAAGGCCTCTTTCTAGAATGCATAGCACTGCATACATTCATATCATCGCATAAGCATGCGTGCCAAGTTAAAGACATACCAGATGACATATGTACATACATGATTTGAAAAGAAATTTAAATATTCATGCACTCATGTCATAGCGCAAGAGTCAATAGGATGATGGCGCATCATCCTAAGTTAATCATGGCATCATTTCATGAAATTCCAGAACAAGGTAACAGCAATAGCAGGTTGTTTTCTTTCCTGTTCCGAATCGATCCGTGAACTTTTCCGAGTCTGTTTGGCTTAAGCTTTGTAAGCCTGTTTCTGATTGAATGACCATCATTTTTGTAGACATGTCTCGTAGGAGAGTGACACGATCAACTCCCCTTCCTGAGGGAGAGTCTTCTCGTGGTCAGAGTGAGTCCGTGATCGAAAGCCTGCGACAGAGCAATGAGGCTTTGTCGAGGCAGTTGGTTGCGATGCAGACTCAGATTCATTCCTTGGTGTCTGTTGCCTCGGCGCAACAGCCTGTTGTGCAAGAACCAGTGGTGAGCCCAACCTTTCTTGCTCCCCTGGTGCCTCCAGTGGCATTGCCACCAGAGATGAACTTCATTTCACACTTTCAGCATTTGGGACCTCCTACCTATGATGGTAGGGCAGACTTCATGGCCCTGGATGATTGGGTGATCAGCATGGAGGAGATGTTCTCCTATTCAGGTGTCTCTGAGGCATCAAAGGTGATGGTGGCTGCTTATCAACTGAAGGGTTTGGCGAAAGGTTGGTGGATTAGGGAGAAGGAAGGTCTCGCCGAGGGATGCTCTTGGTAGGCGTTTAAGAAGTTGTTGCTTAAGAAGTTCCTCCCTTCAGTTGAGCACGACCGATTGATGAACAACTTTCTACATCTGAAGCAGAGGCAGCTCACCGTCAGTGAGTACGAGATCGAGTTCAGCAAGTTGAGTAGATTCGTCCCTGAGTTGGTGGCCTCGGAGGAAGGTAGAGTGAAGCGGTTTTGGGGTGGTCACACTGGCGACGTCCCACAGTGGGCTAGCGCCTATGGGTCAAAGACTTATGCTGAAGCGGTGGAGGCCGCATTGAAGGCCGAATCTATTGAGAAGATGAAGATTCGTGGGCAGCAGATAAAGAGTGATAAGAGAAAGTTGGATGATCAGGAGAGTTCCAAGGCATCTCACTCGGACTCGAAGAAGAGGGGTGTGGGGCACTGTAGCTTCTGCGGCAAGCGGGGCCACCCGTTCGAAAGGTGTTTCAAGAGGCTCGAGGCGTTGGATCCGTTAAAGGATAGTGCAATTCAAGACGCACCCAAGGTGGTCCCAGTGTGCTCATTCTGCTCTAAGCCCGGGCATGAGGTGGCCCGGTGTTACAAGAAGGCTGGTTGTTGTTTCCTGTGTGGGCAAAAAGGGCATCGTAGGGCCGACTGCCCAAACTCTCAGACCGTGACTTCAGCGATTCCTCTGCAGACCTTGCCGCCGCCCACACAACTCATAAGCAAGGAGAAAGGCAAGCTTAATGTGCCGACTAGAGAGGAAGCTCAAACCTCAGCGCATGTAATATCTGGTTAGTTCCTTTCCTCCAAAGTTATTCTCTTTTTCTAAATATAGCTTACTAGTTGTCTAGTGACGCACTCTTATTTAGGTGAATTTAAGGTGAAGAATAAGTGGGCGTGTGTCCTGTTTGATTCGGGAGCGTCTCACTCTTTTGTTGCTTGAAGTTTTGTTGATAAGCATCGATGGTATGTTGATCGGTTGGATGATACCCTGTCCGTTAAGTTTCCATCTGGAGATCAGGTTACGTCAGATCAAGGTATCCGGGAGTGCCCCATTTCTTTGGGTGGTGTCCAGGTACTAGCGGATTTGAAGATGCTAGATTTGGCAGATTTCGATGTGATTCTCGGGATGGACTGGTTGTCCAAGTATGATGCCGTGATCAAGTGCAAGGAGAAGCGGCTAGATTTCAAGTTGGGTGACGGATGTCCTTTGAGTGTTTATGGTTTACCTCAGGAGAGTTCTCCGATTATTTCTGCGGTACATGCCCGCCGAGCTTTAGCCTCTGGTTGTTTGGGTTTTCTGGTTTCTATCTGCGCTGTGGATGCTTCTCGTGTGGAGCCAACCGTGGAGGGTATCCCGGTGGTGCGAGAGTTTCCCGATGTTTTTCCGGACAAGCTTTCCGCTCTTCCTCCCGAAAGAGAGGTGGAGTTTTCCATAGACCTCGAACCAGGCACCCGGCCCATTGCCAAGGCCCCGTACCGCATGGTGCCTCGTGAATTAGAAGAATTGCGTGTTCAGTTGAATGAACTTCTGGAGTGTGGCTTCATCAGACCGAGTACTTCTCCATGGGCTGCTCCTGTTCTCTTTGTGAAGAAGAAGGACGGTTCCATGAGGCTGTGTATCGATTATCGGGAGTTGAATAAGGTGACGATCAAGAATAGATATCCGTTGCTGCGGATTGATGATTTGTTCGATCACCTGCGTGGGTGCACCAAATTCTCGAAGATTGATCTTCGTTCAGGCTACCACCAGTTGAGGGTTCGTGAGTCAGACATTCCTCTGACGGATTTTATATCCCGGTACGGGCATTTCGAGTTCCTCGTGTTGTCCTTTGGTTTGACCAATGCGCCTTCTGCGTTCATGGATCTGATGAACCGGGTATTTAAGGACTTTCTTGACCGTTTTGTGGTCATTTTCGTCGATGACGTTCTCGTTTATTCTCGCAGTGATGAGGAGCATGCCTATCACTTGCGTATGGTTTTGTCTGTCTTGAGAGAGCATAAGTTGTATGCTAAACTGAGCAAATGCGAGTTTTGGCTGCCTCAGGTGTCTTTCTTAGGACATGTGGTGAGCAAGGATGGAATCTCTGTTGATCCCGCCAAGATTTCAGCGGTGATGGATTGGAAGAAACCTTCTACTCCAAAGGAGATTAGGAGTTTCTTGGGTTTGGCCGGATATTATAGGAGATTTGTGGAGGGTTTCTCCACATTGTCCGCTCTGATGACCCGGCTTACGCAGAAGAATGTCGCCTTCATTTGGAGTGATAAGTGTGAGGAGGCTTTCCAAGAGCTGAAGAGAAGGTTGTGCTCTGCCCCAATTCTCATTCTGCCTATCGAGGGAGTGGAGTTTGCGGTGTATGTTGATGCTTCCCACATCGGACTTGGTTGCGTTCTGATGCAAGAGGGAAAGGTGACCGCCTATGGATCTAGGCAATTGAAGGTTCATGAGAAGAATTACCCTACCCATGATTTGGTGTTTGTGGCGGTGATCTATGCCCTGAAGCTGTGGAGACACTTACTGTATGGCGCTGTGCGCAAGATTTATACCGATCATAAAAGCTTGAAGTATGAATTCACACAAAAGGTGTTGAATTTGCGCCAACGCCGGTGGTTGGAATATGTTGTTGATTATGAAGTGGATATCCTTTATCATCCCGGTAAGGCCAATGTGGTGGCCGATGCGTTGAGTAGGAAGACGGCTCAGATCTTCAATTTATCTGTTCAAGCCTTAGTTGAGGAGTTTCTTTTGATGGATATTTCGGTGGTGAGCCGTGGCGAGCGCACTCGTTTGGAGGCAGAAGAGCCTTCGTGGATCACCCTCACAAGGTTACGTCAGAAAGAAGACCCAGATCTTCAGCATCTCCGAGGAAGGACCGAGAAAGGAGAATTATCTGATTTATCCATTGATGAGCTTTGTACCCTCTTGTATAGAGGTAGATTCTGTATCCCGGCGGTGGAAGATATTCGAGTTATGATTTGTAGGGAGGCTCACGGATCTAGTGTGTCCTACCACTCGGGTTCCACCAAGATGTATAGAGATCTGAAGCAAATCGTGTGGTGGTCGGGCATGAAGAACGACATTGCCAAATTTGTATCGGAGTGCTTCACATGCAAGCGGGTGAAGGCCGATCATGGCAGGCCTGGAGGAAAACTGACCCCTTTGGAGATCCCCATGTGGAAATGGGAAAGTATATCGATGGACCTTATTACGGGTTTGCCGAGGTCCCCTCGTGGACATGATTTAGTCTGGGTTATAGTTGATCGATTGACGAAGTGTGCGCATTTCATCGCCTTCAAAGTCGGCTATTCTATGAAGAAGATAGCAGAGTTATATTTGGATGAGGTCATCCATTTGCATGGAGTGCCAGTGAGTATCGTGTCAGATCGAGACTGCAGTTTTACGTCGCGATTCTGGCATAGCTTACAGGGAGCTTTTGGGCACCGACCTCAGTTTTTCGACCGCATACCATCCGCAGACCAATGGTCAAACGGAGCGAGTTAATCAGATTGTGGAAGACAAGATCAGGTGTTACATTTTGGAGCATGGTGGAGCTTGGGACGAGCGCCTCAGACTCATGGAGTTTGCATATAATAATAGCTTCCAAGAAAGTCTGCAGATGGCCCCTTTTGAAGCGCTGTATGGGAGGCGCTGTAGGACTCCCTTGTTTTGGGTCGAAGTCAGTGAGAGACCGTTGCTAGGTCCGGAAGCTTTAATGGAAATGGAGGAGGCGGTGACTCATATTCGGGAGAAGCTCCGCGTTGCTCAGGAGCGGTATGAAAGGTATGCCAATCAAAGAAGGGCAGATCTGGAGTTTGCGGTTGGGGACAGTGTTTTTCTGAAGGTCTCTCGGATGCCAGGCGTTAAAAGATTTGGGAAGAACCACAAGTTGGATCCCAGATATGTTGGGCCATTTCAGGTCGTTGAGCGCATCGGAGTGTCCGCTTATAGATTGGAGTTACCTGCTACCTTCTCTGGCGTCCATGATGTGTTCCATGTGAGTCAGTTAAGGAAGTGTGTCCGCAGCAATCGTCAAGTCCTCGATTCGGTGCCTTAGATTCAGCCCAATTTATCTTATGTTGAGGAGCCTGTTCGGATTTTGGAAACCCAAGAGCGGGTGTTGCGTAGGAAATCCATCCCCATGGTAAAAGTTCTTTGGCGAAATCATGACGTCGAGAGCGCAACATGGGAGCTGGAATCGGCTATGCGGAAATCTCATCCGCACCTCTTCTTTTAATGGCTCAGGTAAAAATCTCCTTTTCTTTTCCTGCACTACTTATTTGACCAAATATTGTCTCCTGCACCATTTTTGTCCAAATGTTATTCCAGCACCTTCTTATTTTTTCAATTGATTAGTTCATTCCCTGTACCTTTTACCTTTCATTTAATTAGCTCTGGTGAGTTTCTTTTCCTGCACCATTTGATTATCTATCCTAGATTTCCTTTCCTGCACCATGTATCTATTTTAATGTGATGGTAAATCTCCTTTCTGCTCTACGTCAAGTTTCGGGATGAAACTTTCTTTTAGGGGGAGTGGCTGTAACGCCCCTGATTTTTCCGGTATTTGTTTAATTCAGTGATGGCGTGTTAATGACGTCGGGGCGTTACTTCTAACGTCGAGTTAGCGGCGCGTTGTCGTTTGCGCGTTTTCGCGTCCGTTTGGGTCAAGTCGACCAAATTTTGCGACGACATGGAATTGAAAAATTTTATGTTAGGAAATTAGATTATTTAATTTCAGACTTGTCTATCAAGTTTCGTCGCGATACGAGCCATTTTGGAGCCTCGGCGCATTTTAGAAGTTTTGTATATATTTAAAGCTCGCCGTAACTTCCGTCATTCATATCTCGAAAACGGCACGTCGGATTTTGATTCCAACTTCGCCGTTGGATTCGGAGCGCCGACGTTCACCTTAGGCAAAATTTTTGTTGGATTCGGCGTCCGTTTAATTTTCGGTGATAAAATAATAATAATATTATTATTATTATTATAAAAATTATCGTATGTGTATATATATATATGTACATTTGGCAGCATGCGTCGACTCCCCTTGCATCCTTGCATCGACACCCCTTGCAGCCTTGCGTCGACTCCCCTTGCAGCATGCGTCGACTCCCCTTTGCAGCATGCGTCGACTCCCCTTTGCGGCATGCGTCGACTCCCTATTTAAGCATGCGTCGACTTCTTTTTTTTTCAGCATGCGTCGACCTTCCTTCCACAAATCAGTCAGATATATACATATATATATATATATATATATATATATATTAATATATATATATGTATATATATATATAATGCTATGTTCACCATTCGTCGACCACCTTCCCAGCCCCTTTCTTCTTCCTCATTCCGTCTGAACGCCGCGATGGGAGTGGCGTTTTCTTAAATCTTTCGGGCGCCGCCGACGGAGCTCCGGTGGTCGAAATCGCGAGTCGAGCATAGTTTCGGAAAGCTCTCGACGAGAGCTTCGTCCTCGTTGTAATTTCCTTCCATTTCGTGAAACTTTTTCGTTAGGTTTTTTTTCGGCCCTAACCTCCGTTTTGGCCATTTTCCGTAGATCTCGCCTCGTCGTGCCTCCTTTTGGGTCGATCTACGACGAGGAGTTGTTCGGAGAACGATTCCGGTGATTTGAAGGCAAGTGGTGATCTTGCACCCTCACTTTGCTAAAACCTATTTATTTTTTTTGTTCTCGCCCTTGCTTCCAGTAAATAGTTTTACGCTGAAATTTTGTCATCCGCCTCTTTTCTTTTTCCCCGACATAATCTGCTCATCTTGTTAACCAAGAAAATGTTGCCTTATGTTCTGATGGGCCATGCCCCTTTCCCTTTGAAATTGCATGAAAATATAAATTCTGTTGGAGGTCGTACACGATGTTGGCGGTGCCACCGGTGCGATGCTCTTTTAATTTAATAAATTCCGTTGGAGGCCGTACGCGGTGTAGTTTTTGCGCCCGGTGCGGTGCTCTTTTAAGCGTTTGATTAGGAGGCCGTACGCGGTGTGGTTTTTGCCCCCGGTGCGGTGTTCTCTTAAGCTTTTGATTGGGATGCCATACGCGGTGTGGTTTTTGCCCCCGGTGCGGTGCTATTCTTTTGGATGAGATGACCAGTCTCTATAATTCTGAACAAGAGTAACATGATTAATAATTTGAAAGTGGATGGCTTTTCTTTTGCTTATGGCGAGTTTTGTCATCGTCTGTGTTCTCACCTTTGTTTGGTGAGCATTTTCTGCTGATTTTTAGTTGTTCTGCTGTTTCCTTTTTTGTTGATGATTAGATACTTCTGCTATTTCTTTTCCTGTTGATTATTAGCTGCTAGCTTTGTCATCACTGACCCTTGCAGCTTCTGTTTCCCTCTGGCCTCACAGAGGTTTGCTTACTTTCTTGTTTTATGCACCACTTGTACTTGCTTCTGAGGTGTTCTTTCTTTGAATGCCTCAGGTTCTGGACAATAGCAGGTGTCAGTGCAGAGCGGCGTTGGTTGCCGTCTTCTGACCCTCTTGAGGTAGGCTATTCTGTGGACTTGTCGGCCTGTGGGTTCGTGTCAGGTGTTGACGCCCGTGGTGCCGTTTGGTTAGACTTTTGTTTTACTGCTGCTGTTATTTGTTGTTCACTTTTGAACACTTGTTCTGGAATGGTTAAATGTGGGTTGGCTTATCGACCTCTTCCTAGATATGCTAAGACATTTATAGCATTGTGCATCATGATTTGAAATGTTAAACTCACTGATTTCAGCGCGTGATAAATCTACCTTTATATATAGTAAATCCACACATTCGATCTTGCATGGTGCACCTCACTAGGTCTTCATGTTCACTTAGGCCACTATGTAATTAAATCAAGTATTTTATTTCTGCTACGTAAATTTATATTTTAAAAGTGTGGACTAGTTGATCCACCTAGCCGAGGGACGCGGTTCATTAATTTTCTGCATAAATCATTTTTGAATCACTTTGATTTGATAACAATAATTGCTTGAACTACGATGAAGGATACGTTGCCTTAACGTCAGTAGGCGTCCCCTACGTGACGTGGCATCACAACGCGTAGCTTTCCCTACTCTGATAGCATTTTAAATGTTGGGAAAATGCGGATTGTGACAATTACAAAGACCTAATGGCATCCTTCGATAAGCAAATGTGCCAAAGGGATAAGTTAATGTTGTTTTCTCTTGGTCGTCGGGCGAAATAAGGATTTGAAAATATCCCAACAAACCATCGAGAAAACAGTAGTAGGATTGACCTGAAAGGCGTTCTAAGATTTGATCGATAAAAGACAATGGTAAGTGATCCTTACGGGTGGCATCATTTAATTTATAACAATCTATGCACATCCAGCAACCCGTAACAGTACAGGTTAGGATCAATTCATTATTTTCATTTACTACTATCATTACGCCGCCTTTCTTCGGCATGACCTGTACTGGGCTAACCCAAGTACTCTCTGATATCGTATTGATAATTCCCGCGTCTAAAATTTTGATAACTTCAGCCTTAACGACTTCTTTCATATTCGAGTTTAGCCGTCATTGGGGCTACACTGTGTTGGGGGAATTATCTTTGAGGAAAATTTTGTGAGTGAAGAAGGAAGGGTTAATACCCTTGATATCTAAAATTTGCCACGCAATTGCGTGACGTTGATTGCTTAAGACTAATGATAACTCAGAAATTTCTGAATCGCTCAGTTCGGATGATACAATAATGGGTAACTTAGAGTCTATCTAAAAATACATATATTAGGTGAGGGGGGAGTTGTTTTAATTCCAACACAAGTGGCTCTTCATAAGAAGTTTTAATTTTTCTAAAGGCTCGGGTGGTGTGGAGCGAGAGATTTCTTCAATACAAAAGAGCTCGGCTAGCTCGAAATCATTACTCGATGTGGAGACTAACCCGGGGAGAGGATAAAAATCATTTTCCAAACTTTCATCTAAGTAAAAACATGAATCGTCATTCTCTAAAGTGTTTCACATTGAGGGATTTATACTAAAAGTAACTTCATCATCTCTAACCCATAGGAGGAGCTTTCTGTTACTTACGTTGATAATCGCGCGGGAGGTGGCATGAAATGGGCGGCCGTGTATGAGGGGTACTTTGGCATCCTCTTCGATATCAAGAATGACAAAGTCCAATAGGAAGATGAACTTATCAACCTTAATGAGCACATCCTAACTATCCCTACCCGATGTTTTAATGAATGATCTGCGAGTTGAATACTCATTCGGGTGGTGCTAGGATTTCCTAGACTTAATTTTTTGAATAATGAAAAAGGCATGAGATTTATACTTGCTCTTAAATCAGCTAAAGTGTGGTTTACTAACGAATAGCCGAATAGGCACGGGATGGAGAACCGTCCCGGGTCATTTGCTTTTTGAGGCAATTTGTTAAGTATAACCGCAGACCATTCTGCGTTTAATGAAATATGCGAAATATCTTCTAATTTCTTCTTATTAGAGAGCAACTCCTTAAGATATTTCGCATACTTCAGCATTTGAGAGATATCCTCACAGAAGGGTACATTAATATGAATTTGTTTTAAAATTTCCAAAAACTTTTTATAATTTTTCGCGGCGCACTCGCTCCCAAACTTAGACGGATACATAATATTTGAACGAGAAGCATGCAGATCTAACGTAGCGGGCAAATTCTCAGATAAAATATGAGTAGTAGGAGGAGGAGAGGTAGTTACCATGGGTTCGTCCTGTTTTGAAACCACCTCCTTTCCACTTCGGAGAGTAAACACGTTTGTGCTCTCCCTTGGATTTGGCTCCGTATATCCTGATATTGTTCGTTGCTGATGCTCGAAGAACAATTTCGCAAGCTGGCCCACTTGATTCTCAAAACTTTTGATCGATTCGGTGAGGTTCCGGATGTTCGTTTCATTTGTAGAAACATATTTTGCAAAGACCTCTTCAAGCAGAGAGGGCTTTTGTTGTTGCGGTGGAAAATCGGGCGGCTTAAAATTTAGTGGGGGAGTAAAGTTAAGAAGTTGATTAGGGGGGTTGATTTAGATTCATTGGAGACTGAGCATTTCCTTGGTTGCTCCATGAGAAATTTGGATGGTTCCTATAACCCTCATTGTATGTGTTGTTCTACGGAGCAAAGTTCGGGTTATAGGAAGGCCGAGGCGGATCTCCCATGTAGTCAACCTGCTCTTCGATTAAAACATTATTAGCCCAAGGAGGAGTGGCGGAGGAAGTAGACAACTCCGCCACTTGCTTTGTTAAGCGCCCAACTTGTAAAGCTAAATTAAAAGTAGCATCTATTTCAAAGATACCGACTGGCTTATTAGGCTGCGCTCTTGAGCAGCATATGGGGTTTTCCTATTTAATGTACCCCAGGCTGCCGCTTCAATCATTAGCCTAGTTTGGAAATTCAAGCCATTACAAAAAATTTGCAATTGTTACCAAGACGGAAGTGCGTGGTGAGGGCATCTATGCAAAAGCTCTTTATAGCGCTCCCATGTATCATAGAGAGTCTCTGAGTAGATTTGCATAAATGACACAATATCTTTTCGCATTTTGGCGGTCTTTGCAGGCAGGAAATATTTACTGAGAAATTTTTCCGCCATATCGGCCCTTGTAGTGATGGCCTCCCTAGGTAGTGAGCCCAACCACTGCTTGGCCTTAGACCGCAAAGAGAAAGAAAAAAGACATAATCGAATGGCGATATCAGTGACGCCATTGATTTTAAAAGTGTCACAAATTTCAAGAAAATTAGAAATATGACAGTTTGGATCTTCGTACGGCTGACAATCAAAGGTCACTGATTGCTGCACCATTTTTATGATGCTGGACTTGATCTCAAAGTTATTGTTTTCCACCACAGTGCGAACAATACTTGACTATGTATCTTCCAGATTCAGCCGTGCATAATAGGACATGGTCCTTTGCTGGGCCTCATTATGATTTGGTGCGTTTGGATTAGGAAGATTATGATCAGGATCCATATTTGTTGTGTTAGTGTCCCCGATCGACTCTTCGAATAATAATTATATTTCCTGATCACAAGAATAGTGGTGTCGCGAAAGGGTTCGCTCGATCTCTAGATCAAAAGGAATATTTGAAGTGCTACCTCGTGTCATACACTATAAAGGGAAAAGTGAAAGAAGAAAGAGAAAAAGTGAAAAGAGAGAATAATAAAACTAAAAATGAAGAAAGAAAGAAGGAAACCTGATTATTATATTTTTTCTCTTTTAGGCAGATTAAATTAGTCTTGGACTTCCCGAGGTATACCATTTGAAGGGTTCTCACCGGTACTAGGAGGTGTGATGGGTTGATAACCCAAACGTCCCTTTCCAAGATTTAGATTACACCTTTAAGATTTTTTAAACTTAGAGAAAGTAAAATAAAATAAAAAGAAACATGATAAAATTAATAGCTATCCTCTTTTCAAAATATTTACGTAGGAGTCCCCGGCAATGGCGCCAAAAACTTAATACGAAGAAATCTACTTCTTACTTAGAGATTTGGAAATACGAAAGAGTGAAGAGATTGATGATGTTTTCTAAACTATATCTAGTGAAGGCAAGTGTACCTTATCGTCAATAATATAGGATATTTTGAAAATACCAAGGTCGTATTCCTCGGGGCGCTTTGATTACTTCTACTTCTAGGAGATCACTATTATCTTATCTAATTATTTTTAGGGTTTGTTTTACTTAACTGAAAGAGGCAATTTGCAAACTAATTTAAGGTCTAAAGGATGGTAAAAAGAATTAGTGCTCAATCTAAAATCACCTTGGAGTGAGAATAATCAAGAGAAGGAAAAATAAATCTAATTCCGTTTAAATAAACTCCTTGACCGTGGAGGTTCCCGAAGCTTGAGCATGCCTCTCTCGAGGAAAATGTCCAACTAAGTTTATGAAAAATCAACTGAACTCTCGTTCTATAATCGATTACCTAAAACTTGGTTTACGATATGAACCCCGCTATGAAATTTTTTCCAAAATTGTGCCAAAATTCTGCAAATAAGCTAAATTAGAAACAATTTTCATAAAAGAACTAGTTAAGCTAAAATTGACATAAAAAGTAAGTTTCATATTAAATAATTACTAAAATTTATACTAAAATGTTATATAAAAACTACTTATCACTCTTCATGGTTTAGCGAAGAATTCATGGTTATGTTCTTTGAGTCATCACTCTAATATTAATAATCTGGATCTCTGGCTTGACCGACTCTATTTTTAGCCATGAATTCCTCAGCAAGCATTACTCGTTCTCTTTTCCTTTTGTCTGTAAGGTTTGTTCTTGCGCAATCTTTGCTTGAGCATGGAAGCCAAATTCTTCTTGTCTAAAATTGTCCAGGGGAGGAAGATTGAGTGTAATCTTTATTCCTTGAAGAACTTTAAGAGCTAGCTCAGTATTGGTCTCAGCATTGGTCTCCTCCCCCTTTTTGGCTTCTTTAAATATCTTTTGTTCAAGAGCTTGAGAAGATGCTGTCATAGAGCCAGATTAGATTTGAAATGCATTTAATAAATAAGATTTCAGATCATCTTTCATCTTCTCAGGTTCTCTTATTATAGTGGTTGTTGTGGACAACACATATTCTTCAATATGATTGGATGCTTTCTATATCACTTCATCAGTCTTACTGACATAGTTTTTGACATATATCATGATAGATTCTGCCATCTATAGATCCTTGTCCATTGATCAGAAAAAAATGCATTGAGATACAACAGTGTGTTCTGCCAATTCAAACCACTTGGTCATTTGAGTGTTTAGATGGGCTGAATCTTTCTTTATAATCTCGAGTTCAGCCATCACGTCATAATTCACAGTTGAAACAGATGTATCTATATATTTCTTCATTGAAGATATATGACCCTCAAGCATTGTCTTGATTGAATGTAGAAGAAGTTCATTTGAATGTGTAGAGGTTGAGGGTTATTGTTCAACAATGATGGGTTGTGTGAAAGTTGCTGGCAAAATAGCAGATAGGCTTTGCTCTTGATTTTCAAGACCATCAAACTCATCTCGAATGGATGTCTTAGCTGCTGGGTTGGATGGAATTCTCTCATCCTAATCAGGAACCCTTGTATGCTCCCCCTCAACTTGATCACTGGCCTTTTCAGTTAACATTTCAATATCATCACTATTATCAACATCATCATGATTATCATCAACAACATCATCAGATGACTTCTCCTGCTCCCGCTCAGATGGATCATCTATATTTTCTTGATTTGTTGAATCCAAGAAGTCTGGGGAATCATCAGGAATTAGATTAGATCTTCTTTCAAGATTAGAGATGATGTGATCAATCTTACTTTGTATTCAGTATGTGAGTCCAATTTCTCCTCATCATTTCCTTCTGATGCAGCTTGCAGATTCTGTGCATCATGAACATTTGGGAAGTCCAGAGGATTGGGAGAGTCATTGTTATCTCCAACATGATCTCCTTTGTCTTGAACATGAACTTCACCTTCTCCATCATTCTCTCCTTTATCTGGAATGCTGACTGATCTTATATCATTATTAGCAGCAACATTTTCTACTGGGATTTCATAATCTGATTCAGAACAGACTATCCTAGCCTTTCTTGTTCCTTTGATTAAACTTTTCTTCTTATCTTTTGCCTCAGAGGGTTGAATCATGGGGAGCACCCTTGTGAATCTATCCAAAGTTTTGATATCCATCCTCTTTAGATAATGGATATTTGAATCGTTTGAGTTGTCATACAGGTCAATGTACGAATTGAAGAGCTAAAGAGAAAGTAATCTTACCAAATTAGGAGCTTGGAGGCATTCTTTAATTCTTTGAAAGATTACATGAGCCCAAGATGTCTTTTTCTTTAGGACAATCCTTGCAATCAATTCAATCATATATTTGTAGATTGTGTTATGGGATCCTGGCTTGCAGAGAATAGCTTTTCCAAATTTATCAGCTAATAGCTTTCCTTTTTGGTTGAAATTCTTCCTTTTTAGTGAGTTAGTCTTAGCATCACTATATTCAAACCACTTCAGAGTTTTATCCTTGTCATCCTCAGGGACTTCATCTTCATCGTTGTGGAATGATGGCAAAGGTAATGCTTTTTCAAGTTTCCTTGGGGTAATTTTGATCTTATCACTTCCAATCTTTGATTTCGGAGAGGTTTTAGAAGGAGATAACTTAACATTGCTATAGAATTCAAAAACCTCAGTTCTCAGAATCGTCGATGGTTCTGACAGCATGAATTCCAACCCTTGATATTCCAGTAATTAAATCACTTCCTTTATTTCATACGGGGCATGTTGAAATCCATTCCTTACTATTTCATAGCCTTTCCAGAAGATCCTTTGCAGTCTTGGCACTATTTTGTCAAAAAGAAGAAACGATGAGATAGGCGGAAAGAGAGTTCATCTCGCCTACCAGGGTTTAGGGTTTGTAAACTTAATATTATTAGTTTATTTATATAGATTAAATTTATGTTTAGGTTTAAGTTTACCCTCGTGAGAAATAATGATTTATCTTATCAATTTAATTGATATAATACCTCTGGATTCATAATTGAGACTTGATTTAATTGAAACAACCCATCTCTGCGGATCCGTGGAGACAGAGTGATAATCCGCTGGGACAGGATATTATCAACTACTAAAACCATTCAGCTCTCTCAGCGATTATGCTGAGACCAGATAGTTGTCTCAGCAGTTTAGCTGAAACTTTCTCAGATGTTTCAGATGAACTCACTGCCCAGCAGTGAACATTATAATTTCTACTTAAGGAATAACAATAGAATATGAATAATCAAATGAAATGTAAAGTACTAATCAACACATAACATTCCTAACTCAGTTTTAAATGAATTAAACTTAGCCTCATCCAATGGCTTAGTAAAGATATCTGCAACTTGATTTTCTGTGGAGACACATTCAAGGCAGATATTCACTTTCTACATGCACTCTAACAAAATGATATCTAATTTCTATATGCTTAGTCATGCTATGTGATACATGATTCTTAGCAATAGAAATTGCGCTGGGTGAGTCACAATACATCGGAGAATGACTTACCTTGAGGTTGTAGTCCTCTAGTTGGTGTTGCATCCACAGAATCTATACATAGCAGCTCCCTGCAACAATATATTCAGACTCAGCAGTGGATTTAACCACTCTGGTCTGCTTCTTGCTGCTCCATGAAATCAATCTCCTACCTAGGAATTGACAAGTCCCACTAGTACTTTTCCTACTACTTTGCAGCCTGCAAAGTCAGCATATGAAAATCTAATTAGTTCAAAATCATAGTTTCTAGGTTACCAAAGGTCAAGAGTTTGGCTGCCCATAAGGTATCCCAAAATCAATCCTCTTTGTAGCTGATTAATGAGATTCCTTAGGGCATGCTTGATATCTAGCACAAACATATATAACATACATAATATCTGGTCTACTAGCAGTCAGATATAATAGGGATCCAATGATACATCTGTACATGGATTCATCAAAGGGTTTTCCCTTCTCATCCTTGTCCAGGGAAATGTTGGACCCCATGGGAGTTTTCATGGTGGAGGCTGACTCTATCCCAAACTTCTTAATAAGCTCCCTAGTGTACTTAGTCTGAGAGATAAATATCCCATCATCAGACAATTTTACTTAGAGGCCTAAAAAGTACTCGAGCTCTCTCATAATGCTCATCTCAAACTACCCCTGCATAAGGTTGGCAAAACGTGTGCAAATGTTGTCATCAGTAGACCAAAAAACTATGTCATCTACCTAAATTTGTACTAGGAGATACTTGTCGTTTGATTCCCTAAGAAACAATATACTATCTATCTTTCCCCTCAAGAATTTTTTCTTGATGAAAAAGCTAGACAAGGTCTCACGCCAAGCCATAGGTGCTTGCTTTAGACCATATATGGCCTTCTTTAGTGAATAAACATGGGATGTTACAGTTGGATAAACAAAACATGAGGGCTGCTCCGCATATACCTCTTCCTTAAGATTTACATTCAGGAATGCAGACTATACATCCATTTGGTAGACCTTGAACCCCTTGTGGGTAGCATAGGCAAGGAATAACCTTATGGCTCTAACCTTGCAATAGGGGCAAATCTTTGGTCAATGTCTATACCTTCTTCTTGCTTATAGCCTTTGGCTATCAATCTTGCCTTGTTCTTGATGATGATACCATTATCATCTAACTTGTTCCTGTAAATCCAATTGGTGCCAATTATGTTGAGTCCTTGTGGTTTTGGCACCAACTTCCATACCTTGCTCCTTTTGAATTGATGTAGCTTCTCTTGCATAGCTTGAATCCAGACGGTGTCTTGGTTGGCTTCCTCAAACTTATTGGGCTCAACTTGAGATAGAAAAATCAAGAATAGAGTGTTGGATCGCGAGGCGCCCTTACAGGGGGGGGGGGGGGTAAATAAGGGTTTTAAAAACTTATATTTTATTGTAAAACATTTGTAATTAGAAAAGAAGAAATCAAGTAATATAAAAGAGAAACATGATTTTATTAATCTTGAGATATGAAATTACAAAACTTGATTTCTTATGACGCTAGAAATTATGGGCGATAAATATAAAGATCCTTTTTTGTTTTCTATCCCAACTCGTATCCCCATGAACCGGTGGCTTTAGCCTATCCTCCCCAGATATGGCCTCAAGCCGCTCTAGCCTTTCTATCCCCAGAAAAGACCTCGAGCACCCCCTAGACCTAGTCGCCAACACGAGGCAAATTCACTCCACGATGGTAATAAAAAGAGTTACAAAAGAAAATACAAAATATAATAAAAACTCCCTATAAATAATTCTTGAGAAGGTGAAGGCTTGCTGGATGTTCTTGAAGTCGAAGTATGTGTCCTTCACGTTGCATAAGCGTTGATCCGGCTCTCCTTGAATTCTTCTTGTTAGAACTTGTGTGGGAGAAGATGGTCTGGAAATATGTCCCTTGTAGAGATTATCAAGTGCTGGAATAGGGCTCTCAAAAGTTTGTCGTAGAGGAATACGAATTCCATCTATTTATAGGCCTGGACGCTAACGCCAGCATTGACACTAACGCCTGGCATTGATCCAATTTGGAAATGTTTTGATGGCTCGGATCTTCAAAACAGGAATTCGATTTTGCACTTTAGGAATCTTTCATTTTAGGAAACCCTAATGCTGGCGTTGAGGCTAACACTGGCGTTAGGTAAAATCATTCCTAAAGTGCCCCTTCAATCACGGTTTCTTCTGCTCTTTCCATACACATCGAGCGTTAACGCCCAGCGTTAAGTCCTAATGTCTGGCATTGATCTTTTCTCATTTCTTCAGTTGGCAAGCCATCCAGTCGATCGGCAGACCATCCCGTCGAACGCCAATGCCCAGCGTTAAGCATAACGCCTGGCGTTAGAATATATTCATTTAAGCATGTGGATAGTTCTAGACCAATGGAGCAGCAACCTAGTGTCATATATGTTCAAACTGCATGCTAAAAACATAAAGGCAAGTAAGATCAAATACAAGTAGGATTTGTTATTCTCAAATCAAAGGGATGCGGAAAACCATGTTCCAACAATCTCCCCCTTTTGATAATAACAAATCTAATAATGATAAATCTGATTCATAGATAAAGAATTTGTGTTTTTATAAAGATATATGACACTAAGCAATTATAAAATAATGATAAGAATTATAGATCATTTAAGAATGCTCCCCCTGTGAAAATGCTCCCCCTTAGTGTATACTCCCAAATACTAGATACATGCTCCCCCTTAATCTAGTGAATCCTACTCTGTTTAATCAATATGATTTAGTACTTTATTCTCCCCCTTTTGTTATTAGCAAAAGAGAGTGGTGTTTAAATTAAAAACTAGAGGAAGGAAGACACAAATGAGGGACAAAAACTAAGAGAGAATTTAAGAGTTTTCGTTTAAAGCTAAAGAAAGTCATGATCGAGCTAATGAAGAGAGTAACATAGCGGAAATAGATATGATAAGCGTGAATGAACATTATTCCAATCCAATGTATTGACTAATAAAAGAAACCACATACTTAAAAAATGTTTATAAGCTTGAATGCAACAAAGTATGACAAAAAGAATTCCTAGAAGTAGGCATGATAAACCATAGGAACACATAGCATAGTAAAATAGGAATGCGGAATTAGATAAGGAAAATAACTATAGAAGAATTTTTTGTTAAGAAATATTATGTTTGACACTAGGTTTTTCACAATAGAGCAATAGCACTGTAAGTTCTTATAACAAGTAGGCGAGCTTGATTTATCATACACAACAAAATAATAACTATAATGAAAGCAATTCGAATTTCAAGTGAAGAAAATATTGAAGAAATCATGCATTACAATCTAGTGCTTTTACTTGAGTTTTTAGAGAATTTTGTAATTTTGCAATAGGTTCCAATTCTCATGAGTAGAAATTTTATAAAAATCAATGATATGTGCATAAAGTGTTTTGATAAAAGTATACAAATGATATAATCAAAACACACGACATATATAATGAAATAGAAATAATACTATTAAGGATGTAACCTTATGTTTACTTTCACACATCTACACAAGAATAACATTTCAAGGCACAACAAAATAGGTACAACAACCAAGGTGCTTCGCCCACATAATGCTCATTAAGACTTATCAGGGAGTGAAGTATTGCATGGGGGATCACTTAAGCAATTTTATTGAATTTTTATTTTTAGTGATCTGGTGTACAAATAGAAGTGATAAAAAAATAATGTGTTTACACAAGACACTTTAGAATTCTTTCCAAGGTGCTCAACCTCACAATGCTCATTAAGACTTATCAGGAGGGTGAGTAGTGCTTGGTTGAGTTATCATTGTCTTTATATTTCATATTAGTGTAATAGTGGGACAAAGGTCTCGGAATTCACTTGTTGTTGTAAACACAATATATTATTTTTGAAAGTAATCACTTCTATATGTTCAAGAAATTTATTGTTTGAGTGAAGGTGTTAGTAATATAGACAAATATCTTAATAGATTAAAACTATTACATTACACAATCATGCAAGTTGAAGATTATGAACATATGCAGATCATCAAAAAAGTGGTTGTATGGATCATTGATTAGCATAAAATATTGCTCATGCTTAGAGGTATGCTAGGCAGAACATACATAATTATCTATGTACAATTTCATTGCACATAATTAGATTAAGGTCAAGGCATGAAAAATAGAACAATGTTTAATAAATTTGATATTAAAATTGCCCATTTAAGAAACTCTTTTTGTGTATGCCCAAATAAGATTGACCATTTGAAACATAGATGATTAAGATGTTGTGCTCAAGTGAAGACATATAGTCAAATAATAATTTAATATAGATAAGTAACAACACATAACAAAAAAAATATTTTTAGATTTTGGATTATTTATATTTTTGTTGAATTTTAAAATAGACCGAACAGAAAATAAATATAAAATTAGAGAGAAACAATAACCAAAAAACAAATTGGCAATAACCCCCCAAAAAAGTTTTCACATTTGCAAAAGAGGGCTAACGCATGGCGTTAAGTAGTTAACGCTGAAACATGACACTATTTTTAATGTTTTAAAAAAAATTTGCCGGAATAAATAACATGTATATATATGCTTTCATATTGTAGAAATTACAGATAATTTGGAAGACACTAGAAGGCAAAATCAAGCACGAGTTTTGTAAATTTTTAAAATGGTTATATATCTATTTTTTTATTTTTGAGGTGAAAAAAAGAAATTAAGAGGAAAATTAATTTAAGGAAATAACAGTAGATAAATACCAGAAATATGGCAGAGAAGACAGAATTTAAATTTGATCAAAAAGACTAACGCCTAGTGTTAACTAGTTAACGCCGGGACAGTACATGATTTTTAGAGATTTTTGAAGAAATTTTCTATTGAATAGGGAATATGTACATAGAGCTTCTTAGGGTAGAAATTTCAGAGAAAATGGAAATGAGTAAAAGGCTAATTTAAGCATATTTCCGTGGTTTAAAATTTTTTTTTATCTTTTATATTTAAAAAATATATAATTTTTTATTTGGAAGGAGACATAGCATGTGGTGATTTTCAATTTGTTATATCTAAGACTCCTAATTCTAGTCTAAGTAGAGCAAAGATAGTTGCAATAATGTGAGAAAAGAGGCTAACGCCTGGCGTTAAAGTCAACACCCCCGTTGAGTCTACTTTATATAAAAAGCCCTAAATCCGAGTTCTTTTCTTTTCTCTCTATTTCAGCCCTTTTCTCTCCAGTTTTCGCCGACATCCCTCTTCATATCTAGGTAAAGTTGATGTTTTTATTCTTATATTTTGTGATTACTTCCTTTTTCTACCCTTAAATTGAAATCCTTTTAAGTATTGAAGTGTTGTGTTATGGTATATGATAGATATAGAATTTTGGGATCTAAGGTTTCAGATTTTTGAGGTGTAGAATGGGGTTTCTTGAGATTCAATTTGCTTTACTTTTTTAGTTATTATGAGTTTTATTGGTGTTTTTCTAATTATTCCTTCCTCTTTATGAAATGTTTGAGTTTTAAGTGTTACTGGAGGTTGGCATTATGTGTTGTAAGTGATAGGACATTTTCAGAGCATGCGCTTGGCGTTAGCATTCACGCGTGTCGTTGAAGCAAACTGTTCTTTTACTGAATTTTTATTTTTTTTGTGTTCGTTTGTGCAGGTTATGGCTTCTTCCAGTGGACATAGAGTTCGTGCCAGAAAGTCATCAGCTCGTCCACCACAAGAGTATTACCAATCATTTGTGGGGATTGAGAAGGCGATAGTTGGGGAAGGCATGGTGTTACAGATAGACCTCCCACGTCATGCTCATATTCAGAATATCCTAGCTGCATCAGGAGTGTTGTCCGCGATTTCAGATGATTGTTTCTCTACGGATTTTGTTTGGGAATTTTATAATAATTTGATGGATCCGTCAGAGATAGATCTACGAGGAGGGGTGATGTCATTGATATAGTTTGAGGTTGTTCAAATCTCACATGAGGATCTCCAGAATGAGTTAGGGTTAGAAGGGAGTGATAATCATCTAGATGTGGTAGAAAAATATAGGGCTGAGGGTTACTGGACATCAGTGAATTTGGTATTGCATGGGAATGAGACAGGAGATCAAATTACATATGTTTATTCACTTAGGGAGGAAGCATTTATAATTCAGGATATTTTGCGACATACAATTATGTTGAAGACAGGAGACACAAAGAAGATCACTGCACAATTGAGCATAGTGACATATCATATTATGCAAGAAGTACTTTTTGATGTGGCAGATCTTATACTTTCTCATATTCATTATACCTTTAAGTTGAAGGATCCAAGACGGTCTCGACTCAACACTCTTCTTTTAGGAGGACTTATACAACGAGTTTTGATGGAGAAATATGAGTATATAATTAGGAGTAACTACATTAATGATCTTGTTTTTGAACATTATTCTACTACAACCCTTCGAGTCCCTTGGCCACAAAATTTACCATCATCTTTACGGCCACCCCTACAACGAGGAGTTTCACTCCGTGAGACAAATCGGGAGCATCAGGAGTCGTTTGAAGAATTTAAAGAGAATACGACACGAAGGATATCACGGATTGAGAAAATGATGAGATACATGATCAGGGCCCTGAAGTTGAAACTGACACCGGCAGAAGAGAGGGATTGGGAGGTTCCCGTAGAGGATTTGCCACGTCACTCGATTCGCCATACTCGAGGGTCAAGAGAACAAGGCAGTTCTACTACTGGAGAATCAGACTCAATTATTGAAAGTAGATAATTTTAAAGTTCTTTTCAGTCTTGTAATAACAGTTTTTAGTATTTGGACAATATTATCTAACGCCTGGCGTTACTTCTTGCGCCCAGCGTTAGCTATTATCATGTTTTTCCTTTTATTTCTATTATTATCTATTCTGTGAAATGTTTCTGTGGTGTGTTCTAGTATTTATCCAGGATTCTATAGTTTTAATATTGAAAACACAGCAAATTTCACTTACTCTTTGGTGAATTTTACAATGGAAAAACTATCTAAGATATTTTATAGGCATTGGATTAGAATATTGAATTTTTTAAGGATGTAATAATATGTTTTCTATCTTTAAATTTGTATAATGACTTGTACGAATAAGCATTGGTGTGACATTTTATTTAATGATTTTGTATTAGGGTTTCAACAACACTCCTAATTAATTTTTGAGTTTTGAACAATCATTTAATATTATAGGATACTCATGTCTTTTGTGATAATAGATTGATCATTTAAGAGATAGATACTTCACTCTTAATTTGATTTAATTTGTAAAAATTCATTTAAAATAAGGTTCAACAAAACAAAGAAATATTCGCTTGAAGTAGATATTCCATTAAAATTTCATGATTTTAAACACATTCATTTAATATTATAGTATATCATAAAGTAGATATTTGGACATTCTATTATTAAAAAGTGTTCTACTTCATGCATTTGATGATTCGTAATGGATTTGAGATTTAGGTATAGAAAGAGGACCAAGAGGGATGGTTCCTTTGGGTACCCAAATAAATTGTGTATGCTTTTGGGAAGGCAAGGATGAGTGGACCCATTCATTTGACATTAGTGCATCCTTCTTAAGTATGGGTCTCCATTCATACCTTGGGTTAATGTTTTTATGATTTAAATTTTCATGATGTTTTTTAAGACATTGTTTATAGGAAATTTGTTCATGCTCAATTTTATGTTGTGGGAAGAGTTTTGTTGTAAATGATAATGATGATAGTGTTTGGTAATGTCATTTACAAGCTTTTGATGTTTTACATTTTCTTTGTTTGGTTTAGATAAATTATGAAAATTCATATTAAAATTGCTTTTGGATTTTGCTTGATATTGTGAGTGCGTGTTTTGAGAATTTTTCTTTATGATTTCCTTAAGAATGTTGATTTTAGTTTCTAATTCATTATTCTTAATTTTTAAATTATGTCTAGATTTATTATAAGCTATTATGCTATTTTTAAGAGCGAAAACAATTGAATCAATATGATTTTGATAGTTATTTCTATATTCCTCAAATGTTTCATCCATCTCTTTAACATCAATTTTATAGTCTTTACACTTAGCACAATCATTTTTCAAGGATGAATTTTCTAAACATAATCTTTCATTTTGTTTTTTTACAAAAATAAACTCCATTTCATGTTTCTTGTGTTTTTATTTTAATTCATTATATTCTACACAAGGTGTAATGTTATCAACAAAGGAGCCATGGGTAGACCGAGATAACTCAAAATCTGATTCTTCATTAACTTTTGCTTTTAAACCTTTATTTTCTATGCGCAATTTGTAAATAGTATTTTTTCAATTTCTTAGTTTTTCGCTTTGTAGTTTGAAGCAATTGTAATGTAGAAATAGAATTACATACAATAAGATATTTTGATTTCCTTACAGCGCTTGTGGATGAGGCCAGATTTGAACATATTGTTTCTTTGTCTTCTTCATCTTCCTCTTCCAAATAAGAGTTTCCATCATCCTTTCTACTTGATGAGCATTCAATGGATCCATCATTTGAGTAGCTTTCTTGAATATTTGTGCAGGCTTGTATGTTCTCCAATTCTTGTGTTTAATCCATACCTACAGAAGGAGAATCATAAGTTTTTTCAAGAAAATTCCAAATCTCATAAGAGGTTGGTAATTTATAAATAAGTTTGAAAATATTTTGATCTAGCGCACAAAATAAACTATTTATAGATTTTGCATTTAAAACAATTTCATTTCTAGTTAGTATGCTAGGTGGCTTTTCAATAGTAATATTCCAAACTTTTTCATCTAAGGCTTTAAGAAAATTTTTCATTAATATTTTCCACCCTATATAATTTTTCCCATAAATAAAGGTGGTGGTAATACTTTTCATTTATATTAAAATTTTCCCCACTAGTAGAAGCGAGATCATGATCAAAAGACGCCATTATTCCCAGTTGTTAAGTCAATTTGGAATAACCTGCTCTGATACCACTTGTTGGATCGTGAGGCGCCCTTAGAGGGGGGGGGGGGGGGGGGGTGAATAAGGGATTTAAGAACTTATACTTTATTTTAAAACATTTGTAATTAGAAAAGAAGAAATCAAGTAATATAAAAGAGAAATATGATTTTATTAATCTTGAGATATGAAATTACAAAACTTGATTTCTTATGCCGCTAAAAATCATGGGCGATAAATATAAAGATCCTTTTTGTTTTCTATACCGACTCGTATCCTCACGAACCGGTGGCTTTAGACTATCCTCCCCCAGATATGGCCTCAAGCCGCTCTAGCCTTTCTATCCCCAGAAAAGGCCTCGAGCACCCCTAGATCTACGCCCTAGACCTAGTCGCCAACATGAGGCAAATTCACTCCATGATGGTAATAAAAAGAGTTACAAAAGAAAATACAAAATATAATAAAAACTCCCTGTAAAGAACTCTGGAGAAGGTGAAGGCTCGCTGGATGTTCTTGAAGTCGAGGTGTGTTTCCTTCATGTTGCATAAGCGTTGATCCAACTCTCCTTGAATTCTTCTTGTTGGAACTTGTGTGGGCAAAGATGGTCTAGAAATACGGCCCTTGCATAAGCGTTGATCCAACTCTCCTTCATGTTGCATAAGCGTTGATCCAACTCTCCTTGAATTCTTCTTGTTGGAACTTCTGTGGGGAAGACAAATTCCATCTATTTATAGGCCAGGAGGCTATCATCGGCGTTGACGCTAACGCCTGGCGTTGATATAGTTTGGAAATGTTTTGAAGGCTCGGATCTTCAAAATATGAATGAGATTTTGCACTTTAGGAATCTTTCATTTTAGGCAACCCTAACGCTGGCATTGAGGCAAAAGCTAGTGTTAGGTCAAATCATTCCTAAAGTGCCCCTTCAATAACGGCTGCTTCCCCTCTTGCCATACACATCGAGTGTTAACGCCCAGCGTTAAGTCCTAATGCCTGGAATTGATCTTTTCTCATTTCTTCAGTCGGCAAGCCATCTTGTCGATCGGCAGACCATCCCGTCGAACACCAACGCCCAACGTTAAGCATAACGCCTGGCATTAGAATATATTCATTTAAGCATGTGGACAGTTCCAGACCAATGGAGCAGCAACCTAGTGTCATACATGTTCAAACCTGCATGCTAAAAACACAAAGGCAAGAAAGATCAAATACAAGTAGTATTTGTTATTCTCAAATCAAAGGGATGCGGAAAACCATGTTCCAACATAGAGCTTCATTATGAGCCCTACTTCTAGTGATCACACATTGGTTCTCATCTCCAATGATCTGTTTCCTTGAATGATCCATAAGATGCCTGGTTTCTCCAGAAAATCTATCAGCATCCTATGGCACTTCTTCTACAGCAGCAAATTCTTTAGCAGTCTAATCATCTTCATCTTGAATATTCTCAATCTATGATATAATTCTGATGGAGCTAAGTCTGCCTTGTATAGACAACTCTTCCATCTTCTGAACATTTTCTATCAAAATAGGAGAACTGGACCAGCCCTTGTAAAGTAGGCTAGTCTCATCAGAAACAGCATGCATAGATTGCTCAACTACATGAGTCTTCTTTTTGAATACACTATAGACTCTACTATGTGAGGTATATCCAATAAGAACACCAACATTGCATTTTTCAGCAAACATTGTAAGTTGGGATTTTCCGTTATTTAAAATATAGCATTTGCAACCAAAGATTCTAAAATATGAAATTGTTGGTTGTTTGCCTTTCAGAATTTCATAGGGGGCTTTCCCTTGGTCCTTATTAATGGATGCTCTATTCAGAACATAAGAGGTTGTATTAACTTCCTCAACCCAGAAATATTCTGTGAGTGAGGAGTCACTAAGCAATGTTCTGCCAGCCACTATTAAGGTTCTATTCCTTCTCTCACCCACTCCATTTTGTTGTGGAGTTCTGGGAGAGGAAAATTCTTGGGTGATACCAAGTTCTTGACAAATCTTTGTCATTGCACCAGATTGAAACTCGGTGTCATGGTCAGTTCAAGTTTTGACCACAGTACATTGTAGTTCATTCTGAATTGCCTTGACATAGTTTATAAAGATATTTAAAGTATCAGATTTCTTTTTAAGGAAGAATACCCAAGTATACTTTGAGTTATCATCAACAATCACTAAAGTATACAACTTCCCACCTAGGCTCTGAATGGTCAAATAACCAAACAAGTCCATATGCAACAGATATAGACATCTTTTAGTGTCTTTGGAGCCAATACATTTAAAGGCTTCCCTAGTTTGCTTACCCATTTGGCATGCATGACAAGCACCCCACTTTCAATACATTTTAAATTTGCACTATTTCTAATTTGGTTTTTAGAAAATAATCTATAAATTGTCTTATTATTAATGTGGGAAATTCTCTTGTGCCATTGAACACAAAGTGACTTACTCTCATTAGCTACAAGACTCACTTGAGATAAAGAACTATTGCAAAAGAAATCTAACAAATAAACATTCTCACTCCTAGTTCCTGAGAGAACGACCTCTAAGTTAGTTGACTTTTTGATCAAGCACTTGACATTGTGGAATTCAATGATATAGCCCAAGTCACAAAGTTGACTTATGCTTACAAGGTTGTGTTGCAACCCTTCAACATAAGCTACCCTTGTTATTGAAACTATGACATTGATAATCATACCAAAGCCTCCTATGACACCTTTGTCAAATCCTCCAAATATCACCTTGGTCCATTCTTTATTGGTATGTACTCTTTGAGTAAGCTTCTTGTTCCAATCATGTGTCTGGAACATCCACTGTCCAAGTACCATATCTGATTTAGATGGGTACTTGAACTAACCTGCAAGATATATTTTACTTAGCCTTAGGTGCCCAATTAATTTTGGGCCCAAAATTCTTGTTAGCACAATAAGAAACACTTATACCTACTGCAGCTCTTGCAGGAAGGCTCTTCTTTGCGTTAGGCACATTATGGTTGTGCCAGCAATCATTGGAAAAAGGTCCCACTTTACCATAGCACCATCATTCATGGATGTTGCACCTTCTTTTTTGAACATTTCTTGAGGTGGAAGGAGCATCAGAATGCTTATGTTCAGTAGAGAAGGAAACATCATTCTTCCTATCTCTCTCAGCTAAGGGTTGACTTGATGCTCTATTATAATCATTCCTTCTTGATTTTATATGCTTGACAGTAATAAATGTCAGCTTGGCAATTGACATGGTGGTTATGGCAACAGATATGATCAAGAGAGTGTTGATTTTAGTGTTGTCACTAGCCTGCTTCTTTGCTAGAGGGGATTGGGAAGGTGTTGCTTCCTTACTCTTGACTGTGGGGGCTGGAGCACCAAACACAATTGGTCCATGTTGGGACATTTGAATTTCCTCATGGGGAGCGTCCAAAGCACTCATCCACATGCCCTTTCTCTCACCATAGTTAGGAGAATTCCCCTTTCTATAGGAGCTTCCATTCTTCCAGTAACCATAGATGTTGTCATTGTCATTCCTGTCAGAAGGAAGCAAGACCTTTTGAATGGTGGTATGATGCGTAGCTTTAGCCTTGCTCATTCCTCCATTCCTATCACCTACTGCCTGTTGGATCGGTAGGCGCCCTTAGAGGGGGGGGGGGGGGTGAATAAGGGTTTTAAAAACTTATATTATATTTTGAAATGCTTGCTTATGATAAGAAATCAAAATAGTGATTTTGTTTAAAGATCTAAGTTGTTATATAATAAAGGAGAGGATAATAAACAATTTAGAGAAATGAAGAACACATCAATTTTATTACACAAAGAGAGACATGATTATTATTAATAAAATTGATTACAAAATTTTGATTTCAATGATGCTAGAAATCAAAGTGAAATATGAAAGACTCTTTTTTTTTCTATACCGACTCATATCCCCATGAACCGGTTGGCTTTAGCCGATCCTTCCCTGAATACGGCCTCAAGCCGCTCTAGCCAACCCTTCCCCAGATATTTCCTCGAACACCCCCTAGACCTACACCCGAGACCTAGTCGCCAACACGAGGCGAATTTCTGCCCTAAGTCCTACCCAGACCTAGTCGCCAACACGAGGCGAATTTCTGCCCTAAGTCCTACCCAGACCTAGTCGCCAACACAAGGCGAGTTCTCCAAACGATTACAGAAAAGATGTGAAATAAAAAGACAATAATATAAAACTCCCTCTATGCGGATCTCTTGGAGAAGTAGACGAAGACGCAAAGTATGATCGTAGTCGATGCGGTCTTTCGTCACGATGATGACGCGTGTTGAAATCTTCTCCACGGATCTCCTTTAGTCATTATGGATTTGTGGGAGTATCTCTCTGAACCTTCCTCTATATGATTTGACCCGAAGCACTTGAATTTTGGATCTCAAGAGGATCGGGAAGATGGAGCCAAGGGGTCCTTTTTATAGCCTTAGCGCTAGCGCCTGCGCTAGTTCTACCGCCTGCGCTATCCCATTTTAGGACATATTCTGCGCGATAGAATCTTCAATCTGAGGAAACAATTCTCTCTTGACTTCTATGCACCGTGCTACCGTCTGCGCTATCGGATACCGCCAGGCGCTATCTCCTTCTATAAGAACTCCCAGAATTGCGCTTAAGCATTCTTTTCGTCGATCAAATTTTTGTCGAGCGCAGCTTACAGTTCATCGAGCGAATTTTCGTCGAACGCAGTGATGAGCATTTCGTCGAGCGCAACTTACAGTTCGTCGAACGAAAGCTAGCGCCAGCGCTAGTACTAGCGCGCCGCGGTAGAGTAAGCAGTTCGTCGAGCACTCTTCAACATTCGTCGTCCAAAAATTCGTCAAACGC
The DNA here is from genome assembly GCA_033032865.1 of Dactylorhiza incarnata. NCBI lineage: Eukaryota > Viridiplantae > Streptophyta > Magnoliopsida > Asparagales > Orchidaceae > Dactylorhiza > Dactylorhiza incarnata. Next base: position 480,714 of record JAWHQI010000429.1, on the reverse strand, counting down.
AGGATCATCGAACGCAAGATCAATTTCGTCAAACCCAGTATCCGTTCTCAGCGGTTCCTTAGCGCTAGCGCCAGGAGCTATGTGCTATCGCCGGCGCTAGTGGGAGTGTTGGATTTGATGGCTCAAACTTGGTGGCAACCTTCTTATGTAATCCTTGAGTCATCTGGACTTTGTTATCCTGCACACTTAAACACACAAGATCAAATACACATAGGTTTTGTTATTCTCAAACCTAGGAGTTGCGGAAGACCATGTTCCAACAAACTCCCCCTTTTGATAATAAGAAAACCATTAATGATAAATCAGAGCATTAATATATATATATATATAATCATGATGAACTACTTGTGTGTGTGTGTGTGTGAGTGCTGACTTAGGATAATTATCGATTTTTGCATTTAGAATTGCTCCCCCTAAATACATGCTCCCCGTAAGTGAATGCTCCCCTAATATGTAAGCTATCATCTTAATTAAGCATGTTAGTTTTCTATTTTGATAGCATATTATATTTATCATGTTAGTTCTCCCCCTTTTGTTATTAGCAAAAGTGGGTAAGGAAACAAAACACAGAAAAAGATTTGATTTAGAAGATAAAGGCATGATCGAGCTTTTAGAGAGATGAAATGATAAGAAGATTTAGAATTATTTTTATAGAAATAGATCAGAGTTTTTAGCTTAAAGATGAACAATGTTAGTTTTCTCCTTTATATAAGAGTTTTAAGCACAAAAAGGTAATGATTTCCAAGTAACTAAACTACCCAGACAATATGTCTACACCCTAGCCCCGTACTAAGTGACAGATGGGCATGAGGAGCTGCATACATGACGTAGGTTGGGGTGTTAGTCCCATATGCAAACACTAGACAAAACTCAACCTAGCACTCTTTTCCCCCAGTGCCTCGCAAAGCCCCACTGGAACCCTCCCCGGTTAAGGACAAGACATGACTATAGATAAGGTTATCTAATGTCTACAACCCTACGCCCCCGCTATGGTGAGATATGAAGTCATGGATAATAATTATTGTAAACATTTAAGCATTTTAAATCTAATGAAATAGCCTATGGATTTATATTTTTATTTGAATTTATGAAAACACTCACATAGCAATTTTGAAATCCATTAATAAATCAGAGTTTTAGCATTACAATATTTTCATAGAAATAAATCAGAGTTTTTAGCAAAAAAAATATTCTTGTTTAGAGTAACCAATATAAAGTTTACCAAGCAAGTCTACCACTTGTTGAAAGAAAGGAATTTTAAGATTCAAGTGATGATGCACACAAAAATAAAAGACTTTAAGTAAGCATGAAAGCGCAAGGTAAAACAATTATATGGTTATGATGCGGAAGACTTATAGAAATAAAAGAAACAATTTATTGTAATTAATGATGATCCATAAAAAGATATATGAGTTAAATTTCAAAAAGAAGATGTTTTTGTAAATCATTTTTCAATTAAAATCTTTAAGTTTGACAATAAAGTAACCAAGCATGAAATAATGTTATCAAAAAGAGATTACCACAATGTTACTTTAATTCACAGTTTCAAAACATACCAAACATTGTAGAAAGCATGCTAGGTTATCTAGTGCATTTCATAAAATAAAGAGTAGTATAGAATTAGCATTAGGATCCAATACTCATGAGAAGAAGTGTTATGGAAGATAATGATGTGCACATAAGTGTATTTTGAATAGAGTAAACAAATGTTTTAATCAAAAATACAAGAAATATGTAAAGTAAAGAGCACAATAAAACACAAATAGTTTTACTTCCACAAACTTCAATGCACAAAAAAAATGTACAACTACCAAGGTGCTTTGCACACACAATGCTCATTAAGACTTATCGGGGTGCAAAGTAGTGCTTGGGGGATCACAAAATTTTATTCTTCAATATTCATTTTTTTGTTGTGATCTGGTGTACTTAAGAATAAGTGGTTTTTAGTTTGAAAGAAATTTATGGTTTGCACAAGATACTTTACTATTCTTTCCAAGGTGCTCATCCTCACAACGCTTATTAAGACTTATCAGGAGGTTCAAGTAGTGCTTGGTGGAGTTATCTTTGTCACTTTATTTTATGATTTTTGTTTTGTACAAAGTTCTCCGAATACACTTGTTTTGCAAACCAATATAATTTATGAAAACATAACCACTTTTCTTAACTTTTAAAAGTGCAAACAAAGGAGTGTAGGTAAGATACTTGTGCAATTTTAATTCATTGTACTATTACGAAACCTACACAAGCATTCTTAGATTAAACACATATGTAGACAATCCTAAAATAAGTGACTGAATAAAGATCATTATCAAACATAAAATATTTACTCATACTTAGAGGCATGCTAAGCGTAGTTCTACACAACTTTTACAATATAATTGATGCACATATTAATAGATATATCAAAGCATGATGAAAACAATGTTCAAAGTAGTTTGAAAAGATAAATTGCAACATCATAGAAATTCTAAATAATAGATTAAATCATGCTTGATTTTCAATGAAGTCCATATAGTATTTTTGATATTTTGAAGAATAATATTGATTTAAAGTTTGAACTCATAAGATTGATCTTGGACTTCCCGAGGTCTACCCTGTGAGAGGTTCGCCCGGTAGTAGGTGATGTGATGGGATGATAGCCCAAATCACCCTTTCACAAGATACATGTAGATAGAAAAGTTAAGTTCAAACTAATAATTTTTGATACTTGTTTTTTTTTGTTTTATATTTTTGTATTTGATTTTTGCTTTTAGAAATAGAATTTAAACAAATGGAAAAAAAAACCAAAAAAGGCAAAACATATTTTTTTGTATTTTGTCTTTTGTATTTTTGTATTTGATTTTTCAAAAATGAAATAAAAGCAGAAGTGAAAAAATAAATAGTACACATAGATTGATATATTTTTAAGAATTTTTCAAAATTTAAAAAATACAGAAAAACAAATAAGTGCGCTAGCGCCGGCTTTAGCGCTAGCGCGGGAAACAGTACACGATTTTTTATAATTTTGAAATTTTTAATTGTTGATCTTGATTAAGTGTCCCAATAGTAGTTTCATGCTGAAATTTTAGAATTTTAGGAGATGTCTAGATAGTCCAAATTGCATGAAACATTAGCAATTTTCTATATGATTTTTCCAAATAAACTTTGCAAGTGATATATTTTATTATATCTCCATTTTAATATTTTTAAGGCTTATATTTACCAATGTAGTTTGAAAATGATAGGAAATGTAAGCATGAGAGGACATGAATGAGCAAATCAAATATGCATGATTTTAGTGATTAATAATAATGTTCATGCACAATAATACAATGGATAAGCCCTAGATGAGAATACCCAGCCTGTATATCTTGGTAAGCACATAAAGCCTAACATAGACACAAATATTCTTTAGGTGGCAATGCTAGAATGATAAGTTTGAGATTAATGTAATACCAAGGTTTGATTGTGTTTCAACTTAGAGACCTAGAATGAAGTGATGATTTATTTGATTTGATATCAAGATGATTCAAAGGTCTAAACTTGAAATAAATCACAATACACATATAATACACCAACCATGGTATGTAATTATAATATCAATTGTCATCAATTAATATACCAATTATAATTCACATATTTGTGATAGAAATAATTGTTTCTAGAAGACTTTTGATATGACTTAAGATATATGATGTTAGAGAATTTTAGCAAAGGACATCAATAGATCATAGTGGTGCTTGTGAATTCAATATTCATTATGAGGGTAAATTTTTTCAATACATTTCAGTGATTTTTGATAGGTGAACAATAGTGATTGTTTAGATCATGTTCGACATTAAGGAGTGAACACAATATAATTTTTTGTTGCAAACAAAGATAACCATATTGAAAGTTGAGCTTTCGTTTAGATCTTGAACTTTCTTGTAGATTATGTTATTTCTCTAAACCACTTGTTGGTGAAGGCTAAAAAGCTTAATAGCCTAATAACTTGATTTAATTTTTAAAATATCTTATAGCAAATTTAGAATTTTATTTATATGAATAATAAAAGATATTTAAAGATAATGAATATGAGAGAGATAGATAGGTCATCAAAATTAGATATGACTTTTGAATTTGATCAATTTGATTTTATAAACATATTAAGCTTTAAGATATAGGATCGTATTTTCAATACTATATAGGATGACCATGACATGATAGTTCAAAAGGAAAACAACAAGAAAAATAAAAAAGAACATTAAAGCACATCATGAAGTAGAAATTTGTATATCTTATTTTGAAAAGTTTCTACTTCATGCATTTGATGATACCTAATGAATAAGTGTCTTATGTATCCAAAGGGGACCATGTGGGATGGTTCCTTTGGGTACCCAAATATAGCGAGATGGCTTTTGGGGAGACAATGATGGATGGACCCTTTCTTTTGACATTAGTGCGTCATTCTTAAGTATGGGTCTCCACTCATACCTTGGACAAATACTATTTTTATTTTTCAAATTTCCATAGTCATTTTCTTGTATGTTTGGATACAAATGACTTTTGAATTTATTATTTAAAGGAAATTTGTTTGCGTTTAATTTTATGTTGGGAGAAGATTGATATTGTAAATGATGATGATGATAGTGTTTTGGAATTTCATTTACAATCTTTTGATGTTTTTTATTTCCATAGTTTAGCTTATTCACATTTTGAGAAATCATATTCAACTTACTTTTGGATTTTGCATTATATTGAGAATGTATGTTTTGAGAATTTTTCTTTATGATTTCCTTAAGCAAGTTGATTTTAGTTTTTAATTCATTATTTTTAATCTTTAAATTATGTCTAGCTTTATTATAAGCGATTGTGCTATTTTTAAGAGTGGAAACAATTGAATCTATATGATTTTGATATTTATTTCTATATTCATCAAATGTTTCATCCATCTCTTTAATTTCAATTTTATAGTCTTTGCACTTAGCACAATCATTTATCAAAGATGAATTTTCTAAACATAATTTTTCATTTTGTTCTTTTACTAAAATAAAATCCTTTTCAAGTTTCTTATGCTTTTCTTTTAATTCATTTTATTCTACACAAGTTGTGGTGTTTTCAACTAAGGAGCCATGTGTAGAACTAGATAAATTTGAATTTGATTCTTCATTATTTTTTGCCTTTAAATTTTTATTTTCTAAGCGCAAATGATTATTAGCATTTTTAATTTCTTAATTTTGCGCTTTGTAGTTTGAAGCATTTGTAATGTAGAAATAGAAGTATGGAAAATGGGATTTGATTTCCTTACATTGCTTTCGAGAGAGGCACGATTTGAGCATATTGTTTCATTGACATCTTTTTGGCACTCCTCTTCCGAACATAGTATTTCTTCTTCTCTTTCACTTGATGTGCACTTCATGGATCCGTCATGAGAGGAGCATTCTTGAAGACTTGTGCAAGCTTGCATATTCTCTGGTTCTTGCGATTGTTCCATACCTATAAAAGGAGAATAATACATTTCTTCAAGAAATTTCCATACTTTGTATGCACTAGAGAAACAATATATTAATTTGAAAATTTCTTGAGATAAAGCACAAAAAATATAATGCATAGCTTTTGCATTTAGGTGACGCTCTTGTTTATTTGATTCATCCGCTGGTCTTGTTATTGCTATATCCCAAGCGTTGATATCTAATGTTTTAATAAACCTTTTCATTAATAATTTCCACACTTTATAATTTCTTCCTTCGAATAAAGGTGGTGCAAGAGATTTTTCTTCTTCATAAAAATTTTCCCCACCAATAGAAGCGAGATCATGAGACGCCATTATTCCCGGTTGTTAAGCCGATTTGGAATAACCTGGCTCTGATACCACTTGTTGGATCGGTAGGCTCCCTTAGAGGGGGGGGGGGGGGTGAATAAGGGTTTTAGAAACTTATATTATATTTTGAAATGCTTGCTTATGATAAGAAATCAAAATAGTGATTTTGTTTAAAGATCTAAATTGTTATATAATAAAGGAGAGGATAATAAACAATTTAGAGAAATGAAGAACACATCGATTTTATTACACAAAGAGAGACATGATTATTATTAATAAAATTGATTACAAAATTTTGATTTCAATGACACTAGAAATCAAAGAGAAATATGAAAGACTCTTTTTGTTTTCTATACAGACTCGTATCCCCACGAACCTGTTGGCTTTAGCCGATCCTTCCCCGGATACGGCCTCAAGCCGCTCTAGCAAACCCTTCCCAGGATATTGCCTCGAGCACCCCCTAGACCTACACCCTAGACCTAGTCGCCAACACGAGGCGAATCTCTGCCCTAAGTCCTACCCAGACCTAGTCGCCAACACGAGGCAAATTTCTTCCCTAAGTCCTACCCAGACCTAGTCGCCAACACGAGGCGAGTTCTCCAAACGATTACAGAAAAGATGTGAAATAAAAAGACAATAATATAAAATTCCCTCTATGTGGATCTCTTGGAGAAGTAGACAAAGATGCAGAGTATGATCGCAGTCGATGCGGTCTTTCGTCATGATGATGACGCGTGTTGAAATCTTCTCCACGGATCTCCTTTAGTCTTTATGGATTTGTGGGAGTATCTCTCTGAACCTTCCTCTATATGATTTGGCACGAAGCTCTGGAATTTTGGATCTCAAGAGGATTGGGAAGACGGAGGCAAGGGGTCCTTTTTATAGCCTTAGCGCTAGCGCCTGCGCTAGTGCTACCGCCGGAGCTATCCCATTTTAGGACATATTCTGCGCGGCAGAATCTTCAATCTGAGGAAACAATTCTCTCTTGCCTTCTGTGCTCCGCGCTACCGCCTGTGCTATCGGATACCGCCAGGCACTATCTCCTTCTATAAGTACTCCCGGAATTGCGCTTAAGCATTATTTTTGTTGATCAAATTTTCGTCGAGCGCAGCTTACAGTTCGTCGAGCGAATTTTTGTCGAACGCAGTGATGAGCATTTTGTCGAGCGCAGCTTACAGTTCGTCGAGCGAAAGCTAGCGCCATCGCTAGTACTAGCGCGCCGCGGTAGAGTAAGCAGTTCGTCGAGCACGCTTCAACATTCATCGACCGGAAATTCATCGAACGCAGGATCGTCGAACGCAAGATCAATTTCGTCGAACCCAGTATCCGTTCTCAGTGATTCCTTAGCTCTAGCGCCAGGCGCTAGGTGCAATCACCGGCACTAGTGGGAGTGTTGGATTTTATGGCTCAATCTTGGGGGCAACCTTCTTATGTAATCCTTGAGTCATGTGGACTTTGTTATCCTGCACACTTAAACACACAAGATCAAATACACATAGGTTTTGTTATTCTCAAACCTAGGAGATGCGAAAGACCATGTTCCAACACTGCCCCTTCATTGAAACCCAATCCCCTCCTATTTGTTTGGGAGGAGAAGGTGTCAATGATGTACAATAATAATTTGGGCTTAGAGAATTGAGCCACCAAGCTTTTCTCCTTGAGAAGATTCTCTTCAAGATCCTTGATAATCTTGTTCTTATGGCTTATGGTGCTCAGTTGGATAATTGTGATTCCCTTCAACTGACTAATTTCTCTACTCATCTAAGCTAGCTGGGTAACTACTCAGAACATTCATGTTTTGCCTGCTGTAGGGAAGCAATTTCCCTAGCTTGGCTCTTGGCTAGCTTCTTGATCTTTTTCAGAGCTTCCTAGAGGCACCATAATTGTCAATAAATTAATTAACATCATCCTCTGATTCTGAACCACTTCCATCACTAGATGAACTTATTCAGAATCAGGACCTGTCTCACACTCAGTAGAAGAAATAGAATTAGTTGATACCTATTCAGGATCTAAATTATGCTGGCTGTCTTCACTATCAGATATGGACATTAAGCCAAAACATCCACTTACATCCTCATCCTCCTCAATGCCATTATCTGAGTGTGACAGAGGGGCCTTGATGCATATCCCTGCAGCTGGGTAGTCCTCATTCTCAGCAGTTGCAAATAGCCATGTGTTGGCTTCTTCATCTTCATCAGAATCTGAGGATGAAGATTTGGATTCATTCCAGCTTCTTTCCTTCTTGGCTAGGAAAGAATTTTCACCTTGCCTTTTCGGTGATGCTTCTTATCACCATTCTCCTTTCTTTTGACTGGACAGTCAGCTATAACATGTCCAGGTTTGCTGCAACAATATCAAACAACATTACTTGAATTATGTTTAACAAGTTTTGATTCATACATGTCACCCATGGGGTGCAGCCTCCCAGATCTTCTATGCTCCTTCTTTGGTTGTGAAGATGATGAAGGTTTTTCTTCCACTGCTTTCTCTTCATCATCTTCTTGAAGTGCCATCAGAAGGCAGTAAGTTCTCCATCAGATGAGGTGCTGTCAGATGAGATGTCCTCTGAACATTCTAAGTTATCAGGCATTCTTGTAGGAGATGGAATTCTCTCCATGCTCTTCTTAGAGCTCTCGGCATTGAAAGCCACTGATCTCTTCTTGGCATGAGTTCTGATGGTGATTTCCTCCTTCTTCCTTGCAGATATATTCATTTCATATGATAACAGCTTTCCAAAGAGGGTATGGGTAGGAGTCTCAGCAAGTCTAGCCCCTTCCATGATTGCACAGATTTTTGTGTCCCAGTCTCTTATTAGAGACCTTAGGAAATTATCATTCAGCTCATAATTGTTAAAGACCCTCTCATAAGTCTTCATCTTATTAACCACCCTGAAGAATCATTCATAGCGCACAGCTAGGCTTTCGATACTGTGCTGCCAGAAGGCTTCATACCCATGGTGGAGGATGAATTTCCAATAATCCCTCACCTCTGCAGTACCTTCCATATACACAATGAGTGTATCCCACATTTCCTTGGCTGTTTCACATTGCACCAAGTTTTGGAAGGTGGAATTATTAATTGCACTTAATATGATATTTTGAGCTCTTTTATCCATAGTTGCAAGGGAAATTTCATCCTTAGACATTTCAGCATAAGTCTTGGGTACTTGCCTAGCTGTATCTATGGTGGAGGACTTTAGGAACACAAAAGGAACATTCTTAAAAGTGATGTAGATCATAAGGTTTAAGGCTTCCATAAATAGCCTCACCCTTTGCATCCATATGCCAAAGCATTGATTCCTGCATATAGGCAGCTTCATGGAGCCCATCTCCTTATGAACTCCAGGGTCATTCATGAAGCAGTAGTAGACTACTCCTAGTAAGATCTGGTCAGACTGTTATGTCCTTTTTGACCAACCTACCTATGATACCACTTGATAGTTTACTTTGGTAGTAGTCTAACACACCTAGAGGGGGTGATTAGGTTTCTTGGTCTCTTCATTTATTAATTAGTTATTTAGAAAATGGTACTTGAGTAGAAGCAAACACAAAGAAAACACACAATGATTTATAGTGGTTCCCAAAGGTCTGGGTACATCCACTTTCCCTCTACACCTCTCTAACATAGTGTTAGATAAGGCAAACTCCTCCAACTCAGCTCAATGAGCTTACAACACGGATCCCTCGGGAACTCTCAAGTTTTCTCCAAAACCCTACCTTAGGCCAGGAGCCCTGCAACTCAGAGTATATATACTCTTACAGCTCAGTGACCCCCCAAGTCACCTATCTCAGGCCTATCAACAAGCCATACAATTAGGCTGGGACTACAGCCCTACAACTCAGAGTATATCTACTCCTACAGCTCAGTGACCCCCAAAGTCACCTTCATCAGGCCCATCAAGAAGCCATACAGACTTAGGCACAAAGGCTTTACTGCTCAGAACTAAGATGTTCTTTCAGTAATGACAAATTTTGTTTCTACAACAGAAGATAATATATAAACCTTCAGCTTTTGGTCTTCTGGGGTTGTACCACAGTAGATGTTGTCTTGAGAAGATTTTGATAAAGCTTTAGTACTGCTCCACTTGATCTTCTTCTTCAGCTGAAGGAAAAGATCCACTTGTTCTTCCGAACTTGATCCACAAGAACAACAGTTTGAGCTTGCTCTTTATCACCGTCAATCATGAGATATCATTTATGCAAGCTTCCTGTTTTATTGACCTAACATTCACTTTATACCTCCTGCAGTCTGCAATGGCTCTAGGAAATGCCTAGTCACAGTATGGACAAGAATAGAAAAAATTATATTGGTTTCTTGCCACTTGCGCCAAAAAAGGATCCCGCTTATTTAACATTCATATTTGAATTTGTCCTAGCGGATGGGTTGAGACAAGCTGCAATCTAAGCAGCAGAAATAACCTGCGTCTCAATGGATCCGCTGAGACAGTTAGCCCTCTTAGCAGTTTCCTCTATATGCAGCTCAGCTGAGACAGACTTCTTCTCAGCGGCTATACAGTTGCTTCTCAGCGGTTCAGCTGTGACCAGATTGTTATCTCAGCTAATCATGACAGAGAATTTTTCAACACTTAATCTATAATTAAGCCCGTACAATCATGAGATAAAATGGCTTATCAAATACAATATGCACATAACATTGTATGTGATGTATCTTTAAATCTAGGGAACATTGAAGGGCAATATTCCCAACAAAATCTTTCATACATTTAGAGATCAAGTTGAGATTTAGTTCAGATATACATTCAAAATGATTCAATCCTTCTTCAATAAGATTAAAGTCAAAAGCTTTCAAGTGAAGAAGGAAGTTTCTCTCATATCTGAAGAAAATCATTTATAGCTTTAAGAAGATTGATTGCAATCTACTTTGTTGTAAAAACACTTTTACATCTTGTAGGAAGTGTATACTTCCAAGTTTTGTAGATCCTTGTTGGAAGGATCCAGTGTAGGAGACGTGCTCCAAATTTGTAAGAGAAAGAGACTCCACGTAATACTATTATAGATAGTCTGAGTTTGGTGAAGTAGCCGAGTCTAGCAGAAGTGCTAGATAGGTGAGGTGGGAAAGTGGATGTACCAATTCTTGGGTACCACTATAATTCCGTGTATCTTTGTTGTGTTTGCTCTTGTTCTGTTAGCTCTATTTTATTAGATTATTTTATTCCACTAAAAGTCACAAGACTCACCTATTCAGCCCCCTCTAGGTGGTTTAGGTAGACAACTAGTCTCTTTCAATTGGTATCAGAGGTAGGTTGTTCATTATAAGGCTAACACCTTGATCGGATCTTTTTCTAGTTGTCAAGTGAAAAACATGTTTGGAATGGAATGAAGCAAGGATATGTCATTGATGAAGTTGCCAGTGTGTTCTATGGAAAACTTCCCTATATGGATGGAAAGATTAAAATTCTTTGAGGAAGCTGTAGATCAGAGAATCTTCCAAGTGGTTGAAGAAGGACCTCATGTTCCTACGACTGCATAACACCTGAATCCAAATATGATGGTTCCTAAGAAAATAATGGATCCAAATAAGGATGAAATTGCTCTCGTCTCTATGGGTATGAAGGCGAAGAACATTATTGCTAGTGCGGTGGATGATTCAATGCTAAAAAATTTAATCCATTGTAAGTCCGCAAAGGAAATGTGGGATTACTTGATTGTTCTTATGGAAGGAACTGAGAAAGTTAGAGATGATCGGAGATCACTCCTGAATCAGGAATATGGAGTCTTCAAACAAGTTAAAAGAGACACTATCTTTGAATGCAAAGAGAAATTATTTATGATAGTCAACGACCTAAGAAACTATGATTGTAGTTTACTAATGACAAACATAATGACATGTTCTTGAGATCCCTGATGAAAGAATGGGATAGCAAGGTTATTTCCATATGGGAGTTTGGTAAACTACCCAGCATCGAACCACAGAATTTGTTCAGGAAGATGCTTTCCCCTGAGCTGCAATTAAACACCAGAAAAGAAGAAGAAGAATAGGGAAGAAGGACTTCAGGCAAAGAGAAGTCCGTAGCACTTAATGCCGAAGGGTCAAGAAAAAGTAGAGCTATGTCACCGGTAAGGACACATGCTACAGATGAACATGATGAATCATAAGCAAGCTCCTCCAATTCTGAAATGTCAGATTGAGTGTTCTCACTACTCTCTAGAAAATTTTGGAGGATGCTCAGCAAGAGGAAGAAAATGAGACATCAACCTTCCTCAGCTGATTTCAGAACATCATGTCATGATGGTGATCATCACAAGAAGTGCTCCAGCAACAACGATAGGAATAAATTTAAATAGAATAAATATATTTCTTCAGACATCATTAGCTACTGTTGTAATAATCCTGGACACGTGATTGCCGACTATACTCACAAGAAGAAAGAAGGATCGAAGAAAGAAGGATTGAAGAAAGAAGAGAAGATATACTGTTAAAAAAGTTGAGGTCCGAAGATGAAGTGAAAAAAGCGGAACACGCTTCCAAAACCTTTCTCAAATGATGCACAATAATGACAATTAGAAGACCGAATAGTGCTTTGATATTAACTATCTCATTACAAAGCGATGTATACATGGAGAGACATGATTCACAAGAATCACGGAGGAGAGAAGCACAAAAACATAGGAGAAAACTGTTGGACATGTGTGTCACATCCATTTGTTTGAGAATAAAAAATCCCTTATTTTATTTGATATTGCTTGTAGTGTGTTTATAGTGTGCAGGAACTATAGGTGCAATACTCCACAGGTAGAAGGCAGCATCGAATCAAACTTTCTGAATGGAGCACTACCGCCAGCGCTAGAGGTTAACGCAGGCGCTAGCACTACCGCCAGCGCTAGCGCTAACGCCAGGCGCTAGCTCAAGATCATCTCAGCAGTTTCGTCTCAGCGGTTCCATCTCAGCGGTTCCTTAGTGCTTCCGCCAGCGCTAGCGATACCACAGGCGCTAGCTCAAGATCGTGCACAGCACCATGCCGCCGACGGTTTCGCAACTGCTCCACATGAACGCTACCGCAGGCGCTATCAGCTACCGCAGGCGCTGGCTCCAAGATTTATAAAATGATGTGTTCTCTCTCATTTTGGGTTAGAACTTCAAGAGACATTACTTGTGCCCAAACTCTCGTGCTGCTACTCTGCCGAAACATCATCTCCCTCACAAAGCCAAAGAAGAAATTCTGGAGAAGGAAGCCATCACGCTGCATACGAAGAACGATCGCTTCGACCTCGCTTGTGCTTCAGCGATCCTTCATTCTCATCTCCAGAAATCTCAAGAGGGAGTTTGCTTGTTATTTACTTCACTTCTTTATTTGTATCTTGTAGTGAAATCGCCTTGTTTTTGGCGACTAGGTCCTTGCGCGGCTTAGGGGGAATTCGCCGGGTGAGTTGGAGACTAGGTCTAGGGGATTAGATCTAGGGGGTGCTCGAGGCCATATCCAAGTTTGGGTCGGCTAGAGCGGCTTGAGGCTTTATCCGGGGAATGATAGGCTAAATCCAACCGGTTTGTGGGGATACAAGTCGGTATAGAAAAGGAAAAGAAATTCTCTTTTGTACGCCTCCGATTTCTAGCGATATTGAAATCAAATTTTGTAAACACCCTTTTTATATAATGCAATCATGATTATATTTGTGTTTATTTGATTTCTCTCAATTGACGTAAAATTTCATTATTGCAAAATTGTTATTACTAAATTGTCATCTTATTTCCTATTAATCAAAAACAACTTAGTAATTATCTTAAAATTTATAAAAAGAATTTTATTCCCTTATTCACCCCCCCCCCTCTAAGGGCATCGTAAGATCCAACAAGTGGTATCAGAGCAAGGTTATTCCAAACGGTTTAAAAACCAGGAATAATGGCGTCTTATGATCTCGCTTTTTCCGAGGGTCAGGGAATTAGTAGACCTCCACTATTTACTGGGTCATATTATAATTATTGGAAAAATAGGAAGCGTTGTTTTCTAATGACCCTAGATATTGAGGTTTGGAACATGGTAGAAGAAGAATACACTCCTCCTACATTTGTAGTTGGAGAGGTTATGTTAGAAAAACCCAAAGATAAATGGGATGATCCGGATAAACTCAAATTTAAAAATAACGCAAAAGCCATGAATGCTCTATTTTGTGCGTTAGATAGAAATGAATTTAATAGAATTTCTGCATGTACTACTGCTTATAAAATTTGGAATCATTTGGAAGTTACTCATGAAGGTACATCGCAGGTTAAAGATTCCAAGATTTTTCAACTGGAGTCGGAATATGAAAAATTCCGAAAGGATGAAAGCGAAGATGTTGATGGTATGTACACGCGCTTCACCAAGATCGTCAATGCCTCAAAAGCTCTTGGAAAGACTTTCTCAAATGGCGACTTGGTATGTAAGCTCCTTCGTTCTCTTCCTCCAAAATTCAACCCGAAGGTGCGGCTATTTCAGAGTCGCACAACTTAAGGACACTCCAAGTTGAGAGCCTCATTGGGAATCTCAAAACCCATGAGGTAGAACTCAAAATCCAACATGATGAATACAACAAGGAGCCAAATAAGAAGGCGTTGGCATTGAAATCAAAGAAGGAGTGCCAAGAGGATGAGGATGAAGATGAAGAAAGTCTTTTGGTGAAGAACTTCCGAAAGTTCATGCGAAATCCGGAAAGGCGAAACACTTTCCGAAAATTTGTCCAAAAAGGTGGAAGATGGAAAGGGTCATCTTCAAAGAAGGAAAAAAAGAGCGACAATGAAGAAGAGAGACCTCCACCGGAATGCTATCATTGTAGAAAGACGAGGCACATAAGGAGCCAATGCCCAAAATTCTTGAAGGAGAAAAAGGAGAAACAGCACTAAGGGAAAGAAAAGAGGAAGGTGCTAAAGGCAAAGACATGGGATGACTCCTCTTCCTCCTCCTCCGAAGAATCAAGCGGGTCTTCATCAAGCGAAGATGGGGAAGCAAACATGTGCCACATGAGACGTGGAAATGACGGCAATGACACCAGTGTTCCTAGTGACACTGAGGTAACTCCTCCCACTTATGATGAATTGTTTAATGAATTTCTTGAAACTTGCAAAGCTTTTGATAAAAATATGAAAGATAGTATTTTATTAAATCGTGAAAATGAATCTCTTATTAAAGAAAATCAAAAGCTTTCCAAAAAGGTAATTGGTTTAGAAAAGAGAAATGTTTCTTGCCAAGAATGTGATCACTCCACTAAATTGGCAAAAGATATAGAAGAGTCACTTTCTAAAGCCCTCTCTCATGCCAAAACTCTTACAAAAGAGAAGGGGGAATTAGCAAGGAAATTAGAAGCCTCTCTTTTGCAAATCAAAAATAATAAAAAAGGTTTTGAAAATAGGTGTGTCATGCTTGTGAAAGAAAATTCTTTACTTAAAGCACAAGTTCATGATCTCACCATGACCATTAAAAAATTTGGAATAGGCCAAAAATCACCGGGCATGATTTTAGGGAACCAGTGCCATGGTTCTGGAAAGTTTGGGCTCGGATATCGAGGTGAGGGCTACCGCCCGGCGCTAGCCACTAACGCCGACGCTAGCACCTCATACCGGACACCTGAAATTTCTTTTTCAAAATACTTTCCTTCTGTAAATCAAATTTATCCCAGCAAGAAAATTTTCCGGAAAAGGGTCTCAACCCCCTTTATTTCGTGTGCAAACTGTTATAGGTTGGGTCACACAAATAGTTCTTGCAGGAAAATAAAACAAAATAGTTTAAAGCAAATCTGGGTACCTAAGGCTTCCACTTATTCAATGGGAGGTACTACTTGGGTATCCGGATCTTTACTCTCATTTTCTTTCTAGATGTGCATGCAGGCTAAGAACAATGAAGACGTGTGGTACTTGGATTCAGGATGCTCCAAGCACATGACGGGCAATAAAGCTAAGTTCCTTAGCCTAGAAAAGAAGAAGGGAGGTATCGTGACATTTGGTGACAACGGAAAAGGAAGGATCATGGGAATTGGTACAGTTGGTAACGAATCCTTCACTGTATCAAATGTTCTTTATGTAAAAGGGGTAAAACATAATCTTATTTCAATTAGCCAATTATGTGATAAAGGATTAGATGTTTTATTTGAATCTTCTATTAATCTATGCAAAATAACTAATCCTATTACAAACAATATTTTACTAACTGCACCAAGAATACACAATGTTTATATAGTTTCATTTCATGATCTTTCAAAATCATCTTTAAAATGTTTTATTACCAAAAATGATGAACTTGAACTTTGGCATAGAAGGCTAGGACATGCTAGCACAAAGCTTATTGTAAAACTTGCCAAAAGAGATTTAATTAGAGGATTGCCTAGATTAAATGGAAATTTACCTTCACTTTGTTCACCGTGTCAAAAAGGTAAAATTATTAGATCCTCTTTCAAAAGTAAAAATGTTATTTCTACTACAAGACCTTTGCAATTAATTCAAATGGATCTTTTTGGTCCCATTAGCACGGCAAGTCTTGGTGGTAGATTATATACATATGTTTTAATAGATGATTTTGCTAGATATTGTTGGATAATATTTCTATCATCCAAACCCAAAGCGTATTGTGAATTTTCAAAATTATGTACTCGTATTTAGAATGAAAGTGATTTAAAAATTAAATGCATTCGCTCGGATCATGGAGGAGAATTTGAAAATGAAAAATTTACATCTTATTGTGATATGTTAGGCATAAAACATGAGTTCTCCGCACCACGCACATCACAACATAATGGTGTAGTAGAAAGAAAGAATAGGACACTTCAAGAGCTAGCACGCACTATGTTATGTGAATATAAATTACCTATGTCCTTTTGGGCCGATGCCGTAAACACATCATGTTATGTTATAAATAGAATCATGCTTCGCCCATCTTTAAATCTCACACCATATGAACTTTATTTTCAAAAGAATCCTAATGTATCTTAATTCAAAGTTTTCGGTTGTAAATGCTTTATTTTAAATACAAAAGATAGCTTGGGAAAGTTTGATGAAAAATGTGATGAAAGAACATTTCTTGGATACTCTTCAACTAGTAAAGCTTATAGAGTTTTTAATAAAAGAACTAGAAAAGTTGAAGAGTCAATTAATGTGAAATTTGATGAGCTTGTTCCTTGTATAGAAAGACTTTCCGCGGGCAAAGAGGATGATCTATTACCTCCTTTGGAGCATGGTGATGAAGAACCATCCAAAGAAGAAGAAGAGGAGGCCAAGAAAGGTGAATATGTACCTCCAAGCGTCTTAAAATTCACAAAGGATCATCCACGGGAACATATAATTGGTGAACCATCCATCGGGGTAAGAACTCACTCTTCTCTTCATGAATCTTATTCAAATGTTTGCTTTGTTTCCGAAATAGAACCAAAAAACATTTCTACTGCTTTAAACGATGAATTTTGGTTTTTGGCTATGAATGAAGAGTTAGAACAATTTGAGCGACATAATGTTTGGAAATTAGTAGAAAGACCATCTAATCACCCGGTTGTAGGCATAAAATGGATTTTCAAAAATAAATTAGATGGTGAATCTAGAATATCTAGAAATAAAGCACGCTTAGTAGCACAAGGATATTCACAAATCGAGGGGATAGATTTTGATGAATCTTTTGCACCCGTTGCTAGATTGGAGTCTATAAGAATTTTTCTAGCATTTGCAAGCTTTAAAAGAAAAAACTATTTCAAATGGATGTGAAAAGTAAGTTTCTAAACGGGTTTGTAAAAGAAGAAGTTTATGTTGAACAACCCCACGGTTTTATTAATGAAAAATTTTCAAATCTTGTTTATATACTAGAAAAAACGCTTTATGGTTTAAAACAAGCGCCCCGTGCATGGTATGAAAGACTTACATCTTTATTATTGAAGCACGGTTATATTATGGGAAGTGCAGATAATACTCTCTTCATTAAGCACAACAATGATGATATAATTATTTTACAAATATATGTTGAGGATATTATTTTTGGATCTACTAATGAAGAGGTGTGTAAAGAAGTTATTTTAGTGATGAAAAATGAATTTGAAATGAGTCTAGTAGGAGAACTTTCTTATTTCCTTGGTTTTCAAATATCACAAAGAATTGATGGTATTTTTGTATGTCATACTAAATATGTCCATGATATGCTTAAACGTTTTGGATTTGAAAACCTTAAACATGCTTCTACACCAATGAGTGCGTCACTTAAATTTGGAAAAGATGAATCGGGAATTTCAATTGATCAAACCTCATATAGAGGTACGATAGGATCCCTACTTTATCTTAGTGCAACTAGACCCGATATTATGTTTGTCGTATGCTTATGTGCTCGATTTCAAGCCAATCCAAAAGTATCTCATTTAAAAGCGGTAAAACGAATTTTTAGATATCTCATTGGGTCATCTAGATTAGGATTATGGTACCCACATAATGATTCATTTACATTGCATGGCTATTCCGATTCTGATTATGCCGGTTGTTCACTTGATAGAAAAAGCACAAGTGGTACTTGTCATTTTCTAGGACCCTCATTAGTTGCATGGTCTAGTAGGAAACAAAATTCGGTTGCACTCTCCACCACGAAGGCAGAATACATTGCATTAGGGAGTTGTTGTGCACAAGCTCTATGGATGAGCCAAACTTTAGAGGACTTTGGTTTTCATCTAAAACTTATTGAATTAAAATGTGACAACAAAAGTGCCATTGATCTCACAAATAATCCGGTTCACCACTCTAGATCCAAACATATAGATGTGCGTCATCATTTCATAAGGGATCACATAAAAAAGGAAAATATAAGGATTAGTTTCATTGGCACGGACTCTCAACTTGCTGATATATTTACTAAACCTCTTCCCGATGCAAGGTTTCAAATGTTAAGATTGGAATTAGGAGTCTTAGACATCTTAGGATGAATAACATGTAAAACACTAATGTTTTATGCAATTTGAGCAATCAAAACATCTCTGAATATTATACAATTTCTACATAAGACTACACTTAAGACCCCTAATCATTATCAAAAATCAAAAATTTAAAATTCCTAAAAAATCGTGTGTTGTTTGCCGCGCTATCACTAGCGTCGGCTTTAGCGTGGGTGTGTGATTTTTCTATTTTGTAAAATTTCTAAAAATCAACAAAAATATGTTAGTTTATTTGTGCAAATTTATTTTTGTGTTTCTGCCTATTTTATTTTTGTTTTATTTGAATTATGAAAAATCAACTACAAAAATTCAAAATTCAAAAATACAAAAATATGTTTGTGTCATTTTTCTGTTTTTATTAAAAAAAATCTTTCAAAACAATAAAATTTGTATGATCTTTATTGCCAATATCAAGCATGTATGAAATCTATTATTTAGAATTATTTACAATGTTAAAACATATTCTTTCAAATTACTATGAACATTGTTTTGCTTATCATGCTTTGATATATCTATTTAAAGTGCATCAATTGTATTGAAAAATGTGTAGAACCAAGCTTAGCATGCCTCTAAGTATGAGTAAATGTTTTATGATTGATAATGATACATTTCACTCACTTATTTTGGTAATCAACATGTGTTTCTAAATCTAAAAATGCTTGCTTGAGTATTGTATTTGTACAATGAATTATAACTTGCATAAGTTTATTGCCTACACTACTTTTGAATTGCACTTATGAAATTTAGAAAAGTAGTTAAGTTAAAAATTGGGTTTGCAAAACAAGTGTATTTGGAGAATGTTGTCTCACAAATATGAACAAAGAAAACTATATATGTAGACAAATATAACTCCACCAAGCACTACTTGAACCTCCTGATAAGTCTTCATAAGCATTGTGAGGTTCAGCACCTTGGAAAGAATAGTAAAGTGTCTTGTGCAAACTTTGGTTATTACACCACTTTGTTAAAAATTATGTGCATTAAAAGTGTGTGAAAGTAATTTACTTGTGTTTTATTGTGCACTTTACTTTACATTTGTCTTGTATTTTGATGATTTAAATCCATTGTTAACATTGCCCAAAATACACTTATGTGCACATCATTATCTTTCATAACACTTCTTCTCATGAGTATTGGATTCTAATGCTTTATTTATACTACTCTTTGTATAAGAAATGCACAAGATAACCTAGCATGATCTCTATAATGTTTTGGTATTTCTTGAATTTACAATTAAGTAACATTGTAGTATAATCTCTCCTTGATATGTTCATTTCATGCTTGGTATCTTTATGAAAAACTTTGAGATTTTAAAAGGTTAAAACATCTTTCAATTTTGAACTAAAACTCATATTTTTTACTTATGCTTTTCATCCTTACAAAAAGATGTTTCTTATAATCTTACGCTATGCTAAAACTCTTATCTATTTATTTGAAATCTCTTCAATACTATACTTAAATTCTTTATCTTTGTCTATATTACAAAAGCTCGATCACGATTTATCTTTTTAAAATGCCTCCTTACTACTCTCACCCCACCTTCTTTTGATAATACCAAAAGGGGGAGATTAATTGAAGAAATCTATATAGGAGAAAATAAATAAATAAGGGGAGTAACACATAAATTCATGAAATCTATCATTTAGGGGGAGTAACACATAAATTGCGTTTATGTAGGGGGAGCATTATGATAGGGGGAGTATGCACATTATCATGCATATCATTAACTATAATTGCACTTTTATCGTGCTTATCTTATCTATAAACACTATTGTTGATTTCTTGCTTAGAGGATTTGTTATTATCAAAAGGGGGAGATTGTTGGACATGTGTGTCACATCCCTTTGTTTGAGAATAACAAATCCCATATTGTATTTGATATTGCTTGTAGTGTGTTTATAGTGTGCAGGAACTATAGGTGCAATACTCCACAGGTAGAAGGCAACATGGAATCAAACTTTCTGAATGGAGCACTACCGCCAGTGCTAGAGGTTAACGCAGGCGCTAGCGCTACCGCTAATGCTATCTCAAATTGTTGGACATGTGTGTCACATCCCTTTTGCTTGAGAATATCAAATCCCATATTGTATTTGATATTGCTTGTAGTGTGTTTATAGTGTGCAGGAACTATAGGTGCAATACTCCACAGGTAGAAGGCAGGATGGAATCAAACTTTCTGAATGGAGCACTACCGCCAGCGCTAGAGGTTAACGCAGGCGCTAGCGTTACCGCCAGCGCTAGCGCTAATGCCAGGCGCTAGCTCAAGATCATCTCAGCAGTTTTGTCTCAGCGGTTCCGTCTCAGCGGTTCCTTAATGCTACCGCCAGCGCTAGCGATACCGGAGGCGCTAGCTCAAGATCGTGCACAACACAATGCCGCCGACGGTTTCACATCCGCTCCACACGAACGTTACCGCAGGCGCTATCAGCTACCGCAGGCGCTAGCTCCAAGATTTATAAAATGATGTGTTCTCTCTCGTTTTTGGTGAGAACTTCCAGAGACATTACCTGTGCCCAAACTCTCGTGCTGCTACTTTGCCGAAACATCATCTCCCACTCAAAGCCAAAGAAGAAATTCTGGAGAAGGAAGCCATCACGCTGCATCCTAAGAACGATCGCTTTGACCTCGCTTGTGCTTCAGCGATCCTTCATCCTCATCTCCAGAAATCTCAAGAGGGAGTTTGCTTGTTATTTACTTCACTTCTTTATTTGTATCTTGTAGTGAAATCGCCATGTTTTTGGCAACTAAGTCCTTGCGCGGCTTAGGGGGAATTCGCCGCGTGAGTTGGCGACTAGGTCTAGGGGATTAGATCAAGGGCGTGCTCGAGGCCATATCCGAGTTTGGGTTGTCTAGAGCGGCTTGAGGCTTTATCCGGGGAAGGATAGGCAAAAGCCAACCGGTTTGTGGGGATACAAGTCGGTATAGAAAAGAAAAAGAAATTCGTTTTTGTACGCCTCCGATTTCTAGCGATATTGAAATCAAATTTTGTAAACACCCTTTTATATAATGCAATCATGATTATATTTATGTTTATTTGACTTCTCTCAATTGGCGTAATATTTCATTATTGCAAAATAGTAATTATAAAATTGTCATCTTATTTCCTATTAATAAAAAACAACTAGTAATTATCCTAAAAATTATAAAAAGAATTTTATTCACTTATTCACCCCCCTCTAAGGGCGCCATAAGATCCAACAAGTGATATCAAAGCGAGGTTATTCCAAATGGTTTAAAACCAGGAATAATGGCGTCTTATGATCTCGCTTTTTCCAAGGGTCAGGGAATTAGTAGACCTCCACTCTTTACTGGGTCAGATTATAATTATTGGAAAAATAGGATGAGTTGTTTTCTAATGACCCTAGATATTGAGGTTTGGAACATGGTAGAAGAAGAATACACTCCTCTTACATTTGTAGTTGGAGAGGTTATGTTAGAAAAACCCAAAGATAAAAGGGATGATCGGGATAAACTCAAATGTAAAAATAACGCAAAAGCCATGAATGCTCTATTTTGAGCGTTAGATAGAAATGAATTTAATAGAATTTCTGCATGTACTACTGCATATGAAATTTGGAATCATATGGAAGTTACTCATGAAGGTACATTGCAAGTTAAAGATTCCAAGCTTTTCCAACTGGAGTCGGAATATGAAAAATTCTGAATGGATGAAAGCGAAGATGTTGATGGTATGTACACGCGCTTCACCAAGATCGGCAATGCCTCAAAAGCTCTTGGAAAGACCTTCTCGAATGGGGACTTGGTCCGTAAGATCCTTCGTTCTCTTCCTCCAAAATTCAACCCGAAGGTGACGACTATTTCGGAGTCGCACAACTTAAGTACAAGACCTTTGCAATTAATTCATATGGATCTTTTTGGTCCCGTTAGCACCGCAAGTCTTGGTGGTAGATTATATACATATGTTTTAATAGATGATTTTTCTAGATATTGTTGGACAATATTTCTATCATCCAAATCCGAAGCGTTTTGTGAATTTTCAAAATTATGTACTCGTATTCAAAATGAAAGTTATTTAAAAATTAAATGCATTCGCTCGGATCATGGATGAGAATTTGAAAATGAAAAATTTACATCTTATTGTGATATGTTAGGCATAAAACATGAGTTCTCCGCATCACGCACACCACAACAAAATGGTGTTGTAGAAAGAAAGAATAGGACACTTCAAGAGCTAGCACGCACTATGTTATGTGAATAAAAATTACCTAAGTCCTTTTGTGCCGAAGCCGTAAACACATCATGTTATGTTATAAATAGAATCATGCTTCGCCCATCTTTAAATCTCACACCATATGAACTTTATTTTCAAAAGAAGCCTAATGTATCTTACTTCAAAGTTTTCGGTTGTAAATGATTTATTTTAAATACAAAAGATAGCTTGGGAAAGTTTGATGAAAAATATGATGAAGGAACATTTCTTGGATACTCTTCAACTAGTAAAGCTTATAGAGTTTTTAATAAAAGAACTAGAAAAGTTGAAGAGTCAATTAATGTGAAATTTGATGAGCTTGTTCCTTGTATAGAAAGACTTTCCGAAGGCAAAGAGGATGATCTATTACCTCCTTTGGAGCATGGTGATGAAGAACCTTCCAAAGAAGAAGATGAGGCCAAGAAAGATGAATATGTACCTCCAAGAATCTTAAAATTCACAAAGGATCATCCACGGGAACTTATAATTGGTGAACCATCCATCGGGGTAAGAACTCGCTCTTCTCTTCATGAATCTTATTCAAATGTTTGCTTTGTTTCCGAAATAGAACTAAAAAACGTTTATACTGCTTTAAACGATGAATTTTGATTTTTGGTTATGAAGGAAGAGTTAGAACAATTTGAGCGACATAATGTTTGCAAATTAGTAGAAAGACCATCTAATCACCCGGTTGTAGGCGTAAAATGGATTTTCAAAAATAAATTAGATGGTGAATCTAGAATATCTAGAAATAAAGCACGTTTAGTAGCACAAGGATATTCACATATCGAGGGGATAGATTTAGATAAATCTTTTGAACCCGTTGCTAGATTGGAGATTATAAGAATTTTTCTAGCATTTGCAAGCTTTAAAAGAATAAAACTATTTCAAATGGATGTGAAAAGTGCGTTTCTAAACGAGTTTGTAAAAGAAGAAGTTTATGTTGAACAACCCCCCGGTTTTATTAATGAAAAATTTCCAAATCATGTTTATAAACTAGAAAAAGCGCTTTATGGTTTAAAACAAGTGCCCCGTGCATGGTATGAAAGACTTACATCATTTTTATTGAAGCACGGTTATATTATGGGAAGTGCGGATAGTACTCTATTCATTAAGCACAACAATGATGATATAATCATTTTACAAATATATGTTGATGATATTATTTTTGGATCTACTAATGAAGAGATGTGTAAAGAAGTTATTTTAGTGATGAAAAATGAATTTGAAATGAGTCTAGTAGGAGAACTTTCTTATTTCGTTGGTTTTCAAACATCACAAAGAATTGATGGTATTTTTGTATGTCAAACTAAATATGTCCATGATATGGTTAAACATTTTGGATTTGAAAACCTTAAACATGCTTCTACAGCAATGAGTGCGTCACTTAAATTAGGTAAAGATGAATCGGGAATTTCAATTGATCAAACCTTATATAGAGGTATGATAGGATCCCTACTTTATCTTAGTGCAACTAGAACCGATATTATGTTTGTCGTATGCTTATGTGCTCGATTTCAAGCCAATCCAAAAGAATCTCATTTAAAAGCGGTAAAACGAATTTTTAGATATCTCATTGGGTCATCTAGATTAGGATTATGGTACCCACATAATGATTCATTTACATTGCATGGCTATTCCGATTCGGATTATGCCGGTTGTTCACTTGATAGAAAAAGCACTAGTGGTACTTGTCATTTTCTAGGACCCTCATTAGTTGCATGGTCTAGTAGGAAACAAAATTCGGTTGCACTCTCCACCACAGAGGCAGAATACATTGCATTAGGGAGTTGTTGTGCACAAGCTCTATGGATGAGCCAAACTTTAGAGGACTTTGGTTTTCATCTAAAACTTATTGAATTAAAATGTGACAACAAAAGTTCCATTGATCTCACAAATAATCCGGTTCACCACTCTAGTTCCAAACATATAGATGTACGTCATCATTTCATAAGGGATCACATTAAAAAGGAAAATGTAAGGATTAGTTTCATTGGCATGGACTCTCAACTTGCTGATATATTTACTAAACCTCTTCCCGATGCAAGGTTTCAAATGTTAAGATTGGAATTAGGAGTCTTAGACATCTTAGGATGAATAACATGTAAAACGCTAATGTTTTATGCAGTTTGAGCAATCAAAACATCTCTGAATATTATATAATTTCTGCATAAGACTACACTTAAGACCCCTAATCATTATCAAAAATCAAAAATTTAAAATTCCTAAAAAATCGTGTACTGTTTGCCGAGCTATCACTAGCGTCGGCGTTAGCGTGGGTGTGTAATTTTTCTGTTTTTTAAAATTTCTAAAAATCAACAAAAATATGTTAGTTTATTTGTGCAAATTTATTTTTGTGTTTCTGCCTATTTTATTTTTGTTTTATTTGAATTATGAAAAAACAACTACAAAAATTCAAAATTCAAAAATACAAAAATATGTTTGTGTGATTTTTCTGTTTTTATTAAAAAAAAATCTTTCAAAACAAAAAATAATTGTATGATCTTTATTGCCAATATCAAGCATGTATGAATTCTATTATTTAGAATTATTTACAATGTTAAAACATATTCTTTCAAATTACTATGAACATTGTTTTGCTTATCTTGCTTTGATATATCTATTTAATGTGCATCAATTGTATTGAAAAATGTGTAGAAACAAGCTTAGCATGCCTCTAAGTATGAGTAAATGTTTTATGATTGATAATGATACATTTCACTCACTTATTTTGGTAATCAACATGTGTGTCTAAATCTAAAAATACTTGCTTGAGTATTGTATTTGTACAATGAATTAAAACTTGCATAAGTTTATTGCCTACACTACATTTGAATTGCACTTATGAAATTTAGAAAAGTGGTTAAGTTAAAAATTGGGTTTGCAAAATAAGTGTATTCGGAGAATGTTGTCTCACAAATATGAACAAAAAAATTATATATGTAGACAAATATAACTCCACCAAGCACTACTTGAACCTCCTGATAAGTCTTCATAAGAATTGTGAGGTTGAGCACCTTGGAAAGAATAGTAAAGTGTCTTGTGCAAACTTTAGTTATTACACCACTTTGTTAAAAATTATGTGCATTAAAAGTGTGTGAAAGTAATTTACTTATGTTTTATTGTGCACTTTACTTTACATTTGTCTTGTATTTTGATGATTTAAATCCATTGTTAACATTGCCCAAAATACACTTATGTGCACATCATTATCTTTCATAACACTTCTTCTCATGAGTATTGGATTCTAATGCTTTATTTATACTACTCTTTATATAAGAAATGCACAAGATAACGTAGCATGATCTCTACAATGTTTTGGTATTTCTTGAATTTACAATTAAGTAACATTGTAGTATAATCTCTCTTTGATATGTTCATTTCATGCTTGGTATCTTTATGAAAAACTTTGAGATTTCAAAAGGTTAAAACATCTTTCAATTTTGAACTAAAACTCATATTTTTACTTATGCTTTTCATCGTTACAAAAAGATGTTTCTTATAATCTTCCGCTATGCTAAAACTCTTATCTATTTATTTGAAATCTCTTCAATACTATACTTAAAATCTTTATCTTTGTCTATATTACAAAAGCTCGATCATGCTTTATCTTTTTTAAATGCCTCCTTACTACTCTCACCCCACCTTCTTTTGATAATACCAAAAGGGGGAGATTAATTGAAGAAATCTATATAGGATAAATATAGATAAATAAGGGGAGTAACACATAAATTCATGAAATCTATCATTTAGGGGGAGTAACACATAAATTGCATTTATGTAGGAGAAGCATTAAGATAGGGGGAGTATGCACATTATCATGCATATCATTAACTATAGTTGCACTTTTATCTTGCTTATCTTATCTATAAACACTTTTGTTGATTTCTTGCTTAGAGGATTTGTTATTATCAAAAGGGGGAGATTGTTGGACATGTGTGTCACTTCCCTTTGTTTGAGAATAACAAATCCCATATTGTATTTGATATTGATTGTAGTGTGTTTATAGTGTGCTTGAACTATAGGTGTAATACTCCACAAGTAGAAGGCAGCATGGAATTAAACTTTCTGAATGGAGCACTACCGCCAACGCTCGAGGTTAACGCAGACGCTAGCGCTACCGCTAGTGCTACCGCTAAGGCCAGGCGCTAGCTCAAGATCATCTCAGCGGTTTTGTCTCAGCGGTTCCATCTCAGCGGTTCCTTAACGCTACCGTCAGCGCTAGCGATACCGCAGGCGCTAGCTCAAGATCGTGCACAGCACCATGTCGCCGACGGTTTCGCAACTGCTCCACATGAACGCTACCACAGGCGCTAGCTCCAAGATTTATAAAATGATGTGTTCTCTCTCGTTTTGGGTGAGAACTTCCAGAGACATTACTTGTGACCAAACTCTCATGCTGCTACTCTGCCGAAACATCATCTCCCACTCAAAGCCAGAGATGAAATTCTGGAGAAGGAATCCATCATGCTGCATCCGAAGAACGATCGCTTCGACCTCGCTTGTGCTTCAGCGATCCTTCATCCTCATCTCCAGAAATCTCAAGAGGGAGTTTGCTTGTTATTTACTTCACTTCTTTATTTGTATCTTGTAGTGAAATCGCATTGTTTTTGGCGACTAGGTCCTTGCGGGTCTTAGGGGGAATTCGCCGTGTGAGCTGGCGACTAGGTCTAGGGGATTAGATCTAGGGGGTGCTCGAGGCCATATCCGAGTTTGGGTTGGCTAGAGCGGCTTGAGGCTTTATCCAGGGAAGGATAGGCTAAAGCCAACCGGTTTGTGGGGATACAAGTCGTTATAGAAAAGGAAAAGAAATTCACTTTTGTACGCCTCCGATTTCTAGCGATATTGAAATCAAATTTTGAAAACACCTTTTTTATATAATGCAATCATGATTATATTTGTGTTTATTTGATTTCTCTCAATTGGCGTAAAATTTCATTATTGCAAAATTGTTATTACTAAATTGTCATCTTATTTCCTATTAATAAAAAACAACTTAGTAATTATCTTTAAAATTATAAAAAGAATTTTATTCCCTTATTCACCCCCCCCCCCCCCCCCTCTAAGGGCGCCGTAAGATCCAATAAGTGGTATCAGATCCAGGTTATTCCAAACGGTTTAAAAACCAGGAATAATGGCATCTTATGATCTCGCTTTTTCCGAGGGTCAGGGAATTAGTAGACCTCCACTATTTACTGGGTCAGATTATAATTATTGGAAAAATAGGATGCGTTGTTTTCTAATGACCCTAGATATTGAGGTTTGGAACATGGTAGAAGAAGAATGCACTCCTCCTACATTTGTAGTTGGAGAGGTTATGTTAGAAAAACCCAAAGATAAATGGGTGATCGGGATAAACTCAAATGTAAAAATAACGCAAAAGCCATGAATGCTCTATTTTGTGCGTTAGATAGAAATGAATTTAATAGAATTTCTGCATGTACTACTGCTTATGAAATTTGGAATCATTTGGAAGTTACTCATGAAGGTACGTGGCAGGTTAAAGATTCCAAGCTTTTTCAACTTTAGTCAGAATATGAAAAATTCTGAATGGATGAAAGCGAAGATGTTGATGGTATGTACACGCGCTTCACCAAGATCGCCAATGCCTCAAAAGCTCTTGGAAAGACTTTCTCAAATGGCGACTTGGTCCGTAAGATCCTTCGTTCTCTTCCTCCAAAATTCAACCCGATGGTGATGGCTATTTCGGAGTCGCAGAACTTAAGGACGCTCCAAGTTGAGAGCCTCATTGGGAATCTCAAATCCCATGAGGTAGAACTCAAAATCTAACATGATGAATACAACAAGGAGCCAAAGATGAAGGTGTTGGCATTGAAATCAAAGAAGGAGTGCCATAAGGATGAGGATGAAGATGAAGAAAGTCTTTTGGTGAAGAACTTCCGAAAGTTCATGCGAAATCCGGAAAGGCGAAACACTTTCCGGAAATTTGACCAAAAAGGTGAAAGATGGAAAGGGTCATCTTCAAAGAAGGAAAAAGAGAGCGACAATGAAGAAGAGAGACCTCCACCGGAATGCTATCATTTTAGGAAGACGGGGCACATAAGGAGCCAATGCCCAAAATTCTTGAAGGAGAAAAAGGAGAAACAGCACAAAGGGAAAGAAAAGAGGAAGGTGCTATAGGAAAAGACATGGGATGACTCCTCTTCCTCCTCCTCCGAAGAATCAAGCGGGTCTTCATCAAGCGAAGTTGGGGAAGCAAACATGTGCCTCATGGGACGTGGAAATGACGACGACGACACCAGTGTTCCTAGTGACACTGAGGTAACTCCTCCCACTTATGATGAATTGTTTAATGAATTTCTTGAAACTTGCAAAGCTTTTGATAAAAATATGAAAGATAGTATTTTATTAAATCGTGAAAATGAATCTCTTATTAAAGAAAATCAAAAGCTTTCCAAAAAGGTAATTGGTTTAGAAAAGAGAAAGGTTTCTTGCAAAGAATGTGATCACTCCACTAAATTGGCAAAAGATATAGAAGAGTCACTTTCTAAAGCCCTCTCTCATGTCAAAACTCTTACAAAAGAGAAGGGGGAATTAGAAAGGAAATTAGAAGCCTCTCTTTTGCAAATCAAAAATAATAAAAATTGTTTTGAAAATAGGTGTGTCATGCTTGTGAAAGAAAATTATTTACTTAAAGCACAAGTTCATGATCTCACCATGGCCATTAAAAAATTTGGAATAGGCCAAAAATCACCGGACATGATTTTAGGGAACCAGTGCCATGGTTCTGGAAAGTTTGGGCTCAGATATCGAGGAGAGGGCTACCGCCCGACGCTAGCCACTAACGCCGGCGCTAGCACCTCTTACCAGAAACCTGAAATTTCTTTTTCAAAATGCTTTCCTTCTGTAAATCAAATTTATTCCAGCAAGAAAATTTTCCAGAAAAGGGTCTCAACCCCCTTTATTTCGTATGCAAACTATTATAGGTTGGGTCACCCAACTAGTTCTTGCAGGAAAATAAAACAAAATACTTTAAAGCAAATGTGGGTACTTAAGGCTTCCACTAATTCTATGGGAGGTTCTACTTGGGTATCCGGATCTTTACTCTCATCTTCTTTTTAGATGTGCAGGCAGGCTAAGGACAATGAAGACGTGTGGTATTTGGATTCAGGATGCTCCAAACACATGACGTGCAATAAAGCTAAGTTCCTTAGCCTAGAAAAGAAGAAGGGAGGGATCATGACGTTTGGTGACAACGGAAAAAGAAGGATCATGGGAATTGGTACAGTTGGTAACGAATCCTTCACTGTATCAAATGTTCTTTATGTAAAAGGGCTAAAACATAATCTTATTTCAATTAGCCAATTATGTGATAAAGGATTAGATGTTTTATTTGAATCTTCTACTAATCTATGCAAAATATCTAATCCTATTACAAACAATATTTTACTAACTGCACCAAGAATACACAATGTTTATATAGTTTCATTTCATGATCTTTCAAAATCATCTTTAAAATGTTTTATTACCAAAAATGATGAACTTGAACTTTGGCATAGAAGGCTAGGACATGCTAGCACAAAGCTTATTGAAAAACTTGCCAAAAGAGATTTAATTAGAGGATTGCCTAGATTAAATGGAAATTTACCTTCACTTTGTTCACCATGTCAAAAAGGTAAAATTACTAGATCCTCTTTCAAAAGTAAAAATGTTATTTCTACTACAAGACCTTTGCAATTAATTCATATGGATCTTTTTGGTCCGGTTAGCACAGCAAGTCTTAGTGGTATATTATATACATATGTTTTAATAGATGATTTTTCTAGATATTGTTGGACAATATTTCTCTCATCCAAATCCGAAGCGTATTGTGAATTTTCAAAATTATGTACTCGTATTTAGAATGAAAGTGATTTAAAAATTAAATGCATTCGCTCGGATCATGGAGGAGAATTTGAAAATAAAAAATTTACATCTTATTGTGATATGTTAGGCATAAAACATGAGTTCTCCCCACCACGCACACCACAACAAAATGGTGTTGTAGAAAGAAAGAATAGGACACTTCAAGAGCTAGCACGCACTATGTTATGTGAATATAAATTACCTAAGTCCTTTTGGGCCGAATCCGTAAACACATCATGTTATGTTATAAATAGAATCATGCTTCGCCCATCTTTAAATCTCACACCATATGAACTTTATTTTCAAAAGAAGCCTAATTTATCTTACTTCAAAGTTTTCGGTTGTAAATGCTTTATTTTAAATACAAAAGATAGCTTGGGAAAGTTTGATGAAAAATGTGATGAAGGAAAATTTCTTGGATACTCTTCAACTAGTAAAGCTTATAGAGTTTTTAATAAAAGAACTAAAAAACTTGAAGAGTCAATTAATGTGAAATTTGATGATCTTGTTCCGTGTATAGAAAGACTTTCCGCAGGCAAAGAGGATGATCTATTACCTCCTTTGGAGCATGTTGATGAAGAACCTTCCAAAGAAGAAGAAGAGGAGGCCAAGAAAGATGAATATGTACCTCCAAGCATCTTAAAATTCACAAAGGATCATCCACGGGAACTTATAATTGGTGAACCATCCATCGGGGTAAGAACTCGCTCTTCTCTTCATGAATCTTATTCAAATTTTTGCTTTGTTTCCGAAATAGAAGCAAAAAATGTTTCTACTGCTTTAAACGATGAATTTTGGTTTTTGGCTATGAATGAAGAGTTAGAACAATTTGAGCGACATAATGTTTGGAAATTAGTAGAAAGACCATCTAATCACCCGGTTGTAGGCGTAAAATGGATTTTCAAAAATAAATTAGATGGTGAATCTAGAATATCTAGAAATAAAGCACGCTTAGTAGCACAAGGATATTCACAAA
Source organism: Dactylorhiza incarnata (assembly GCA_033032865.1). Taxonomy (NCBI): domain Eukaryota; kingdom Viridiplantae; phylum Streptophyta; class Magnoliopsida; order Asparagales; family Orchidaceae; genus Dactylorhiza; species Dactylorhiza incarnata. The sequence goes on along the minus strand of JAWHQI010000429.1, from coordinate 448,996 downwards.
TCGAGGGGATATATTTTGATGAATCTTTTGCCCCCGTTGCTAGATTGGAGTCTATAAGAATTTTTCTAGCATTTGTAAGCTTTAAAAGAATAAAACTATTTCAAATGGATGTGAAAAGTGCGTTTCTAAATGGGTTTGTAAAAGAAGAAATTTATGTTGAACAACCCCTCTGTTTTATTAATGAAAAAAATTCCAAATCATGTTTATAAACTAGAAAAAGCGCTTTGTGTTTTAAAACAAGCGCCCCGTGCATGGTATGAAAGACTTACATCATTTTTATTGAAGCACGGTTATATTATGGGAAGTGCGGATAATACTCTCTTCATTAAGCACAACAATGATGATATAATTATTTTACAAATATATGTTGATGATATTATTTTTGGATCAACTAATGAAGAGATGTGTAAAGAAGTTATTTTAGTGATGAAAAATGAATTTGAAATGAGTCTAGTAGGAGAACTTTCTTATTTCCTTGGTTTTCAAATATCACAATGAATTGATGGTATTTTTGTATGTCAAACTAAATATGTCCATGATATGCTAAAATGTTTTGGATTTGAAAACCTTAAACATGCTTTTACACCAATGAGTGCGTCACTTAAATTATGAAAAGATAAATCGGGAATTTCAATTGATCAAACCTTATATAGAGGTATGATAGGATCCGTACTTTATCTTAGTGCAAGTAGACCCGATATTATGTTTGTCGTATGCTTATGTGCTCGATTTCAAGCCAATCCAAAAGAATCTCATTTAAAAGCGGTAAAACGAATTCTTAGATATCTCATTGGGTCATCTAGATTAGGATTATAGTACCCACATAATAATTCATTTACATTGCATGGCTATTCCGATTCGGATTATGCCGATTGTTCACTTGATAGAAAAAGCACTAGTGGTACTTGTCATTTTCTAGGACCCCCATTAGTTGCATGGTCTAGTAGGAAACAAAATTTGGTTGCACTCTCCACCACAGAGGCAGAATACATTGCATTAGGGAGTTGTTGTGCACAAGCTCTATGGATGAGCCAAACTTTAGAGGACTTTGGTTTTCATCTAAAACTTATTGAATTAAAATGTGACAACAAAAGTGGCATTGATCTCACAAATAATCCGGTTCACCACTCTAGATCCAAACATATAGATGTGCGTCATCATTTCATAAGGGATCACATTAAAAAGGAAAATGTAAGGATTAGTTTCATTGGCCTGGACTCTCAACTTGCTGATATATTTACTTAACCTCTTCCCGATGCAAGGTTTCAAATGTTAAGATTGGAATTAGGAGTCTTAGACATCTTAGGATGAATAACATGTAAAACACTAATATTTTATGCAGTTTGAGCAATCAAAACATATCTGAATATTATACAATTTCTGCATAAGACTACACTTAAGACCCCTAATCATTATCAAAAATAAAAAATTTAAAATTCCTAAAAAATCGTGTACTGTTTGCCGCGCTATCACTAGCACCGGTGTTAGCGTGGGTGTGTAATTTTCTGTTTTTTAAAATTTCTAAATATCAACAAAAATATGTTAGTTTATTTGTGCAAATTTATTTTTGTGTTTCTGTCTATTTTATTTTTGTTTTATTTGAATTAGGAAAAATCAACTACAAAAATTCAAAATTCAAAAATACAAAAATATGTTTGTGTGATTTTTCTGTTTTTATTAAAAAAAATCTTTCAAAACAAAAAATAATTGTTGAATTTTATTGCCAATATCAAGCATGTATGAATTCTATTATTTAGAATTATTTACAATGTTAAAACATATTCTTTCAAATTACTATGAACATTGTTTTGCTTATCATGCTTTGATATATCTATTTAAAGTGAATCAATTGTATTGAAAAATGTGTAGAAACAAGCTTAGCATGCCTCTAAGTATGAGTAAATGTTTTATGATTGATAATGATACATTTCACTCACTTATTTTGGTAATCAACATGTGTGTCTAAATCTAAAAATGCTTGCTTGAGTATTGTATTTGTACAATGAATTAAAACTTGCATAAGTTTATTGCCTATACTACATTTAATTGCACTTATGAAATTTAGAAAAGTGGTTAAGTTAAAAATTCGGTTTGCAAAACAAGTGTATTCGGAGAATGTTGTCTCACAAATATGAACTAAAAAATTATATATGTAGACAAATATAACTCCACCAAGCACTACTTGAACCTCCTGATAAGTCTTCATAAGCATTGTGAGGTTGAGCACTTTGGAAAGAATAGTAAAGTGTCTTGTGCAAACTTTGGTTATTACACCACTTTGTTAAAAATTATGTGCATTAAAAGTGTGTGAAAATAATTCACTTGTGTTTTATTGTGCACTTTACTTTACATTTGTCTTGTATTTTGATGATTTAAATCCATTGTTAACCTTGCCCAAAATACACTTATGTGCACATCATTATCTTTCATAACACTTCTTCTCATGAGTATTGGATTCTAATGCTTTATTTATACTACTCTTTATATAAGAAATGCACAAGATAACCTAGCATGATCTCTACAATGTTTTGGTATTTCTTGAATTTACAATTAAGTAACATTGTAGTATAATCTCTCTTTGATATGTTCATTTCATGCTTGGTATTTTTATGAAAAACTTTGAGATTTCAAAAGGTTAAAACATCTTTCAATTTTGAACTAAAACTCATATTTTTACTTATGCTTTTCATCCTTACGAAAAGATGTTTCTTATAATCTTCCGCTATGCTAAAACTCATATCTATTTATTTGAAATCTCTTCAATACTATACTTAAATTCTTTATATTTGTCTATATTACAAAATCTCGATCATGCTTTATCTTTTTAAAATGCCTCTTTACTACTCTCACCCCACCTTCTTTTGATAATACCAAAAGGGGGAGATTAATTGAAGAAATCTATATAGGAGAAATACAGATAAATAAGGGGAGTAACACATAAATTCATGAAATCTATCATTTAGGGGGAGTAACACATAAATTGCATTTATGTAGGGGGGGCATTAAGATAGGGGGAGTATGCACATTATCATGCATATCATTAACTATAGTTGCACAATTATCTTGCTTATCTTATCTATAAACACTTTTGTTGATTTTTTGCTTAGAGGATTTATTATTATCAAAAGGGGGAGATTGTTGGACATGTGTGTCACATACCTTTGTTTGAGAATAACAAATCCCATATTATATTTGATATTGATTGTAGTGTGTTTATAGTGTGCAGGAACTATAGGTGCAATACTCCACAGGTAGAAGGCAGCATGGAATCAAACTTCTGAATGGAGCACTACCGCCAGCGCTAGAGGTTAACGCAGGAGCTAGCGCTACCACCAGCGCTATCTCAAATTGTTGGTCATGTGTGTCACATCCCTTTGCTTGAGAATAACAAATCCCATATTGTATTTGATATTGCTTGTAGTGTGTTTATAGTGTGCAGGAACTATAGGTGCAATACTCCAATGGTAGAAGGCAGCATGGAATCAAACTCTCTGAATGGAGCACTACCGCCAGTGCTAGAGGTTAACGCTGGCGCTAGCGCTACCGCCAGTGCTAGCGCTAACGCCAGGCGCTAGCTCAAGATCATCTCAGCAGTTTTGTCTCAGCGGTTCTGTCTCAGCAGTTCCTTAACGCTACCGCCAGCGCTAGCGATACCGCAGGCGCTAGTTCAAGATCGTGCACAACACCACGCCACCGACGGTTTCACAACCGCTCCACACGAACTCTACCGCAGGCGCTAGCTCCAAGATTTATAAAACGATGTGTTCTCTCTCGTTTTGGGTGAGAACTTCCAGAGACATTACTTGTGCCCAAACTCTCGTGATGCTACTCTGCCGAAACATCATCTCCCACTCAAAGCCAAAGAAGAAATTCTGGAGAAGGAAGCCATCACGCTGCATCCGAAGAACGATCGCTTCGACCTCGCTTGTTCTTCAGCGATCCTTCATCCTCCTCTCCAGAAATCTCAAGAGGTAGTTTGCTTGTTATTTACTTCACTTCTTTATTTGTATCTTGTAGTGAAATCGCCATGTTTTTGGAGACTAGGTCCTGGCGCGGCTTAGGGGGAATTCGCCGCGTGAGTTGGCGACTAGGTCTAGGGGATTAGATCTAGGGCGTGCTCGAGGCCATATCCGAATTTGGGTTGGCTAGAGCGGCTTGAGGCTTTATCCGGGGAAGGATAGGCTAAAGCCAACCTGTTTGTGGGGATACAAGTCGGTATAGAAAAGGAAAAGAAATTCATTTTTGTACGCCTCCGATTTCTAGCGATATTGAAATCAAATTTTGTAAACACCCTTTTATATAATGCAATCATGATTATATTTGTGTTTATTTGATTTCTCTCAACTGGCGTAATATTTCATTATTGCAAAATAGTTATTACTAAATTGTCATCTTATTTCCTATTAATCAAAAACAACTTAGTAATTATCCTAAAAATTATAAAAAGAATTTTATTCCCTTATTCACCCCCCCCCCCTTCTAAGGGCTCCGTAAGATCCAACAAGTGGTATCAAAGCGAGGTTATTCCAAACGGTTTAAAACTAGGAATAATGGCGTCTTATGATCTCGCTTTTTCCGAGGGTCAGGGAATTAGTAGACCTCCACTCTTTACTGGGTCAGATTATAATTATTGGAAAAATAGGATGCGTTGTTTTCTAATGAGCCTAGATATTGAGGTTTGGAACATGGTAGAAGAAGAATACACTCCTCTTACATTTGTTGTTGGAGAGGTTATGTTAGAAAAACCCAAAGATAAATGGGATGATCGGGATAAACTCAAATGTAAAAATAACGCAAAAGCCATGAATGCTCTATTTTGTGCGTTAGATAGAAATGAATTTAATAGAATTTCTGCATGTACTACTGCATATGAAATTTGGAATCATTTGGATGTTACTCATGAAGGTACATCGCAGGTTAAAGATTCCAAGCTTTTCCAACTGAAGTCGGAATATGAAAAATTCTGAATGGATGAAAGACAAGATGTTGATGGTATGTACACGCGCTTCACCATGATCGTCAATGTCTCAAAACCTCTTGGAAAGACCTTCTCGAATAGGGACTTGGTCCGTAAGATCCTTCGTTCTCTTCCTCCAAAATTCAACCCGAAGGTGACGGCTATTTCGGAGTCACACAACTTATGAACGCTCCAAGTTGAGAGCCTCATTGGGAATCTCAAAACCCATGAGGTGGAACTCCAAAACCAATTTGATGAATACAACAAGGAGCCAAAGAAGAAGGCGTTGGCACTAAAATCAAAGAAAGAGTGCCAAGAGGATGAGGATGAAGATGAAGAAAGTCTTTTGGTGAAGAACTTCCGAAAGTTCATGCGCAATCCGGAAAGGAGAAACACCTTTCGAAAATATTTCCAAAAGGGTGAAAGATGGAAAGGGTCATCTTTAAAGAAGGAAAAAGAGAGCGACAATGAAGAAGAGAGACCTCCACCGGAATGCTATCATTATAAGAAGATGAGGCACATTCGGAGCCAGTGCCCAAAGTTCTTGAAGGAGAAGAAAGAAAAACGGCACAAAGGGAAGGAGAAGAAGAAAGTGCTAAAAGCTAGAACATGGGATGACTCCTCTTCCTGCTCCTCCGAAGAATCAAGTGGGTCTTCATCAAGCGAAGATGAGGAAGCAAACATGTGCCTCATGAGACATGGAAATGACGGCGACGACACCGGTTTTCATAGCGACACTGAGGTAACTCCTCCCACTTATGATGAACTCTTTAATGAATTCCTTGAAACTTGCAAAGCTTTTGATAAAAATATGAAAGATAGCATTTTATTGAACCGTGAAAATGAATCTCTTATTAAAGAAAATCAAAAGCTTTCCAAAAATTTAGTTGTTTTAGAAAAGAGAAAGGTTTCTTGCCAAGAGTGTGATCACTCCACTAAATTGGCAAAAGATATAGAAGAGTCACTTTCTAAAGCCCTCTCTCATGCCAAAACTCTTACAAAAGAGAAGGGGGAATTAGAAAGGAAATTAGAAGCCTCTCTTTTGCAAATCAAAAATAACAAAAAAGGTTTTGAAAATAAGTGTGTCATGATTGTGAAAGAAAATTCTTCACTTAAAGCACAAGTTCATGATCTCACCATGGCCATTAAAATATTTGGTATAGAACAAAAATCACTAGAAATGAATCTAGGGTACCAGTGCCATGGATTTGGAAAATTTGGGCTCGGATATCGAGGAGAGGGCTACCGCCCAGCGTTAGCCACTAACGCCGGCGCTAGCACCTCATAACAGAAACCTGAATTTTCTTTAGCAAAAGATTTTTATTCAGTAAATCCAATTTGTTCCAGCAAGAAAATATTCCAGAAAAGGGCCTCAACCCCCTTTATCTCGTGTGCAAACTGTTATAGGTTAGCTCACACATCTAGTTCTTGCAGGAAAATAAAACGAAATACTTTAAAGCAAATCTGGGTACCTAAGGCTTCCACATATTCTATGGGTGGTTCCACTTGGGTATCCAGATCTTTACTCTCATCTTCTTTCTAGATGTGCAGGCAGGCTAAGGACAATGAAGACGTGTGGTACTTGGATTCAGGATGCTCCAAGCACATGACGGGCAATAAAGCAAAGTTCCTTAGCCTAGAAAGGAAGAAGGGAGGGATCGTGACGCTTGGTGACAACGGAAAAGGAAGGAACATGGGAATTGGTACAATTGGTAATGAGTCCTTCACTATATCAAATGTTCTTTATGTAAAAGGGCTAAAACATAATCTTATTTCAATTAGCCAATTATGTGATAAAGGATTAGATGTTTTATTTGAATCTTCTACTAATCTATGCAAAATATCTAATCCTATTACAAACAATATTGTACTAACTGCACCAAGAATACACAATGTTTATATAGCTTCATTTCATGATCTTTCAAAATCATCTTTAAAATGTTTTATTACCAAAAATGATGAACTTGAACTTTGGCATAGAAGGCTAGGACATGCTAGCACAAAGCTTATTGTAAAACTTGCCAAAAGAGATTTAATTAGAGGATTGCCTAGATTAAATGGAAATTTAACTTCACTTTGTTCACCATGTCAAAAAGGTAAAATTACTAGATCCTTTTTCAAAAGTAAAAATGTTATTTCAACTACAAGACCTTTGCAATTAATTCATATGGATCTTTTTGGTCCCGTTAGCACCGCAAGTCTTGGTGGTAGATTATATACATATGTTTTAATAGATGATTTTTCTAGATATTGTTGGACAATATTTCTATCATCCAAATCCGAAGCGTTTTGTGAATTTTCAAAATTATGTACTCGTATTCAAAATGAAAGTTATTTAAAAATTAAATGCATTCGCTCGGATCATGGATGAGAATTTGAAAATGAAAAATTTACATCTTATTGTGATATGTTAGGCATAAAACACGAGTTCTCTGCACCACGCACACCACAACAAAATGGTGTTGTAGAAAGAAAGAATAGGACACTTGAAGAGCTAGCACGCACTATGTTATGTGAATATAAATTACCTATGTCCTTTTGGGCCGAAGCCGTAAACACATCATGTTATGTTATAAATAGAATCATGCTTCGCCCATCTTTAAATCTCACACCATATGAACTTTATTTTCAAAAGAAGCCTAATGTATCTTACTTCAAAGTTTTCAGTTGTAAATGCTTTATTTTAAATACAAAAGATAGCTTGGGAAAGTTTGATGAAAAATGTGATGAAGGAACATTTCTTGGATACTCTTCAACTAGTAAAGCTTATAGAGTTTTTAATAAAAGAACTAGAAAAGTTGAAGAGTCAATTAATGTGAAATTTGATGAGCTTATTCCTTGTATAGAAAGACTTTCCGCAGGCAAAGAGGATGATCTATTACCTCCTTTGGAGCATGGTGATGAAGAACCTTCCAAAGAAGAAGAAGAGGAGGCCAAGAAAGATGAATATGTACCTCCAAGCGTCTTAAAATTCACAAAGAATCATCCATGGGAACATATAATTGGTGAACCATCCATCGGGGTAAGAACTCGCTCTTCTCTTCATGAATCTTATTCAAATGTTTGCTTTGTTTCCGAAATAGAACCAAAAAATGTTTCTACTGCTTTAAACGATGAATTTTGGTTTTTGGCTATGAATGAAGAGTTAGAACAATTTGAGCGACATAATGTTTGGAAATTAGTAGAAAGACCATCTAATCACCCGGTTGTAGGCATAAAATGGATTTTCAAAAATAAATTAGATGGTGAATCTAGAATATCTAGAAATAAAGCACGCTTAGTAGCACAAGGATATTCACAAATCGAGGGGATAGATTTTGATGAATCTTTTGCACCCGTTGCTAGATTGGAGTCTATAAGAATTTTTCTAGCATTTGCAAGCTTTAAAAGAATAAAACTATTTCAAATGGATGTGAAAAGTGCGTTTCTAAACGGGTTTGTAAAAGAAGAAGTTTATGTTGAACAACCCCCCGGTTTTATTAATGAAAAATTTCCAAATCATGTTTATAAACTAGAAAAAGCGCTTTATTGTTTAAAACAAGCGCCCCGTGCATGGTATGAAAGACTTACATCATTTTTATTGAAGCACGGTTATATTATGGGAAGTGTGGATAATACTCTCTTCATTAAGCACAACAATGATGATATAATTATTTTACAAATATATGTTGATGATATTATTTTTGGATCTACTAATGAAGAGATGTGTAAAGAAGTTATTTTAGTGATGAAAAATGAATTTGAAATTAGTCTCGTAGGAGAACTTTCTTATTTCCTTGGTTTTCAAATATCACAAAGAATTGATGGTATTTTTGTATGTCAAACTAAATATGTCCATGATATAACGTTTTGGATTTGAAAACCTTAAACATGCTTCTACACCAATGAGTGCGTCACTTAAATTAGGAAAAGATGAATCGGGAATTTCAATTGATCAAACCTTATATAGAGGTATGATAGGATCCCTACTTTATATATCTTAGTGCAACTAGACCCGATATTATGTTTGTCGTATGCTTATGTGCTCGATTTAAAGCCAATCCAAAAGAATCTCATTTAAAAGCGGTAAAATGAAATTTTAGATATCTCATTGGGTTATCTAGATTAGGATTATGGTACCCACATAATGATTCATTTACATTGCATGGCTATTTAGATTCGGATTATGCCGGTTGTTCACTTGATAGAAAAAGCACTAGTGATACTTGTCATTTTCTAGGACCCTCATTAGTTGCATGGACTAGTAGGAAACAAAATTCGGTTGCACTCTCCACCACAGAGGCAGAATACATTGCATTAGGGAGTTGTTGTGCACAAGCTCTATGGATGAGCCAAACTTTAGAGGACTTTGGTTTTCATCCAAAACTTATTGAATTAAAATGTGACAACAAAAGTGCCATTGATCTCACAAATAATCTGGTTCACCACTCTAGATCCAAACATATAGATGTGCGTCATCATTTCATAAGGGATCACATTAAAAAGGAAAATGTAAGGATTAGTTTCATTGGCATGGACTCTCAACTTGCTGATATATTTACTAAACCTCTTCCCGATGCAAGGTTTTAAATGTTAAGATTGGAATTAGGAGTCTTAGACATCTTAGGATGAATAACATGTAAAACGCTAATGTTTTATGCAGTTTGAGCAATCAAAACATCTCTGAATATTATACAATTTCTGCATAAGACTACACTTAAGACCCCTAATCATTATCAAAAATCAAAAATTTAAAATTCCTAAAAAATTGTGTACTGTTTGTCGCGCTATCACTAGCGCCGGCGTTAGCGTGGGTGTGTAATTTTCTGTTTTTTAAAATTTCTAAAAATCAACAAAAATATGTTAGTTTATTTGTGCAAATTTATTTTTGTGTTTCTGCCTATTTTATTTTTGTTTTATTTGAATTATGAAAAATCAACTACAAAAATTCAAAATTCAAAAATACAAAAATATGTTTGTGTGATTTTTCTGTTTTTATTAAAAAAAAATCTTTCAAAACAAAAAATAATTGTATGATCTTTATTGCCAATATCAAGCATGCATGAATTCTATTATTTAGAATTATTTACAATATTAAAACATATTCTTTCAAATTACTATGAACATTGTTTTGCTTATCATGCTTTGATATATCTATTTAAAGTGCATCAATTGTATTGAAAAATGTGTAGAAACAAGCTTAGCATGCCTCAAAGTATGAGTAAATGTTTTATGATTGATAATGATACATTTCACTCACTTATTTTGGTAATCAACATGTGTGTCTAAATCTAAAAATGCTTGCTTGAGTATTATATTTGTACAATGAATTAAAACTTGCATAAGTTTATTGCCTACACTACATTTGAATTGCACTTATGAAATTTAGAAAAGTGGTTAAGTTAAAAATTGGGTTTGCAAAACAAGTGTATTCGGAGAATGTTGTCTCAAAAATATGAACAAAAAAAGTATATATGTAGACAAATATAACTCCACCAAGCACTACTTGAACCTCCTGATAAGTCTTCATAAGCATTGTGAGGTTGAGCACCTTGGAAAGAATAGTAAAGTGTCTTGTGCAAACTTTGGTTATTACACCACTTTGTTAAAAATTATGTGCATTAAAAGTGTGTGAAAGTAATTTACTTGTGTTTTATTGTGCATTTTACTTTACATTTGTCTTGTATTTTGATGATTTAAATCCATTGTTAACATTGCCCAAAATACACTTATGTGCACATCATTATCTTTCATAACACTTCTTCTCATGAGTATTGGATTCTAATGCTTTATTTGTACTACTCTTTATATAAGAAATGTACAAGATAACCTAGCATGATCTCTACAATGTTTTGGTATTTCTTGAATTTACAATTAAGTAACATTGTAGTATAATCTCTCTTTGATATGTTCATTTCATGTTTGGTATCTTTATGAAAAACATTGAGATTTCAAAAGGTTAAAACATCTTTCAATTTTGAACTAAAACTCATATTTTTACTTATGCTTTTCATCCTTACAAATAGATGTTTCTTATAATCTTACGCTATGCTAAAACTCTTATCTATTTATTTGAAATCTCTTCAATACTATACTAAAATTCTTTATCTTTGTCTATATTACAAAAGCTCGATCATGCTTTATCTTTTTAAAATGCCTCCTCACTACTCTCACCCCACCTTCTTTTGATAATACCAAAAGGGGGAGATTAATTGAAGAAATCTATATAGGAGAAATATAGATAAAAAGGCGGAGTAACACATAAATTGATGAAATTTATCATTTTGGGGGAGTAACACATAAATTGCATTTATGTAGGGGGAGCATTAAGATAGGGGGAGTATGCACATTATCATGCATATCATTAACTATAGTTGCACTTTTATCTTGCTTATCTTATCTATAAACACTTTTGTTGATTTCTTGCTTAGTGGATTTGTTATTATCAAAAGGGGGAGATTGTTGGACATGTGTGTCACATCCCTTTGTTTGAGAATAACAAATCCCATATTGTATTTGATATTGATTGTAGTGTGTTTATAGTGTGCAGGAACTATAGGTGCAATACTCCACAGGTTGAAGGCAGCATGGAATCAAACTTTCTGAATGGAGCACTACCGCCAGCGCTAGAGGTTAACGCAGGCGCTAGCGCTACCTCCAGCACTAGCGCTAACGCCAGGCGCTAGCTAAAGATCATCTCAGCGGTTTTGTCTCAGCGGTTCCGCCTCAGCGGTTCCTTAACGCTACCGCCAGCGCTAGCGATACCGTAGGCGCTAGCTCAAGATCGTGCACAGCACCACGCCGCCGACGGTTTCGCAATCGCTCCACACGAACGCTACCGCAGGCGCTATCAGCTACCGCAGGCGCTAGCTCCAAGATTTATAAAATGATGTGTTCTCTCTCGTTTTGGGTGAGAACTTCCAGAGACATTACTTGTGCCCAAACTCTCGTGCTGATACTCTGCCGAAACATCATCTCCCACTCAAAGCCAAAGAAGAAATTATGGAGAAGGAAGCCATCACGCTGCATCCGAAGAACGATCGCTTCGACCTCGTTTGTGCTTCAGCGATCCTTCATCCTCATCTCCAGAAATGTCAAGAGGGAGTTTGCTTGTTATTTACTTCACTTCTTTATTTGTATCTTGTAGTGAAATCGCCTTGTTTTTGGCGACTAGGTCCTTGCGCGGCTTAGTGGGAATTCGCCGCGTGAGTTGGCGACTAGGTCTAGGGGATTAGATCTAGGGGGTGCTCGAGGCCATATCCGAGTTTGGGTTGGCTAGAGCGGCTTGAGGCTTTATCCGGGGAAGGATAGGCTAAAGCCCACCGGTTTGTGGGGATACAAGTCGGTATAGAAAAGGAAAAGAAATTCATTTTTGTACGCCTCCGATTTCTAGCGATATTGAAATCAAATTTTGTAAACACCCTTTTATATAATGCAATCATGATTATATTTGTGTTTATTTGATTTCTCTCAATTGGCACAATATTTCATTATTGCAAAATAGTTATTACTAAATTGTCATCTTGTTTCCTATTAATCAAAAACAACTTAGTAATTATCCTAAAAATTATAAAAAGAATTTTATTCCCTTATTCACCCCCCCCCCCCCTCTAAGGGAGCCGTAAGATCCAACAAAAACAAGCTGCAGCGACCTGAGGACTTGAAACCGCCAGACCGCGCGATCAGTCAAGTCATACGGAAGCCATTGAGACTACGCAAACAGAGTACAAGCCTCCAACAAAATAGACCGCCCGGTCTTCTTCCAAAGAAACCAGACCAAGAACAACTGGCCGACTTAGGACAAGTAGCCAGATCAACCCGCGCAAGCCGCCCGGACAGAAAATGGTCTCCCAGATCAAACCGCTCAGAACAACTCGGTTGAGACAGAACTGACCAGAGAACTAGCGCAGACCGCGCGGTCTCTGCGGTCTCCAATCCGCAAACCACCCAGCACAACTCTACTTCCACTTCAAAAAATTTAACACTCCCCCTTGAAGTGGGAAGTGGAAATCAGCCCAAGCAAACTTCGCAACCGACCAAATGGTCCCTTCGCCACCGGCTTAGTAAATATGTCAGCAACGTTTTCCTTGCTCTGCACATGCTCCACAGTCAGAGATCCCTCCAAGACCTTCTCACGAATGAAATGGTGATGAATCTCTATGTGCTTCATATGCGCGTGAAAAACTGGATTGTTCACCAGTTTGAGTGCACTCTCATTGTCACCACGTAGCAGAGTAGGACCTCGCACCTCCCTATGAATGTCCTCCACAAGCCTCCTAAGCCACATGGCTTCCTGATCTGCCAAAGCCGACGCTTTGTACTCCGCTTCTGTGGTAGAGACAGATACAGAATCCTGCTTCTTGCTGCACCATGATATAGATGTAGAGCCTATCATAAAGACATATCCAGACTTTGATCTCCGATCATCCGAATCCCCTGCATAATTAGCATCCATGTACCCGTGCAAGCAAAAGCCCAAATCTCTCCCGTAGAAGAGACCCAAATCCTAGGTGGATTTGACAAACTTCAATATACTCCTAGCCGCCACAAGATGAGGTTTCCGAGGCTCTGCCATAAACCGACTCACCCTGCCAACTGCATAAGCAATATCTGGCCTCGTGATCATCAAGTATATCAATCTTCTGACCAAAGCCCGGAACACCAACGGATTGGTAAGAACCTTCCCTTCATCTCGCCGAAGATGAACTCCAAACTCTAGTGGAGTAGAGATGCTCTTCCCCCCTTCCATGCCGAATCTCTTCACGATCCGATCTGCATAGCCTTTTTGGGAAACGAGCATACCGCTCTCTTTCCTCTCCTCTTCAAGCCCAACGAAATGGTGGAGCTCGCCCAAATCCTTCATCTCAAATCTGATAGCTAGCTCAGCACGAAGCCTAGCTACCTCCACTTCAGAATTCCCCGTGACGATCATATCGTCCACGTACAGCAGCACCAAGACCTGAAGCTCCCCCATCTTCTTTACAAATAAGCTTGAATCTGAATCAGAAGCAAAATATCCGCAGAATTGGAGGTATTCTGCGATCTTCCCGTACCACGCTCGAGGCGCTTGCTTCAAGCTGTAAAGAGCCTTCTTGAGCTTGCAAACATATCTTGAGTGCTCTCCGGATACATAACTAGGTGGCTGATCCATGAAGATATCCTTGTTAATCTCGCCATATAAGAAAGCGTTCTTCACGCCGAGTTGCCAAATCTTCCATCCTTGGCACGCTGCCAGTGCGATCACTACCCAGACCGAAGTCATCTTGGCAAAGGGGCTAAACGTTTCTTCATAATCCTCCCCATACTTTTGAGAGAAACCCCGAGATACAAGGCGAGCCTTGTACCACTCAATACTTCCAACAGCCTTCTTCTTCAGTTTGAAAACCCACTTGCAAGTCACCAGAGTAGTACCCACAACCTTAGGCACCAAGTCCCAAGTCTCATTCTTCCTGAGGGTAGCCATCTCTTCATCCATGGCTCCTTCCGACTCCTTGACTCCCACGTCATTTTCATAACAAGATGGCTCTCTCTCATCCAGGGGACCTGCGAAGAAACATGAGACAAAGCTCACCAAATTCCCGCCTGTATACCGATCAGGTTGAATAATGGTCCTCTTGGACATCCTCAGAGCTTTACTCTGAACCACCTCTTCCACTGCAGCTTCTGGACTATCTCTCCTTTCAGGTAAAGATGGAGCATCGCTCCCCCTGCTTCCAGAACCTAAAGCACCTAACCCAGAGCTAGAAATACCAGGAGCACCAGGAGAAATAGGTAACTCCACCAGAACTTCCCGAGCAGCTTTCGGTGGTCCATCATCTACCTGACTTCCTTGTAACTCAACAGAAGAGCTACTTTGGTACGACATCAGCTCGTCGAACACCACATCCCTAGAGACGACTTATCTCTGTGTCTCATGATCTATGCATCTCCACCCTTTCTTTCGGTCATCATAACCGATGAAGACTGGCTTCCTAGCTTTCGCATCTAGCTTTGTTCGAAGGGCATCCGGAACATGCACATTGCTTGTAGAACCAAACACTCGAAAGTGTTCCATGCTTGGCTTCTCCTTGAACATCAAATCATGAGGAGTCTTCATGTTGGTGGGACTGAGAGGCATCCGGTTGATAACATAGGCCGCACAAGACATTCCCTCTGCCTAGAAGGACTTTGGGATACTCTTGGCATGAAGCCAACATTTGCAAGTCTCCGTCAGGTGACGGATCTTTCCCTCTGCAACTCAGTTCTGTTGTGGAGTGTGAGCACACAAAAGCTCCCATTGGATGCCATGCTTCCTGCAGAAGTTAAAGAATACCTTGGAGGTAAACTCACCTCCATTTTCAGTTCTGAACCTCTTCACCCACAGGTTTAGCCGACCTTCCACCAGCTCCTTGAACTCCACAAACCTCTCAAACGCCCCTGACTTCTCCTTCAAAAAATACACCCAAGTATATCTGGTGAAGTCATCAACTAAAATCAGCATATACCTGCTACCTCCAAGACTGGCAGTGTTGGTAGGTCCAAACAGATCACCATAGGTGCACTCCAATGGTCTTTTACATCTTCTTTGTGATTTGTCAAATGGAAAGCGCCGAGCTTTACCAAACTGACAACCTGCACAAACGTGACCATCCCCGAAAGATGACAAGCTAGGCAGACTTTTCACCAGGCCTCATGCCGCCATAACTTTCTACTGATCCAGTCCAACATGCCCAAGCCTTTCGTGCCAGATAGCAGCGCTGTCGTTAGCCCTCATCTTATCAACATAAGAACTTGTTGAAAGAGCAAACAAGTCCTTCACCCATCTTCCTACATGAGTGACCTCAGCTTTCACAGCTGAAACATTTCGGAGAAATTTCACTTCTGTTGGACCAAACAGAACGTCATAGCCAGCATCCACCGCATTGGTCACAGAGAAGAGGTTCTTTTTCATCCCCGGAACATGATAGACACTCTTTAACGTAAGTGTACCTCTATCATCATTCAATGAAACCACACCCTCCTTCTCAACTGCATGAATAATATCATCAGCCGTAATGATAGCGTCATTACCTATATATGCTCGCAATGAAGAGAACTTCGACTCATCCCCGGTGAGGTGATGACCACACCCAAAGTCCACTATCCAATCATCTTGATAGTTGATGGAAGACATGGCCCGAACACACATGCCCGTCATGAATGCACCTCCACCACCCAAACTACCTTCAGAATTAGAACCAGCCTCCTCCTTCCCTGAAGCATGTAACATCCCCATCTGTTCGGTAGCATATAACAGAAGGTCCGGCCGAGGCCCCACGCCATATGCCACAAAACAAATGGGAACGTCACTTAATTGAAATATCGAACGACGCTATACAACGAAGCCTAACTCAGAGCATTCTATGCGGAAGCTGAAAAGAGACAAGATAAACCCCAAAACCCATACCCGGGTATGTCCACTTTTACTAAATAGGAATAAATGTTTTACAACACAAAATTTAGGCACGGCGGCCTTACAATTTACCAACATCAGCACGCAGGCCGACCATACATGAAAAGCAAAAGAACATCAAAAGGCCTTCATGGGCCGCAGCAGCACAAGGGCTTCAGCCCGCTATGAGCCCGCTATGTTCCCGCTCGGTCCAGCACCTGTACAACAAGCCCACCAAAAACGGTGGCAAAACAGGGCAACGGTCAGCTAAAGCTGACCAAATTATAACGACCCCACCCCTTCGAGAGGGTGGCAGTTCTAACCATCCCTGCAAAACAAACTCAGCAGCATATATATATATATAAGAGTGCGGCTAGCAAAGCCCACAACCGTTCATACATATGCAAAAATCACAAACGTGGGAATGGCCTCCACGTCTCGTGCTCTCAGGCACTCTTTGGTGTACTCCGCCTTCCACCACCATCCATTCTCGATGGCTTTGCCCTACGAGGCTAAAGTCGGTGGCCCAAATACCAGGGCTCTCCCGTACTTTAATTGTGAATATCCCGTAGTCCGAAGACTCTTTCCCATTGCTTCCCGACATGCTGTACGAGACTTACTAATCAGGTGCTGCGATGGTGCGGTTTCAGGTTTGCCAAATGCCCGTTGTTCACAGCTCTCATTGTACAACACGAAGAGCGGGTATGGCGTCCCCTCAGCCCAGGTATTCTCAATTAGCCGGCTCTACGGGCCGTTAAGTCATCCACCAGGACACCCTCACAAGTCGGGCACACAGGCCTCAGGTCCTCTCAACAGGTGGGCACAACAACATCACCAGAACTCAGTCTGGGAGCTATCGCCGGCGTTAACGCTAACGCCTAGCGATAGTGCACAGAAACCCTATTTTGGCTTCTAGCTGTGGGTGCTTCCCGGGGCACACCCCCAGGCATTGCTGCACATGCAGTAGCACTCCCACTGCCTCAGAACGCACAAAATCACCAGAACCAAGTCTGGGAGCTACCGCCCGGCGATAACGCTAACGCCGGCGGTAGTGAACAGAAACTCCATTTCTGTTTCTAACTTCGGGTGCTCCCCGGGGCACACCCCCAGGCAT
Organism: Dactylorhiza incarnata; assembly: GCA_033032865.1. Lineage (NCBI taxonomy): Eukaryota > Viridiplantae > Streptophyta > Magnoliopsida > Asparagales > Orchidaceae > Dactylorhiza > Dactylorhiza incarnata. The sequence goes on along the minus strand of JAWHQI010000429.1, from coordinate 431,536 downwards.
TGCTGTGCATGCAGTAGCACCCTCTAGTCCTACGAAGTAGTATAACAACACAGAGCTTTCCCCCGACACGCACAATATCAAAAGCATCACCAATCCGGACGAACTGTCTCGGATGGGCTTCACACAGCGCGCCTACGCCCATTTTACGCATGGACTCTACATGTATGCAAGATTTGATGGGGATAACACGAATCGACCCGTCGGAGGCCACGACCTCACCCTTTTGGGTAGGGGCCTCAACGATGCACGGAAAAGGACTAGGACACGTCCAAATGAGGGTAGAAGAGATCGTTACCCTTAAAGTGCGCTTCTGAACCATGGGGATGCGCCCGAATTTGACGGCTAACGAACGTAACGCCTGTCCACGCATGAACTTGACGGAGCACAACCATAGCGGCTGCTCCTACACGGATCAAGCCTCCAATCGAAGATTTGGAACCCTAAACCACCACAAAAGCCCGCAGAGATTTCTACCCTTGCTCTTGGTCGACGGGGAAGAGAGGAGAGGGAGGTAGGGCTCGGGTTCTCCTTCAGGTCGATAAGAAAGAGAGAGAGGGAGAAGATCGGGGTGTCTCCTTCTTGCCAACGGGAAAGAGGAAGAGGAGGGGGGTCTTTTGCCCTTGCTCCAGGCCGACGGCGAGTGAGGGAGGAGGGGGGCCTTTGCCCTTGCTCCAGGCCGACGGCGAGTGAGGGAGGAGGAGCGATCGGGAGGGAAGGAGAGAGAGGGGCGACGGGGGAGAAGGAGATCAGGAGGGGGTGCGGCTGCTCCACGCGAAATGAGAGCGAGAGGGAGATATCGGGAGGGGGGTCGGCTGCTTAGGGTTAAGGGGGTAGGATTTAGGTTTTATTTAAAACCTAGCCAAAATCACTATCCGCAGACCACTCCGCTAAACGCACACCAAACCCTCTAAACGCACGAACTGTACGTCGCGGTGCTTCGCATTATAGTACTTCGCCTGCCTATCCTGCGCAACCAAAAGCCTCTCCCGGATCATACGCACCGTCGAAGTCGCCTCTTCGACGTCTTTCCTCTTGAAGAGCTTCGTCTCGCCCGTTTCCGCCCAAGCTAAGGGAGGGCGGCACTTCCTGCCATAGAGGGCCTCGAAAGGCGCCATCTGAATACTTGCCTAGTAGCTGTTGTTGTACACGAACTCAACAAGAAAGAGGTGATTTCCCACCCCTTGCCGAAATCCAGGATGCACATCCAGAGCATGTCCTCCATCGTCCTATTGGTACGCTCAGTTTGGCCATCCGTCTGAGCATGAAAGGCCGTGCTAAATTGCAGCTTCGTACCCAATAGACGGTGGACTAGCCTCCAGTCGCTCGAAGTAAAGCGTCCATCTCGATCACTGACGATGCTACGGGGCACACCGTGCAATCGTACTATTGTATCAACATACAGCTTCGCCAACTTCTCCACCGAGTCATCCCTTCGGTTGGGGATAAAGTGCCCCACCTTCGTCAGCCGGTCTACGACTACCTAGATGGCATCATTCCCGCGCTGCGATCTCGGCAGCCCATGCACGAAATCCATGGAAACGTCATCGAATTTCCACTCTGGAACTGATAATGAGTTCAAAAAGCCACCGGGCTTCTGACATTCTGCCTTCACTAGCGCACAAGTGTGGCACTTGGCCACGTAGTGAGCGATGTCTCTCTTCATACCCGGCCACCAGAAAAGGACCTTCATGTCCTTGTACATCTTCGTGTTCCCCGGATGAACTGAATACCTAGTACGATGCGCCTCGTACATCAACTCATCGCGCAGCTCACCCACCTTGGGGATGCACAATCGGTCGCCTCTCCACAGCAACCCGTCACACACCTGAAACTGGGCATCCGGCCCACCACCAGCCTCCTCCGCGTACCGCTTTAAACTTGGATCAAGTTCCAAAGCCTGGCGGACTCTATCTGCAAGGTCGTACTGCACCTCAGTCCAACTCAAACAGGCACCGGCACTACTCCGCTTCTCCACGCAAGAAATACCCAAGGCCTCCAGGTCACGTATTAGGTGCTCATCATGCATCTGAATCCAGTTGGCCTGCGCTGGAGCCCTGCGACTGAGTGCATCTGCAACAACATTCCCCTTCCCGGGAGTGTAGTGGATCTCGAAGGTGTAGTCCCCAAGGAACTCCATCCACCTCTGCTGTCGCATATTCAGCCCCTTCTGCGTTAGAAGGTACTTCAGGCTCTTATGGTCCGTGAAGATGTCGATCTTCACGCCATACACATAATGCCGCCAAAGCTTCAGGGCAAATATCACAGCCACCAACTCTAAGTCGTGGACCGGATAGTTCCGCTCGTGCACCTTCAGCTGGCGAGATCCGTACGCTACTACATTGCCATGCTGCTGCAGAACATAGCCCAGGCCGCTCCCAGAAGCGTCGGTGTAGATCTCATAGACCTCTGTGCCACAAGGCAAACATAAGATCGGAGCCGTGGTAAGCCGCCACTTCAACTCCTCAAAAGCCTGCGCACACGCGGGCGTCCAAATAAACTCATGCATCTTCCATGTCAGCATCGTAAGAGGCAGCGCGATCCATGAGAAGTTCTCCACGAACCGCCTGTAATAGCCGGCCAGCCCGAGAAAGCTACGGACCTCCGCTACAGTAGAAAGAACAGGCCACTCCCTGATGGCCGCAACCTTCACCGGATCTACCGCCACACCCGCTCCACTAACCACATGGCCTAAGAACGCCACGGAAGGTAGCCAGAACTTGCACTTCGAGAACTTGGCATACAGCTGGTTCCTCCTCAGAACCTCCAAGACTACTCGCAGGTGATCACCGTGCTCCTCCTCGGACTGAGAGTAGACCAGTATGTCGTCAAGGAAGACGACCACAAACTGATCGAGGTACTCTCGGAAAGTCCGGTGCATCAAGTCCATAAACACCGATGGCGCATTAGACAGCACAAACGGCATCATGGTGAACTCATGCTTCCCGTACCTTGTACTGAAGGCAGTCTTCGGGATGTCGCACTCCCTGATCCGCACCTGATAAAAGCCGGACTTCAAGTCCAGCTTCGAGTATACTGTCGAACCAACAAGCTGGTCGAACAAGTCGTCTATCCTCGGAAGAGGATACTTGTTCTTCTCGGTCAGCTTGTTCAGCTCCCGATAATCGATGCAAAGCCGCAGGCTACCGTCCTTCTTTTTGACAAAGAGGACCGGTGCACTCCAAGGTAAGGAACTCGGACGCACGTAGACCTGCTCAAGCAGCTCCTGCAACTACAGCTTCAACTCCGCCAACTCCTTCGGAGCCATACGATACGGCGAGCGGGCCACAGGCTTAGCGCCTGGCACCAACTCAATCGTGAAATCTATATCCCGCTGCGGTGGAGCACCGGGGAGATCACTCGGGAACACATCGGGGAACTCTGAAACTACCGGAACATCCACTAGGCTGGGCCTCGGCGTTGAAGCCTCCACTAGGGCAAAGAATAACTCTGCTCCCTGTCGCACTGCCTTGGACAACTGGAGAGCAGACATAAGCATCTTTCTCGATCCACGCATGCCCGCAAAGACCATCTCACGATCGGCACACTGCCTAAACCTCACCTCCTTGGTGGTGCAATCGATGCACGCACGCTGTTCCGACAGCCAGTCCATGTCGAAGATTACATCGAACTCAACCAGGGGGAGTAACGATGCTTTCAGGTCATACTCCTGACTTCCAACTAAAACTTTCACGCAGCAACTCCTCTCCACATGCATCGAATATCCATTCGGCAATAGGACCTCCAGTCCATCTGCAGAAGCAATCGACGGCGCACCAATACGTTGGACGAAGTCCGACGACAAGAAGGAGTGCGAAGCTCCAGTATCGAAAAGCGATCTCGCCCGAGGCGGGTGAACTCATACAGGTAGTCAACGACCAGTCTATCACCCTGCATCAGAGCCAGGAACTGGTTCTCCATCGCGATCTGCTGCGACGGAGGCACATACCTTGCCAGGAAGATTCTCAAGAACTCTTCCATCGACACATCAACCAGTCGCCTTCCCGCAAACTGGCGCCTCTCTACCTCATCCCACCACCGCCTGGCTTCCTTTTCCAACAAGAAAGTAGCGAAGGTCACTTTCTGTGCTTCATCCGACTGTGTCGCTGTCAGAATTCGCTCCATATGTGACAGCCAGTCCTCGGCCTCAGCTGGGGATTCAACCCCGGTAAACGGGGGAGGTCAAAATCCCAGGAAGTGCTTCAGTTGTTGCTCAGCAGCACGCCTCACGGGGACTTGCTCCACTCTTAGTGGCTCTGGGGCCACTTCCTGCACCGGCGGTTGACCTTGCCTTCCAGGCAGGCCACTCAACGCAGCTAGAACAGCTTCTATAACTAGCCGAACCATCTCAGCAGACGGGGGTGTAGGAGCCTCAGCAGACCCGCTACTCTCAACCACGTCACGGGGACGTGACGGTCCCGCTGCACTTCGAGTGCCCTACACGAGTGCAACACACAGTTAGGCGACAGCACAGTCGCAACTAACAACAAAAGGAACACTTAGGTTCCAAAAACATGCAATAATTGTTGGTTTGTTGTTAAATTTTATTCCTAAGTGGACATTATTGGATTTATTTTATGTCTCGACGGTAGCTCACACACGTGCTCACCACCCCTTAAATGAATTCGTCCACGAATTCCTTAGAAGGACACGGAACCCTAGAATCTGATACCAATTTGTAACATCCTCATCCGTTCGGGAGCATATAACAGAAGGTCCGGCCGGGGCCCCACGCCATATACCACAAAACAAATGGGAACGTCACTTAACTGAAATATCGAACGACGCTATACAACGAAGCCTAACTCAGAGCATTCTATGCGGAAGCTGAAAAGAGACAAGATAAACCCCAAAACCCGTACACGGGTATGTCCACTTTTACTAAATAGGAATAAATATTTTACAACACAAAATTTAGGCACGGCGGCCTTACAATTTACCAACATCGGTGTGCAGGCCGGCCATACATGAAAAGCAAAAGAACATTAAAAGGCCTTCAAGGGCCGCAGCAGCACAAGGGCTTCAGCCCGCTATGAGCCCGCTATGTTCCCGCTCGGTCCAGCACCTGTACAACAAGCCCACCAAAAACGGTGGCAAAATAGGGAAACGGTCAGCTAAAGCTGAACAAATTATAACGACCCCACCCCTTCGAGGGGGTGGCAGTTCTAACCATCCCTGCAAAACAACCTCAGCAGCATATATATATATATATATAAGAGTGCGACTAGCAAAGCCCACAACCGTTCATACATATGCAACAATCACAAACGTGGGAATGGCCTCCACGTCTCGTGCTCTCAGGCACTCTTTGGTGTACTCCGCCTTCCACCACCATCCAATCTCGATGGCTTTGCCCTACGAGGCTAAAGTCGGTGGCCCGAATACCATGGCTCTCCCGTACTTTAATTGTGAACATCTCGTAGTCCGAAGACTCTTTCCCATTGCTTCCCGACATGCTGTACGAGACTTACTAATCAGGTGCTGCGATGGTGCGGTTTCAGGTTCGCCAAATGCCCGTTGTTCACAGCTCTTGTTGTACAACACGAAGAGCAGGTATGGCGTCCCCTCAGCCCAGGTATTCTCAATTAGCCGGCTCTACGGGCCGCTAAGTCATCCACCAGGACACTCTCACAGGTCGGGCACACAGGCCTCAGGTCCTCTCAACAGGTGGGCACAACAACATCACCAGAACTCAGTCTGGGAGCTATCGCCGGCGTTAACGCTAATGCCTGGCGATAGCGCACAGAAACCCTATTTTGACTTCTAGCTGTGGGTGCTTTCTGGGGCACACCCCCAGGCGTTGCTGCACATGCAGTAGCACTCCCACTGCCTTAGAACGCAAAAAATCACCAGAACCAAGTCTGGGAGCTACCGCCCGGCGATAACGCTAACGCTGACGGTAGTGAACAGAAACTCCATTTCTGTTTCTAACTTCGGGTGCTCCCCGGGGCACACCCCCAGGCGTTGCTACGCATGCAGTAGCACCCTCTAGTCCTACGAAGCAGTATAACAACACGGAGCTTTCCCCAAGCACGCACAATATCAAAATCATCACCAATCCGGACGAACCGTCTCTGATGGGCTTCACACAGCGCGCCTACGCCCATTTTACACATCGACTCTACATGTATGCAAGATTTGACGGGGATAACAAGAATTGACCCATCGGAGGCCACGACCTCACCCTTTTGGGTAGGGGCCTCAACGATGCACAGAAAAGGACGAGGACACGTCCAAATGAGGGTAGAAGAGATCGTTACCCTTAAAGTGTGCTTCTGAACCATGGGGACGCGCCCGGATTTGACGGCTAACGAACGTAATGGCTGTCCACGCACGAACTTGAGGGAGCACAACCGTAGCGGCTGCTCCTACACGGATCCAGCCTCCAATCAAAGATTTGAAACCCTAAACCACCACAAAAGCCCGTAAAGATTTCTACCCTTGCTCTTGGTCGACGGGGAAGAGAGGAGAGGGAGGTAAGGCTCGGGTTCTCCTTCAGGTCAACGAAAGGGAGAGAGGGAGAAGATCGGGGCGGCTCCTTCTTGCCAACGGGAAAGAGGAAGAGGAGGGCGGGCTTTTGCCCTTGCTCCAGGCCAACGACGAGTGAGGGAGGAGGGGGGCCTTTGCCCTTGCTCCAGGCCGACGGTGAGTGAGGGAGGAGGAGCAATCGGGAGGGAAGGAGAGAGAGGGGCGATGGGGGAGAAGGAGATCGGGAGGGGGTGCGGCTACTCCAGGCGAAATGAGAGTGAGAGGGAGATATCGGGAGGGGGGTCGGCTGCTTAGGGTTAAGGGGGTTAGGATTTAGGTTTTATTTAAAACCTAGCCAAAATCACTATCCGCAGACCACTCCGCTAAACGCACACCAAACCCTCTAAACGCACACCGAAATCGAATAGAATAGATTCGGGGCGTTACACAGAATGCCCTGGCTGAAGATTGACCTTGCAGTCTCTTTTGAAATGACCAACCTTGTTGCATCTTAAGCATCTAGGTCCTTCTTGCTTCTTCCCATCACGCTTAGGAGCATAGCTCCTCTCTTGCTGATATGAAGTAGATGGACTATCATCTTCAGATGTCTTCTTCTTCTTGTCCCATCTCTTCTTCTTGCTAGAGAAGAGAACCTCGCCTTCTCCCCCAGAGACAGACATCCCAGCCATTTGCTTAGCTAAACTTTCTTGCGAAGCAAGTAAGTTCTCCAGCTCCAGCAATGAAGGTTGATTACCCCAGCCTTGAACAGAAGTCACAAAGGCCACATACTCCCTCCGCAAGCCGCAGATTATGTGCCTCTTCAACTTAGCTTTTGAGATAGGCTCATCCGGGTCCAAAGCCGATATCTCTGCGTAGTGGTTCTCCATCTTCAAGAAGAACGTTGAGATAGATAGATCTCCCTGAGTTGCTTTCGCCAACTCATTCTCCAAGAACTGTTGCCTAGCTACATTCTTCTTATTGAACAAGCCATCCAAGGCTGTCCAAATTTCAACAGTTGATCCACAACCGATGATGTGATCAAACAACTCTGGAATGATAGCCCTCTTAAGAGTGAACTTTGCCTTAGCATTTGTTCTCCTCCAAGCCTTCACGAGCTCAGCATTCCCTTCAGTAGGAACAACAGATTGCCTTCCTTTTCCTCCTACAACCTCCCACAAATCCTCGCCAAGAAGATTGCTCGCCATGCAAGCCTTGCACTTCTTGAAGTTAGTCTGCGTTAGGAGCTCAATACCCAGACCTCTAGCATATCCTCCTTCCATTGCTATCCCACTGATGGCAACCAACTTGAGAAACCTGAGAGAAGTATCAGCAATCAACCTCAGTAACCTCGACAACCTAGCTCTGATACCATGTTAAAAAAGTTGATGTCCGGAGATGAAGTGAAAAATGCGGAACACGCTTCCAACAACTTTCTCAAATGTTGCACAACAATGACAATAAGAAGACTGAATAGTGCTTTGATATTAACTATCTCTTTACAAAGCAAGGTATACATGGCGAGACATGATTTATAAGAATCACGAAGGAGAGAAGCACAAAAACACAGGAGAAAACAAGCTGCAGCGATCTGACGACTTGAAACCGCCAGACCGCGCGAACAGATAAGCCGGACATAAGCCGCTGAGACCGCACAAACAGAGTACAAGCCGCCCCTGATAGACCGCAACCGCAGACTGCCGACTTACTACTTTATTCCTCTGCTGAAAACAAGCAGTTCGCTCTTCTTGATCGCGCAGACCGCACAATCTTGATCACAGAAGAAACCCGCAAACTCTGAACAAAGAACTGCAACTGAGATAGACCGCAACTCAAGACCGCCTAGCCACTTAAGACCGCCTGGTCAACTGAGTCCGCTGCACCAGATCAAGAACACCTAAATACAGTCTGCCCGGACTGGTTTATTCAAAGATGGAAGAAGGAGACAAGCTAACCGCGAGCTGCTAGCCGCTAACAGTTCTCGTTATTTATAACGGGCCTTGTACCCCTATTTATAGGCTAACAGACAGATGTCGTTACCGCATAAATTGGGATACAATAATCTCCCATCAGATCGCGCGCGATCTCGCAAAGCAGACCACCCGAGCTCAGCAAAGCCCACAGCTCTTTATTAAACCTTGCGGTTACAATCAAACTGCCCGGTCACCGTGGTCTCAACAAAACAGACCGCCGGGTCTTCTTCCAAAGAAACCAGACCAAGAACATCTGGCCGACTTAGGACAAGTCGCCAGATCAACCCACGCAAGCCGCCCGGACAGAAAATGGTCTCCTAGATCAGACCTCTCAGAACAACTCGCCTGAGACACAACCGACCGGAGAACCAGCGCAGACCATGTGGTCTCTGCGGTCTCCAATCCGCAGACCGCCCAGCACAACTCCACTTCCACTTCAAACAATTTAACAGATCCTTCAGAGGTAAAAAGAAAGAAGAAAAGAGCTTCATCAAGAAGAAGCCTAAGAATCTATGCGACAACCACTCAAGTGAGTCAAGCTCCAATGAAGAGGCCTACTTTGGGATAATGACACATTTTGATGATGAGAATTGCAACTCCTAATATAATGGAAAGGTAAATTCGCATACACCTTTATCGAAGTCAGATATTAGTCCCACTAGTCATGAAGACTACTCATCTTTTCAGACTTAATGTTTCAGCATCGAGCATTACTGAAGGTATTTGACAAATGTCACAAAGCAGTCAAATTTAAAGCCAAAAAGATTGCCTCTCTAAAGGCATTGGAATCATAACTAAGGGATGAAATGGAAAGATTGACTCCTCTCGGCGAAGAAATTCAATCTTTAAAAGAGGAATTGGAATGCTCTACGGAACTAGTAAGTATGAAAGAGAAAGCCATCCATGAATTGGAAGAAAATTTAGTGGCTTGAAGGAAGCTTGTAGAAAGCTTCTCGAATCCAATGACTATCCTTCCTATCATTGACCAATTTTCTGCATCAAAAAAGGGGGCATTGGACATAATGTTGGAACACATTTTCCCACATCCCTTTGATTTGAGAATAACAAATCCTACATGCATTTGATCTAGTTTGCCATTGTGTTTTTTAGCATGCATGTTTGAAAAATGTGACATTACATTGTTGCTGTTGGTCTGGACTTGCTCTCAAGCTGAAAAGAAGGAAGAAGTCTAACACTAGGCGTTAGGGCTCACACCAGCATTGACTTTCATTCCCACAAAGATGAAAATGACATGGAGGGAAGCTGCCATGATTGTAGTAGCATTTTGGGAATGATTTGTCTTAACACCAGGCATTAGCCTCAAAGCCATCTTTAAGGTTGCCTAAAATTAATGGTTCCAAAGATGCAGAATCTCCTTTCTATTTTGAAGATCCGAGCCATCAAGTTATTTCTATACAGAGCCAATGCCTAGTGTTATCCCTATCCTCGACGTTAGCTTCTTGTCCTATAAATAGGTTGTTGGATCGGTCGGCGACCTTAGAGGGGGGGTGAATAAGGGTTTTCAAAAACTTTAGATTATATTTAGAAAAACTTCGGAATATTGCAAGATTAATAAAGAGACATCAAGTAAAACAATAATAAAGAGATATGCTTTATTAATATCAAATAATGTTTTACAAAACTTGATTTCTATGACGCTAGAAATCGGAGGCGACTAATAAAAATTCTTTTTCGTTTTCTATACCGACTCGTATCCCCGCGAACTGGTTGACTTTAACCGATCTCTCCCTAGATATGGCCTCAAGCCGCTCTAGCCGATCTATCCCCAGAAAGGCCTCGAGCACCCCCTAGACCTAACCTAGATCTAGTCGCCAACATGAGGCAAATTTCAGCCCTAAGTCCTACGCAGACCTAGTCGCCAACACGAGGCGATTTCACTACCATTTACAGAAAAGATATGAAATGAAAAGAAAATAATATACAAACTCCCTCTATGTGGATCTCTTGGAGAAGTGGACGAAGGCCCGCAGAGTATGATCGTAGTCGATGCAGCCTTTCGTCACGATGATGACGCGTGTTGAAATCTTCTCCACGGATCTCCTTAAGGCTTTATGGAATTGTGGGAGTATCGCTCTGAATCTTCCTCTCTCTGCTATGGCACGAAGCTCTGGAGTTTGGGATTAGAGAAGGATGATGAATTCGGAGCCAAAGCATCCAATTTATAGCCTTCACGCTACCGCCGGCGCTTGCGCTACCGCCGGTGCTAGCCCATATTAGGAATGATCTTGCGCGGCCGAATCTCCCATCCGTGGCAACAATTTGCTCTATGCCTCTTGTGCGCCATGCTACCGGCAGCGCTAGTAGCTACCGCCGGGCGCTAGCTCCTTCTAAAAATGCCGCCGGAATCGAGCTAATCAATGCTAGTGCCGGGCGCTATCGCTACCGCCGGCGCTAGTGAGCTTGTTCGAATTTTGGCCTCAATTTTGGGGGCAGACATCATGAGTACTCCTTGAGTCATGTGGACTATGTTAACCTGCACACTTGAACACACAAGATCAAATACACATAGGATTTGTTATTCTCAAACCTAGGAGATGCGGAAGACCGTGTTCCAACAAACTCCCCGTTTTGATAATAACAAATCCATTAATGATAAATCAAAGCATTAATAAATAAGCATGATGAGACTATACTTGTGTGTGTGTGAGAGTGATGACTTTAGGATGATTATTGATTTTAGCATTTAGAATTGCTCCCCCTAAATATATGCTCCCCCTATGTGAATGCTCCCTTAATATATATGCTATCAACTGAATTTTTCATGTTGGGTTTATGATAGCGGGTTACATTTATCATTGTTAGTTCTCCCCCTTTTGCATTTTATCATGTTAGTTCTCCCCCTTTGTTATTAGCAAAAGTGGGTAGGGAAACAAAGCACTAAAAAATGTGTAAATAAAAGAGAAGGCATGATCGAGCTTTTTAAGTAAATGATAAGGAGTTTTAGACTTGTCTTTCATTGAAAATGATCAGAGTTATGACTTATTTTATCCCTTTTGTTTGTAGTTCTCCCCCTTTTATAAATCAGAGTTTAGCAAAAAATAATGATTTTCCCTTTAAATAAGAGTTTTAAGCCAAAAAAAATCATGATTTCCAAGTAACCAATCTACCCAGACAATATGTCAACACCCTAGCCCCGTACTAAGTGACGGATGGGCATGAGGAGCTGCAAACATGCCGTAGGTTGGGGTGTTAATCCCATATGCAAACACTAGACAAAAACTTAACCTAGCACTCTTTTCCCACAGTGCCTCGCAAGGCCCCACTAGAACCCTCCCCGGTTAAGGACAAGACATGACTAGAGATAAGGTTATCTAATGTCTACAACCCTACGCCCCCGCTATGGTGAGAAATGATGTCATGGATAACAATTATTGGAAACATTAAGCATTTAAATCTAATGGGAAATATCATAGCATATGGGTTTATATTTTTATTTGAATTTTTGAAATAAAACTCACATAGCTATATTGAAATTCATGAATGAATCAGAGTTTGAGTATTGTGGAAGATTTCGAAAAAGAAACATCATAATACTAAAGAAGAGTTTAAGTTAAGAAGAGATGTTTTATAAGCAATATTTCACTTGTTGGAGGAGTGTTTAGAATAGAAATTGATCAAAGTTATAAGCAAAAAAAATTCAACCAATATAAAGTTTACCAAGCAAGTCTACCACTTGTTGCAAGAAAGGAATTTGAAGATTCAAGTGATGATGCACACAAGATGAAAGATTTTAAATAAGTATTAAAGTGCAAGGTAAAACAATTATATGGTTATGATGCGGAAGACATATAGAAGTACAAAAAAATATCTTATGGTAATCAATGATGGTTCATAAAAAGATATATGAGTTCAATTTCAAAAAGAAGATGTTTTTGTGAATCATTTTGCATTTAAAATTTTTGTTTTGACAATACAGTAACCAAGCATGAAATAATCTTATCAAAAAGAGATTACTACAATGTTACTTTAATTCACAATTTCAAAACATACCAAACATTGTAGAAAGCATGCTAGGTTATCTAGTGCATTTCATAAATAAAGAGTAGTATAGAATTAGCATTAGGATCCAATACTCATTAGAAGAAGTGTTATGGAAGATAATGATGTGCATAAAAGTGTATTTTGAATAGAGTAAACAAATGTTTTAATCAAAAATACAAGTAATATTTAAAGTAAAGAGCACAATAAAACACAAATAATTTTACTTCTACTCACTTCAATGCACAAAGAAAAATGTACAACTACCAAGGTGCTCTGCACACACAATGCTCATCAAGACTTATCAGGGTGCAAAGTAGTGCTTGGGGGATCACATAGTTTTATTCTTCAAGATTGATTTTTATTGTGATCCGGTGTACTTAAGAATAAGTGGTTTTTATTTTGAAAGAAAGTTATGGTTTGCACAAGATACTTTATTATTCTTTCCAAGGTGCTCAACCTCACAACGCTTATTAAGACTTATCAGGAGGTTCAGGTAGTGCTTGGTGGAGTTATCTTTGTCACTTTATTTTATGATTTTGTTTTGTACAAAGTTCTCCGAATACACTTGTTTTGCAAACCAATATAATTTATGAAAAAGATAACCACTTTTCTTAACTTTTAAAAGTGCAAATAAAGGTTGTGTAGGTAAGATACTTGTGCAATTTTAATTCATTTTACTATTACAAAACATACACAAACATTCTTAGTTTAAACACATAAGTAGACAATGCCAAAATAAGTGAGTGAATTGCGATCATTATCAGACATAAAACATTACTCATACTTAGAGGCATGCTACGCATAGTTCTACACAACCTTTTCAATATAATTTATGCACATATTAATAGACATATCTAAGCATGATGAAAACAATGTTCAAAGTAGTTTGAAAAGATAAATTGCAACATTATAGAAGTTTTGAATAATAGATTAACTCATGCTTGATTTTTACAATAAAGTCCATACAGATATTTTTGAAAAATAATTTTTATTTAAAGTTTGAACTTATAAAATTAATCTTGGACTTCCCGAGGGCTACCTTGTGAGAGGTTCGCCCGGTACTAGGTGATATGATGGGATGATATCCCAAATCACCCTTTCGCAAGATACATAGAAAAGTTAAGTTCAGAAGAATAATTTTGATACTTGTTTTTGTTTTGTTTTATATTTTTGTAGTTGATTTTTACAAATAAAAGCATATTTTTTGTAATTTTTGCTTTTGTAATTTTTATATTTGATTTTTGCATGATGAACTTTAAATAAAGGAAACAACACAAGCGAAAAAACAAAACATATTTTTTGTAATTTGGTTTTTGTAGTTTTGTATTTGATTTTTCAAAAAATAAAGAAACACAGAAGTGCAAAACTAAGTAGAAAATATAGATTTATATATTTTAAGGGATTTTTAGAGATTTAAAAAATACAGAAAAATGAACATGGACGCTAGCGCCTGCGGTAGCGCTAGCGCGGGAGACAGTGAACGATTTTTTAGGATTTTAGAAATTTTGATTGGTGGTCTTGATTAGGTGTCCCAATAGTAGTTCCATGCTGAAGTTGCAGATTTTTTGGAGATGTTTTGGATGGTCCAAATTGCATGAAACATAAGCGATTTCTTATATGACTTAACAAAATAATCATTGCATGAGATATATTTACTTATGTTTTCATTTTGACTTTTCTAAAGACTTGTGCTTATAACTTAAAAAAAATAGGAAATGAAAACCCAAGATATCATGTTTGAACAAATCAAATATGCATGATTTTAGAGATTAACAATAATGTTCATGCACAATCATACTATGGATAAGCCCTAGATGAGAATACCCAGCCTGTATATCTTGGTAAACAAATAAAGCCTAACATAGACACAAATATTCTTTAGGTGGCAATGTTAGAATGATAAATTTGAGATTAATGTTATACCAAGTTTTGATTGTGTTTCAACTTAGAGACCTAGAATGGAGTGACAATTCTATTTGATTTGATATCAAAATGATTCAAAGGTCTAAACTAGAAATAAATCACAATACACACATAATATACCAACCATAGTAAGCAATTATAATACCAATTGTCATTATATAAAATGTGATAGATGATTCTTGATATGAATTATGATTTTAGAAAGTTTTAGCAAAAGATATCAATAGATCATGGTGGTGCGTATGGCATCAATATTTATGACAATTAATCTTTCAATATGTCTTATGTGTTTTTCTTTTTAATTTAGATAAATATCTCATAGCAAATTCAGAATTTTATCCACTTGTTGGTGAAGGCTAAAAATCTAGTAACCAGATTTAATTTGAAATATCTTATAGCAAATTTAGAGTTTGATTCATATGGATAATATAAGATATTTAGAAGCAATGAATATAATAATAAAAGATAGGTCATCAAAATATGATTTTGAATTTTGATCAATTTGTTTTATAAAACCATATTAAGCTTTTAAGAGATAAAATCATATTTTCAATATTGTATAGGATGACCATGACATGATAGTTTAAAAGAAAACAAAAAGAAAAAATATTAAAGACATTAAAGCATATCATGAAGTAGAAATTTGTATATTTCAATTTGTAAGGTTTCTACTTCATGCATTTGATGATACTAGTAGATGAGAGATTTAGGTATCCAAAGAGGACCGGGTGTGACGGTTCCTTTGGGTACCCAAATACATCGTATTTGCTTTTGGGGAGATGTGATTGAATGGTCCCTTTTGATTTGAGTTTGTGTTTCATCTTTAACTTTTGGTCGCCATTCAAATCTTGGTTTAACATTGTTTTTAGTTTTTAAATTTCCATGATGATTTTCTTTCCTTTGAGATTATAATTGAAATTATCATTTATAGGAAATTTGTGTAATTTCAATTTTAAGTTTGAAGAAACATGACTTTTAAATAATGATGATTTGTTTTTTCAAAAACATTTTGTTTCTTATTCCCATTATTTATATTTGTATTCAACTTGCTTTTAGATATTATTGATATTCTAAATTTGTATGTTGTGAATTTGTATTTACAATTTTCATAAGCAAGTTGATTTTTGATTTTAATTCATCATTCTTGATCTTTAAACTATGTCTAGCTTTATTATAATTGATTGTGCTATTTTTAAGAGTGGTAACAATTGAGTCAATATGTTTTTCATATTTATCCTTATACTCATCAAATGTTCCATCCATCTCTTTTATTTCAATTTCATAGTCCTTACACTTAGCACAATTAATTTTTAAAGATGAATTTTCTACACATAATTTTTCATTTTGTTCTCTTATAAAAATAATTTCTTTTTCAAGTTCCTTAAATTTTTCTTTAATATCATTACAATCAAGACAAGATTTTGTATTTTCAATTGAAGTGACATGAGTAAAGCTAGATAAATCGGATTTTGATACTACTTTAACTTTTGCTTTTAAATTTTTATTTTCTATGCGCAATAGTTTATTAGCATTCTTTAATTTCTTAATTTTGCGCTTAGTATTTTGTAACAATTGCAATGAAGAGATAGAAGTACAAAAGATAGAATTTGATTTCCTTACATTGCTTTTGGATGAGGGAGGATTTGAACATATTGTTCCTTTGTCTTCTTCTTGGCACTCCTCTTCCAAAAGTAAGATTTCTTCTTCTTTTTCTCTTGGTGTATTGTTCTCCTTTTCTATTTCAATATTCTCCATGGCTTCGCTCTGAGAGAGATCTTCTTGAATGATAATGGATGCTTGTACGTTCTTTTCCTCCTGTGTTTGTTCCATACCTGCGAGAGGAAGATCATACATTTCTTCAAGAAATTTCCATACTTTATAAGCACTAGAAAAGCAATACACAAATTTGAAAACTTCATTTGAGAGACCACAAAACAAATAGTGTTTAGCTTTTGCATTTAATTGAAGTTCTTTTTTATTTGATTCATTTGCGGGTCTTGCTATTGCTAAATTCGAAACTTCGATGTCTAAAGTTTTAATAAAATTTTCAATTAAGATTTTCCATCCTTTATAATTTGTCCCTTCAAATAAAGGTGGTGTAGGTGATTTTTTTTTCTTCACAAAAATTTCCCCCACTAGTTGAAGCGAGATCATGAGACGCCATTATTCCCGGTTGTTAAGCCGATTGGAATAAAACCCCTCTGATACCAATTGTTGGATCGGTCGGCGCCCTTAGAGGGGGGGTGAATAAGGGTTTTCAAAAACTTTAGATTATATTTAGAAAAACTTCGGAATATTGCAAGATTAATAAAGAGACATCAAGTAAAACAATAATAAAGAGATATGCTTTATTAATATCAAATAATGTTTTACAAAACTTGATTTCTATGATGCTAGAAATCGGAGGCGACTAATAAAAATTCTTTTTCATTTTCTATACCGACTCGTATCCCCACGAACCGGTTGGCTTTAGCCGATCTCTCCCCAGATAAGGCCTCAAGCCACTCTAGCCGATCTATCCCCAGAAAGGCCTCGAGCACCCCCTAGACCTAACCTAGATCTAGTCGCCAACACGAGGCGAATTTCAGCCCTAAGTCCTACCCCAGACCTAGTCGCCAACATGAGGCGATTTCACTACCGTTGACAGAAAAGATATGAAATGAAAAGACAATAATATAAAAACTCCCTCTATATGGATCTCTTGGAGAAGTGGACGAAGGCCCGCAGAGTATGATCGTAGTTGATGCAGCCTTTCGTCACGATGATGACGTGTGTTGAAATCTTCTCCACGGATCTCCTTAAGGCTTTATGGAATTGTGGGAGTATCGCTCTGAATCTTCCTCTCTCTGCTGTGGCATGAAGCTCTAGAGTTTGGGATTAGAGAAGGATGATGAATTCGGAGCCAAAGCATCCAATTTATAGCCTTCACGCTACCGCCGGCGCTAGCGCTACCGCCGGCGCTAGCCCGGATTAGGAATGATCTTGCGCGGCCGAATCTCCCATCCGTGGCAACAATTTGCTCTATGCCTATTGTGCGCCATGCTACCGCCAGAGCTAGTAGCTACCGCCGGGCGCTAGCTCCTTCTAAAAATGCCGCCGGAATCGAGCTAATCAATGCTAGCGCCGGGCGCTATCGCTACCGCCGGCGCTAGTGTACTTGTTCAAATTTTGGCCTCAATTTTGGGGGCAGACATCATGAGTACTCCTTGAGTCATGTGGACTATGTTAACCTGCACACTTGAATACACAAGATCAAATACACATAGGATTTGTTATTCTCAAACCTAGGAGATGCGGAAGACCGTGTTCCAATATAGGTGACATTCATTCTCTTCAACAATTGATCCTAAGGAGCCCTATTCCGACACTTTAGAAGATCTGCGAGGGCCATATTTCGAGACCACCATCTCCCACACAAATTCAATAGAAGAATTCAAAGGAGAATCAGATCAACGTTAACCCAACGCGAAGAATGCATGCTTTGACTTCAACGATATTCAGCGGGTCTTCATCATCTCCAGAATTCTTCATAGGGAATTTTTAATTAATTTTTCTATTTTATTATACCTTTATCCTTTGTGATTTTTAGTGAATTCATCATGTTTGTTGGCAAATAGGTCTGTGTACGGCTTAGAAGGAATTCGTCGTGGTTGTTGGTGACTAGTTCTAGGAAATAGATCTAGGGGGTGCTCGAGGCCTTTGTGGGGATAGAAAGGCTAGAGCGGCTTGAGGCCAGATCTAGGGATAGATCGGCTATAGCCAACCGGTTCTAGTGAGAAGAGTCGGTATAGAAAACCAAAGAGTCTTTTATATTCGCCTTTGAATTTTAGTGTCATAGAAATCAATTTTTGTAATTAATTTTATAAAGGATAATCAAGTCTTTTCTTATTCAACAAAATTGAATTAGTGATCATTACTTTTGATTATATTTACTTCATATAAAATATCAAAAATTTGTCTTAAAATCCTAAAGTTTTCAAAAAACCTTATTCACCCCCCCCCCCCCCCCCCCTCTAGGGGCACCTAAAGATCCAACAAGTGGTATCAGAGGAGGTTATTCCAAAATGGTTTCACCACCGGGAATAATGGCGCACCATGATCTCTCTTTTTATGAGGGGTAGGGAATTAGTAGACCACCACTATTTACCAGGTGCAATTATAGCTAATGGAGAGCTAGGATGCGTTTTTTTCTAATGACCTTAGACATCGAAGCTTGGGGAATGTTAGAACAACGTTATTCTCTTCCTACCGTCGTAGTGGGAGAAGTTACGCTTCAAAAACCTAAAGTTAAATGGGATGTTCATGACAAACTTAGGTGTAAAAATAATGTTATGGCAATGAATGCATTATTTTGTGCATTAGATAGAACTGAATTTAACCGTGATTGTGCTTGTGAAACTGCATATGATATATGAAATTTATTGGAAATTACTCATGAAGGTACCTCACAAGTGAAGGACTCAAAGCTTTTTCAACTGGAATCGGAGTTTGAAAGGTTCCACATTGAACCTGACGAGGATATCGATGTCATGTACATAAGATTTACAAAAAATGTAAATGCATCAAGAATCCTTGGAAAGACCTTCACAGACAAAGACCTAGAGAGGAAAATTCTCAGATCTCTTCCACCAAAATTTAATCCGAAGGTGACGGCGATATCAGAATCTCACTATCTAAGGCAACTTCACATTGAGAACCTCATTGGGAATCTTAAAACCCATGAGGTGGAACTCAAGATTCAACATGTAGAGTACCATGCAGAGCCAAAGAAGAAGGCCTTGGCTATAAAGTCCAAGAAGGAGGTCAATGATGATGAAGAAGACGAAGAGAGACTTTTTGTATAGAATTTTAAGAAATTCATGAAGAATCCAAAGAGAAGAAACACTTTCCGAAATACTTTATGAAAGATGCAAAAAGGAAGGGATCATCCTATACAAAGAAAAAGGTAACGACGACGATGACGAATGTCCACTGATGTGTCCAATTTATATAGGGTTTTTCAGACTCATCTAGGCTTGTCTTCACGCACATGCACTTCACGTTCTGCACATTATTGCTTACATTGCATAGATACTCCAGATAACACGAAGTGCACCTTTTAGGCCCATTTTGGTGTGCATTTGCGCTCTATGTTGTTGGGGGTAAGAACATGGTGCTCTCCAACCCTTTTTCTATTTTTTGATGTTGTTGGAGGTTTATTCCCAGCTTTTTATTGTGTTGTGAAGGTGGGCAGATCTCCATTTCGCCAAAATTACATTTCTGCATAAATCTCACGATCGTGCATTTTCTTGACGCACGATCGCTCCGACTGTGCGTGATTATCTGCTGGTAAAATGGTGTTCTACCCCTGATCGTGCAATTTTTCATGCACGGGCAGTTCGCCCATTGGCGAAGGAAATACACGATCTCTCATTGTTGGCATGATTTCGAGCTTTCTGGATTTGCTCATGCATTTTTACGCACGGTTGGCTTCGACCGTGCATGAGTAAAATGCACGGGCGCACTTGCTTCTTCTTCACGGGCTCCTCTTGAGTTTAATATGGCATCGTTCACACACGGTCGTGTGTTCGACCGTGCGTGACAAATTTTTGACTATTTTTCTATAAAAATGCAAACTTCGCCCTAGACCGGATCGATCTTCTTTTCCCATGCAGAAGAGCTCCAGTTTCGCCTGTTTTCACCGCTCCATCGCCGCCCACCTTTGGGAGGAGCTCCGGCCACCATTATCTTGCAAATCTAAAGCCGGAGTATCCTCTAAGACTCCTCCATCGTTCGTGCACTCTCAAGCTCCATTTCAAGATATTTCTTGCTGCACACGTGAATTTCTCTGGTGAGGTTAGGATCAAAGAAGATTGATGGAGAAGACGGGTACATTAGAAGAAGGTGGTAGCTCTTCCGGACCCCGGACGATAGTTGGATCCCGAGCTCGGACAAGGATTGACAAACCTAAATTTCGGTCGTGAACCTCCGATGAGACTCCGCCCTTTAGTTGTAATCTCACCCCCTGCATCTTGTAATACTGTATTTCTTGGTCTTTTGTGTGCATGAATGATATTTGCGAAACCTTGCTATGCTATTTAGTATATTTCATGTTTATGTGGAATTATCTTTGTGGTTTATGCAAGCGAGGAGCGCCCCCATTCTATCTTCGATCCATCATCACCGTCCATTCCATTTCGTAAGCCAACTCTTCCATTCTGTGTGCCTACTCTTCCATTCCGCCTGACTAGTCGCCCATCCCGTGTGCCTACTCTTCAATCCGCCAAGCTAAGCAGTGCTAACGTCCCGTATAATCCACTTCAACCCCGCTGATGCGAAACATTCCATCTGCAATCCTACTCTTCCATCCGGGCAGCGAAGCAGTGCTAACGGACCGTGTAATCCATCCACCTTGCCAAGAGGTGCTAACGGCCCTCAAAACCATTCCGCAGTTACACTCACCTCATCCGCTTGCCTTCTAGTCCATCTGCCTAGTGAAGCAGAGCATAACAGCCTGCATAGTTTCAATCCGCTCGACGAAGCAGCGCATAGCGGCTGCATAGTAGTGGTTTAGTTCTTTTCTTTTATTTTCCACAATCCAAATCACCCCTTTTCCGCAATCCATCTAACCTAAAGGACTTCAATCTCAAGTCCTTCCTCCATAGATAACTACATCTTATTGTGTTCCTCTGAGATTCGATATTTGGGGATTCACTCCCACATTTTATATTACTTGAATGATCAATGCACTCCTGTTTTGTGCCGCAGTCTTGCTACTGCCCATAGCGCTGTGGTAAATCAGCGCATCATGTTTTTGGCGCCGTTGCTATGGACCATAGTCGTGTGAGTTTCTGGAGAAGGAATCGAGAGATAGGAGGCCTTTTCCATTTGTTAATACTATTCTCTTCTTTGTTTTAGTTCTTAGAATTTGTCATTTTAAATTTCTTTATTCCTTATCTCTTTTGTGATTTATCTTAAACTGGTGTTCATTTTTATTATTATTTTTTATGTTTAGTTAATTCTTCCAAATAAATTTTATCTGTTGGTGAATTTTCCCCCGCTACACCATGTTTTCTGCTTTTAATTTCCGTTGTAGATATTGTGGAGATTATAAACATTGTGATGATAAATACCTCGCTGGAGATAGTGGGCATAATTCTTGAGGCCTAGTGTATTGAGCACCATCCTCCTACGATACTTCATACACTGTACCCAAGTCTTATGGTCACTCTTCTTCACCCCCATTTACCATTTTCATATTCCTCCCCGACCCTGTCTGGACCGAGGAGTAATGGAAAACGGTGTTTGTGTTGTCATAGCACCAAGCACGCAATGAAAGATTGTGTAGAATTTCAGTGCCAGATGGAGGAGGATGATGAACCTGATGTTCTTATCGTTCCATCCACCTCTCATTTGGGTGCTCATTCTGATTCTGATGATATATTCCCAGTACCACATTGACTATGGGGGACTGCTGCGGATATCCCCATCAGACTTTCTACTAATCGAAGTGACGACATGGTGGAGACTTCACTCCCGGCGCATTCGTCACTCCTTTTGGATTCACCCTCGGAGGAACCTGTGCACATTTTCTCTGATGATGTTATTACCTTTGTTCCTCCGCTTTCTTTGCAAGGACTCACTGCACCTATTTTGTGTGAGTTGGTTGATGATCTTAGGCAGGAAGTTCATTTGAAGCTTGAGGATGCGCCAAAAAGTGACGAGGATGTTATTCGCTTCGATGGGGAGTTTGACTCCATGGAACACGATGACTGATGAGTCCCATTCATATACACTTTTATGGACTCATCTGGGCTAGTTTTCATGCATATGCATTTCACTTTTAGTCCGTAATTGCTTATATTTCACTTGATCACATTTCTTCATGAAGTGCACAATTAT
Source organism: Dactylorhiza incarnata (assembly GCA_033032865.1). Lineage (NCBI taxonomy): Eukaryota > Viridiplantae > Streptophyta > Magnoliopsida > Asparagales > Orchidaceae > Dactylorhiza > Dactylorhiza incarnata. Next base: position 409,295 of record JAWHQI010000429.1, on the reverse strand, counting down.
GCCCATTGTGGTGTGCAATTGCACACTATTTTGTTGGGGGCAAGCACATTGTGCTCCCCATTCTTTTTCTGTTATTATACTTGTGCTGGAGGTGTGTTCCCAGCGTGTGGATTTGTTGTGCAGGTGGGCAGATCATCCATACTGCCCAGAATTCACCTTGTATGAATTGCACGGTCGTGCGTTCACTTGATGCACGGTCGTGCGAAATGATTCTCTGGTCAATATGGTGATTTTCCCCGCTCGTGTATTTTCTTCACGCACGGTTGGCCTCAACCGTGCGCGAACAAAACGCACGACCTCCTGTTGTTTGTCAGAATTCAAGGTTTCTGAATTTCCTCGTGCGTTTTGACGCACGGTTGGCTTCGACCGTGCATGAGTAAAATGCACGAGCACGGCTGCTTCGTCTTCATGGCCTTTGTTCTCGATTAATGTCGCACGGTTCACGCACGGTCGTGCGTTCGACCATGCGTGACCAAATTTCTGATTGTTTTCTATAAAAGCGCAGATTTCTGCCCTAATCAGGGATCGATCTTCTTTCCTGCGCCCAAGAGCTCTAGTTTAGCCCTTTTTTGCTGCTCCATCGCCGCCCACCATCGGGAGGAGCTCCGGCCTCCATTCTCTTGCAAATATCTAGCCGGAGCATTCTCTAGGCCTCCTCCATTGTTCGTGCACCTCCAAAGCTCCATTTTGAGGGATTTTCTGCTGCATATATGAAGTTCTTCGGTGAGATCGTGGCCAAGGAAGATTGATGGAGAAGACGGTTACAATAGAAGAAGGTGACAGCTCTTCCGGACCCCGGACGGCAGTTGGAGCCCGAGCTCGGACAAGGATTGACAAACCTAGATTCTGGCCGTGAACCTCCGATGAGTCTTCGTGCTTTGGTTGTAATCTAAACCCCCCTTCATATTGTAGTACTATTTTTCTACTATTATTTGTGTGCATGGATAATGTATGCTAAATATTGCTATGCCATTTAGTATATTTTATGTCTATGTGAAATATCTCTGTGGTCTATTTTAGTGAGGAGCGCCCAATTCCATCCTCCATCTTGCTGTCATGTTCGTCTGCCGCATTAGCAATTGCTAGTGGCGTGCTTGTTGACGAGGTGCTTGCGACCCTCATTCTGCCGGTGTGACCCACTCCATCCGCAAGCCTACTCTTCCATCCGCCTAGTGAAGCGTAGCATAGCGGCCTGTGTAATCCATTCGCCTAACGAAGCACCGCGCTCAAGGTCTGCACAGTTCGATTCCGCTTGCCTACTCGTCCATCCGCCCTTGCGAAGTAGTGCATTCAAGGCCTACGTAGTTTTCCATCCCGCCTGGCGAAGCATTGCATAGAGGCATTGCATAGGAGTAGTTATAGTGATTTTCTTTTATTTTCCAAAAGCCAAATCAACTCTCCCGCATTCCATCCAACTTAAGGACTTCAATCTCAAGTCCATCCTCAATATTTAACTCCACCTTACTATGTTCCTTCGAGATTCGATACTCGGGGATTTGCTCCTCGTTTTATATTACTTGAACGATCGGTACACTACCATTTCGTGCCGCAGTCTAGCTACCGCCTATAGCGGTGTGTGAGATTTGCGCATCAAGTTTTTGGCGCCGTTGCCGGGGAACACAGACGTGTGAGTTTTCTGGAGAGGGAGAATTTGAGAGAGAAGCCCTTCCATTTGTGTATTGCATCCTTTTTATTTTATCTCTTCTTATTCTGTTTTACTGTTTATATTAGGTTGCTCTAGTAAATTTTTGTTAGGTGTAGTATTTTGCACAATAGTGTTTTTATTTTGAATCATTTTATCTTCACACTATCTGGGCTTCATTTAATATTCATTGCCGTTGGTGTGGAGATATCTCTTACGCTAGTGATAGATGTCCAAAGGGAGATAATAGCCATAGCACTCAAGGCCCAGTATATGGAGCACCGACTTTGTCTGGTACTCCATATGGTGCGTGTAAGTCTTATGGCTATTCTGCAGAGCCTTTACCATCACACAACTTTTCGGCTTCAGCACCTGCTGTGCCAAAGAAGCCCGCAAGGCAGTGCTTGTTTTGTCAGAGCATGGATCATGCTTTGAAGGATTGTGCTGCTTTTCTTCGCCAATTGGATGAGGATGACGAGTCGGATATTCGGATCGTCCCGACTCCCAACTCTGGAAGCACACCTTCTACCTCTGATTACGTCGTTGTGTCACCCTTCAAGTTTTGAAGGGAATGATGCAGACACGCACATCAGAGTTGTGGATGATCTAGGCTCTGATATGGCTGAGCCCATCTCCCCTGCACATATATCACCATGCAGGGATTTAATTCTTTGTGAGGAATCGGTGCTTGACTTTTATCCAAGCACTATTCCTCCCCCTATTGTGCATTTTTCTACATTTGTCTATGATGACTTTATTGATGATGCGTCGCAGGATGAGGCTAGCGATCTAAGTATTGTGCCTGCGCCGATGGAGGAGGACAACCATCTAGGTGATGAGGATTTTACCTCAGCACCGGTGGAGCAAGTCCAAATCTTAGGATTGGACAATGTTGATCCCGCCGACCCTTGCAGCATTGATGACAATGCCGACATTATTTTACTTCCCCAACCTAATGGGAGTGAGACCCGGACCACTCCCCCGATTGATGTTTATTTAAGTTTTTCTTCTCTTTTATTTCCTGACCCCCCCCCCCCCCCCTTCTTCATCTGAGCCTGTGCGGGTTGAGTCTTCACAGGTACTTCAGGAGGACTTGGAGCATTATGCTCAAGTCAATGATGAGAGCATCCTTTTATGTGAGTAGGTTGATCCCCCCCTCCGTAGAGGAAGCTCCACTCATTGCCTTCTCCTGCTGCCTCCCTGGAGATGATACCTTGCTGGGCAAGGATTTATTTTATGGTGAGACGAGTGAGGACCAGCTCTCCTCATCTTCTTACTTCCTATTCCCGCTACTTGTGTTCAGCAGGTATTTTTATTTAGGTAGGGGAGTAACTGTTTTATCACCGTATCGGTACCCGCTACCGACACGCATATTAGAACAGTTACCTGTGCATTTTTCTTTCCATAGACCCATTAGCTAGAACTCTTAAAGTTCTGTATAAGTCGTGCTGGGAAGACAATAACCCCAGTAGTTATCTTACTTTTCTTGCAATTTTAGTTTATCTAGTTTGTTTAGTTAGTTTTACTTTATTTTAGTTTGTATATTTTCTTTTGTTTTTGCGGAGCTCACCCATGCAGGTCCTTCTTCTGGATGGCAGACACTGCAGCTTTGTCTTGATCCACACGCCAATCTTCTGGTATGCTCACTTCTGAGCATTGGGTACTCTCTTCTCCTAGCCCTTTTCTGAATTTCATAGCTATAAATTGTGTATTGTCTAGTTTAAGTCCGAGGGAGAGTAGTTCTATGTGCCCACTCATGTGCACTATTGCATAGCATGCTAGAAGTACATTTATTTAAGTTTAGTGAAAATTGTTGTTCATTCTCTTTGCGCACCACATCACCCACTTGAGCGCATACTCATCTGTATGCGTGCTCTGAGTTGAATTTAATTCTTCTGCATATTTGGGAAAGTCTAGGTGATGGCTTAGGACTATGTAGCGGAGTAAAATGTTGACTCCAGTAGTGCTCCTAGTCGAGTGCTCGGTTGCATAGAAATTTGTGTAGATTAGATTCTTTTTATACTTATGGTTTTATATTTTTCTATTAGTGTAAATGATGTTTACTCTACTCAAATGGTGAACCCGGTCTTAATCAAACGGTAGCATAGGGATGTGTGTAAACGATCGTTAGACTCATATTGCTTGAGTCGGGAGAAAGGAGAATCTTTCTCGGTGGCTAGAACTTACCCCAAACGATTCTTGAAACATTGGCATAGGATAGGTCTAGTGTGTGAGAATGACGTAGGCCATTCTTTGGCCCGGTTGAGCCTTTGCACCATTCTAAACGCTCTATCCTTGCTTAGCCCCTTTGTGCCTACCCCATTCTTTTGGTTCAGCTCCACTATTGTTCACCAAAGCCTAAACTCCAATCCTAGTCGCACACCCAGATGCAAGCACTTTGTCTAAATTTTAAATTGGTGGTGTTGATTGTGGAAATACAATGTGAAAGTATGGATGTGCATCTTTGAAAATTTGCTGAAATCACTAAAGAAAGAAAAAAAAAATCAGAAAAAGATTTGAAAAGAAAAAAAATGAAGGAGTTTATTTGAAAAATCTGTGTGAGATTTGTACTTGGGAGTTGGCGATGCACACACCCATGCATCCAAGTCTAAGTCTGGGGGTGTGGTGCATCCGCGTGTTTTGTGGCTGCTTGGATAGTGCTTTGCACTTGCTCATTTGGGTTTAGGTGTGCTCGGCCTTCGTGTTTATCTTTGTTTACCTCACCATAACCCAAGCCCCAGTTAAAACCTAAAGCCCTACCGACTCACGGTATGAACCAATCTAGTGTCGTGGAGAGAATGTGACCGGGCGAGCCTATGGTCACCGACACCGATGGATTTCAGTGGAGTTTGTCCTGCACCCCAATCTTGAGCAATGCTCATCTCAGCGCTTAGTTTACTTTCTCCGTATGCGTGACCGGATGATTCACCGTACTTCACCATTATGAGTAGTTGTAATATGCTTTTACTCTTTTAGAAATCTATAAACTGTTTGTATAATGAGAAATCTTCTCTATTATTTTTCTTATGCACGTGAGCATGCGACTTCGCGTGGTACTCCATTTTGTAATTTTAAGCCAGCTATTTCATTTTCCCGCCTGCTTAGGATTTGTTTGCTCGGGACGCGCAAACAGGTAAGTCTGGGAGTGTGATGAGTCCCATTTATATACACTTTTATGGACTCATCTGGGCTAGTTTTCATGCATACGCACTTCACTTTTAGTCCGTAATTGCTTATATTTCACTTGATCACATTTCTTCATCAAGTGCACATTTATGCCCGTTGTGGTGTGCAATTGCATACTATTTTGTTGGGGGCAAGCACATTGTGCTCCCCAATCTTTTTTTGTTATTATGCTAGTGCTGGAGGAGTGTTCCCAGTGTGTGGATTTGTTGTGCAGGTGGGCAGATCATCCATACTGCCCAGAATTCACCCTGTATGAATCGTACGGTCGTGCGTTCACTTAACGCACGGTCGTGCGAAATGATCGGCTGGTCAATATGGTGATTTTCCCCGCTCGTGCATTTTCTTCACGCACGGTTGGCCGGAATTCGAGGTTTCTGAATTTGCTCGTGCATTTTTATGCACGGTCTGCTTCGACTGTGCGTGAGTAAAATGCACGGGTGCGGCTTCTTCGTCGTCCTAGCCTTTGTTCTCGATTAATATCGCACGGTACACGCACAGTCATGCGTTCGACCGTGCGTGACCAAATTTCTGATTCTTTTCTATAAAAGCACAGATTTCCTCCCTAATCAGGGATCGATCTTCTTTCCCACGCCCAAGAGCTCTAGTTTCGCCCTTTTTTGCCGCTCCATCGCCGCCCACCTTCGGGAGGAGCTCCGGTCGCCATTCTCTTGCAAATCTCTAGCCGGAGCATCCTCTAGGCCTCCTCCATTGTTCGTGCACCTCCAAAGCTCCATTTTGAGGGATTTTCTGCTGCATATATGAAGTTCTCCGGTGAGATCGTGGCCAAGGAAGATTGACGGAGAAGATGGGTACAATAAAAGAAGGTGACAGCTCTTCCGGACCCCGGACGGCAGTTGGAGCCTGAGCTCGGACAAGGATTGACAACCCTAGATTTCGGCCGTGAACCTCCGATGAGTCTCTATGCTTTGGTTGTAATCTAAACCCCCCTTCATATTGTAGTACTATTTTTCTTCTATTATTTGTGTGCATGGATAATGTATGCTAAATCTTGCTATGCCATTTAGTATATTTTATGTCTATGTGAAATATCTCTGTGGTCTATTTTAGTGAGGAGCGCCCCATTCCATCCTCCATCCCGCTGTCATGTTCGTGTGCCGCACTAGCAATTGCTAGTGGCGTGCTTGTTGACGAGGTGCTTGCGACCCTCATTCCACAGGTGTGACCCACTCCATCCGCAAGCCTACTCTTCCATCCGCCTAGCGAAGCGTGGCATAGCGGCCCGTGTAATCCATTCGCCTAACGAAGCAGCGCGCTCAAGGCCTGCATAGTTCGATTCCACTTTCCTACTCGTCCATCCGGCCTTGCGAAGTAGTGCGTTCAAGGCCAACGTAGTTTTCCATCCCGCCTGGCGAAGCATTGCATAGCGACATTGCATAGGAGTAGTTGTAGTCATTTTCTTTTATTTTCCAATAGCCAAATCAACTCTCCCGCATTCCATCCGACTTAAGTACTTCAATCTTAAGTCCGTCCTCAATAGTTAACTCCACCTTACTGTGTTCCTTCGAGATTCGATACTCGAGGATTTGCTCCTCGTTTTATATTACTTGAACGATCGGTACACTGCCATTTCGTGCTGTAGTCTAGCTACCGCCTATAGCGGTGTGCGAGATTTGCTCATCAATGACGTACCGAGGTGGGATGAGGAGGAAATCCTTTCTTATGAGGAGGTTTGCACTTCCTTATCAAATGAGTAGATCCAACTCTACACCGAGAACCTCGAGCTTTCGTACTCCCCTCGCTACGACTCATATGATACCAACAGTGATCTATGCATGGATCCTTCTGGGAGTGAGACCGGGACCACTCCCCCGTTTGATGATTATTTAAGTTTTTCTTATTTTTATTTCCTGACCCACTACCGACACGCATATTAAAACAATTACCTATTCATTTCCATTTTCCTACTCCCATTAGCTAGAACTCTTAAAGTTCTAAATAAGTCGTGTTGGGAGGACAATAACCCCAGTAGTTATCTTACTTTTCCTGTATTTTTATTTTATCTAGTTTAGTTAGTTGTATTTCATTTTATTTTGTATATTTTCTTTTGTTTTTGCCGTAGCTCACCCCTACAGGTTTAATTTTTGGATGGGGATGCCGTAGCTTTGTCTTGGTTTACACGCGTCTTCTGGTATGCTCAATTATTGAGCATTGGGTACTCTCTTTCCCTAGACTTCATTGTCAATTTCATGGTTATATCTTGTGTTGGATTGTTTAGTTTAAGTCTGGGGGAGAGTCATTTTATGTATCCACTCACGTGAATTATTGCATAGCATGCTAGAAGCTTTTATTTAAGATGTTTTATTCATTTTCTTTGCACACCACATCACCCATTTGAGCGCGTACTTAGCTGTTGGCTTGTCATGAGTTGAACTCATTTCTTTGTGTGATTGGGAAAATCATTGTGTTGGCGTTTAAATTATGTAGTGGAGTAAAATGTTGATTTTGGTGTTCCTAGTTAAGTACTCACGTAAGTATAGAGATTTGTGTAGATTAGATATCTTTTTATACTATTAGTTTTATACATTTCTATTAGTGTAAATATTAATTAGTCTACTTAAATGGTGAATTCGGTGCAAATCAAAAGGTAGCATAGGGATGTGTGTAAAGTATCGTTAGACACGTATTGCTCGAGCCGGGAGGAAGGATAATCTTTCTTGGTGGCTAAGAACTTGCCCCAAGCGATTCTTGAAGCATAGGCATAGAATAGTTCTGTTGCGCGAGAATGACGTAGGACATCATTTTGGCCCGATTGAGCCTTTGTGCCATTCCTGATATCTTCCCTCGCTAGCCCCTTTGTGCCTACCCCATTCTCTTGGTTCAGCTCCACTATTCTCACCAAAGCCTTAAAGCCAATCCTAATCGCACGCCCAAATTTGAGCTTTAGTTATTTATTATTTGGGGTGTTGATGTTGTGATACTTTTGTGAAAATGTGGTTGTGCTTTATTACTCAATTTGTGAAAATGATTTGAAAAAAATGAGAAAAAGAAAAGAAGTGAAAAGAAAAGAAAAAAGAGATGATCTTAATTGAAAAATCTTTGTATAAATTTATGATTAGGAGTACGCGGTGCACACACCCATGTTGTTAAGTTTATGTCTGGGGGTGTGGTGTACCCGCGTGTTTGTGTGGTGCTCGAGGATAGAATATTGCATTAGCTCATGTGGGTTAGGTGCGTAAAGCCCCCTTATTTATCAATGTTTATAGTACCTTAACCCAAGCCCCGTTTAAAACCTAATACCCTACTGACTCACATTATGAACCTATCTAGTGTCGTGGAGAGATGTGACTGGGCGAGCTTATGGTCTCCGACACCGATGGATTTCAGTGGAGTTTGTCCGGAATCCCAACTTTGGCAATGCTCATCTCAGCGATTATTTTACTTTCTTCGTATGTGTGACCGCATGATTCACCGTGACTCCCATTTTGAGTAGAAGTAATATTTATTTACTCTATTAGAAATTTATAAACTATGTGTATAATTAGAAATCTTCTCTACATTTTTTCTATGCACAAGAGCATGCGACTTCGCCATTTTGTAAATTTAAGCTAGTTATTCCATTTTCCCGCCTACTTTGGATTTGTTTGCTCGGGACATGCAAACATGTAAGACTGGGGGTGTGATGAGTCCAATTTATATAGGGTTTTTCTGACTCATTTGGGCTTGTCTTCACGCACATGCACTTCACTTTCTAACATTATTGCTTATATTGCATAGATACTTCGGATTACACGAAGTGCACCTTTTAGGCCCGTTTTGGTGTGCATTTGCGCACCATGTTGTTGGGGGTAAGCACACGGTGCTCCCCAACCCTTTTTCTGTTTTTAGATGTTGCTGGAGGTGTATTCCCAGGTGTTTATTATGCAGTGAAGGTGGGCAGATCTCCATTTTGCTCAAATTACATTTTTGCATGAATCGCACGGTCGTGTGTTTTCTTGACGCACGATCGCTCTGACCGTGACTGCTTATCTGCTGGCAGAATGGTGTTCTACCCCTGATCGTGCGATTTATTCAAGCACAGGCAGTTTGCCCGTGCGCGAAGGAATTGCACGATCTCTCCTTATTGGCCTGATTTCGAGCTTTCTGGATTTGCTCGTGCATTTTTACACTTGGTCGGCTTCGACCGTGCATGAGTAAAATGCACTGGCACACCTGCTTCTTCTTCCCGGGCTCCTCTTGAGTTTAATATAGCACAGTTCACACACGGTCGTGCGTTCGACCATGCGTGGCCAATTTCTGACGATTTTTCTATAAAAGCTGCAGACTTGGCCATAGACCGAATCGATCTTCTTTTCCCGCGCCGAACTGCTCCAGTTCTGCCCTTTTTAGATGCTTCATCACCTCCCACCTTCGGGAGGAGCATCGGCCACCATTTTCTTGCAAATCTAAAGATGGAGCATCATCTAGGCCACCTCCATCGTTCGTGCACTCTCAAGCTCCATTTCAATAGATTTCTTACTGTACACGTGAAATTCTCTGGTGAGGTTAGGATCAAAGAAGATTGATGGAGAAGACGGGTACTTTAGAAGAAAGTGAAAACTCTTCTGGACCCTGGACGTCAGTTGGAGCCCGAGCTCGGACAAGGATTGACAACCCTAGATTCCGGCCATGAACCTTCGATGAGTCTTCGACCTTCGGTTGTAATCTCACCCCCTTCATCTTGTAATACTGTATTTCTTAGTCTTTTGTGTGCATGAAAGATGTTTGTTAAACCTTGTTATGTTATTTAGTATATTTCATGTCTATGTGGAATTATCTTTGTGGTTTATGCAAGTGAGGAGCGCCACCATTCCATCTTCGATCCACCATCACCGTCCATTTCATTTCGTAAACCTACTATGCCACTACGCTAGCCTTCTCTTCCATTCTGTGTGCCTACTCTTCCATTCCGCCTGAGTACTTGACCATTCCGTGTGTCTAATCTTCCATCCTCCAAGCTAAGCGGTGCTAACGGCCCGTATAATCCGCCTCGAATCCGCCTGTGCGAACCATTCCATCTGCAACCGTGCTCTACCATCCGCGCAGCGAAGCGGTGTTAACGGCCCATGTAATCCATCCGCCTAACCAAGAGGTTCTAACGACTCTCAAAACCTTTCCATAGTTACACTCACCTCATCCGCTTGCCTTCTAGTACATTCGCCTTGCGAAGTAGTGCATAGCGGCCTGCATAGCTTCCATCCGCCAGGGGAAGCAGCGCATAGCGGCCTGCATAGGAGTAGTTTAGATCTTTTCTTTTATTTTCCACAATCCAAATTGCCCCTTTTTCCGCAATCCATCTGACCTAAGGGACTTCAATCTCAAGTCCTTCCTCCATAGATAAATCCACCTTACTGTGTTCCTTTGAGATTCGATACTTGTGGATTCACTCCCACATTTTATATTACTTGAACGATCGGTACACTGCCGTTTTGTGCCACAATCTTGCTAGCACCTATAACAGTGTGCTAGATCATCGCATCAAGTTTTGGTGCCTTGTCGGGGACCACTGTCATGTGAGTTTCTGGAGAGGGACTCGAGAGATAGAAGCCCTTTTCCATTTGTTTATACAAATTTTCTTCTTTGTTTTAGTTCTTAGAATTTGTCGTTTTAAATTTTTTTATTCCTTATCTATTTTGTGATTTATCTAAAGCAGGCGTTCATTTTTATTATTAGTTTTTCTGTGTAGTTAATTCTTGCAAAGAAATTTTATCTGTTGGTGAATTCTCCCCCGCTACACCATGTTTTCTGCTTTTAATATCCATTGTAGATGTTGTGGAGATTATAATCATTGTAGTGATAAATGCCCCGCTGGAGATAGTGGGCATAATTCTTAAGGCCCTGTGTATGGAGCACAGTCCTCTTACGATACTTCATACATCGTACCCAAGCCTTATGGTCACTCTTCTTCACCCCATTTACCATTTTCATATTCCTCTCCGGCCCCGTCTGGACCGAGGAGTAATGGAAAACAATGTTTGTGTTGTCATAGCACCGAGCACGCATTGAAAGATTGTGCAGAATTTCTGCGCCATATGGAGGAGGAGGATGAACCTTATGTTCTTATCGTTCCATCCACCTCTCATTTGGGTGCTCATTCTGATTCTGATGAAATCTTTGCAGTACCACCTTGTCTATGGGGCACTGCTGCGGATATCCCCATCAGAAATTTTGCTGATCGATGTGACGACATGGTGGAGACTTATCTCCCGGTGCATTCATCACTCCTTTTGGATTCACCCTCGGAGGAACCTGTGCACATTTTCTCTGATGATGTTATTACTTTTGTTCCTCTGCTTTCTTTGCAAGAACTCTCTGCACCTATTTTGTGTGAGTTGGTTGATGATGTTAGGCAGGAAGTTCATTCGAAGCCTGAGGATGCGCCAAAGTAAGACGAGGATGTTATTCTCTCTGATGGGGGGTGTGACTCATTGGAACACGATGATGCACCAAGGTGGGATAAGGAGGAAACCCTTTCTGATGAGGAGGTTTGCACTTCCTTATCAAATGAGGAGGTCCAACTCAACACCGAGGACCTCGAGCTTTCGTACTCCCCTCGCAATGACTCCCCTGATTGATGATTATTTAAGTTTTTCTTCTATTTTATTCCTGACCCCCCTTCTTCTTCTGAGCCTATACAGCTTGAGCCTTCACAGGTACTTCAGGAGGACTTGGAGCATGATGCTTAAGTCAATGATGAGTGTATCCTCATATGTGAGGAGGTTGATCCCTCCTCCATAGTGGAAGCCTCACTCATTACCTTTTCCTCCTATCGCCTCCCTGAAGATGACACCTTGCTGGGCAAGGATATTTTTGGTGAGTTGAGTGAGGATAGCTCCTTCTCCACTAACATTCTTTTCCCTCTACCTTTGACGAGCAGGTATTATTATTATTTAGGTAGAGGGGTAACTGTTCTATCGCCGTATCGATACCCGCTACCGACACGCATATTTTAACAGTTACCTGTTCATTTCCTTTTTCATACTCCCATTAGCTAGAACTCTTAAAGTTCTAAATAAGTCATGCTGGGAGGACAATAACCCATTAGTTATCTTACTTTTCCTGCATTTTTATTTTATCAAGTTTAGTTTAGTTAGTTGTATTTCATTTTATTTTGTATATTTTCTTTTATTTTTGGCGTTGCTCACCCCTGCAGGTTCATTTTTTGGATGGGGATGCTACAGCTTTGTCTTGGTTTGCAGGCGTCTTCTAGTATGCTCACTTGTTGAGCATTGGGTACTCTCTTTCCCTAGACTTCATTTTGAATTTCATGGTTATATCTTGTGTAAGATTGTTTAGTTTAAGTCTTGGGGAGAGTCGTTCTATGTTTCCACTCACATGCACTATTGCATAGCATGCTAGAAGCTTTTATTTAAGATGTTTTATTCATTTTCATTGCACACCACATCACCCACTTGAGCTTGTACTTAGTTGTTGGCGCGTCATGAGTTGAACTCATTTCTTTGTGTGATTGGGAAAATCATTGTGATGGCGTTTAACTTATGTAGTGGAGTAAAATGTTGACTCCGGTGTTCCTAGTCAAGTACTAACGTAAGTACAGAGATTTGTGTAGATTAGATTTCTTTTTATACTATTAGTTTTATACATTTCTATTAGTGTAAATATTAATTACTCTACTTAAATGGTGAATCCGGTGCAAATCAAAAGGTAGCATAGGGATGTGAGTAAAGTATCATTAGACACGTATTGCTCGAGCCGGAGGAAGGAAAATCTTTCTCGGTGGCTAAGAACTTGCTCCAAGCGATTCTTGAAGCATAGGCATAGGATTGTTCTGTTGCGTGAGAATGATGTAGGCCATCAATTTGGCCCGATTTAGCCTTTGTGCCATTCCTGATATCTTCCCTCGCTAGAGCCTTTGTTCCTACCCCATTCTCTTGGTTCATCTCCACTATTCCTCACCAAACCTGAAAGCCAATCCTAATCGCACGCCCAAATTTGAGCTTTTGTTGTTTATTATTTGGGGTGTTGATGTTGTGATACTTTTGTGAAAATGTGGTCGTGCTTTATTGCTCAATTTGAAAATGATTTGAAAAAAATGAGAAAAAGAAAAGAAGTGAAAAGAAAAGAAAAAAGAGATGAGCTTAATTGAAAAATCTTTGTATAAATTTATGATTTCGAGTAGGCGGTGCACACACCCATGTTGTTAAGTTCAAGTCTGGGGGTGTGGTGCACCCGCGTGTTTGTGTGGTGCTCGGGGATAGTATATTGCATTAGCTCATTTGGGTTAGGTGCGTAAAGCCCCCTTGTTTATCGTTGTTTACTGTACCTTAACCCAAGCCCCATTTAAAACCTAAAACCCTACTGACTCACTTTATGAACCAATCTAGTGCCGTGGAGAGAATGTGATCGGGCGAGCTTATGGTCTCCGACACCGATGGATTTCAGTGGAGTTTCTCCGGAATCCCAACTGTGGCAATGCTCGTCTCATCGAATATTTTACTTTCTCCGTATGTGTGACCGGATGATTCACCGTGACTCCCATTTTGAGTAGAAGTAATATTTATTTACTCTATTAAAAATTTATAAACAATGTGTTTAATTAGAAATCTTTTCTACTATATCTCTATGCCCATGAGCATGCTACTTTGCATGGTACTCCATTATGTTAATTTAAGCTATTTATTCCATTTTCCTGCCTGCTTAGGATTTGTTTGCTCGGGACGTGCAAACAGGTAAGTCTGGGGGTGTGATGAGTCCAATTTATATAGGGTTTTTCGGACTCATCTGGGCTTTTCTTCACGCACTTGCACTTCACTTTCTGCACATTATTGCTTATACTGCAAAAATACTCTGGATTACACGAAGTGCACCTTTTAGTCCAGTTTTGGTGTGCATTTGCACTCCATATTGTTGGGGGTAAGCACATGGTGCTCCCCAACCATTTTTCTATTTTTGGATGTTGCTGGAGGTGTATTCCCAGCTATTTATTGTGCTATGAAGGTGGGCAGATCTCCATTTTGCCCAAATTACATTTCTGCATGAATCACACGGTCGTGCGTTTTCTTGACGCATGATCGCTCTGACTGTGTGTGCTTATCTGTTGGCGGAATGTTGTTCTACTCCTGATCGTGTGATTTGTTCATGCACATGCAGTTCGCCCGTGCGCGAAGGAAACACATGGTCTCTCCTTGTTGGCCTGATTTCGAGCTTTCTGGATTTGCTCGTGCATTTTTACGCAAGGTTGGCTTCGATCGTGCGTCAGTAAAATGCACGGGCGCACCTGCTTCTTCTTCCTGGGCTCCTCTTGAGTTTAATATTGCACGGTTCACACACGATCGAGCGTTCGACCGTGCGTGACCAATTTCTGACTATTTTTCTATAAATGTTGCAAACTTCTCCCAAGACCAGATCGATCTTCTTTCGCCGCTCCATCGCCGCCCACCTTTGGGAGGAGCTTCGGCCGCCATTCTCTTGCAAATCTAAAGCCGGAGCATCCTCTAGGCCTCCTCCATCATTCATGCACTCTCAAGCTTCATTTCAAGAGATTTCTTGCTACACACGTGAAGTTCGCTGGTGAGGTTAGGATCAAAGAAGATTGACGGAGAAGACGGGTACATTAGAATAAGGTGACAACTCTTCTGGACCCCAGACGATAGTTGGAGCCCGAGATCGGACAAGGATTGACAACCTTAGATTTCGATCGTGAACCTCTGATGAGTCTCCGCCCTTTGGTTGTAATCTCACCCCATTCATCTTGTAATACTGTATTTCTTGGTCTTTTGTGTGCATTAATGATGTTTGCTAAACCTTGTTATGCTATTTAGTATATTTCATGTCTACGTGGAATTATCTTTGTGGTTTATGCATGTGAGGAGTGCCCCCATTCCATCTTCGATCCACCATCACCGTCCATTCCATTCCGTAAGCCTACTCATCAACTACGCTAGCCTACTCTTCCATTCTGTGTACCTACTCTTCCATTCCACCTGACTACTCGCCCATTTCATGTGCCCACTCTTCCCCCCTCCAAGCTAAGCGGTGCTAACGGCCCGTATAATCCACCTCGACTCCGCCGGTGTGAACCATTCTATCTGCAAGCCTACTCTTCCATCCACACAACGAAGCGGTACTAACGGCCCGTGTAATCCATCCGCCTAGCCAAGAGGTGCTAACGGCCCTCTAAACCTTTATGTAGTTACACTCACCTCATCCGCTTTCCTTCTCGTCCATCCGCCTAGCGAAGAAGTGCATAGCGGCCTGCATAGTTTCCATCCGCCCGGCGAAGCGGCGCATAGCGGCCTGCATAGTAGTAGTTTAGTTCTTTTCTTTTATTTTCCACAATCCAAATCAACTCTTTTCGGTAATCCATCTGACCTAAAGGAATTCATTCTCAAGTCCTTCCTCCATAGATAACTCCACCTTAATGTGTTCCTTTCAGATTCATACTTGGGGATTCACTCCCACATTTAATATTACTTGAACGATCGGCGCAGTGCCATTTCATGCCACAGACTTGCTACCGCCTATAGTGGTGTGCTAGATCAGTGTATCAGCCACCGCCAGAGTGCTACCATTGTCGAAGGACCGGACACATCCGTAGTCAGTGCCCAAAATACCTGAAAGAGCGAAAGGAAAGGTGGCATAAAGGAAAAGAAACAAAATTCTAAAACGGCTTCATGGGATGATTCTTCCTCGGAGGAGTCAAGTGGATCTTCCTCAGGCGTGGATGAAGAGGCTAACATGTGTCTCATGTGTTGGAGAAACGATCTCATCGATGACGAAACAAGTGTCCAAAGATACACAAAGGTACCACCTACCACTTATGATGAACTCTATGATGAATTTCTTCAAACTTGCAAATATTTTGAAAAAAGTCTCAAAGATATTGATCTCTTAAGAACTAAAAATAAAATATTAGTAAAAGAAAATAAAAAACTAAATAATGAAATAAAAACTTTTGGAAAAGAAAAGGGAGATTGCCGAGATAATGAACTTTCATTGGAAAAAATTCAAGAGCATGAAGAAATTATCTCTAAGGCTCTCTCCGAACAAAAAACTCTTGTAAAAAAGAAGGGGACTTAGAAAGAAAACTAAAAAACTCTCTTCTCCAAATTGAAGAAGGAAAGAAATCATTTGCAAATTGATGTGTAATGCTTGTTACCAAAAATACCTCTTTGAAAAACCAAATCAATGATCTCAATACGGCAATAAAAAAATTCGGGGTTGGCCAAAAATCACTGGACATGATCTTAGGCAACCAGTGTCATGGATCTACAAAGTTTGGGCTGGGGTATGAATCGGGAAGGTACCACCCAGCGTTAACCCCTAACGATGGTGTTAGTTCTAGATCTAGAAATCAAAACTCTTTTTATAAAAATTCATCTATTACCCCCTTCTACCAGCAAGAGTCAAAAAAAATCTTTGAAAAAGGTCTCAACCCCTTTTATTGCATGTGCCAACGGTTTGTTTTTTTGTCACACCACAGAATCTTGTAGGAAGAAGGGAAAGGATACTTTAAAGCAAATCTGGGTACCTAAGGCCTCCACCGATATTTTGGGAGGAACCTCATGGGTATCCAGATCTTTACTAACATCTTCTTCTTAGTTGTGTTGGAATTCTAAGGACAAGGAAGACATGTGGTACTTGGACTCAGGCTACTCCAAGTACATGACGGGCGATAAAGCAAAGTTCCTTAGCCTCATGATGAAGAAAGGAGGGATGGTGACGTTTAGCGACAATGGCAAGGGAAGGATCATGGGGAGTGGTGTAGTGGTTAATGACTCTATTTCAATTTCAAATGTTTTATATGTTGAAGGTTTAAAACACAATCTAATATCTATTAGTCAATTATGTGATAAAGGACTAAATATCTTATTTGAATCTTGAACAAAACTTTGCAAAATTATAAATCCTAAAACAAATGACGTTGTACTCACCGCACCAAGAACTCATAATGTTTACATGATTGCTTTTCATGATCTTTCACAATCATCTATCAAATGTCTTATTTCAAAAAATGATAAATTAAAATTATGGCATAGGCGTCTTGGACACACTAGCACTAAACTTATTTTAAAACTAGCAAAAGATAAATTAATTAAAGGGTTACCTATGCTTAATTGATATTTATCTTCTCTTTGTCCACCTTGCCAAAAAGGAAAAATTTCTAGAACATCTTTTAAAAGTAAAAATGAAATTTCTACTACTAGACCTTTACAACTAATTTATATGGACCTTTTTGGTCCAATGAGCACTTCAAGTCTAAGTGGTAGAAAATATACTTATGTTTTAATTGATAATTTCTGTAGATATTGTTGGACAATTTTCCTCACCGCAAAATTCGACACGTTTTGTGAATTCTAAAAATTATGTAAACGTATTCAAAATGAACTTGATCTAAAAATTCAATGCATACACTCGGATCATGGGGGAGAATTTGAAAATAAAAAATTTACCACTTTTTATAGTGATCTAGAAATTATGCACGAATTTTCAGCTTCACGCGCCCCACAACAAAATTGTGTTGTAGAGTGGAAAAATAGAACCCTTCAAGAATTAGCACGCAATATGATCTCTGAATTTGGGTTGCCTAGATTGTTTTGGGTCGAAGCCGTTAGCACATCATGTTATGTTATTAATCATGTCATGCATCGTCCTCTTTTAAAATTAATCCCTTATCAATTGTATTTTCAAAAGAAGCATAATGTATCCTATTTTCGTGTATTTGGTTAAAAATGTTATTTATTAAATACAAAAGATTCATTAGGAAAACTTCATGAAAAATGTGATGAAGGTATTTTTTCTTGGCTATTCCTCAACTAGTAGAGCGCATAGAGTTTATAACAAAAAAACAAAAATAGTAGAAGAATCTATTCATGTTAGATTTGATGAGATTGTTCCTTGTATAGAGAAAATAATTGCAGGAAATGACGAGGAACCCCTCTCCCCATTAGAGCATGAAGATGATAGGTCACATGACGAGTAGAAGGAGGATGAGGATAACAAGCAAGAGGTGGACAAACAAGAGGAGTAGGTACCTGCTAGCGTGCTAAAGTTCACAAAGCATCATCCAAAGGAACTTGTTATTGGAGAACCATCTAAAAGGGTAACAACTCGTTCTTCCCTACATGAATCTTTTTCAAACCTTTGCTTTGTTTCTGAAATCGAAACAAAAAATATTTGAACCATGCTAAATGATAAATTTTTGTATTTATCTATGTATGAAGAACTAGAACAATTTGAATGAGAAAAGGTTTGGAATCTTATAGAATGACCATCAAATCATCCGGTAGTAGGCGTAAAATAGATTTTCAAAGATAAATTAGATGGTGAATCTAGGATTACTAGGAACATAGCTCGCTTAGTAGCGAACGTGTATTCGCAAATCGGGGTGGTGGATTTTGATGAAACATTTGCACCCGTTACTCGCTTAGAATCTATTCAAGTTTTTCTTACCTTTGCAAGTTTCAAAAGATTTAAACAATTTCAAATGGATCTTAAAAGTGTCTTTTTAAACGGAATTATTAAGGAAGAAGTTTGTAAGATCCTCTTTTTTGCATTCATTCCTGGGTCTTACCGCCCAGAACCGCCGTCTTGCGGTGGCACCATTACTCTAAATGGTCTCCCCCACAATACGTCGATCATGTCGGCTATACATCATATCCAGGCCAACCATAATCACAAAATTCATATATATATAACAATTCACATGTCTACAACAAATCACCAGATAATCAAATATAAAAGTTGTCCATCATTAGATAAACTAAAGTATGAAGAATAATAATCAGAGTACAGAAAAAGTAAAGGGCTTATGCCCGGGTACATCACACTTTCGTAGGCTCTCGCTTGGCAATGATGAAACACTGAAGACACTAACATGGTCTAACACTCTCATGAATGTATATCTCCTCGCTCTGCACATATGGAGAGTATGTGTCAAAAGAGGGTTGCTCATCGGTGCTCTTACTACCGCTGCTGAGAGACCAAGTGCATGACTAGCCACCGTGTCTTGTACCTCCCTCCTATTGAGGGTTCTCTCTTCCTTGTGCTTCTATAATAATGTTGTCCACCTACCATTAGTCAATATGACTCAACATGTTCCTCACCGCCTCCACCCGCGACTCCTACGCACCGTGTGGGAGGAGGAAGTGGAGAACAACAAGGGGTATTAGAAAACAAGCAGGTGACAGGGACCTAACTAATAAATATGTATGCACATCAAACATCTATTCTCTAAACACATTCAGGGGTATTAGTAACATTCAGGAAATCAATCAAATATAGTAACATGTTTAGAGTATATAAAAGCGCAACATCATGTAAGAGCAACTATACAAGTAACACATCTAGAATATATGTAAAAGGCAGTAACATCATAAAAGAGAAACTATGAAAGTAACCCTAACTTATATGCGTAAACATAAAGCACATAAGCTAAGGGATCTGGCACTAAGGTAAACTCATTGTATAAAAGAGCCCATACTAATTTATACGATGAGGTCCCTATTTTTATGCAAGTATGTTATGTTATGATGTGCAATGCAATGATGTAACTCACCCACCCGACTATGTACGTACAGACCTTTTTATAGTTCCCTCTGTTCGAGTGTGTCAACTTAGGTACCTAGTTGAGGCAAACATGGCAGTGGATCGGGCTTGTCCACTTCTAAGCTTATGTCACACATCTCCCAGCCTAGACCTTATGTACACCCCTAAGAACACACAGGGTATCCGCGTACAATCTGGTAAGCAGCACCTTTATCCCACTTTTTGCGTCTCCGCTCAGGTACACCCAATTGAGGCAAACAGGGGTAGTGGATCAGGTCCACCATTCCTAGGCCAGTATGACACCTCCCAGCCTAGACCTTACATGCGCCCCTAAGAACACACAGGGTATCCGCGTACTACTTGATACAATAATGCCTCTATGTGAAACTCCGAGCCTACCGCTCGTAGGACTAACCAGTCCTTATATATCATTGAGCCTTCCGCTAGCAAGACTATCCATCCTGACATCATCAATTCCCTAGCTCCCAGCTCGCAGGACTTAACCCGTCCTTATACCATCCCGTCCCAAATTTGGGGCGATGTTTACTTATCAATTTCTTTTTTATTTACTACTCTTGTCTATTATTTAATTGAGCTTAGAAGCTTAGGGTTAACCTTGGACTTCCTGAGGTCTACCTAGTAATGGCCTCGCAACGGTACTAGGAGGTACGATGGGATTCATCCCAAACCTCCCTTTATCAAGATATTTAGTCTTGTTGGCGGATCAAGTTTCCCTTACTTACTACACTTGCATATCATTTAATTGAACTTAAAAGATTAGAGTTAACCTTGGACTTCCCGAGGTCTACCCGGTGAAGGGCTCGTAACGGTACTAGGAGGTACGATGGGATGACATCCCAAACCCCCCTTCTTGAGGTATTTAGTCTTGTTGGGGGATCAAGTTTCCCTTACTTACTACTCTTGCATATCATTTAATTAAACTAAAAAGCTCAGGGTTAACCTTGGACTTCCCGAGGTCTACCCGGTGAAGGGCTCGAAACGTTACTAGGAGGTACGATGGGATGACATCTCATACCTCCCTTTCTCAAGGTATTTAGTCTTGTGGGTAGCTACCCTTTTTACAAACCCATTACCTCTCTAGTTACTCTAAAGTCTTATGGTGGGTTGCATTAGACCGGACAATGAGCATCGAAGTTCAATTGAACATCGAGCCCTACCTTTTATAGTGACCGCTCATTTTACGTATCGTCACTCAATACCTTTTTAAGGTCCCAATTCATACATCAAGCACACTTATACCTGCTAACGGTTCAAACCTCTCATCATACCGTTGTACCCCCCCCCCCCCCCCCCCCCCCCCGAATTGATGTTTTACTAAACGCACCCCAACCCCTTTCTTCTAATAATGGTCACTAATGGTTAATCCTTTACACAATCTATGACTTCATAATGACCTTGGAGTTAATAAATTTATGAATGATGGTTTGGAGTGGTCAAAATTACATAATTCAGTTTTTACTATTCGCAAATCGGCATGCCTTAACGTAAAACCCCATGTCCTACAAGATGGTCTATATGAATACTAACAAAGTATTGGGTCATTTTAATTCCAGAGATTTGTATTGAAGTCAAATTTTTATGTTGAAAGGTCTTTTTATACCAGTCAAAGTTGGCTTCACACTGATATAAAAAGAGCTTTTAAAAAAATTCATAATATTTCAACATCAAAAATTCAGGGAATTAATTTCTCAAGCTATAGGTTCAAATTCTACTTTGTGAAAGAAGTAAGTCATTTACTCAATCATTAATTCTAACAGAATTCCCAGAGCTTTCGACTGGTATAAAAAGTCTATATACAAAATTTTAAGACAATCCTGCAAGTATAGTTCATGTTATGAATTTCTCAAATTATAAACTCAAATTTTACTTTGTGAAGGAAGCATGGCATATACTCAATGATTAATTCTAACAAAATTCCCAGAGCTTCCCACTGGTATGAAAAGTCTATATATAAAATTCTATAATAATACAGCAAGTATATTTCTTGTTTTGAATTTCTCAAGTTATAAACTCAAATTATTCTTTGTGAAGGAAGCATATCATATACTCAATGATTAATTCTAACAAAATTCCCAGAGCTTCCTACTGGTATAAAAAGATTATGTACAAAGTTTCACTACATTTCAGTGAGCTTTGACATTATATTTACTCACTTGGGGTCTATGTGACCAAATCATATAAAGTCAACTATCCTAGGTGATAGTTTGTTTAGAATGTAGTCATTGTCACCTAGAGGGGGGTGAATAGGCTATAAACTAGCTGTTTTTGGATGTTATGTTAGTTATTATCAAGCATCCAGAAAACACACAAAGATTTATGGAGGTTCCTCAAGACAGGGTGTCTTGAGTAGTCATATTTCCCCCTTCACCTTTCTGATAATGAGTTATATAAAGCCAACACCTCCAAACTCAGCTCCAAGAGGTTACAACACAGATCCCTCAGGATCTCTCAGGTCTTCAAAAACCCTACCTCAGGCTCAACAACCCTACCTAAGGCTCAACAGCCTTACCTCAGATCACACACTAATCCTACACTCAAGCTGACCTCTCAGCTCTACTTCTCAGGCTAGGCAACCCTACTACCTCAGGCAAAGACGCCCTGCAACTCAGAACTATTAAGTTCCTACGGTAATAACAATGTATGATTACAAAAGTAGATAGAATAAACTTAATCTTCTATTGCAGAGCAACTCCAGTGGCAGTCTTGAATCTGGGATGAGTCCAATGGCCTCAACTTTGATTCTTCTGATCCTTTTCTTTAGAGAAACAGTGAGGATCAACATGCTCTATCTTGAGTTGATCAAGAGGAGCAATCTATTCTCTCCTTGCAGCTTTAGGTAAACAGGAAGTGAAAGCTTTCTTGGCTTTCGTCAATGGAACAGTAATCTTGTTCTTCTTTTGTGTGCTGGAGAGTATGTCCTTTTACAAAGCCCTATAGATTCCTTGTATACTGCCCTTGTCTTTCAACGGCT
Organism: Dactylorhiza incarnata; assembly: GCA_033032865.1. Taxonomy (NCBI): domain Eukaryota; kingdom Viridiplantae; phylum Streptophyta; class Magnoliopsida; order Asparagales; family Orchidaceae; genus Dactylorhiza; species Dactylorhiza incarnata. Next base: position 386,970 of record JAWHQI010000429.1, on the reverse strand, counting down.
ATCAGATGTCCTCCTAACACAGCATGGGAGTGATTGGAACATCCTTTTCTGCTTTACAGGTGTTGCGCCAAAAGTAAAGCCCGTCTGCTTATTTGAATCTGTCTCAGCGGTTGGGCTGAGATAGCCTCCTATATCAGTGACTGTATGTGTCCCATCTCAGCGGATCCACTGAGATAGACAGTTATCTCAGCGAGTTTTCCTTATCCGCAACTCAGCTGGCCCAATCTTCATCTCAGCGGATCCTAGCATTGTCTCAGCGGTTCAGCTGAGACTGAGAGCTCATCTCAGTGGTTTTTGTAGCAAGCCAACTGAACTTACTTCATACCCTGGTATGACCTAACCTTGCATAGTCATGAGATGAAATGGGGTTTATCAAATACAACTTGTACTTAGCATTGAGTGCGAAGCCTCTTCAAATCAAAGGAACATTCAGGGTCATATTCCCAACAATCTTCCCCTATTTGAAGAAGGCAGAACACCCTCAATATTAAGGTACATAATCCATAAATTCTTGACATGTAGCTTCACTACAAAGAGTTCATTATATCATTCTCATTGCATCAAAAATTTTATAACAGATAATGTTTATGAAAGTCATATTACCACAGAGTTTAATCAGTCCAACAGTATGATTTGATAAACATGACAATGTAACACAGATAAATTTAAACAATAATAATAGAGTAAAATTTAGCTAAAGCTCAGATTAGCTTAAGACATAAGGTGATTACTTCAACAATCCATTCATTAGCAATTCAGATAGGGTAATGAATCATAGTTCAATTTGCATTCACGTATTCATAAAACATTTTAGCCAAATTATATTTCAATTTTCATCCAGCCATTCATAAGGCATTTATACATTCATTTAGAGTTTTCTTTTCTTAGAAGAAGAAGAGCACTCAGGAATGTCAGCAACTACTTCTTTTCCTTTAGCCAAGGCCAGTTGGTCTGCTGGAGCATCCATGTCTTCAGCAACCACTTCTTCTTGAACTCGAAGCTCCTTATCTACAGCAGCTACAACCATGTCTTCAGGGAGATTTGTGGCTGTGTCTTTTTCAGCATTTGCAGCTTCAATCTCAGCTATTTTCCTTTTGTTCTCTTGCCTTTGGAAATATAGATATGGCTTTGGGATGTATCTATAAGGCATTCTTCTTGAGTTATCTTTTCTTACCAGATTATCTTTGAATACTTTTTCTCTTTTTGAGTTTCTTTCTAAATGTTTTATCCACTCCTTAGATGGATATAGCATGTCAATATCTTTACCAATCTGACCATGGCTTATCCAGGCATTCAGTATTATTTCCTTGGAGTCATCACTCCAATACTCATAGTCAGGATCTCTATTCTGCACATCCCTTTGCCTGGCCATGTATTCTTCAGTCAGTAGTACATGTTCTCTTTCTCTTTTCTTTTTCAATCTCTCATTCTGGGCAATTGCTTCTTAATGTGGGAAATCCCAATCTTCTGTCCTATTGACATCTAAGAGAGGAAGATTCAGTGCCAGCCTTGTACCTTGTAGAACCTTAAGGGTAAGGTAAGAATTTATAATAGCATTTGTGTCCTCCCCCTTTCTGGCATCTTCATATACTTTTTGATGGAGGTCTTGCTTAGCTGTTGTTATGATGCCAGATAGTGTTTGGAAAACATTCTCAAAATTGGCTTGAAGTTCATATTTAAGTTTGACTACCTGAGCATTCAGTTGGGTAGCAGTGACTATTTCAGCAATGGATTGGAATACAGTTGTAATATCTTCTTTCGGCTTTTCCTTGTTCCTTTCAGCTTCTTCATTGCATAGCAGTAGAGTATACATATTCTTGGATGTGATTGGCTGACCTTTCTATCACTTCATTTGTCTTACTGACATAATTTTTGACATATGTTATGTCCTGTTCAGACAACTAGAGTTGTTTGTCCATAGACCTGAGAATGGAATTATGAGATATTACAGTCTTCTCTACTAGGTCAAACAACTTGGTCATTTGCTTGTTCAGCATTCCGATGTTTTCCTTAGTTTTCTTGACCTCAGCAATTACTTCATTCTTCACATTCATGATGGACTGATCAATATATGCTTTAACTGTGCTAACTGACTGGTCAACATAAGTCTTCATGGAAGTGAGATGATTACGTAGCATCAGGTTAATTGCATTGAGAATATTCTCATTTGATGAAGTGGAGGTGGAAGCTTGTGGATCAGGGATGATTGGGGCTGGGGGCCTTAGTGGACTTGGAGGAGGGACTATGTGAAGTACAATCTGCACTGCAGGTTTAGGCATTACTGCAGCTGGAGCATCCACCTTCTCAGCAAAGGCTGCTATATATGGATGGACTCCATCATTGTCCAAATCATTTATTTCATCATCAACATTATCTGGCACCTCCCCCTCAGAGATAGCATCTTGGTCAGATGAGTGTAGAAAGGCAAGAACATCATCTTTATCTGTACCTGGCTCGTGTTGCTTCTCCCCCTCAGATGGGACACCAAATTGTCTTAGTGTAGGTAAAGTCCAAAGGGCTGGTTCATTATCAGGATTAAGCCTTATTCTTTCTTCAAGATTGAAAATAAATTTGTCAATCTGACCTTGCAAATCCTGAGGTGATGGCCTTTTTTCTTCATCTTCATCATTGATGGTTGCAATATCTAAGGAGGCTGGTTCTTGTTATTGCTCCCCCTCAGATGGAGCACTCATTAGTCCTTGAGGAGCAGGAGTTATATCTTTGTCCAGCTCCTGTGGATGGACAATATCAGTTGGCATGTTATCCTGTGTAGCATCCTTGTCAAGATTGTTATATGATCCAATGTCAACACTAGCATCTTCACCTTTATCTAGTGATCAGACTCAGAGCTTGACATAATCAGTCTAGGTTTCCTTGTGGATTTGGATGCCTTTTTCTCTTTTCCTTTTGCCTCAGTGGGCTGACTTATGGGAATCACCCTGGTATACCTTTCTAATGTCTTGATATCCATTATCTTGAGATAGTGGAGGTTTTCTCCTTTTGATTTGCTAAGCTTGTCAGGGTAGGTTTGGAGCAGGTACAGAGAGATAATTCTGCCCACGTTGGGTGCCTGCAGGCATTCCTTGATTCTTTGAAAGATGACCTCTCACCAAGGGGTTTACCTTTTCAGTATTATCCTTGTCATAAGGTCAAACATGTACTATGAGATTGTGTAATGGGACCCTGTTTGCAAAGATTGGCTTTTCCCATAATATCTGATAAAAATTTTCCCCTTTGGTTGAAGAATTTCCTCTTCAATGATCCAGTTTTGGCATCATTGTACTCAGTCCAATTCAGAGACTTTTTCTTGTCTTTCTCAGAGATGTCTTCCACCTCACTTGGACTGCAGGATGGAAGATGTAAGGATTTTTGTAGTTTTGCAGAGGTTATCTTGATTCTATCTTCTCCAATCATAGACTTGAGTGATGACTTGGAAGTGGATAACTTGGCATTGCCAAACCATTCTAGAACTTCAGTTCTGAGAATGACACAGGGTTCAGATAGAAGAAATTCTAGGCCTTGGTCTTCTAGGAGTTGAATCACTCCCATAATTTCTTTTAGAGCATGGGAAAACCCATTCCTGAGTATTTCATATCCTTCAAGAAGATCCTTAGAGCATTTGGGAGCCATTGTTGCTGTAGAAGAAGGCGCTGGGATGGAAGGGGTTCGTTTCAGCGGCTAGGAAAGAAAAGTTGTGTACCTCTTACTGATTAAATATTGTTTATTTATATGGATTAAGTCTATGTGAAGATTAACCCTAATCATTAGATTTAATTGCTCTTATAGTTGTAAGTTGAGTTGGATCAATTTGGGGTTGCATTTAGACAAAGTATTATGAAACCATCCCGTCTCAATGGAACCGCTGAGATGACAACCTAAATGCTGGGATAGGGCACCATCAGCCACTGAGACAATTTTAGCAGTCTCAGCGGTTCCGCTGAGGCTTTTCTCAGCTATCTCAGCTGCTTAGCTGAAACAGACCTGTCTATTTTAGCTGATCTCATTTCCTGATCATTAATCCTAGTGAGGTCTGAATGTGCTGTGACCTAATCTTATTACCAGGAGTTGATCTGATAAGATTTTAAATCCTAACTTAACATGCAACATCACATAGAAGAGTTGAAAGAAAGAAGTATTCAATGCTTAACATTCCTAGTTCAATCTTGAAGGAATTAAACTTGGCTTCATCCAATGGCTTGGTAAAGATATCAGCAACTTAATTGTCAGTGGCGACAAATTCAAGGCAGATGTCTTTACATTCTACATGTTCTTTTATAAAATGATATCTTATCTCTATGTGCTCAGTCCTGCTATGTGAAACAAGATTCTTAGCAATAGAGATAGCACTGGATGAGTCACAATAGAGAGGAGACTCACTTACCTTTAGGTTGTAGTCCTCTAACTGATGTTGAATCCACATTAGTTGTGCACAATAACTTCCTGCAGCAAAGAATTCAAACTCAGTAGTGGATATTGCCACACTTGTCTGCTTTTTGCTGCTCCAAGATATCAACCTTCTTCCAAGGAATTGACAAGTGTCACTTGTGCTTTTCCTTTATTCTTTGCAGCCTGCAAAATCTGCATCTGAAAATCCATTTAGTTCAAAATCATTGTTCTTAAGGTACCAAAGGCCAAGATGTAGGCTGCCTTAAACGTATCTCAAAATCCTCTTTGCAGCTGAGTAGTAAGATTCTGTAGGGCAAGCCTGCTACCTAGCACACACACATGTAGCATACATAATATCTGGTCTACTAGAAGTTAAATACAATAGGGATCCAATGATGCACCTGTACATGGATTCATCAAAGGCCTTGCCCTTCTCATCCTTGTCTAGGGAAATGTTGGACCCCATGGGATTTTTCATGGTGGAAGCTGATTCCATCCCAAACTTCTTGATATGCTCCCTAGTGTGCTTGGTCTGAGAGATGAACATACCCTCATCAGACTGTTTCACTTGGAGGCCTAAAAAGTACTTGAGCTCTCCCATACTGCTCATCTCAAGCTCCCCCCTTCATTAGGTTGGCAAACCTTTTGCTTAGGTTGTCATCAGTAAACTCAAATATTATGTCATCAACATATATTTGGACTAGGAGACACTTGCCCCTTGTTTCCCTAAGAAACAATGTACTATCTATCTTTCCCCTCAAGAACTTGTTCTTGATGAGAAAGCTAGACAATGTCTCATACCAAGCCCTAGGGGCTTGCTTTAGACCATAAAGAGCTTTCCTAAGTAAATATACATGATTAGAGAGGGTTGGATGCACAAAACCTGATGGTTGTTCAACATATACCTCTTCCTTCAAGTCACCATTGAGGAAGGCTGATTTGACATCCATTTGATACACTTTGAACCCCTTGTGGGCAGCATAGGCAAGGAATAGCCTAATTGCTTCTAACCATGCAATATGGGCAAAGGTTTGATCAAAGTCTATTTCCTCTTCTTGTCTATAGCCCTTGGCTACCAACCTTGCCTTGTTCTTTATGATTGTGCCATTTTCATCCAACTTGTTCCTGTAAATCCATTTGGTGCCAATAATATTGTGTCCTTGAGGTTTTGGCACTAACTTCCATACCTTACATCTTTTGAATTGTAGAAGTTCTTCTTGCATTGCTTGAATCCAAAAGGTGTCTTGGTTGGCTTCTTCAAACTTCTTGGGCTCCATTTGTGATAATAAGCTCAAGAATAGGGCCTCATTAAGAGCCATGCTTATGGACAGTACACCTTGGTTCTGGTCTCCAATTATTTGTTCTCTTGGATGATCTCTTAGGTGTCTTACAGCTACAGGCAATCTATCCTCAGCTTGCTATAATACTTCTGTTGGTTAAGCAGTGTCTTCAGCACCTTGGACCTCTTCCTCTTCAAGAATTGCTGCATATGTATATGCCTTGCTACTGCTGGGTATTTCTTGCACAGACATATTTTCCATGTCCTTCTCATTTCCTATCAAAATAGAAGAGCTAGACCAGCCCTTATAGATTAGGTTCGTCTCATCAAATACTACATGCATAGACTCTTCTACAACTTGAGTTTTCTAAGTATACGCTCTATAAGCTCTACTATGTGAGTTATAGCCAACAAGAACCCCCATATTGCATTTCTCTGTAAACTTTGTTAATTGAGATTTTCCATAATTTAATATGTAGCATTTTGAACCAAAGATTCTAAAGTATGAAATTGTAGATTGTTTGCATTTCTGAATCTCATATGGAGTAATTCCATGAACATTATTGATGGAAGCCCTATTAAGAACATAACATGCAGAATTTATTGCCTCAGCCCAAAAGTATTCTGGGGGTGAGGAGTCACTAAGAAATGTTCTTCCAGCTTCTATCAAGGTTCTATTCCTCCTCTCAGCCACACCATTTTGTTGTGGAGTCCTTGGGGAGGAGAACTCTTGGGTGATACCATATTCTTGACAAAACCTTGTCATGGCTTCAGATTGAAATTCTGTACCATGGTCAATCCTAGTCCGGACCATAGCACCTTGTAAGTCATTCTGAATAGCCTTGACATGATTTATAAAGACATTCAATGTATCTGATTTCTTCTTAAGGAAGAATACCCATGTATATTTTGAGTGATCATCAACAATCACCAAAGTATACAACTTCCCTCCTAGGATCTACATTGGCAAAGGACCAAACAAGTCCATGTGCAACATATATAGACATCTTTCAGTGTCTTTGGAGCCTATAATTTTAAAGGTGGCCATTGTTTGCTTACCCATTTGGCAAGCATGACAGGGACCACTTTTAATGCATTTTAAATTAAGACTATTCCTAATAAGGTTTTTAGAGAATAGTCTATACATTGTCTTATAGTTAATGTGGGCAAGTCTCTTGTGCCATTGAACACAAAGAGACTCATTTTCATTAACTACTAGACATACAGATGAAAGAGAATTACTGCATATAAAGTCTAAGCAATAAACATTCCCACTCCTAGTGCCTGAGAGAATGGTCTCTAAGTCATTAGACTTTTTGATCAAGCACTTGTCATTGTGGAATTCAACGACATAGCCTAGATAACATAGTTGACTTATGCTCACTAGGTTGTGTTGCAACCCTTCAACATAAGCTACCCTTGTGATTGAAACTATGTCATTGGAGATTATACCATATCCCTTGGTGATTCCTCTTTCAGATCCACCAAAGATGACTTTAGGTCCATTCTTCACAGCTTTGTAGTCCTGTAGAAGATTTTTGGTTCCTGTCATGTGCCTTGAGCACCCACTGTCCAAGAACCATATTTGGTTGAGGATGGTGATGCACCATTTCAGCACTGCTAATTAGCAAGCACTAAATGCGATACGACGGCAGTGCACCAGTCGCTCAAGTAATAAAATAGGGAGGGACTCCCCGAATATCATTCTCAAAGGACCGCAAGTTGGGTAGTATGATTTGCTCAAACCGGAAATTAGTTAAAGGATAACTAAGTAACAAAAGGGGGTTGTGATTTGGGTTCCTACGCTATTGCAGAATAAAGAGAAATGCGGGTCGAAAAGCACCGCTTCGCAAGGTGTGGGTGAGTGCAGCGGCCGTGATGCCGCACTTCGGTAAGCGGGTGGAGTGGCCATAGTGCGAGGTTTTATGAGGGTCGTATTCACCTCTTCGCTAACATCACCACTAGCAAAAGCTAGGTGGCTTCACGCACAAACAACCTAGTCTATCACAACAACAAAAGGGCTATTCATGCCACCACATCATCATTGCACATGAACACAAGAAAAAATACATAATATTAACCTAACATGTGTTCATACAACATCACAAAGAAAGTACAAGCATCAAGGGTTAGAGAGGACCACAAAGAAGATGTCATCGCATCTTGGGTTCTCGTTCAGAATGAGTGGTTGTCGGGCTCTCTCTGGTCTCGGCCCTCAGATGGTGTGCTAACTCAAAGGAGGCTGTCGCCGCTCCATTGATCTTCAGCGCTTCTATGGTCTCCTCGGCGAGGAATGCTTGAGCTAGTGGTGGAGAAAGCTTGCAAATGCTCCCGGATGGAGGAATGATGAAGGAGATCGCCGTAGAAGGTCTCCTCTTGTCTCCTACGATGGAAGGGGCAAAAATGGCGGGATTACCGGCTTTTCCCGCGAGGGGGATCGAGCTCTCCGTCTCTCCTCGATGGCAGCAGCAATTCCTGCTTTAAATACTAAACAGGCAGAATTTTGGTCACGCGCGGTCGAACGTACGCCCGTGCATTGCCCGTGCGTTAATTAAAGATAAAAGTTGGCGTGAAGATGAAGCTGCGCCGCCCGTGCGATTTACTCACGCACGAAAAAATCCGCCCGTGCGTCAAAACGCACAGATAAATTCAGAAATAGCTAAAAATAGAAGATACAGGAGGCCGTGTGTTTTACTCACGCACGAGCGATTTCGTCCGTGCGTCAAAACGCATGAGTAAATTCAGATCGTTCGTTTTCTGCCCAGATCAAAGCGCACGACCGCAACAGCCCGTGCGTCAAGGAAAACGCACGACCGTGCGTTTCACACAGTCATGAATTCTGGGAGAAAACTGGATACAAGATAATCTGGCCACCTGCATACAAGATAAAATAGTTGGGAATACACCCCCAGTACCAGATAAACATAGAGAAATGGAAGGGGAGCACCATGTGCTTACCCCCAATAACAAGGAGCGCAAATGCACACCGAAACGGGCCTAAGAGTGCACCTAGCAAGGAATAACAAATATGAATGAAAACATGCCTAAAGTGTAGTCCATAGACTAGATAATCGGCCCAGATGAGTCCATAAATGTGTATATAAATGGGACACATCACACCCCCAGACTTAACCATTTGCACGTCTCGGGAAAATTACTCAGCTCTCCGTCGGAACAATTGGATGTTAGAGTGAGTTTGAGCGGTAGAGACCTATGCAAAGTCGCGTGCGCACGTGCATAGAAATACATTAGAACAGAATTAAACTCAAGATTATATCTAACTATTTCTAGAACAGTAGTTTGAAATTTACTTTACTTGGATGGTGAATCCCGGTGAATCTTTCAGTCGCGCAAAAGGGAAAATAGCGTGACTAATGAGTAGAGTATTACTCGAATCGAAGCTCGGGACAAACTCCTAAGAAATCCATCAAAGTCAGTGTTCATAGGCTTGCACGTTCGCACTCTCTCTACTGCATGAGACGACTCGTATCTAAAATCAATAGGACTTATGGGTTAGGATTGGGCTTAGGTTGAGTTTAGGCTAGGTACGTAGAAGGACGATGAGAATCATATTCAATACAACCTGAGCACTCAAGAAAATTACAATCACCAATACAATATTTTCAAGAATTACACAACACCCCCAGACTTCAACTGAACCCTAGGTGCGTGCTAAGCCATATATAAATTGAATTTGTCGAGAGAATATTATTTTTGCACAACTTTTTTTTTTCTTTTCTTTTCTTTTCTCTTTTCGACAAAATAACTTTTACATGCTAAAAAAAATAGTTCCTTTAGCTAATTCAAATCTTCCATGCACAACAAAGATGACACCAAATGCGATCGAAAAAGAAATTTCTTTCATCTCAAAGGTTGGTGCGAAAATAGGTTCGGCCGTATGGCTTTGGTGAAATTTAGTGGAGCTAAACAAGGAGGAAAGGTAGGCTCAAGTGGGCTTACAACGGTGATTACGTAGGTAAGGATTTCAAAAGCACAAAATGGATCGAGAAATGGCCAATATCACATTTTATTACGGGTACTTTCAACGCAATCGTTTCAAGAGTCGCCTAGTGCAAGTTCTATCCACCGAGAAAGGTTGTCCTTCCTTCCGACCCTAGTAATAACCTACTACAAGTCTAGCTACACTCGACCTTATGCTACCGTTGGATTCACTGGATTCACCACTAAAGTAAAATAAATTGCAGCTACTATAATAGAAATAATTAAATTATAACTCTGAATTTTATTCAACTCTAATTGAATTTCTAGGCGTGACAGGGGCACTTGACTAGAGCACTACTCGAGTCAACATTTTCTCTACTCCTCACTCATACGCTAACAATCCAATTCTTACGAGCGGGAACCTCGCAACGATACCCAAAAAGCACGCGTGATCAAGTGCGCGTGAACTAGGTGCAAGTGTATGCAATGTGTGCAACAAAATACAAATCCTAACTCAGCACATTCTAACATGTCATGCAAAGTGTGTGCACGCGTGCACCGATCACTCTCTCCCCCAGACTTGATCAACACCAACTAGAATAAACAATTCAAAAATAAGTAGGAAAGGGGTAGAGTTGACCTATGCTCATAGAAGAGCATGCCAGAAGTGCGGTAGTTCCAACAATAAATTTTTCACTTTCCTCATCCTCCATGCGAGAGCTTCCACCTATGATGTTAGCAAAAAGTCAATAACAAAACATAAAAGGAATTAAAAGGCAAACGGAACCAGGTGGTCCCCATGGTTTGTCTCCCAAGAAGCCCTTTTGTTTAACATCCTTAAAGGTGGACTAAATACCTGTATTAAGAATTGTTCACAGAGCAGAAAAATTGGAGAAAAGTTTCACAAACGCAGATCACAGCATAAGAAAAGAACATCAGTTATACGTGCTTTTGTAGTGCAAGTTTCCAGTGGCTCGTAGGCTGGAGGTGAAAGCTTTAGGGCCAAAATTGGTGTTACCCAATTTTTCCCTAGCCTCTTCCATCTTGCCACTGAAAGCAGTGGAGCGTGCACCACGCAATTTTCTTTCTTGTTTCAGTTTCTCCACGGTAGGAGAGCGCCATCGTTGGTAGTCGTCAGATTTTCCCACCTTGGTGGTGGGTGGCATCACTCCTGTTACCACAGTGGCAACTGGGTCAGCCCAAGAGACCGACTGTTTAAGAAGCTTAATACAAGATTTCTTGTTCAATAAAGATGGGACATTGTCCCGAGTTAAGTTCTGCTAAGCGGGTTCAGAAACGAGGCTCTCCTTCCTCTCCGGGTCACATTCCTTTCGCAAATCTACTTCTTCTTCTTTTTTGCATGATTGCTTCTCATCATTTTCTTTTTCCGACGATGCTATTTCAACCCTGATTCCTGCATCACTAAGAGATTTATCAAAAATACTTTGGGGAGAGCGAGACAATGTTTCGGTCACAATCTTGGGGCAAGTAGGAATGACAACTCTCCCAGCAGAGAAATCCAAAGTGGCACCACTCTCTTTCAAGAACGGCACTCCCAAGATGGGGATAGATTTATTCTCCTGGGGTCCCAATACTTGAAAGTCAGAGACCACCACCGTGCCCTCAACCATGACTTCAACATTCTTCACTTCTCCCTCCGACTGAATAATGGTCCCATTAGCAAGCACAAAAGACTTCCGATCGTCCGTGTTCATTTCGAGTTGTAATTTGCCAACGTCTTGCAATGCAAGGACGTTGCGGGATGAACCAGAGTCACATAGGGCAGCAGTTTGGAAATTATTAATAGAACAAGTGATTACTAATTCACTTGGGTTAACCACTTCCGTGTCGGTAAGACTCTTCCCTTGATTGATAGGATTTTTTTCCGTATTGCTGGGAAGGGCCCCTTGCGAACGCTCGGTTAACAATTGAGCCAATTGGCCCAATTGCGTCTCCAAGCTTCACATGGACGCGGTTTGGTTAACCATATTCGAGTTCGCGGCATGAATAAACCTTTCCATCATTTCCTCAAGGTTGCTCTTCTTAGGAGTTGGAGCACCTTGATTATAACTCGGTTGAGGCGGCCGCGGTTGGCTACCGGAGGCTTGAGCATCGAATTGATGCGAACCCCCTTGCCATCGTTGGCCTGGAACGTTTTGTTTCCATGAGAAGTTCGGATGACTTCTCACGCCCGAGTTATAGGTATTATTAAACGGTTCTCCATGATTTTGATCATTAATATAATTAACGCTTTCATCAAAAGAGACTTCGGTAGGTTGCTCACATGTGGGGCAATCATATGCATGATGCCCTGGGTTTCCGCAACCTTGACATGAGATCATCATTACTGAGGCCGAAGGGATGGTAGGACTCTTTAGCAGCATGGTACTTTCAGCAGGTGCACCAGACGTGTTCACCTCAAAGAGTCCCCGAGCGTTCCTTGGAGCGTTTCTTCTAGCAGTCCAAAAGGAGCTATGAATGGCAGTGTCTTGGACGATCCGTAATGCCTCTTCGGGGGTGTGGTTCATCAAAGTTCCACCTGCAGTAGCATCAATCATGGCCCTATAGTTAGGCTCAATAGCAAAATAAAAATTTTCTACTATTGTCCATGGTTGCAGCTCATGCTGGGGACATTTCCTGAGAAGGTTCATGAACCTCTCCCAAGCTTCTGAGAGAGCCTCCTGATCAAGCTGTTGGAAGGTTGCAATTTCCCTCCGCAAGTTTACAACTTTATCGACAGGATGGAACTTCGCCAGAAATTTTTCTTGCAGAGCGTCCCAAGTGGTAGCTGTTCCATGTGGTATCGTGTGGAGCCACGCCTTTGCTTTGTCACATAGAGAGAAAGGGAACAGCCTGAGCTTCACCGTCTCTTCAGCCAGCCCTACGTACCGAAATGCCCCACAGATTTCTGTGAATTCAACCAAGTGAAGATGGGGGTCTTCACTGGCTAACCCAGAGAATTGATCCTGGTTACGGATCATGTTCAGGATGGCCGGCTTTATCTCAAAGTTGTTGTTGGTGATAGCCGAGCTAAATCTAGGGTACACACTCCCAACAGTGGGTGTAGTGTAATCTCTCATAGTCCTGGGACGTGGCCTAGCCACTTCATTCTCGTCAGCTACCTGACCCACGACCGGTACATTTCCCACTCCAGGTTCAGCCTGATTTCCATTAACATCCATGGTGGCAGCAGCACGGAGACGCGCCCGGAGGGTACGCTCTATTTCAGGGTCAAATGTTGCGCACTCACCGGGATCTCTTCTATGCATACACTCTCTTCAACACAAAAGAAGATAATAAAAAAACAAAAAAAACAAAAAACCTTAAAACGAATTTCCAAAGAAAAGCAAATCATACACGCTTGCAGTCCCCAGCAAAGACGCCAAAAACTTGATGCGCAATTTCAGCACTGCTAATTAGCAAGCACGAAATACGATACGACGGCAGTGCATCGGTCGCTCAAGTAATAAAATAGGGAGGGACTCCCCTAATATCGTTCTCAAAGGACCGCAAGTTGGGTAGTATGATTTGCTCAAACCGAAAATTAGTTAAAAGGATAACTAAGTAACAAAAGGGGGGTTGTGATTTGGGTTCCTATGCTATTGCAGAATGAAGAGAAATGCAGGACGAAAAGCACCGCTTCGCAAGGTGTGGGTGAGTGCAGCGGCCGCGATGTCGCGCTTCGGTAAGCGGGTGGAGTGGCCACAGTGCGAGGTTTTATGAGGGTTGTATTCACCTCTTCGCTAACATCACCACTAGCAATCGCTAGGTGGCTTCACGCACAAACAACCTAGGCTATCACAACAACAAAAGGGCTATTCTTGCCACCACATCATCATTGCACATGAACACAAGCAAAAATACATAATATTAACCTAACATGTGTTCATACAACATCACAAAGAAAGTACAAGCATCAAGGGTTAGAGAGGACCACAAAGAAGATGTCACCGCTTCTTGGGTTCTCGGCCGGAATGAGAGGTTGTCGGGCTCTCTCCGGGCTCAGCCCTCAGATGGTGTGCTAACTCGAAGGAGGCTGTCATCGCTCCAACGATCTTCATCGCTTCTATGGTCTCCTCGGCGAGGAATGCTTGAGCTAGTGGCGGAGAAAGCTTGCAAATGCTCCCGGATGGAGGAATGATGAAGGAGATCACCGGAGAAGGTCTCCTCTTGTCTCTGATGAGTCCTGATCATATACACTTTTATGGACTCATCTGGGCCGTTTATTTAGTCATTTCACTGCACTTTAGCCCGGTTTTAGCTCATATTGGTCATTCTATGCTAGGTGCACTTATAGGCCCGTTTTGGTGTTATTTCTTGTTTATCTTCATCATTAGCTTTCATGTATTGTTAAGTGCCACCTTCAGTGGCTAGATTGGTGGTTGTGCTGGAATGGGAGTCGTGCAGGTGTCCCCGGTGCAATTCTGCACAGGAACACTGCGCACGATCACCGGTTCTATTGCGCACGACCACTGGTCGTGCGCCACTGATCGTGTGCACTTAATACCTTTTTCATGAGTTCTGTTTGGTGCAGTGCACACGACCATCAATGCCAGTGCGCACGACAACCGGTCGTGTGCCACTGCTCGTGCGCACTTACCATTTAATTTCCGAGTTCTGTTTGCTGTAGTGCGCACGACCATCAACTCCAGTGCGCACGACCACCGGTCGTGCGCCACTGGTCGTGCGAACATGTTATTTCATAATTTCTGTCTTTGCAGGTTCCGTCCAGGCAGAGCGCACGATCACCGAATTCTAGTGCGCACGACCACTGGTCATGCACCACTGACCGTGCGCACTGTTTAATTCCAGCGCCTATAAAAAATGCTTCTCGCGATTTTAGGTCAGACCCCCGCGAATCGACCGCCGTATTCCGCCTTTTTCGGCTCCAGTTCGTCCGACTTCGCCCCTCCATCGCCGCCCACCATCTAGAGGTGCTCCGGGCTTGTTCTTCACGCCAATCTTGAGCCGGAGTGTCCTCTCGGCCTCCTCCTTCATCCAAGAGCTCCAAAGGAAGATCTAGCCGCCATCTTCATCGAGCAAGAGGAAGTTTGCAACCTCTACCGGATCGTGACACGAAGAAGACGGGTCCATTGGAGAGTCGTGACAGCTCTCTCTATCCCGGACGTAGTTGCGGACCGAGCTTGGACGCGGATTGACAACCCGGCGATTCCAACCGTGAATCTACAACGAGCCTTCGGATTCGGTCGATTTCTTGCCTTATTCTTCTCTTATTGATTGTTGTAATAGCTAGATCTATATATTTTGTTGAAGTTGCACTTAGACTTGCTTCTATTTATATAGATTTCATGTTTGTGTGAAATGCTTTTGTGGTCTATGTGTTTATGAGGAGCGCCACCATCCATTTTCCACTTCACCACCGCGTTCGTGTGCCGCACTAGCAATTGCTAGTGGCGTGCTTGTCGAAGAGGTGCTTGCGACCCTCATTCCGTTAGCCTACTCGCCCATCCGCCTACCGAAGCGTGGCATCGCGGCCCGTATTCCATCCCGCCTAACGAAGCAGTGCGCTCAAGGCCTGCACAGTTCGGTTCCGCTTGCCTACTCGTCCATCCGCCCTTGCGACGCAGCGCGCTCAAGGCCTGCCTAGTCTCCATCCCGCCAAGCGAAGCATTGCATAGCGGCATTGCATAGGAGTAGTTGATAGCTTTATTTTATTTTCCAAAAGCCAACCCAAATCACCCCGTTTCCGCATTCCATCCGACTCAAGGACTTCGATCTCAAGTCCTTCCTCGAACGTTAACTCCACCTTACTGTGTTCCTTGAGAGATTCGATACTCGGGGATTACTCCTCGTTTTATATTACTTGAACGATCGGTACACTGACGTTTCGTGTCGCAGTCTAGCCACCGCCTATAGCGGTGTGCTAAGATTTGCGCCATCAAGTTTTTGGCGCCGTTGCCGGGGAGCACAGTCGTATGAGTTTTCTGGAGAGGGAGAATCTGAGAAAGGAGCCCTTCCATTTGTAAATCGCATTTCTTTGTTTTATTTCCTCATTTTCTGTTTTCTTCTTTTTTATTAGGTTGCTTTAGTAATTTTTGTTGGGTGTAGTAGTTTGCACAATAGCATTTTGATTTTGAATCGTTTTATCTTCTCACTATGTGGGCACATCTCAATTTTCGTTGTCGTTGGTGTGGAGTTACCTCCCACTCTAGTGATGAATGCCCCACGGAGAATAGTAGGCATACTTCCTATAGCCCAGCATATGGAGCACCTACTTCGTCTGGTACTCCATATGGTGCGCGTAAGTCTTATGGCTACTCTGCTGAGCCTTTACCGTCTTACTTCTTTTCGGCTCCAGCCCCCGCTGTGCCAAAGAATCCCGCAAGGCAGTGCCAGTTTTGTCGGAGCACTGATCACGCCCTGAAGGATTGTGCTGCTTTTCGTCGCCAATTGGATGAGGATGACGAGCCGGATATTCGGATCGTCCCAAATCCTAACTCTGGCGGCACACCTTCAACATCCGGTTATGTGTCTTTGTCACCTTCACATCTTGAAGGGTATGGCATGGACACGGTCACTGGATGTGTGGCTGATCTGGGCACCGACATTGCTGAGCCTATTCTCCCAGTGCATCCACCACCTCTAGTGGATTCGATTCTTTGTGAGGAATCGGTGCTCGACTTTTATCCGAGCACTACTCCTCTCCCTGTTGTGCATACTACACTCGTCTCTGACGACATTGTTGATGATGTGTCGCAGGAGGAGGCGGTTGATCTGAGTGTTGTGCCTATTCCTATGGAGGAGGACAACCTTCTAGGTGAAGAGGAATTTTCCTCAGCACCGGTGGAGGAAGTCCAAATCCTAAGCCTGGCCACCGTTGATCCCGCCGAATCTTGTAGCATTGATGACAATGCAAACATTATTTTACTTCCCCAACCTGATGGGAGTGAGACCGGGATCACTCCCCTGATTGATGTTTATTTATGTTCTTCGTCTTAAAATGTTTTGTTCATTTTCATTGCACACCACAGCACCCACTTGAGCGCGTACTCATCTGTTTGCTTGCTCCGTTGTGAATTTAATTCTTCTGCTTATTTGGGGAAGTCTAGGTGGTGGCTTAGGACTATGTAGCAGAGTAAAATGTTGACTCTAGTAGTGCTCCTAGTCGAGTGCTCGGTTGCATAGAAATTTGTGTAGATTAGACTTCTTTTTATACTTATGGTTTTATATTTTTTTCTATTAGTGTAAATGTTGTTTACCCTACTCAAATGGTGAATTCTGTGGAATCAAACGGTAGCATAGGGATGTGTGTAAACGATCGCTAGACTCGTATTGCTTGAGTCGGGAGAAAGGAGAATCTTTCTCGGTGGCTAGAACTTGCCCCAAGCGATTCTTGAAGCATTGGCATAAGATAGTTCTAGTGCGTGAGAATGGCGTAGGCCATTATTTTGGCCCGGTTGAACTTTTTATTTCATGCCTATCGTCTACCCTTGCTACCCCCTTTGTGCCTACCCTTTTCTTGATTCAGCTCCACATATGTCTCACCAAAGCCTAAAAGCCTAACCTAGTCGCACATCCAAATTTGAGCTTTAGTTTTGAATTTATTCACATTTTGGGGGGTGTTGATTATGGTGTTTATTTTGAGAATCCGTGGATTTGCGCATTTGACAAATCTGCTGAAAGAACAAGACAAGAAAAAGAAGATTTAAAAAAAAATGAAAAGGAAAAGAGAAAAAGAAAAATGGGTTTCATTGAAAAATCAAGTAGAAAAATTGTGTATTGGGAGTAGGCGGTGCACACAGCCATGTTGCAAAAGTCCAAGTCTGGGGGTGTGGTGCACTCGCATTCGATTGTGGTGCGCGGGTAGTTATTTTAAAAGCTCATTTGGGTTTTGTGTTTTAAGCCGTCCCGTTTATCATTGTTTACCTCACCGTAACCCAAGCCTCAACTAAAACCTGAAAGTCCTACTGACCCACGCCTTGAACCAAACCAGTGTCGTGGAGAGAATGTGACCGGGCAAGCTTATGGTCACCGACACTGATGGATTTCAGTGGAGTTTTTCCCGCATCCCAATCTTGAGCAATGCTCATCTCAGCGTTTAGTTTACTTTCTACGTATGCATGACCGAACGATTCACTGTTGTTCACCATTTTGAGTAGTTGTAATATGCTTTTACTCTTTTAGAAATATATAGACTGTTTATATAATCAGAAATCTTCTCTACTATTCTTCTTATGCACGTGAGCATGCGACTTCGCATGGTACTCTATATTGTAGTTTTAAGCCATCTACTTTTCTTTCCCCGTTCGCTTAGAATTTGTTTGCTCGGGACGCGCAAACAGGTAAGTCTGGGGGTGTGATGAGTCCTGATCATATACACTTTTATGGACTCATCTGGGCCGTTTATTTAGTCATTTCACTGCACTTTAGCCCGGTTTTAGCTCATATTGGTCATTCTATGCTAGGTGCACTTATAGGCCCGTTTTGGTGGTATTTCTTGTTTATCTTCATCATTAGCTTTCATGTATTGTTAAGTGCCACCTTCAGTGGCTAGATTGGTGGTTGTGCTGGAATGGGAGTCGTGCAGGTGTCCCCGGTGCAATTCTGCACAGGAACACTGCGCACGATCACCGGTTCTATTGCGCACGACCACTGGTCGTGCGCCACTGATCGTGTGCACTTAACACCTTTTTCATGAGTTCTGTTTGGTGCAGTGCGCACGACCATCAACGGCAGTGCGCACGACCACCGGTCGTGTGCCACTGCTCGTGCGCACTTACCATTTAATTTCCGAGTTCTGTTTGCTGTAGTGCGCACGACCATCAACTCCATTGCGCACGACCACCGGTCATGCGCCACTGGTCGTGCGAACATGTTATTTCATAATTTCTGTCTTTGCAGGTTCCGTCCAGGCAGAGCGCACGATCACCGAATTCTAGTGCGCACGACCACTGGTCATGCGCCACTGACCGTGCGCACTGTTTAATTCCAGCGCCTATAAATAATGCTGCTCGCGATTTTATGTCAGACCCCCGCGAATCGACCGCCGTATTCCGCCGTTTTCGGCTCCAGTTCGTCCGACTTCGCCCCTCCATCGCCGCCCACCATCTAGAGGTGCTCCGGGCTTGTTCTTCACGCCAATCTTGAGCTGGAGTGTCCTCTCGGCCTCCTCCTTCATCCAAGAGCTCCAAAGGAAGATCTAGCCGCCATCTCCATCGAGCAAGAGGAAGTTTGCAACCTCTACCGGATCATGACACGAAGAAGACGGGTCCATTGGAGAGTCATGACAGCTCTCTCTACCCCGGACGTAGTTGCGGACCGAGCTTGGACGCGGATTGACAACCCGGCGATTCCAACCGTGAATCTACAACGAGCCTTCAGATTCGGTCGATTTCTTGCCTTATTCTTCTCTTATTGATTGTTGTAATAGCTAGATCTATATATTTTGTTGAAGTTGCACTTAGACTTGCTTCTATTTATATAGATTTCATGTTTGTGTGAAATGCTTTTGTGGTCTATGTGTTTATGAGGAGCGCCACCATCCATTTTCCACTTCACCACCGCGTTCGTGTGCCGCACTAGCAATTGCTAGTGGCGTGCTTGTCGAAGAGGTGCTTGCGACCCTCATTCCGTTAGCCTACTCGCCCATCCGCCTACCGAAGCGTGGCATCGCGGCCCGTATTCCATCCCGCCTAACGAAGCAGTGCGCTCAAAACCTGCACTGTTCGATTCCGCTTGCCTACTCGTCCATCCGCCCTTGCGACGCAGCGCGCTCAAGGCCTGCCTAGTCTCCATCCCGCCAAGCGAAGCATTGCATAGCGGCATTGCATAGGAGTAGTTGATAGCTTTTATTTTATTTTCCAAAAGCCAACCCAAATCACCCCATTTCCGCATTCCATCCGACTCAAGGACTTCGATCTCAAGTCCTTCCTCGAACGTTAACTCCACCTTACTGTGTTCCTTGAGAGATTCGATACTCGGGGATTACTCCTCGTTTTATATTACTTGAACGATCGGTACACTGCCGTTTCGTGTCGCAGTCTAGCCACCGCCTATAGCGGTGTGCTAAGATTTGCGCCATCAGTCTCCTACGGTGGAAGGGGTGAAAATGGCGGGATTCCCGGCTTTTCCCGCGAGGGGGATCGAGCTTTCCGTCTCTCCTCGATGGCAGCAGCAATTCCTGCTTTAAATACTAAACAGGCAAAATTTTGGTCACGCACGGTCAAACGCACAACCGTGCGTTGCCCGTACGTTAATTAATGATAAAAGTTGGGGTGAAGACAAAGCTGCACCGCCCGTTCGATTTACTCACGCACGGGCAAATCCGCCTGTGCGCCAAAAAGCACGGGTAAATTCAGAAATAGCTAAAAACAGAAGAAAGAGGAGGCCGTTCGTTTTACTCACGCACGGGCGATTCCGTCCGTGCGTCAAAACGCACGAGTAAATTTAGATCGATCATTTTCTGCCCAGATCAGAGGGCACGACCACAACAGCCCGTGCGTCAAGGAAAACGCACGACCGTGCGTTTCACACAGTCATGAATTCTGGGAGAAAACTGGATACAAGATAATCCGACCACCTGCATACAAGATAAAATAGCTGGGAATACACCTCCAGCACCAGATAAACATAGAGAAATGGAAGGGGAGCACCATGTGCTTACCCCCAATAACAAGGAGCGCAAATGCACACCGAAACGGGCCTAAGAGTGCACCTAGCAAGGAATAACAAATATGAATAAAAACCTCCCTAAAGTGCAGTGCATTGAATAGATAATCGGCCCAGATGAGTCCATAAATGTGTATATAAATGGGACACATCAGATGGTACTTGAACTAACCTGCAAGAAGGAGTTTAGTTATCCTTAGGAGCCCAAATAAATTTGGGTCCTAGGTCCCTGTTAGCCCAAATAAGTTTAGTTATCCTTACCAGCTGCACTCTTTGCAGGAAGACTTTTCTTTGCCCTTGGCACAGTTGGATTGTACCAACAATCTATGGCAAAGTGTCCCATTTTACCACATCACCAACATTCTTGAATATTGTATCTCCTCTTCTGAACTTTTCTTGAGGATAGAGCATCACTGTGCTTATGTTCAGGAGGGGAGACAGTGACATTTTTCATGTTTCTTTCGGCAATGATCTGGCTGAAGGTTAACCTTTGTACAGTATTGGCACCCTTTGTCTTAATGGCATCATCTTTCTTAGGCTTGGAGGCCAGACATGATTTGATGGCATCAGACACTGAGCAAGAGGACTTGTCTACATGTTTTATAGAAACCATGTTCTTTACTCGACAAAGCTAGGAAGAACATGCTTCCATACTCCTGAATGATGAGCTTGAATTAACAAATATAAATGGTCCAGGTTGGGCCATTTGAATTTCTTCATGGGGAGCCTTCATGGCACTCATTCCCATACCCTTTCTTCCACTATAGGAAGGAGTGTTTTCCTTCTTATATGAGCTTCCATCCTTCCAGTAACCATAAATGCTTTCATGATCATACCCGTTAGAAGGAAGCAACACCTTCTGAAAGGTGGTATGAGGCTTAGCCTTGACCTTGCTCTTTTCTCCACTCCCTTCTCCAAGTTCCATTTTATTGAACCCTAGTCCTCTCCTATTGGTTTGAGAAGAAAAGGTGTCAATAATAGGAAGCACATATTTGGGCTTGGAGAATCGAGCCACTAGGCCCTTTTCTTTCACAAGCTTCTCCTCAAGGTCTTTGATGACCTTGTTCTTTTGGGATATGGTGCTTAAATGCACAATTGTTATTCCCTTAAGATGGCTTATTTGTCTACTCATCTGAGCCACCATGGAGGGTGACTCAGTGCACTCGTTCTTATCCATCTTAAGGGATGCAATTTCTTGGGCTTGCCTCTTGGACAGCTTCTTGCTCTTTTTCAGAGATTCCAAGAGAGCACCATACTTGTCAATCAATTGTTTGACATCTTCCTCAGATTCTGAATCACTTCCACCAATAGATGAAGGTGTTTCAGATTCTGGGCTTGTCTTATAATCAGAAGAGGAGATGGAGTGAATTAATACCTGTTCATTGTCAGAATTGTTCTAACTGTCCTCCTCATCAGTGATGTCCATGAGGCCTAGCTAAACATTGTCCTCTTCATCCTCCTTTATATTACTGTCTGAATGTGATAGAGGGGCCCTGATTCTAATTTTGGCAGCAGGACAATCATCTTCCTTTTCTGCTGCAAACAGCCCAATATAGGCTTCTTCTTCAGAATCTTAATCTGAGGATGAGGAATCAGATTCACTCCAGCTTTTTCCTTTCTATGTTAGGAAGGATTTTTCACCCTTCCTATCCTTTTGGTGGTGATGTTTCTTATCACCCTTTTCCTTCCTTTTGATTGGACAGTCAGCTATGACATGTCTAGGCTTACTGTAGCTATAACAAATTATGTTATTTGAAACATGTTTACCAGATTTAGATTCATACATGTCACCCTTGGGGTGATGCCTTTCTGATCTGTTGTGGTCCTTCTTGGAGTGTGAAGAGGAGGAGGGTTTGTTCTTCCACTGCTACCTCCTCATCATCTTTTTGAAATGCCTTGAGAAGGCAGTGAACTCTTCATCAGATGAAGAGCTGTCTGAAGTGCTATTCTCAGACTTATCTGATCCAGCACTCCTTCTTGGAGGAGACACCATCCCGCCATTGCTTTTCTTGGAGCTGTCAGCCTTGAGAGCCACAGATCTCTCCCTTTCATGAGCCCTTATTGAGGTGTCCTCTTCCATTCTTGCAGATAACTGCATCTCATAGGAGAGCATCTTCCCAAACAATGTATGAGTGGGAGTTTCATAAAGCTTGGCCACTTCCCTAATGGCACATATTTTTGTGTCCCAGTCTCTAGTTATAGATCTTAGGAACTTGTCATTCAGCTCATAGTCAGTGAACACTCCTGTTGTTAATGGAACGTTCACCTAGAGGGGGGGTGTGAGGTGATCTTGCTTCTTTTCAAAATATTAGCGCGATTTATGATTACTCAAACAAAGCACACAAGTATTGCATAAGAAAATCACAACAGACGACACAAGATCTATAGAGGTTCCTCAAGACCGGGTGTCTTGAGTAGTCATCTATCCCTCTGTGCCTACCTAGCAGTGTGCTAGGCTCGGCAAACTCCGCCAAAACTTCAGGCCCGCAAGCCTTACAACACGGACCCGCAAGTCCTACAGCCTAGGCCCACAAGCCCTTACTGCACCCGAGCCCGCAAGCTCGACACTCAGGCACTCAAGCCCTACCTAGCTCAGACCCGCAAGTCTAGCCTCTACCCTGGCCCGCAAGCCTCACAGGTCTCAAGCCCTCAAGCCTGACGATGTCAAACCCGCAAGTCCACTGCCCTGGCCCTCAAGCCTCACAGCTCTCTAGCCCTCAAGCTAGATGGTGTCCGACCTGCAAGTCCACAGCCCTGGCCCTCAAGCCTCACAGCTCTCCATCCCTCAAGCTAGACGGTGTCGGAACCGCAAGTCCACTGCCCTGGCCCTCAAGCTAGACACTTAGGCCCTCAAGCCTTACAACAATATAAGGTTTACAGTAACGAACACTGTTTCTTCTGCCTAATGAAAATCGGCAACTTAGCCTGATGGAGATCGGCTTCTTGAGGTTGAAGAAGATGTTTCTGATTCAGATCTTGAAAGCACAGTTCTTCTTCAATCTCTTCGCTTAGCCTAATGAGGAGCGGCTTCTTATCAGTCGATGGAGATGGCTGATTCTTCTGAGAACACTTGAATCTTGTTCTCTACTTGTTCTTCTTCTCCGCAAAATGTACGGTTGTATTGAAGCAACGGCGGGATTATTTTTTAATTTTCTTTTCTCACTTTCGAAGAGGATTTCTAGGGCATCCTCTTATCTCTTTTATAAGAGTGCGAGGCCCCCAACGGTCTTCAGAAAAAGTTTCTAAAGCATCAGACACCCCATTCCTTAAGAGCATGCGTTAATTGGACAATCAGGCGGCGACATTAATTGTTGACAGCGCGTCGGCGTCATTTGAATCCGTCTCGACGATATTTCTAGCTTTATGACGATACTGACAGCATTATGACGATATGGATAATATCTCGACGACAAGACTTTGTCGATGTCTTAGACCTGGGTAGCTCTTCAAGTCCTCTAGCATCTGCCTCTGACGCTGATGTCTCGACAATACGAGATATTCTGGCATTTCTGCATATACAGTGACATGCTATCTCTGATCGTATTGTTGTGATCTTCTTTCTTGCAGTCTATCATCGTAATCACTTTGTTCTTTCGACGACATGAGCGATATCATGTCGACAGACTAAACTTTAGCAACTGCTTGTCTTCAGCTTCCCTTCTTCAGTCTTCTCGACGTCATGCCTTCTTTACGACGATATATGTTCTTCTCAATGAAAAGGCTACTTTGATGATGTCGACGATACTGCATCTTCTCGACAACATTCCTTCCTTTGATGTCTTCAAGTCTTCACTGCGTTCGACGAACTGCATTCTTCATTCGACGAACAGCTTTCTCCGTTCGACGAACTTCATTCTTCTATCTCGTCTCTGTGTTCGACGAACTTCATTCTTCATTCGACGAACTTGCCAAGTCTCGGTGTTTGCTTCTATAATGTCTCTTTGTTCGACGAACTTCATTCTGCGTTCGATGAACTGCATTCTGCGTTCGACGAACTGCATTCTACGTTCGACGAACTTGCCAAGTCTTAGTGTTTGCTTTGCTCATCATCATGATGACAAGCATACTTTTTCGACGACATCTCTTATTCATCTCGACGACATTCCTTTAACTTCCTGAGATTATGAGCTAGAGAAGTGATCAAATACAAAGTAAAGTTTTCTTGACTTGGTGACTTCTTCAAATCAGGAATCGTGTGGGCAAGATTCCCAACAATCTCCCCCTATTTGAAGAAGTCAAAATCTCAATTCAAGACTACTTTCACTTGACAATAAATGTTATAATCTTAAATGGAAGGCATGAGCATTTAAGATTATACTTATCTTTTGCTGAACTTATGAGTACATCAAGCTTGTAGCTCCCCCTTGATTTGATGTCTCTTCTTTTGTGGCTCCCCCTACTCCTTTGCTCCCCCTATCTTTGAGGTCTTCTTGAGCATATGGCTTGAACATATTGATGCCATTTATCCCCCTTTCTGACTTCTTTCCTGCAGCTCTCCTTTAGGTAGGCAATAATCCAAGCTCCCACTTGCTCAGTCATAGTTCATCCAAATCCTGAGAGATTTTCTAACCAATCATCTAGAAAGGGATTAATGAAGAATAAGTTAAGGATTACTCTAAGTTTAACATCCCCAATTGGAATTTGAAGAAGTTAAACTTAGCTTCATCTAGGGGCTTTATAAATATATCAGCCACTTGTTTGTCTGTTGGGACAAACTCAAGGGTGATATCTTCATTTTCCACATGGTCCCTGATGAAGTGATACCTGATCTCAATATACATAGTCCTGCTGTGAGAGACAGGGTTCTTAGCAATTGAGATTGCACTTGAAGAGTCACAAAACATGGGTTTTTTGGTCATCTTTAGATTGTAGTCTTCAAGTTGATACTGAATCCATAGCAGTTGAACACAACAACTCCCAGCAGAGATATACTCTGATTTTGCTGTTGAGATTACTATACTGGTCTGCTTCTTAATGCTCCAAGAGATCAGTCTTCCACCAAGGAATTGACATATCCCTGAGGTACTCTTCCAATCTTCCTTGCACCCTGCATAATCTGCATTTGAGTAGCCAGTCAATTCACATCCAGTGTTCCTAGGGTACCATAGGCCAAGATTTGATGTACCCTTTAGGTATCTTAAGATTCTCTTGACAGAGACATAATGAGATTCCTTAGGATTCACCTGATATCTAGCATAAACACATGTAACAAACATTATGTCAGGCCTACTTGCAGTTAGATAGAGAAAAGATCCAATCATGCATCTGTACTTGGTTTCATCAAAGGGTATGCCCTTCTCATCCTTGTCTAGAGACACATTGGTTCCCATTGGAGTCTTCATTGAAGAAGCACTCTCCAATCCAAATTTCTTGACTAGCTCCCTAGTGCATTTGGTCTGGGAGATGAAAATACCATCTTCAGATTATTTCACTTGGAGACCTAGGAAGTATTTGAGCTCACCCATACTGCTCATCTCAAACTTTCCCTGCATCAAGTTGGTGATGAGTCTGGTTTATACAGTGATTTCCGGCCTCATTTGGGTTTGTTTTAGTGTCATTGCACTTCATTTGCTGTTCATATACGCTTATATTGATAGCATGGCGTTTCTGCGCCTTTTGTGCAATCCTTCCCCCTTTGTGGCATATTTTTTCGATATATTACTGTATGCCTGTGTTATGGATCCGGTGGTGTGCACGGATCGGGGTTATTTGTACTTTTCGTGCAGGTCCTGGGATCGTGTGCACGTTCGGGAGGGTGCGGGGTGATTTGGGTGATTTTTGTCCAAAAAGCCTCTGATCGTGCGCATTCCTTCGCGCACGATCAGGCGCACGACCATTGGTCGTGCGTTAATTCCCAGCCTAGATCGAGATCGGTGCGAAGGTATGCGCACGATCACAGGCATTTCTTCGCGCACGACCACTGGTCGTGCGCCCCTGACCGTGCGTTGTTTTCTATTTTTTCTTTGCTACAGGTTGACTGCGCACGATCACAGGCATTCCTTCGCGCACGACCATTGGTCG
Organism: Dactylorhiza incarnata; assembly: GCA_033032865.1. Lineage (NCBI taxonomy): Eukaryota > Viridiplantae > Streptophyta > Magnoliopsida > Asparagales > Orchidaceae > Dactylorhiza > Dactylorhiza incarnata. Next base: position 360,713 of record JAWHQI010000429.1, on the reverse strand, counting down.
TGCGCCACTGACCGTGGGCAGTACTTATTCTGCTCCCTATTTAAGCCGCTGTTCCGCGATTTTAGGGATTCCTACACAGTTTTAGGCGCGATTTCTGCGCGCGACTCCGCCGTTCCACCTCTCCAAGGTCCCTCCTTCCATTCCTCCCCTTGGGAAAGCTTCATCCATTGATCCTAAGGTCCATATAGGGTTTCGGAAGCATTCTCCGCCATCTACGGCCAGCATTCCAAGAGGAAGACATCTCCATTGGGTGAAGAAGAAGTGAACCCAGCTCTGAGAAGAAGACGGGTAGCGGTTGGAGGTAGTGACAACCTCTACACCCCGGAAGCAACCAAGGACTGAGCTCGGAGGAGGCGTGACGACCCCCCATTCCGACCACGATCCGCGGAGAGGCTTCTCATCTCGTGGTTACTTCTACCCCTTCTCATTTTGTGATTTGTACTCTTAATGGTTGTAATGAACTAAATGAACATCTATTTGTCTATGAATAGAAGTTTATTTATGAACTTGTCTTTACGTTATGCTGTGTTGTGATGCGCTCCGCCCCCGCTCCACTTACACCCACATGTTCTAGCACTCGCTCTAGCAAAAGCTAGAAGCGATAGCGAAGAGGTGCCTTCGACCCTCAACTCTCGCATTTGCACTCACCTCATCCATATGCTCACCGGCCATCCGCTAAGCGAAGCACGACATCGCGGCCTGCACTAAATCCATCCACCAAGCGACGCGGTGATTGCGACCCGCATAGTGTTTAGTTTTCTCATTTCCCGTTCTATAAAATAAACCAAACCCCCCTCTTGTTTTGTTAAGCTTAGAACCCCCCATAATTAATTTCCTGACGAGCAAATCGTATTCCCCAACTTGCGGTCCTTTGAGAATGATATTCGGGGAGCTACTCCCTACTTTTATTACTTGACAACGACCGGTGCACTGCCGTCGTACCGCATTTCGTGCCCGCTAATTAGCGGTGTGGAAATAGCGCGTCAAGTTTTTGGCGCCGTTGCCGGGGATTGCAAGCGTTATATGAAATTGTTTGTAGGAAAATTAATTGTGAGGATTTTTAGTTTCCTAATTTGTTCCTTCATCCTTTCTCGTGTCTAAACGATGGGTTGTTTTATTCCTTCATTGTCAACCGTAGTGTTGCGCACAAGGGTGTTTTTCTGGTGAATCTGGTTATCTTCATACAATGTGGGTTGGATTTAATATCCGCTGCCGTGGGTGTGGGGATACATCCCATGCTAGTGACAGATGCCCATCGGGAGAGAGTAGCTCTAGTCCCCAAGGCCCATGGTATCAGGCATTGTCATCATACGGTACCACATACACTGTGCCTAAGGCTTATGGCTACTCTGCCGCTCCGCATGTACCGTTTTTGAATTCGTCTCCGGCCCACTTGGACCAAAGACGAATGCAAAACAGTGCCTATTTTGTCGAAGCACAGATCATGCTTTAAGGGATTGTGATGAGTATCTGCGTGAACTGGACGAGGACGACGAGCCGGACATCCGGATCGTCCCAATTCCTATCTCTGGCAGCACCCTCCCCTCGTCTGGTTTCGTATCCATATCACCTTCATGTTTTGAAGGGGTCGATGCAGATATGCAGATCAAAGTTATTGGTGATCTATGCCCCGACATGGTTGCGCATGTCTCTCCCGTTCGTTTATCACTGCGTGTTGATTCAATTCTTTCTAAGGATGCGGTGCTTGATTGCTCTTCAAACACTAATTCTTCTAGTCTTGTGTGTGCTACTACAATTGTTTTTGACAGTATCGATGAGAATGTCTTGCAGGAAGAGGTAGTGAGTTGCAGCGTTGTGCCCACTCCGAGAGAGGAGGATGTTCTTCAAGGTGCGGAGGTGGAGACTTCAGCATCATTTGAGGAGGTCCAAGTCGTGGAAGTGGCCGCTGCCGATTCTGCTAGATCCTGCAGCATTTTTGACGATGCTGTCATTTCCTCGCCAACCCAACCCATCAGGAGTGATTCCGGGATCTTTCCTGAAGAAGAAAGTCTTTTATGTTATTCATCTAATTTGTTTCTTTACCCCATTCCTATGTCTGATTCACTGCAGGTTTGTACATTGGATCTGATCCTAGATGTAATCGAGCCTGCTATGCGGGCCGGAGATGCCTTGGATCATCTGCATGTGGAAATAGATACTAAGATCCCTTCACCTTATTACTTGCCCCTACTTGACAATCAGTGCAGGTATCTTAATTTAGGAAGTGGGGGAACGACCCTGTCATCTTATGGTCACCCGTTACCGAAACAGACCTTGGAACAGCTTCCTGTTCACTTCATTTTCCATAGACCGATCAGCTAGCATACGCTAGCAGCTGAATAAGTCTAGTTGGGAGACATAAAACCCCAATAGTTATCTTCGTTAGAATTACTTTAAATTGTGGTGTTCATTTTTTGTGGCGTAATGAATTTCATTTTTTATATATATAGAACTTTTTATCTATTAATTGTGACTACCGGTCTTGTGTTAGGGGTGAGGAAACCTTGGATGCACTTATGAGGCATGGCGGTAACAAGACGCACGTGGTATAAGCCAGAATGTGGTAGGTTGGCATGATCTTTTGTACCTTTACAGCATGGAGCGGTATCCCCTTCATCTGGGGTTCATGCTGGCCTAATTCTTCCACCATGAGGCCACATATGGCCTCGCTGGAGCGATTGGGGGTGCGTATTACGTCACCCGACTCGCGAAAGGTTTGGGAGTGTGGGACCGGATACCCCCGATGGAGCAGGTTACCTCTCCTTCCATGATCACGCGGGCAACAATGGTGAGATTCCACCTGCTGCGTGTGGTGGGGCGCAAGGGCAACCGATCATATGTGGTGACTGGTCCGAGTGATAGTGGTGTTGGTAGCCATGAGGAGGAGGATAGGGACGAGCAGCCAGAGTCTTCTGCAATGGGAAGACGCAGGGCAGCGGTGCCGCCACAGCAGTCGCAGCAGCCTGAGCAGCACCCTGAGCATCAACCTGAGCAGCAACCTCAGCAGCCAGCAGGGCAGCACTTCAGCAATTATGCGATGCAGGGCGTCCCGTACCTGAGTGAGCGTCTCTCCGATCTGGAGGCATCGCAGTTTTGGATGCAGGACCTTATTTATCAGCAGGCTGTTCGGGGCGGGCTGGACGTGTCTCAGCCTCCTGCTCGTGTTGCACCCACTGCGCCCTGTCCCGCATCCCCAATCCTAATTTATGCCAGCAGCAGCGCCAGCGCCAGCGACAAGGAAGAGTGAGCTGCCCCTCTTGTTTGGAGTGTGTCAGTGGCCTCCGGCGTCGTAGTTTGTTTTTTCTAATGTTTGATTCAGCTTCTCTTGTTTAGGTTGTTAAAACATGTTTGTGTGTGACACTCATCTGGGTGTCTTTTTATTCAGTCGTTAAGACTTTTTCTATCTAACTATAATACAGGTATTTGGTCCACCTTCAAGGACATTAAACAAAAGGGCTCTTGGGAGACAACCCATTTGGGACCATTTGGTTCCATTCTTTCTTGTTATTTTCTTTGCTATATTTTTGTTGTGCTGGGATCCCTTTTAATCGCAGGTCCGCATCTATTGGAGCACGGAGGGATCACCGCCTTCTGAACAAACGCCATATCTTCTGGTATGCTCATTTCTTAGCATGGGGTAATCTCTCCTCCTAGCCTTCTTAAGCTTATGCCGCTATCGAACATGTTTTTTTGCTTAGTGTAAGTCTGGGGGAGTGAGAGTTATCGTTACCTCGTGCACATGCACAGTGCACAACATACTAGGATTTACACTGTGTTATATTGTAGCATTGTTCATCTCATGGCACACCACGACACCCACATGAGCGCACTTAACTGTAGGCGCGCGACGAGTCCAACTCGTTTCGGTTGTGTGAATGGGAAATCACGGTGCTGGGTTAGGATTGCGAGACGAAGTACTTTGTTGACTCCTGTAGTGCTCCTAGTCGAGTGCTCATGTCTCGTAGGAATTCATGTAGATTCAATTTCTTTTTATGCTTTTAGTTTATATTTTTCTACTAGCGTAAATATTGTTTACTTTACTCGAAATTTGGTGAATCCGGTGTGAATCAAACGGTAGCATAGGAATATGTGTAGACGTTCGTTAGTCTCGTGTTTCCCAAGTCGGGAGGAAGGATTATCTTTCTCGGTGGCTAGAACTCGCCCCAAGCGATTCTTGAAGCATGGGTATACGGTTGGTCAACTGCGTGAATGTGATATAGGCCAACATGTTGGCCCGGTTGAGCCTTTGCACTCTTTCCTATCGCTATATCCTTGTTAGCCCAATTGTGCCTACCAGTTCTTTGATTCAGCCCCACTCTTATCGCTCCAATGCCCAAAAGCCAATCCTAATCACACACCCAAATCTGAGCTTTAGCTGTTTATTATTTTTATGAGTTGGGTTGTTGATGTGGTGACATGTTTGTGAAGTTGTGGATGTGTTTTATTGTTTATTTGCTGAAAATGATAAGAAAGAAAAAAATGAAAAAGAGGTAAAATGTGGGAAGAAAAGAAAAAGATATGAGTTTGAATGAAAAATTCATTCGTATAAGTATAAGTTTGGGAGTAGGCGGTGCACACACCCATGATGTTAATTCCAAGTCTGGGGGTGTAGTGTACCCGCATGTTTGTGTGGTGATGAGGATAGTCTTCTGTGCTAGCTCATTTGGGTTTAGTGTCTGAGCCGTCGCTTTTATCTTTGTTTACCTCACCTAAACCCAAGCCTCATCTAAAACCTAAAGTCCTATTGATTCACGCATTTGAGTCATACCAGTGCCGTGGAGAGAGTGCGAACGGGCAAGCCTATGGTCACCGACATTGATGGATTTCAATGGAGTTGTCCCGAGTCCCGATCTTTGGCAACGCTCGCCTCAGCATTCAGTTTACTTTCTTCCTATGTACGACCTTATGATTCACGGTGATTCACTTTTTGAGTAACCGTAATATATAAATACGCTCTTAGAAAATTATAAACTAATATGCATAATCAGAAATTTTGTCTACTAGATTTCTATGCACATGCGTATGAGACTTCGCATATTACTCCGCCCTTGTAATTTCTAACCCAACTATGTCTTTTCTCGCTCCGCCGGATTTGTTTGCTCGGGACGCGCAAACAGGTAAGTCTGGGGGTGTGATGAGTCTGGTTTATACAGTGATTTCCGGCCTCATTTGGGTTTGTTTTAGTGTCATTGCACTTCATTTGCTGTTCATATACGCTTATGTTGATAGCATGGCGTTTCTGCGCCTTTTGTGCAATCCTTCCCCCTTTGTGGCATATTTTTCTGATATATTACTGTATGCCTGTGTTATGGATCTGGTGGTGTGCACAGATAGGGGTTATTTGTACTTTTCCTGCAGGTCCTGGGATCGTGTGCACGTTCGGGATGGTGCGGGGTGATTTTTGGCCTAAAACGCCTCTGATCGTGCGCATTCCTTCGCGCACGATCAGGCACACGACCATTGGTCGTGCGTTAATTCCCAGCCCAGATCGAGATCGGTGCGAAGGTATGCGCACGATCACAGGCATTTCTTCGCGCACGACCACTGGTCGTGCACCCTTGACCGTGCGTTGTTTTCTATTTTTTCTTTGCTACAGGTTGACTGCGCACGATCACAGGCATTCCTTCGCGCACGACCATGGGTCGTGCGCCACTGACCGTGCGCAGTACTTATTCTGCTCCATATTTAAGCCGCTGTTCCACGATTTTAGGGATTCCTGCACAGTTTTAGGCGCGATTTCTGCGCTCGACTCCGCCGTTCCACCTCTCTAAGGTCCCTCCTTCCATTCCTCCCCTTGGGAAAGCTTCATCCATTGATCCTAAGGTCCATCTAGGGTTCCGGAAGCATTCTCCGCCATCTACGGCCAGCATTCCAAGAGGAAGACATCTCCATTGGGTGAAGGAGAAGTGAACCCAGCTCTGAAAAGAAGACGGGAAGCGGTTGGAGGTAGTGACAACCTCTACACCCCGGAAGCAACCAAGGACTGAGCTCGGAGGAGGCGTGACGACCCCCCATTCCGACCAGGATCCGCGGCAAGGCTTCTCATCTCGTGGTTACTTCTACCACTTCTCATTTTGTGATTTGTACTCTTAATGATTGTAATGAACTAAATGAACATCTATTTGTCTATGAATGGAAGTTTATTTATGAACTTGTCTTTACGTTATGCTGGGTTGTGATGCGCTCCGCCCCCGCTCCACTTACACCCACATGTTCTAGCACTCGCTCTAGCAAAAGCTATAAGCGATAGCGAAGAGGTGCCTTCGACCCTCAACTCTCGCATTTGCACTCACCTCATCCATATGCTCACCGGCCATCCGCTAAGAGAAGCACGGCATCGCAGCCTGCACTAAATCCATCCACCAAGCAACGCGGTGATTGCGAACCGCATAGTGTTTAGTTTTCTCATTTCCCGTTCTATAAAATCAACCAAACCCCCCTCTTGTTTTGTTAAACTTAGAACCCCCCATAATTAATTTCCTGACGAGCAAATCGTATTCCCCAACTTGCGGTCCTTTGAGAACGATATTCGGGGAGCTACTCCCTACTTTTATTACTTGACAACCACCGGTGCACTGTCGTCGTACCGCATTTCATGTCCGCTAATTAGCGGTGTGGAAATAGCGCGTCAGTTGGCAAACCTTTTGCAGAGATTGTTATCTGTAGAGGAAAAAATGATGTCATCCACATAGATCTGCACTAGCAAGATCTTGCCCTTTACTTACCTTTGGAACAATGTCTAATCAATCATTCCCCTTGAGAATTTTTTCTCAATTAGAAAGCTTGACAAAGTTTCATACCAGGCCCTAGGTGCCTGTTTAAGCCATAAAGTGCTTTTCTAAGAAAGTAAACATAATCTGGGTGAGAAGGATCTACAAAACTTGAGGGTTGCTCTACATATACCTCCTCTTGGAGGTCACCATTTAGGAAGGTTGACTTCACATCCATCTGGTAGACCTTGAAACCTTGGTATGCTGCATAGGCCAGAAACAGTCTTATTGCTTCCAGTCTGGCTACTGGAGCAAATGTCTGATCAAAATCTATCCCTTCCTCTTGTCTGTAGCCTTTTGCCACTAGCCTTTCTTTATTCTTGGTGGTGATTCCATTTTCATCCAATTTGTTTCTGTAGACCCATTTAGTTCCTATAATGTTCTGTCCTTGGGGTCTTGGAACCAGTTTCCATACTTTACATCTTTTAAATTGGTTCAGTTCCTCCTGCATTGCTGCAATCCAAAATGGATCCTGATTTGCTTCCTCAAATTTCTTGGGTTCAATTTGAGAGAGAAAACCTAGGTACAATGCTTTATTTGCAGCTCTACTCCTTGTCAGCACACCTTGGTTGACAGCTCCTATGATTTGCTCCTGAGGGTGATCTCTTACTTGTCTCTTGGTGGCTGGCAGTGTTCTAGGGATTTCTTCAATTGCAGGTCTTTCAGGTTGAACTTCTTCTGCTGTCTCTGTGTCTTCCACAGCATCTGTTTCAAGCTCAACATCTATTAATTGATCTTTACTTTTAGTTGAGGTACCAGCATTGTCTACAATGGATGACTTCTCTATTCTTTTTACTGTACCTGCATTCACTAGAGAACTAGACCAGCCCTTATGTATATGGCTAGACTCATCAAATACAACGTGTACAGATTCTTCCACTATTTGGGTATTGATGTTGTACACTCTATAGGCCTTGCTATGAAAACTGTAGGCAATAAAAATACCCTCACTGCTTTTCTCAACAAACTTGGTTAGTTTGGCTTTCCCATTATTAAGGACATAGCATTTACTACCAAAGATCCTAAAGTAGGGTAGGGTTGGTTTTCTGCCCTTCATTAACTCATAGAGAGTTTTCTTGTGGTCTTTGATGATTGAAGCCCTGTTTATCACATGACAAGCAGTGTTAACAACCTCTGCCCAGAAGTATTCTGGTAGAGAGGAGTCACTTAGCATTGTCTTACTTGCCTCTATCAAGGTTCTGTTCTTCCTTTTAGCAACCCCATTCTGTTGAGGAGTTCTGGGTGAGGAAAATTCTTGGGAGATACCTAGTTCTTAGCAGAATTCTGTCATGGACCCTGACTGAAATTATGTCACATGGTCACTTCTGAGTTTGACCACAGTACAGTCCATCTCATTCTGGATTTGCCTGACAAAATTTCTCAAGATATCTAGGGTATCTAATTTCTTTTTTAGGAAGAATACCCAAGTGAACCTTGAGTAATCATCAACAACTACAAGGTTGTCGGCCTTCCCTCCTAAGCTATGAACTGACATAGGACCAAACAAATCCAGATGCAGTAGAAATAAGCACCTAGAGGACTCTTTGTTAGATATGCTTTTAAAGCTGGTCCTAGTCTGCTTTCCAAGTTGGCAAGCTTGACAAGGACCATCTTTGATGCACTTAATATTAGGTCCATTTCTAACTAGGTCTTGTAAGAGAAGCTTGCCTATTGTCTTATAGTTGATGTGTGCAAGTCTCTTGTGTCATTGTACACATAGAGCCTCTTTACCATCAGCTACAAGACATATGGGCATGGAAGAATTTGTATTGAGAATGTTTAAGCTATAAATATTGCCACTCCTAGTGCCAGTTAAGGTAGCCTAAGAATCTGAGGACCTCTTAATTAGGCACTTGTCCTTGTGGAAACTAATAACAAGGCCTAAATCACAAAGTTGACTTATGCTAATGAGATTGTGTTTCAACCCCTCCACATTAGCTACCTTTGTGATGGTAACTAACCCATTTGAGATGTTGCCATAGTCCCTGGTCACCTCCTTTTCTGAACCTCCAAAGATCACGGTTGGTCCATTCTCCACAGGGATGAACTCTCTTAAATACTTTCTGACTCCAGTCATGTGCCTGGAGCAGCCACTGTCCAAATACAAAATTGGAGATTGGTTGGCATTTGGACATACCTGCAAAACAAATCACTTCCCCTTAGGTACCCAATATGGATTGGGTCATTGGTTTCTGTTAGGGTGGTATAATGGAACAACAAACCTTTGTGGGTTCTGCACTCTCTTTGCATTGAGCCCTATTGGGTTGAACCAACAGTCTAAAGCAAAGTGGCCTACTTTCCCAAAGCACTAACATTCATTTCTGTTATATCTTCTCTTCTGCTTCATCATCTGAATGGGTTGGCAATGCTGATGAGCAAGAGAGAAGGCTTCTTGCCTAACAGATCTTGGGCGAACCTCATATGTGTGAGACTAGGGAGGAATTGGTCTCACCACATTTTGGTTCACCTTCTTGGGAACAGGCTTTATAGGAACAGCCTTTCCCCTGCCCTTGACTGCTGTTGCTGCAGGTTTGTGGGCTGAAGGACTTGACACCAGCACCTTCTTATAGGAAGGTCTAGCTTCAGAATCTTTGTTCATAACTGTCTCCTTATTGAAACCGATACCAGCTCTGAACTGTCCAGAGAAGGTGTCAATGATGGGCAGGATTGTTTTGGGCATAGAGAAGTTGGATGCAAGTTTCTTCTCAGCCAACAACATTTCCTCAAGGTCCTTGATGACCTTGTTCTTCTGTCCTAATTCACCATTCTTAAGCCTTATGGCTTCCTTGAATTTGTCCACTTCTTTGCTCATAGTAACCAGCTTCTCAGCTGTCTCCTGGAGCTTAGATTGAACAAGATTCAAGGAATCTAACTCCTTGGTCTGGACTTTGAGGAGTTTCTTACTACTTTTGAAGGCTTTCCACATGGCTTTATATTACCTTATCAGTTCAGATTCAACATCATATTGGGATCTTGAGGCTGTGCAGTTGGCAGCAGACACACCCTCATCATCATGCAAGGAATCTGCTGTTGATTCAGAATCAGAGACAGATAGAGATGTTTTGTTAGTTACCTTTCCAGGAGAGATGTCATCCTGGTTGTCTTCACCGATGGCCATCAAGCCAATGAGTGCATCTTCCTCAGTACCAGAGGAGCTTGAGTCAGAGTCACTTAGTGTTCTGGCCTTCTTAGCCACGAATCCTTTTTCAGATTTCCTCTTGCTCCTTGAGCTTCTTCTTTCATCATAGTTCCTCGACTCCTTCTAAGAGGGGCAGTCTGCAGCCATGTGACTTGTCTTGCTGCAGGAATAGCAAACAATATAATTTAAATCATGTTTACCAGGGTTAGATCTGTACCTTTCCTCCCAGTGGGCTCTGGATCTGTCATGATAATCAGATCTTCTGGAGCTTGAGGAGGAGTTTCTGTGATTTTCCCTCCTCCTTCTGTGAATCAGCTTCCTGAACTGTTTTGAGAGAAGGGCCACCTCTCTGTCAGTATCATCAGAATCTGAAGAGCTGACTTCTGAATCTTCACTGTTCTCAGATCTATTCTGAGTTGCAGAGGTCTTGCCCTTGGATCATCTCGTGCTCTCAGCTTTTAGAGCCACAGTTCTGTTTTTTGAGCACCCCTTTGAGCTTTCTTCTTTAGCCTTCCTGGTGTTGAGCTAAAGTTCATGGGACAGCAACTTCCCATACAGATTCTTGGGCTCTGTGATGCCCAGCTGACCCATCTCTCTGATGGCATAGATTTTGATGTCCCATTCCTTTGTGAGGGATCTAAGAAACTTGTCATTAAGATGAGTTGGTGAACTCTCTTTCATAGTTTCTTAGTCCATTCACTATCTTGAAGAATCTCTCATAACAGTTAGAGATGGTTTCATTCTTGCCTTGTTTGAAGGCCTCATACTCCTGGTTGAGAAGGGATTTCCTATCATCCCTTACCTCATCAGTACCTTCCATGTACACGATCAGGGAGTCCCACATCTCCTTGGTTGTTTTGTAGTGAATTAGATTCTGGAGGGTGTAGTCATCTATGGCACTCACAATGAAATTTTGGGCCCTCTTATCTAAGCCTACCAAGGCTAGCTCGTGCTTGGTCATGTCCTCATATTTCTTTATCACCTTTCTTGTTGGATCAATGGTGGAGGGAGTTGTAGGGATAAAGGGACCCTGTTGGATTGTTAACTAAATTCTTTGATCAGCCGCCACCATGAAAAGCCTTATTCTTTCCTTCTAGATGGGAAAGTTCTCCTTTATGCAGATTGGGAGTTTCATGGCTCTCATTTCCCGATTCTGATCTCCACCAGCCATGGTGAGTCGTTCCACGATCTAGATCACACGATTAAGTCTTCTTTTGATCAACCTCCCTCTGATACCACTTGTTGTTAATGGAACGTTCACCTAGAGGGAGGGGGTGTTAGGTGATCTTGCTTCTTTTCAAAATATTAGCGCGATTTATGATTACTCAAACAAAGCACACAAGTATTGCACAAGAAAATCACACCAGACGACACAAGATCTATAGAGGTTCCTCAAGACCGGGTATCTTGAGTAGTCCTTTGTCCCTCTGCGCCTACCTATCAGTGTGCTAGGCTCGGCAAACTCCGCCAAAACTTCAGGCCCGCAATCCTTACAACACGGATCCGCAAGTCCTGCAGCCTAGGCCCACAAGCCCCTACTGCACCCAAGCCCGCAATCTCAACACGCAGGCCCTCAAGCCCTACCTAGCTCAGACCTGCAAGTCTAGCCTCTGCCCGGCCCGCAAGCCTCACAGTTCTCAAGCCATCAAGCTTCACGTTGTCGGACCCGCAAGTCCCCTGCCCTGGCCCTCAAGCCTCACAGCTCTCCATCCCTCAAGCTAGATGGTGTCAGACCCGCAAGTCCACTGCCCTGGCCCTCAAGCCTCATAGCTCTCCAGCCTTCAAGCTAGACGGTGTCAGGCCCGCAAGTCCACTGCCCTGGCCCTCAAGCCTCACAACTCTCCAGCCCTCAAGCTAGACACTTAGGCCCTCAAGCCTTACAACAATAAAAGGTTTACAGTAACGAACACTATTTCTTCTTCCTGATGAAGATCGGCAACTTAGCCTGATGGAGATCGGCTTCTTGAGGTTGAAGAAGATGTTTTTGATTCAGATCTTGAAAGCACAGTTCTTCTTCAATCTCTCCGCTTAGCCTGATGAGGAGCGGCATCTTATCAGTCGATAGAGATGACTGATTCTTCTGAGAACACTTGAATCTTGTTCTCTTCTTGTTCTTCTTCTTCTCCGCAAAATGTACTGTTGTATTGAAGCAACGTCGGGATTCTTTTTCGTTTTTCTTTTCTCACTTTCGAAGAGGATTTCTAGGGCATCCTCTTATCTATTTTATAAGAGTGCGAGGCCCCCAACGGTCTTCAGTAAAAGTTCCTTAAGCTTTAGACGCCCCATTCCTTAAGAGCATGTGCTGATTGGACAATCAGGCGGCGACATTAATTGCTGACAGCGCGTCCGCAACATTTGAATCTGTCTCGACGATATTTCCAGCTTTATGAGGATACTGACAGCATTACGATGATATGGATAATATCTCGATGACAAGACTTTGTCGATGTCTTAGACCTTGGTAGATCTTCAACTCTTCTAGCTTCTGCCTCTAACGCTGATGTCTCGATGATATGAGATATTCTGGAGTTTCTGCATATACAGCGATATGCTATCTCTGACCGTATCGTGGAGATCTTCTTTCTTGCAGTCTGTCGTCGTAATCACTTTGTTCTTTCGACGACATGAGCGATATCATGTCAATAGACTATGATTTAGCAATTGCTTGTCTTCAGCTGCCCTACTTCAGTCTTCTCGACGTCATGCCTTCTTTACGACGATATCTGTTCTTCTCAACGACAAGGCTACTTTGATGATGTCGACGATACTGCATCTTCTCGACGACATTCCTTCCTTTGATGTCTTCAAGTCTTCACTGCGTTCGACGAACTGCATTCTTCGTTCGACGAACAGCTTTCTCCATTCGACGAACTTCATTCTTCTACCCCGTCTCTATGTTCGATGAACTTCATTCTTCGTTCAACGAACTTGCCAAGTCTCGGTGTTTGCTTCTGTCTTGTATCTTCATTCGATGAACTTCATTCTGCGTTCAATGAACTACAATATGTGTTCGACGAACTGCATTCTGCGTTTGACAAACTCGCCAAGTCTCAGCGTTTGCTTTGTTCATCATCATGACGACAAGCATACTTTGTCGATGACATCTCGTATTCATCTCGACGACATTCCTTTAACTTCCTGAGATTATGAGCTAGAGAAGTGATCAAATACAAAGTGAAGTTTTCTTGACTTGGTGACTTCTTCAAATCAGGAATCATGTGGGCAAGATTCCCAATAACTCTTTCATAGGTTCTTAGTTCATTGACTATACTAAAGAACCTTTCATAGAAGATAGAAATGCTTTCCTATCTCAACTGCCTGAAAGCTTCATATTCTTGGTTGAGGAGTGATTTTCTATCATCCCTCACCTCAGTTGTCCCTTCCATATATACCACTAGTGTATCCCACATTTACTTGGCAGTTGTGCAGTGTACCAAGTTCTGAAATATAGTCATCAATCGCATTAATAATTATGTTTTGTGCTCTTTTATCCATAGTGAACAGTGCAAGTTCATCCTTGGTCAACCCATGGAAGGCAGTTTGAAAATTGAAGGGCTCTCGTTTTACTATGATGTAAATCCTTGGGTCAGATGCTTCCATAAACAATCTAATTCTTTGTTTACATATGCCAAAGTTTTCTTTGTTGCATATGGGCAACTTCATGGATCCCATCTCCTTCTGCAATCCAGTGGAGGCCATTGGATTGAGATAAGACTATTCCTTTATAGGATCTGGTCAGACAGTTATGTCCTTCTTGACCAACCTACCACTCAGATACCACTTGATAGTTTGTTTAGGATGTTGTCTTAGTCACCTAAAGGGGGGTGAATAGGTTTCTTTTTCTTTAGGCTATAAACTAGCTGTTTTCTGAGGTTATGTTAGTTATTATCAAGAATCCAGAAAACACACAAAGATTTATCGAGGTTCCGCAAGATCGGATGTCTTAAGTAGTCCTCTTCATCCCTTCACCTTTCTAATAATGAGTTAGATAAGGCCAACACCTCCAAACTCAGCTCCAAGAACTTACAACACAGATCCTTCAGGATCTTTCAGGTCTTTACAAACCCTACCTCAGGCTCAACAGCCCCACCTCAAGCTCAACAGCCATACCTCAGATCACACACTGATCCTACACTCAAGCTGACCTCTCAGCTCTACTTCTCAGGCTAGACAGCCCTACTTCCTCAGGCAAAGATGCCCTACAACTCAGAACTGTTAAGTTCCTACAGTAATAACAATGTATGATTACAAAAGAAGATAGAATAAACTTAATCTTCTATTGCAGAGAAACTGCAATGGCAGTCTTGAATCTGGGATGAGTCCAATGGCCTCAACATTGATTCTTCTGATCATTTTCTTCAAAGAAAGAGTGAGGATCAACTTGCTCTATCTTGAGTTGGTCAAGAGGAGAAATCTATTCTCTCCTTGCAACTTCAGGTAAACAGGAAGTGAAAGCTTTCTTGGTTGCCGTCAACGGTGTTGGAGCATGCGTTTCGCACTCCTCCGGTTTGATAATAACAAAGTCCCGTTTGTATTTGATTCTATTTTTATTAATGGTGTGCAGATAGCAGGTATGAGGTGTTCACATTTCTGCTGAAGCTAAATTTGAATGTGGGAAATTTCACTATCGGAATTTTCTGACAGCTGATGTCGCCCAGGCGACAGCAGAGACGTTACAACTACTTCCCTCCACGGCAGCACGACGAAAGGAAGTTTTGAGCTGTCGGAAATCCGACAGCGATGTCGCCCAGGCGACAGCTCGGAGGTTACAACAACTGCCCACGACACCACCCACGACCGGCAGTTTTGCGCTGTCAGAAATCCGACATCGATGTTGCCCAGGCGACAGCTCGGCGGTTACAGCAACTGCCCGCACGACGACACTCCAGCGGCAGTTTAGCGCTGTCGGAAAATTCCGACAGTCGATGTCGCCCAGGCGACAGCGATTTTCTATAAAATGACTCCTTGTGTTCGTGCATTGCATGTTTTGAGAATTCCAAGTCCCTTCCTGAGTGCATATGAACCAGAGAGCTCCAGAACCTCTTCAACTCACATTTGTGCAAAGAAGGATTGCAGATTGAAGACGAGATCGGGCGCGCTTCTACATCAACGATCATCTCGAGGCTTCAACAATCCATTCAGAGATCTGAATTTCTAGGGAGTTGTCCTTTTCATATTATATTTTCATTTACACACATTTCATTTTATATTGGTAGAGAAATCGTCGTCTTGCGTGCGGCGGCTAAGTCATTGCGCGGCTTAGGGGAAAATCGCTTCCTTGTGCGGAGAGTCCAAGTCCTTGTGTGGCTTGGTGGGAAATCGTGGCCTTGTGTGCTACGTCTAGATCTTGGGAAGATCTAGAGGATAGGCTTGGGCTTGGTCTTGGGAGAGACAAGTGATAGCCTTCCGATCCTTGGGAGAAGGATTGGTAAACCAAAAATTATTGTATTTTTTTTATTATCATAATTGTGCCTTGATCTTAAGCATTGTTAAGATCATTTTTATTGTATGCAAATTTCATGATAAATAAAATTATGCTCTTTTCACTAATTGCAAATTTGTTTGCTTAAATCTTTATCTTAGAAATTTGTGTTTGGTTTAATACAAATATTGCATTGGTTTAAAATTATTTATAAGTAACTTTTTATTAAAGTAAATTTGTCTAAAAATTATTAAGTAAAAATTATATTTTTAAACGCACCCTTATTCACCCCCCCTCTAAGGGCGTCACACGATCCAACAAGTGGTATCAGAGCAAGGTTACTCCAAAACGGTTTTACCACCGGGAGTAATGGCGCACAACGATCACGCGTTCGTTGAGGGGCAAGG
The DNA here is from genome assembly GCA_033032865.1 of Dactylorhiza incarnata. Classification (NCBI taxonomy): domain Eukaryota; kingdom Viridiplantae; phylum Streptophyta; class Magnoliopsida; order Asparagales; family Orchidaceae; genus Dactylorhiza; species Dactylorhiza incarnata. Next base: position 344,975 of record JAWHQI010000429.1, on the reverse strand, counting down.
AATCAGTAGGCCGCCACTTTTTACGGGCACGGACTATAACTATTGGAAAACCCGAATGCGGTGTTTTCTAATAGCTCTCGACATGGAAGTTTGGAATATGGTCGAGACGAGTTATTCTTCCCCAACAATTGTTGTAGGAGATGTAACTATGGTCAAACCCAAAGACAAGTGGGATGACAATGATAAATTAAGATGTAAAAACAATGCAAAAGCCATAAATGCTTTATTTTGCGCACTAGATCACACTGAATTTAATAGAGTTTGTGCTTGTGATACTGCATATGAAATTTGGAATCTTTTAGAAATCACTCATGAAGGTACTTCACAGGTAAAGGACTCAAAGCTATTTCAATTGGAGTCAGAATTTGAAAGATTCAAAATGGAGGTGGATGAAGAAATTGATACAATGTACACACGATTTACTAAAATCGTGAACGATTCAAAGGTGTTGGGTAAGGTTTTCTCCAATGGAGATTTAGTGAGGAAAATCTTAAGATCACTTCCCCCGAAGTTCAATCCTAAAGTGACTGCAATTTCTGAGTCACATGACCTTAAGACCTTACAATTGGAGAGTCTCATTGGGAATCTAAAAACCCATAAAGTGGAGTTGAAGATTCAAAGCCAAGAGTACAATTTGGAGCCCAAAAAGAAAAGCTTGGCATTGAAATCTAAAAAGGAAGTTGAAACTGAATCTGAAGAAAGTGAGGAAGATGAGGAAGGACTGTTTGTGAGGAACTTTAAGAAGTTTATGAGAAATATGGAGAGGAGAAATTCATTACGAGATTTTTCAAAAAGAACGATTTTGCCTACCAAAAAGGCAAAGGAAAAATGGAGAATGAAGAGAAGCGTCCGCTACAGGAGTGCTACCATTGCAAGAAGATTGTTCATATCAGAAGCAAGTGCCCAAAGTATCTGAACGAGCAAAAAGCAAAGAGGCACGATAAAAGTTACAAGAAGAAAGTGTTAAAGGCAGAGACTTGGGATGATTCTTCGTCTGGTGAAGAAAGTGATTCCTCAACACAGGAGGAAGAGGAGGCAAATGTCTGCTTGATGGGGAAAGAAAATGCGTCATCTGACGACGACTGCAGTGTCCAAAGCGACACTGAGGTAACTCCTCCATCTTATGAAGATTTATATTCTGAATTTATGAAAACTTGCAAATTTTTAGATAAAAGCCTAAAACAAATTGATTTTTTAAAATCTGAAAACAAAGTTCTTTTGAAAGTAAATAAAAAGTTATCAAATGATTTGAAATCTATTGGGAACGAGAAGGAAATTTGTCAAGAGTGTGATAACTCTTCGACAAGGATAAAAGAACTTGAAAATACTATTTCTAAGTCCGATCAAAAAATTGATCAACTTCTAAAAGAGAAAAAGGATTTAGAAAAAGTTGTTAAATTCTCTCATTCTCAATTAGAGAATTATAAGAAAAGTGTTGCAAATAGATGTGGCATGATAGTAAAAGAAAATTCAATTTTCAAGTCCAAAGTAAATGAGTTGAACATGGCAATTGGAAAATTTGGTGTTGGAAAAAAATCTCTGGATATGCTTTTAGCCAACCAATGCCATGGGACAGCAAAATTTGGGCTAGGATACGTTTCTGGAAGCTCTGGAGGCTGTCGGAAATTTCCGACAGCTGCTGTCGGAACCAGCGACAGCTCCAGGTTCAGAAAACCTATTTTTCAAAATGAAAATTTTTCTAAGTCCACACATAAAGATGTTTTCACCAGCAAGAGTCCAGAGAAACCATTGAAAAATGGTTCCTCACCATTCATTGTGTGTGCCAAATGTCATCGATTTGGTCACATCTCGGGCTCATGTTGGAAGAAAGGAAAAGTTAATGTTAAACAAATCTGGGTACCTAAGGCGTCCACCTATACAATGAGATCGACCACTTGGGTAACCAGATCTTTACTCTCATCATCTTTTTAGGTGTGCGTGCAGGCTAGGAACAAGGAAGACGTGTGGTATTTGGACTCTGGATGTTCAAAACACATGACGGGCGATAAATCAAAGTTCCTTAGCCTGGAGATGAAGAAAGGTGGAACAGTGACATTTGGAGATAATGGCAAGGGTAAGTCAAAGGCATTGGAGTAGTAGGTAACAAAGAATTTAAAATTTCAAATGTTTTATATGTTAAAGGTTTGAAAAATAATTTAATTTCTATTAGTCAACTATGTGATAAAAATCTAAATGTTCTATTTGACTCTAGCTCAAACCTTTGCAAAATTATTGATTCTAAAACAAACGAAATCGTACTTACTGCACCAAGAATAAACAATGTCTATACAATCACTTTTCATGATTTATCTCATTCTACACTTAAATGTTTTATTTCAAAGAATGATGAACTTGAATTATGGCATAGGAGACTAGGACATTCTAGTGCCAAGCGCATAGTAAAGCTTTCTAAAAATAAAATTATAAAAGGATTGCCAAATTTGAATGGAAAGCTTTCTTCATTATGTTCACCATGCCAAAAAGGAAAGTTTACAAAATCATCTTTTAAAAGAAAAAATGTTATTTCTACTACTAGACCTTTACATTTATTACATATGGACTTGTTTGGTCCAATTTCTACACAAAGTCTAGGAGGTAGAAAATATACGTTTGTTATTATTGATGATTATTCTAGATTTTGTTGGACATTGTTTTTAAATTCAAAATCTGATGCTTTTGATGAATTTGTAAGACTAATTTCACGTATTCAAAATGAACTTGATTTAAAAGTAAAATGCATTAGATCAGATCATGGAGGAGAATTTGATAATAAAAAATGTATTTCATATTGTAATGAATTTGGGATAAAACACGAATTTTCTGCTCCTCGCACACCACAACAAAATGGTGTAGTGGAGAGGAAAAATAGAACACTTCAAGAATTAGGACGTACTATGCTTTGTGAATTTAAATTGCCAAAATATTTTTGGGCCGAAGCGATCTGCACTTCATGTTATATTATTAATCGTGTCATGATTCATCCTACATTACAATTAACTCCTTATGAAATTTATTTTCAAAGAAAACCAAATGTATCTTACTTTAAATTTTTGGTTGTAAATGCTTTATTTTGAATACAAAAGATAACTTAGGCAAATTTGATGAAAAATGTGATGAAGGAATTTTCATTGGTTATTCTTCAACTAGCAAGGCCTATAGAGTTTATAATAAATGTACTAAAGTGGTTGAAGAATCTATTCATGTAAAATTTGATGAAAACATTTATTGTGTAGAAAATACTAAAGTTGCAGGTAATGAGAAAAATGAAGAAGATGTGGAACAAAATCTGAAGAAAAATGATGATGATAATGATGAAGAAAAAGTAGAGAAAGAAGATGAAAAAGATGGTGAAGAAGAAGAAGAACAAGAATATGTACCTCCAACCGAGCTAAGGTTCTCAAAAGATCATCCGCAAGAACTTGTTTTTGGAGAACCATTACATGGGGTACGTACACGTTCTAGTTTACATGAAAGTTTTTCAAATTTATGTTTTGTCTCAAATATAGAACCAAAAGATATTGCCACCGCTTTAAATGATGAATCTTGGTTTCTAGCTATGAATGAAGAACTTAACCAATTTGAAAGAAATAAAGTTTGGATTCTTGTAGATAGACCTAGTGATCATCCTGTAGTAGGAGTCAAATGGATTTTCAAAAACACATTAGATAGGGACTCTAGGGTCACTAGAAATAAAGCTAAGCTTGTAGCGAAAGGATATAATCAACTTGAAGGGATAGATTTTGATGAAACATTTGCACCCGTAGCACGATTGGAAGCAGTTAGAATTTTTGTTGCATTTGCTAGTCATAAAAGGTTTAAATTATTGCAAATGGATATTAAAACTGCATTTTTAAACCGGTTGATTAAAGAAGAAGTTTATGTTGAACAACCCCCAGGATTTATAAATGAAAAATTTCCTAATCGCGTATATAGATTGCTAAAAGCTTTGTATGGTTTAAAACAAGCACCACAAGCATGGTATGATAGATTGACTATATATTTATTACAAAATGGTTTTAAAATGGGTGGCGTTGATTGTACACTCTTCATTAAGCAAGTAAATGATGATTTAATTGTTTTACAAATTTATGTTGATGATATTATTTTTGGAGCCACTAATGAAGAGTTGTGTAATTATGTTGTAAAAATGATGGAAAGTGAATTTGAGATGAGTATGGTAGGAGAATTAAAATATTTCTTAGGATTTCAAAGTGTTCAAAAACATGATGGAGTTTTTATTAACCAATCAAAATATATTCATGATGTTTTAAAACGATTTGGATTTGAAAATCTCAAACAAGCAAATACTCCTATGAGTGTATCTTTAAAATTAGGAAAAGATGAAAATGGAATATCAATAGATCAAACTTTATATAGAGGCATGATAGGTTCACTTTTATATTTAACTGCTTCTAGACCGGATATTATGTTTTCAGTTTGTTTATGTGCTAGATTTCAAGTCGATCCCAAAGAATCACATTTAAAAGCGGTAAAAAGAATTTTTAGATATTTAATTGGCACATCTAAACTTGGTTTATGGTATCCTCAAAGCGATGATTTTACTCTTTTTGGCTACTCTGATTCTGATTATACCGGTTGTTCACTAGATAGGAAAAGCACTAGTGACACTTGTCACTTTTTAGGCCCTTCACTCATTTCATGGTCGAGTAGGAAACAGAATTCTGTTGCCCTCTCAACCACCGAGGCCGAATACATCGCACTTGGTAGTTGTTGTGCACAAGCTCTTTGGATGAAACAAACTTTAGAAGACTTTAATATTAAACAACAAACTATTGAATTATGGTGTGATAATAAAAGTGCAATTGATTTAACATACAACCCAGTCCATCATTCAAGGTCTAAGCATATTGATGTGAGACATCATTTTATTAGAGATCATATTAAAAATTACCACATAAAAATTTCATTTATAGGCACGGATAATCAACTAGCGGATATATTCACTAAACCATTATCGGATTCCCGTTTTTCTATGCTTAGGCTAGAATTGGGAATTCTAGACATTTCACAATGAATATATCACTATTTAAAGCCTATAAAATAAAAAAAAATTATCACAAAACCTAAACAATTTAAAAAGAAAACGCCTAAATTTTCAAATCAAACCATAGAATTTCAAAAGACTTAACAAAAATTCAAACATCATTAATATTACATCAATATTGTTCCAATAAAAACAGTAGAAAACAACATAAGGATCAAGTTCATTAAACAGAAATAGAAATCTGAAGAAGTTCACTGTCGCCCAGGCGACAGTGGATGTCGGAAATTTCCGACATCAACCAGCAGCAGTAGCCTGATAAAATAACTCAGAATCTTCAAAACCAGCCCCGCTGCTCTCTGGACAGTCTTCTGGAGGTCCTCGTCTCATGGATTTACCACGTCGAGTCCGCCTCACCGATTGGCGTGGCGGTTCTTCGTCCGGAACTTGCCATTCGGCCTCTTCCTCCGGAGTTGGCTTTAACTTCAGACCTTTGACGAGAAACTTCATAAACATCTGCATTCGACTACGGTCCTTCTTCACTTCCTTCTTGTGATCCTCTAGTGAATCACGTAAATCATCAATGGACTCTCGTAGTGATCCTGCCCTAGGCATTGGCGGCTCTCGAATCTCAATTCCCGGATGGGCCTTTTTCTGCGTCTTCTTCACTTTCATCGAACCCGTATAATATATCTCCGGATAACAATCATCCAAATAAGAACCTTGCGCTATCCATTCGTACTTCTTATAGAGTATACACTGAATTATCGCCCCCATTGGCAGCGTATGAACCTTCACCCATTTTGGATGCTTTAATCTAAACGCATACCGAATCTGGGAGAGTATGTTGTCCGCCACATCAAAAAGCTCATCCTCCATAATGTAGTAAGTAATGAGGGTCAACTGAGCCGTAATACTTCTTGTATCTCCACTCTTCAACATGACTGAATTCCTTAATATATCTTGAACTAAGAAAGCATCCGGAGTGAGTGACGTAACTTCAGTGGTTAGAGTCTTCTTTTGATTCCCATGTAAACTCATGTTTACAAGGGTCCAATCCCTATCTTTTCTATAACTCTCCACTATATCCGGTATATTTTCACTCATCATTAGTCCAAATTCCTCTCTTAGATCAACATGTGTTATTTCCACATGTTGACCTTGGATTGTTGATCTAACTCCCCCATTCAATTCAGTGTAATTTGGATCTTCCAAATGATTATAGAACTCTCGAATCAAAAAGGAAGAGAACGAATCTGGGGTGATTATTGAGAGTATACCTGCATTCGCAAGACGATCATAGATATGATCGTGCTTCGGCGAATCAAATTCCACATATTTCGCCACTCCTACTATGGCTTTCTCCACCCCAGGATACACTTGATACGAACTATGCGCATCTTCAGAAGTACTTCTTCGCGCTTTAAAACTGGAAGCCATTCTGTAAATAACATATAAAAAACATGGATTAGAAATGTGTTGTGCACTGGAACACTGTCGCCCAGGCGACAGTGACTGTCGGAAATTTCCGACAGTACTTCAGTAAACTTCTCTTGACATTTTTTACATAAACTTCCAGATCTACTCAAAATGATGTTTTATTTCAACATCAAGTCTTTAAAAATATTTTTTTTTTCAAATCTACATCTTCTCCATATCCTTACTATTCATCATCTTCAACTTTCTTCCTCAAACAAATCTTGCATTTAAAAAAAAATTTATACTATGTACAAATGCAACACTTCAACCACAAAAATCACAAAAAAAAAACAAAAATTTTTCACCATGATCCAACAAGATCCCCTTGATTTACACTAGATCTACATTTTTAAAACACAAAACTTCCAAGATCTACACCATTCATCAAAGGAAAACTAAAAAACATACATCATTTATCATCTCCCCTTTCTAAAATCAAAAATCCCTAAAAAAAATTAAGTCAAAACACTTAAAAATCAAAAACCATACCTTAGATCTAAGATGTCGCCGAACTCCGACAGCTTCCTCTCGTTTTTAACTCCAGGAAATGATGCACAATAGGGTTTGACTCGGTCCAAAGCCCTATTTATAATTTTGGCTGTCGCCCAGGCGACAATGACTGTCGGAAATTTCCGACAGCTCCCGTTTTGATAAAACTTCAATTTTGGGTCCCTTTGATGATTTACAATAGTTCTATGTCCTTATTAATGCTTCACCTCATGACTTGATGAGAAACCATGTGCTTTTTATTTTTAAAAAATGACACTTACATGATTATATGATTTCATTTCCAAGCTATCATCGTATTGACACTCCTACTTAGTTGTTTAGACCATTGGAAATTGTTTTCGCATGCCTCTAAGTATGAGAAATTGTTTATCTATCATAATGAACTATCACGTTCACTTCTTTTGATCAATACGTATGTCTTTTTATTTAATATATACATGGATCATATTTGCTTTAACATAATAAAATAGCACTTCATAAATACAACTTTCAACCTTGATTTGTTAGCACAACAAAATATACACCATCTCTTGCGATTCAAGTGAATTCGGAGATCCTTAGTCAATTACAAAAAAAAATATCAATATCTCAAAATTAAGATAACACAACATATGTGATCAAAAAGTCTAAAATAAAGACAAGGATACTCCACCAAGCACTACTTACCCTCCTGATAAGTCTTAATGAGCATTGTGAGGTTAAGCACCTTGGAAAGAATTGTAAAGTGTCTTGAGCAAAAGAAAAATGGTTTTCTATTCATCTTGTGCTATATCTTCAAAGTCAAAGTTAACTTTATATGCTTATATTATGTTCTACATTTCAATGATCATGTCAATTAAATCACTTCATATGTTTGATCTAAGTATCACATGTACACATCATTATGTTATATAAACATTCATCTCATGAGAATTGGACCGAAAATATTCCATAATTCTATACACTATTGTGTCTTTCTATGATACTTTCAAATGACCTTACTCATGTTTAAGTTATTTTCTTTCATTACTTCATATGGCTATACCGTCACTTCATGAGTTTATTCATACTATGGCATATTCCTGTTATTTCATGGACTTCAATCATTTCCAACAAAGTGCTTCCGCTTACTCTTCATTTCTATATCCTATATCTTTTCCCTTATGAACTACTCTTTTATCTAATATTAACTTTTGCTAATACCAAAAGGGGGAGAATTAAAAGTATAAAAAGAAAAATCACAAATCTATTACACCTAAATATTCCACCTACACAATACATCATATATTTAGGGGGAGCATATATTTAGGGGGAGCTTTCATTTAGGGGGAGCTTTCATCTAAAGGGAGATTATTTATTTTAAGAGAAATATATCATGTTATTTTTGTGCACACACCAAATGTAAAAAATCAACAATCTAAATAGACATAATTTCTTTTTATACGGATTTATTATTATCAAAAGGGGGAGATTGTTGGAGCATGCGTTTCGCACTCCTCCTGTTTGATAATAACAAAGTCCCGTTTGTATTTGACTCTATTTTTATTAATGGTGTGCAGATAACAGGTATGAGATGTTCACATTTCTGCTGAAGCTAAATTTGAATGGGGAAATTTCACTGTCGGAATTTTCCGACAGCTGATGTCGCCCAGGCGACAGCAGGGACGTTACAACTACTTCCCTCCACGGCAGCACGACGAAAGGCAGTTTTGAGCTGTCGGAAATCCGACAGCGATGTCGCCCAGGCGACAGCTCGGAGGTTACAACAACTGCCCACGACACCACCCACGACCGACAGTTTTGCACTGTCGGAAATCCGACATCGATGTCGCCCAGGCGACAGTTCGGCAGTTACAGCAACTGCCCGCACAACGGCACTCCAGCGACAGTTTAGCGCTGTCGGAAAATTCCGACAGTCGATGTCGCCCAGGCGACAGCGATTTTCTATAAAATGACTCCTTGTGTTCGTGCATTGCAAGTTTTGATAATTCCAAGTCCCTTCCTGAGTGCATACGAACCAGAGAGCTCCAGAACCTCTTCAACTCCCATTTGTGCAAAGAAGGATTGAAGATTGAAGACGAGATCGGGCGCGCTTCTACATCAACGATCATCTCGAGGCTTCAACAATCCATTCAGAGATCTGAATTTCTAGGGAGTTGTCCTTTTCATATTGTATTTTCATTTACACACATTTCATTTTATATTGGTAGAGAAATCGTCATCTTGCGTGCGGCATCTAAGTCCTTGCGCGGCTTAGGGTAAATTCGCTTCCTTGTGCGGAGCGTGCAAGTCCTTGTGTGGCTTGGTGGGAAATCGTGGCCTTGTGCGCTACGTCTAGATCTTGGGAAGATCTAGAGGATAGGCTTGGGCTTGGTCTTGGGAGAGACAAGTGATAGCCTTCCGATCCTTGGGAGAAGGATTGGTAAACCAAAAATTATTGTATTTTTTTTATTATCATAATTGTGCCTTGATCTTAAGCATTGTTAAGATCATTTTTATTGTATGCAAATTTCATGATAAATAAAATTATGCTTTTTTCACTAATAGCAAATTTGTTTTCTTAAATCTTTATCTTAGAAATTTGTGTTTGGTTTAATACAAATATTGCATTGGTTTAAAATTATTTATAAGTAACTTTTTATTAAAGTAAATTTGTCTAAAAATTATTAAGTAAAAATTATATTTTTAAACGCACCCTTATTCACCCCCCCCCCCCCCCCTCTAAGGGCGTCACACGATCCAACAAATGGAACATTAATCTTGTTCTTCTTATGTGTATTGGAGAGTAAGTCTTTTTACAAAGCCCTTATGATTCCTTTTATACTGCCCTTTGTCTTTCAACGGCTATCAGATGTCCTCCTGACACAGCATGGGAGTGATAGGAACATCCTTTCCTGCTTTATAGGTGTTGCGCCAAAAGTTAAGCCCATCTGCTTATTTGAATCCGTCTCAACGATTGGGCTGAGACAGCATCCTGTCTCAGTGACTGCATGTGTCCCGTCTCAGCGGATCCGCTGAGAGAGATAGTTATCTCAGCGGGTTTTCCTTATCCGCAGCTCAACTGGCCCAGTCTTCATCTTAGCAGCTCATGGCCTTGTCTCAATGGTTCAGCTGAAACTGAGAGCTCATCTCAGTGGTTTTGACAACAAGCTAACTGAACTTACTTCATACCCTGGTATGACCTAACCCTGCATAGTCATGAGATGAAATGGGGTTAATCAAATACAACTTATACTTAGCATTGAGTGTGAAGACTCTTCAAATCAAGGAAACATTGAGGGTCATATTCCCAACACTAGGGAAACTAAACCAAATATTGATGATTTTCACTATAGAGTATTGTATTATGATCCTAAGTACATGGTTTAAATTTCATGAAAGTTGACCAAGGGAAAAACCTTAAACTCTCATGTAAACTCTAGTGTTCCATGGTCATGCTATTTGCACCCCAATTCCCTTACACTTGCATGTGAAACGATTAACACGAAGTGTTCCAAATACCCTTAAATTTTAACCACATCCTAGTATGCACATGACCAACCTCCCAAAGGAGATTTGGAGTGATTTCACCCCAAATCACCCATATTATACACCATATTTTGTTTATTAAATTTTTACTAAAACCTTAGATAAATGTGCCCCCAAAATTCTGATTTTTGGGAGCATAGTAGATATAGGGTACATTCACACATGGTTAAATTTTCAGCCTCATATCAATTACTAAATAGAAGTTATTCACATTTTAAGGTTTGTCCTTCACTAGGACCAGCCTAAACTAAATATGCCCTACAGAAAGTTGTAGGGCTCCAAATGGTCTGATCTCACTTTCTACAGATTGTAGACACAAGGGCCTACAAATGTTGTCACTGCCTACTTTTAATTTTAGGGCCTCTAAGGGCCTCAAAATTAGTGTAAAAAATATCTATTTCACTAGGGCAGAAATCAACATTTACTGTGACCAAAAATGAAGGTTTCTTATGACTCATTTAACCATGGATCTGTTGGAAGATGGTCTTTCGCATCTCCTAGGTTTGAGAATAACAAATCCTATGTGTATTTTATCTTATGTATTTAAGTGTGCAGGAAACCAAGCCATATGACTCAAGGATAACATAAGAAGGTTGCCCCCAAATTTGAAGCCAAAATTCCAACATGTACACTAGCGCTGGCGGTAGCGCCTAGCGCAGACGCTAGCTCTAATTAGAACAATTTTGGGAGCTGTTTTAGAAGGCACTAGTGCCAGGCGGTAATGGATAGCGCATGCACTATCGCGGAGCACTAGAGGAATGTCGGGAGGCTTTCCTTGGAATGAAGATACGCACGCGGAGAATGTTTCCTAATCCAGGATAGCGTCGGCGGTAGCTCTAGCGTAGGCGCTAGCTCCAATGCTATAAAAAGGACCCATTAGCTCCTTCTATCTAATCCTCTCCCACTCCTAAATTCTAGAGCTTCGTGCCATATCATATAGAGGAAGGTTTAGAGAGATACTCCCACAAATCCATGAAGGCTTAAGGAGATCAGTGGAGAATATATCAACACGCTTCATCATCGTGATGAAAGACCACATCGACTATGATCATTCTTTACGGGCCTTCATCTACTTCTTCATAGATCCACATAGAGAGAGTTTTTCATATTGTTATTGTTTCTTTATTATTGTAATCGCATAGAAATTTGACTCGTGTTGGCGACTAGGTTTTGTTAGGACTTAGGGCAGAAATTCACCTCGTGTTTGCGAGTAGGTCTAGGGCTTTAATATAGGAGGTGCTCGAGGCCATATCCGAGTGAGGACTGGTTATAGCGGCTTGAGGCCGAATCATATACACAAGTAGGTTTCATCATACTTATATATTAATGCTCTGATTTATCATTAATGGATTTGTTATTATCAAAAGGGTGAGTTTATTAGAACATGGTCTTCCGCATCTCCTAGGTTTGAAAATAACAAATCCTATGTGTATTTGATCTTGTGTGTTTAAGTGTGCCGGAAATCAATCCATATGACTCAAGGATAACATAAGATGGTTGCCCCCAAATTTGAAGACAAAATTAAAACATGTACACTAGCGTCGGCGGTAGCACCTAACGCAGGTCCTAGCTCTGATTAGAGCAATTTCGGGAGCTATTTTAGAAGGTGCTAGTGCCAAGCGGTAGCGGATAGCGCAGGCGCTATTGCGGAGCACTTGAGGAATTTCTGGAGGCTTTCCTTGGATTGAAGATACACACGCGGAGAATGTTTCCTAATCCCAGATAGCGCCAGCGGTATCTCTAGCGTAGGCGCTAGCACCAAAGCTATAAAAAGGTCCACTTTGGTCCATCTTTCTCATCTTCTCCCACTCCTAAATTCTAGAGATTCGTGCCACATCATATAGAGGAAGGTTTAGAGAGATACTCCCACAAATCCATGAAGGCTTAAGGAGATCCGTGGAGAATATTTCAACACGCTTCATCATCGTGACGAAAGACCGCATCGACTATGATCATACTCTGCTGGCCTTCGTCTACTTCTTCATAGATCCATATAGAGGGAGTTTTCATATTGTTATTGTTTTTTATTATTATAATCGCATAGAAATTTGCCTCATATTGGCGACTAGGTCTGGGTAGGACATAGGGAACAAATTCGCCTCGTGTTGGCGACTAGGTCTAGGGTGTTGATCTAGGGGGTTCTCGAAGCCGTATCCGAGGAAGGATTGGCTAGAGCGGCTTGAGGCCATATCCCAGGGAGGATAGGCTAAAGCCACCAGTTCGTGGGGATACGAATCGGGATAGAAAATTAAAATGTTTTTTACTATTCGCCTTCGATTTCTAGAGTTATAAAAAACAATTTATTTAATCAATTTTATTAATAGTAATCATGTCTCTCTTTGTGTAATAAAATTGATTTGTTCTTCATTTCTCTAAATTGTTTATTATTTTCTCTTTCATTATAAATCAATTTAGATCTTTATTCAAAATCACTATATTAATCTCTTAGCTTTTCAATTATTTCAAAATATAATAAAACTTTTTAAAACCCTTATTCACCCACCCCCCTCTAAGGGCGCCTACCGATCCAACAGGATCTACTCATGTGCAAGGATTCAATTGGGCCAAAAATTTTACCAATGACTAATATACACATAACAAACCTCTCAAAAAGAGATTTGGAGTGATTTGAGTCAAAATACCCTACATTATACACCATGCATGATTTATTGTATTCCTACAAAAAACCTTAGAAAAGTGTGCACCAAAAATTCCAATTTTTGGTTAGGTGATGTGTTATATCATCATAGAGGTATGGCTAAATTTTTAGAGACTAAAACCAAGTAAAAAGTGCTAGGGCTGCATAATGCCCATTTGGGCTATATGCATCTCACACCTTAACCTTGACACAACATGCAAGTGGGTTAGCCCAACATGCACAAGTCTAAATGGCCTAAAATATCTACAATAGACTATATTTGGCCTGATCTACCACTCAGAGAAAATTTGAATGGATTTGGACCATTTTAACCCTAGATCTAGGCTATATAAGAAATATGAAATATTGTTAGATACCCTTGCATGAAAATAAAGACATGACATGTCTATCAATGTTAAATGGACAAGGACATGATATTAATTAAACATACACAATAATGGATAACTAATCGTGTGGGCCCATAACAACCCATCTCTTGGGCTTCGCCACAATGGGGGTAACCTGAATGAGCATCCTAATCTGCTCAAGATCGTCAAACCAAAATGACAAACACAACCAATTGAACACTTAAACCATCTTACTCTAATCATTTCTAGGGGCCTGCAGTGGACATGTTACGAAGGTGAAAATGGGCAAGGGCCGAGGAGACGAGGACATGGTGCATAATTCAACGTTGGGGCCAAGGCGACATGGACACAAATCCTAACTCGATGATGGACGTTCGCTAGAAGGGCGCACGGACATAGCGCACCCATCAACCTTATATTTTATTATCGCACGTGTATTTCGGGCCATGGGTTTTTTACCATTTTCCATTGCGCTCTTTGGAATGAGGCACTATATTAGACTATATGTATCTTTCACTAAAGCATCTTGGATACTTTAGGGCATGACTCATGCATGCTCCAAGTTTCAGCTCATTTGGACAAGCCAAATGATGTGGGCACCCAAAATAGCGTCTACGGCTCAAAATGAACACCCTACACAAAAATGGGTGTACAGGGAGCTACTTTGCTCCAATTCATCTCAAACAAATTTCTAAATTTTTTTAAGACCATAACCTACAATTTTCATTCATGGTGTAATTTCTGTAGAGGCCTCTAAGGGCCCCAAATACATTCCTCAAGTTCCTGCATTTTTTGTGATAGAATTGACTTGTTAATTTATTAATATATCATGGTATGCAATTATACATTTTCTCTAGATCTAATGGCTTGGACTCATCGTCCCCATCCAGCCAAGGGCACAGATGGCCTCCTCCTGGGCCAACTTTGGTCGTTGATTCCGACAACCTCTGACATTTTCCAGCAAAATGCCCAAGCCACCACCACCAGCCAACATTTGGTCATCGATTGGTGGTGTTCGATTGGCCTGGGGTGGCCAGAGGTGGCCACCCATATACTTCATTTTCTCGATCAAGAACATGGAGAACAAAAATGGCGACAACACCATTTCACAACTTATATCAAGAATGGAAGATGCAGATAACTAGCACAGGAGGAGAAGGGGAGGATCTTGCCTGAGCTCGAGCCGCATGGGTGGGGGTTGCCGGATTCGCCATTGCTGATCTTAGTCTCCTTGGATCCATAGATTCCTGTGCTGCTGAGCTCGAAATCACTTGCTCTAGCGGGGCTATATTGCTTGGAGATCAATGACGGTAGTGGAATGGAGAAATGAGGGGTGGGGGATTATATAGCCTCAAGCCATTAATGAGCTCTCGTCCATCTCTTAGCCGCCCATTTTGGGAAATCCCATTCCCTTCCCTCTACCCAAAACTGAAGGAATTTAATCCCCCAGCTCAGAGGAGAGTTTTGGGAATGAAGTTGGGGTGCCATTTGGCACCCATTCCTTATTCTCCTCCTCCATGTCTCCCTTGTCTTCTTCCCACTTTTAATTCAAAATTTCTTAAATTAACTCCTCTAAATTCGACATTTCGGAGGGCTTAGGGTCTAATCATCATGAGGGCTGGCTATTTGGGTCATGGGATTGGGTTAAGTGTAATTAATTTGAGTGTGGGCTCACTTGACCCAAATAGGCCAAATTGGTTCTTTTGGGTTTGGGCTTGACCAAAGCTCACCCCATCCAATGTGACTGGCCCACATTGTTTCCTTAGATCCTATGGACCTACTCCAAGAGGAATTGTGTCATGGTGGGGTCATATGTGGCATAAGTGCACAAAATTGCTTATAGGGGCAATTTGGGCATTTTGGTGAATTTGCCCTACACCTCCAAAATTGGATGTGCACCTTGGTTCACATAGGTCTCATATACTCCCCTTATGGTTTAGTAAGGGTTTTTCTACGTCAATTTGGCCAATTGACGGCCAATTGAACCATAAAGGGCATAAATTGTTATTTGGGGCAATTTGGTAATTTTGCCTAATTTCCCAAAATTGGCTTGTCCCAAGGATCCAATTTAGACCCATTAGACTCCCTAAGTAATCTTTGAGTGTTATGGGTGATCACATTGGGTCAATTGAAGATCAATTGAGGGCTTTAGCACATTTAGGTCAATTTGGGGCATTTTGGTAACTGGCCCAAATTCCTAAAATTGGTCCACCCCAATTGACCCATTAGCATCTCCTAATGGTCATAGAGGCTTTGGTGTGACCAATTTGATCACATTTGGGCCAATTAAAGGTCAATTGAGGGGATTAGTACATTTAGGTCAATTTGTGGCTTTTTTGTAATTGACCTAATTTCACAAAATTGACCAATCCCATTGGGTCCACTTTGTCCCATTAGCCTACCCTAATGTATAGGAAGGGTGTGGTGTGGTCAATTTTACCATTCTCAGGCTAATTGACCCATACTAGAGTGGAGTATGTCAACTTGGACCTTTATGTGTAACTTGACCTAATCAAGTCAAAGGCCCTTATAATGATCAAGGGGCACCCCCTTTTTGATTTAAGAAACCATCCATGTTACCTAACATGCTATAATTTACCCTAGGGGTTCTCCTCATGGTTATAAGTGATTCTTTGGATTCTTCACCCCATCTTGGCTTACTCTTGAATTTTCCATAAATTGGTGTGACCTATAGTGGCTAAGTGCTCACCATGGTGTTCTCCTTTTAATCAACTTGTCACCAAGGTACCCTTGGTCTCTTATACTATTTTTGTCATGACTTGTCATGACACAAAATTTTTTTAGGGGTCTATTAGTTTGGGGGATGTTACAAATCCCAAAACAAAAGAAAACAATTTAAACATCGAAATTAAGATTGGGTGTATGGTGTTTTAGACCAAGTTGATTAGTCATTAAAAACTTTAAGCAATTAGGCGTTACCTAGATTGAAAAGTTATGTATATTGTTGTTGCATCAAATATAGTGGTTCCCATGTATGCTCTTCCTGTCTGTGGTTTGACCAAAGGACCTTCACCAATGGAACTTTATTTTATGGCAAGACTCGGACAGTTGTTTCATCTATCCGTATTGGCTCCAAACGGACTGTTCGGTCGGATGTTATCAGGCTCGTTGTAGCAGTAATCAGTTGCTCTTGCTGAAGAAGTTACCTCCTATGTGAGGAGACATGGAAGACGTCGTGCAAACCGACCAACTCCTGCGGCATTTCCAGTCTATAGGCCAAGGGTCCGATCCGCTCCAAGATCCTATATGGCCCCATGTATCTTGGACTAAGCTTCTTTAGTCGCCGCACTCGTGTGACCCCGTGTGCCGGAATTATTTTCAAAAATACTTGATCTCCTCTCTAGAACTCCACCTTATGATGTCGCGCGTCGTAATATTTAATTTGTCTGCTTTGCGCCTATAGTATCCGATCACATATCAACCATATTTGTGCGTCCATGTCTTCAATATATTCCGACCCCGACGCCTTCAGATCCTCATCATGAACCCAAGATAGAGGGGTCCTACATTTTCTTCCATTGAGGGTTTCGTAAGGATCCATGTTAATGCTGGATTGCTGGTGTTTACCCAAAAATCGGCGATCACCTCGAGCTGGCTTTTTCAGGTGACCTAAGCAATCTGCACACTCTCGCCATCGTCGGATGACCTCTCTCGACAATTCAGGTATTTCTTCCAGGTATCCAAGCCTTGGCGGTCTCCCATCTCCCGGGTGGTTTTTCCTTCGCACCTCATAGAGGTCGGATTTGGAGGTTACATCCTGCTTGATCCCTCACCCGAAAGGTCGCCCTCCTAGGGCGACCTCATCCTGAGGAGGTCGCCCTCTGGGCAACCTCACCATGTCGCCCTCCTAGGGCGATCTCGACCTGAGAAGGTCGCCCCCCCTGGGCGACCTCGCTAGTTGCCCTCCTTGGGCGACCTCGGACTGAGGAGGTCGCCCCCCAGGAGACCTCGCCAAGTCGCCCTCCTAGGGCGACCTCGGCCTGAGGAGGTCGCCCCCCTGGGAGACCTCACCTTGAGTAGGTCACCCCCTGGGCGACCACGCCAGGTCACCCTCCTTGGGTGACCTCAGCCTGAGGAGGTCTCCCCCTAAGAGACCTCTCCAGGTCGCTCTCCTGGGGCAACCTCGGCCTGAGGAGGTCGCACCCCTGGGCGACCTCACCAGGTTGCCCTCCTGGGGCAACCTCACCCTGAGGATGTCGCCCCCTGGGCGACCTTTCCAGGTCGCCCTCCTGGGGAAACCTCGACCTGAGGAGGTCGCCCCCCTGGACGACCTCGCCAGGTCGCCCCCCTAGGGCGACCTCAGCCTGAGGAGGTCGGCCCCCTGGGCGACCTTGCCAGGTCGCCCTCCTGGGGTGACCTCGGCCTGAGGAGGTCGCCCCCTGGGCGACCTTACCAGGTTGCCCTCCTTGGGAAACCCCGGCCTAAGGAGGTCGCCCCCCTGGGCAACCTCGACCTAAGGAGGTTGCCCCTAGAAGGCCTCGCCAGGTCACCCTCTTGGGGCAACCTCGGCCTGAGGAGGTCGCACCCTCCCCCCCCCCCCCCCCCCCACCCTGTGCGACCTTGCCAGATCGCCCTCCTGGGGTGACCTCAGCCTAAGGAGGTCTCCCCCCTGGGCGACCTCTCCAGGTCGCCCTCCTGGGGCAACCTCAGCCTGAGGAGGTCGCCCCCCTGGGAAACCTCGCCAGGTCGCCCTCCTGGGGTGACCTTGGTCTGAGGTGGCCGCCCCCGCCCCCTGGGAAACATCGCCAGGTCGCCCTCTTGGGGAGACCTCGACCTGAGAAGGTCTCCCCACCTAGGCGATCTTGTTAGGTCACCCTCCTGGGGCGACTTCGGGCTAAGGAGGTTGCCCCCTTGGCGACCTCGCCAGGTCGCCCTCCTAGGGCGACCTCGGCCTGAGGAGCTCTCCCCCTGGATGACCTCGCCAGGTTGCCCTCCTGAGGCGACCTCGGCCTGAGGAGGTCACCCCTGGGCGACCTCATCAGGTCGCCCCGGGATGTCTCGGTCTCGGGGCAGTCCCTCTTTAGGTGTTCTCTTTTTTCAGGTAATTTCTACCTCAGCAGGTCTAGACGATCTCAGGCGGTCTCAGCAGATCTGGGCAGCCCGTTGCTTTTAGATCTGCCCATTTGGGCAGGTCCCCGCGCCTATAAATAGAGGGTTAGGGGTACTAGTTGAGGGACTTTTGGAGAGCTTCGGACCCTTAGACTTTGGCTCAAGCGGTCTCATTTCTGAGACCATCGTTATCTCTTTTCAGCAGCTCAAGTTGTCTCATTTCTGAGACCATCGTTACCTCTTTTCAGTAGCTCAAGCGGTCTCATTTCGGAGACCATCGTTACCTCATTTTCAGCAGCTTCAGCTATCTCATTTCTGAGACCACTGCTACCTCTTTTTTGCATCCTTCATTACCTCCTCCAAGGAGACCCTCATCTCTCTTTCTCCTCCCTCTTTCCTTCACTCGTAGCTCGAAGTAACCAGCCAGTTAATAATTTTCTTCCTCCTTCTCCTTTCAGCTTGAACAAGTGTGGACCTAGTACCAATTTTGGTTCGAACATAACACGTGACCTTCAGATCGGAATGGTTGATGAACAACAACTGCTATGAAGATATGAAATTTTGCCGAGAATAACACATAATCTTAAAACAGCCATAACTTTTGATTTGCTTGTCCGTTTTCAGCCCACAATAGCTTTTCGGGACCGGCTCAAATCCATCCATCCAGTGGCGAATGGTTTCTCCCGTTCGAGTTTGTTTTACGCCCTCAAATTGCTCAATTTCAACTCCATTTAGAAGTTGTCGCAGTTTTTCTCATTTGGCAATTTCTACAATTTCTGTTTTTTGAGTAGTAATGGAGGTGACAAAAGTTCAAAATCATTCAAATGGTGAACTTACTTTGGATGCTCTTGAACTTCGCATAGAGCATCATCTGGAGCAATTTTTCAAAGAGCTTGCACAACAGCTGGAGCAGACTCGTCAGCAATTTGATGGGATTAACCGAGGTATAGCAGCTATTACTCAGCAGCTTCTTCCTCAAGTCGCAGCTCCCTTTCCACCTCAAGCTCCTATTGAGGAGGCTCCTTTTCCTCCTCGAGATGCATCTCCTCTTCCTCCTAGAAAATTTGCACATCCACTTGCTCCTCTACCATCTCAAACTGAGGAATTTACAGCCGCTCGCCATGATTACCTTATATCCGTTGTCCAGAAAAACCCAGTAAAAGTGCCAAATTTTCAAGGGGATTGTGCTTATTTTTCGACACCTATTGATGCAACTTATCCTTCAGTCCCTCCAGTTATAGCTAAAGTAGAGGAGCCTTCTCCTTTTATAGATAGAATTCATTGGGAATCTGCTCCTAATGGGTTTAAGGAACCCCGTCTACCAACCTTCTCATGGGGAGAATATCCAATCTCCCGCCTTCAAGCCTTTGAGTCAGCTATTGCGTTGAGAACTATATCGGATAGCATTAGGTGCATGCTTCTTCTCATGACCTTTGGCGGTCAAGCTCTGGAATGGTTTTAAAAGATATCACATCAATCAATTACTTGTTTTATGGATCTCAGAAGAGAACTTCTCTTAAGGTTTTTACCTCAAAGAAGCGAAAGAGACGCCCATCAGCTCTTTTCCAAATCAAGCAAGGAGTCGATGAAACTCTCACTCATTTCGTCGATAGATTCTAGAGAGAACTTCTAGAGGTTATTGATGTTGATCCAGATCTGTATAAAATTGCCTTTATTTGGACACAAAGAAGGCCCTCTCAAATTTGAAGTTAGCATAAATGAGCCCAAGTCTTATGGACATCTCATCGAAATAGCAAAAAACATTATTGAAGGTGAGGCGATGAATCCCAACTATATGTATTATCAAAATCAGAAGATTCAGCAGCGTCAAGGAAAATCATGCCGCCATCACTCCTCTCCATCACAAAACCCTCCGTAAGATAAGCAATCTGAATCTTATTCCTCGCCTCAGAATATGTTTGCACAACCTCAACCTCCGCAGCAGGATGGATCACCTGAATTTTTGGAAGCTTATCCAATCCAGTCTTACAACCCAAATACATTTGAATACGAAAATTATCCAGGTGAGTATACTCAGCTCAATATTCCCATGGCGCGAATTCTTTCGATCATTCAAGATATGCCAGAGTTTAGAGTACCTCTCCCTATGAGGTCAAAGGTCAAGTATCATCATGGAGAAATATTCTGAAATATCACTCGGACATTGGTCATGATACAAAACACTGTCGAGCTCTTCAGAATTTTGTAGATGGACTATGGAAAGCAGGAAGGTTACAGAACTATTTTGCTCGATAATCTGGCAATTGATACTCCACCAGAAGTAATGTTACCAGCAAAAGGTTTCTTCATTTAATAAAAGAAATGCATAGGGTAGAAGTGAGAAAGAATGTCATTTAATTCTTGTTTCTTATAACTCCCATTTGTTTGGAGTTTTATGCACCTTTCCTTTTATAACTTTACTTGTAATAAGTATAGCAGCAACCCAGGTTCTACCAGCAGCTATCACCATGAAGACTCTCTCAACAATCAGATATATCAGACTTTATATCCATATCCACTACCGTATCCATCACAACATATATTTATCCAGTTATGTCTTAAGCTTTCTTCATTACTTTACTTTCTGATGTTTACATTAATACTTCTAAAATACATGGATGTGAAGGGTGGAACTACCACCTCTGATTATTTCTCTCGGGTCATAACACCCACTAAGACCACATCTCGCTAGAATTATTCGCAGATGTGCAGTGGTAGCCCATCCCCCTCTCTCTCTCTCTCTTTCTCTTTCTACTACTCTGTGATGATTGTCATTTATTGCCATGACATCTTGTTGAGTTAATCGACTTGCTTTGCTTGAATATAGATGATTACATCTGATAATGGAACGGTTGTGATAGAATGCTAACAACTATTGTTAGGATTGTTGTGTTATTATTTGTAAGAAAAGCTAACTGACTTTAATATGAACTACAATACACTACCAAATAGTTATGAAAATATTTGTTGGGTACTAATTTTTTCAGGTACTATAAAATCACAAATGCATCATGTCGGGATTCCTGGATTTCCGGACTTTTGGATTTTATGGTTAATCTAATCATGATTTCGGAACTTTTGAATTTCATGATTAATCTATTTATGATTTCTAGAATTTCTCAAATCATACACTGGGTTGGGCATCAGCTAACATAACCTCAATAGATACATTATTATCGGCAAGTCAGAATCAGCTAGCTATATGGACTTCACACTCCTTGTTCTAGAGAATGTGAATGTGATGATATCAGAATATTTGTTTTTCCCCTCCGCAGACATGATTACTATCTCTTTTCTTCACATATAGATACTATTTCATCAACATCAAAGCAAATTTATTGTGAATAAGTATTCATATACTCTCTATAAATAAAATGATCTCTCTCATACGCTTCGAGCATGAATAAAAATAAGTATCAGCAAGTTATTTCAGGTATCTGACATATTTATATTTTTCAATATTTGTTTCCCATATCTTTTGCAGAGATATACATATGTTTATGAGTCCTCTTTCAGGTACTCGAGTATTATTTTTTAAAATACCTATTCTTATATCTTTTTGCAGATAGAAAAAGGTGTTCGCGAGTCCTCTCTCAGGTACTCGTGTATTATATTTTCATATACCAGTTCTTCATATCTCTTTTGCAGATAAGCAAGTGCTCGTGAGTCCTCTTCAGGTACTTTCACTTTTTTTATACTCGAATTCTTTGTCCCGACAAAAGAGGTGGATCTCGATTTGCGTGGGTTAGTTTTATTTTTTCAAATTTCTAAAAAACTTACAAAAATGCGGGGATTATGTGTACCCAGAAATCGGCGATCACCTCGAGCTGGCTTTTTCAGGTGACCGAAGCAATCTGCACACTCTAGCAGTACTCGGACGACCTCTCTTGGTAATTCAGGTATTTCTTCCAGGTATCCAAGCCCTTGCTGTCTCCCATCGCTCGTGTGGTTTTTCATTCGTGCCTCATAGAGGTCAAATTTGGAGGTCGCATCCCGCGCGATCCCTCACCTGAGAGGTCGCCCTCCTGGGGCCACCTCGGCCTGAGGAGGTTTCCCCCTAGGCGACCTCGCCAGGTCACCCTGCTGGGGCGATCTCGGCCTGAGGAGGTATCCCCCTTGGCGACCTCGCCAGGTCCCCCTCCTGGGGCGACCTCGTCCTGAGGAGGTTGCCCCCCCTGGGCGACCTCACCAAGTCACCCTCCTAGGGAAGCCTCGGCCTGAGGATGTCACCTCCCTGGGCAACCTCCGCCTAAGGAGGTCTTCCCCTAGGCAACCTCGTTAGGTCGCCCTCGTGGGGCAACCTCGACCTGAGAGGTCTCCCCCTGGGCGACCTCGCAAGGTCGCTCTCCTGGGGAACCCTCCTCCTTAGGAGGTCACCCCCCTGGGCGACCTCGCCATGTCGCCCTCCTAGGGCAACCTCAGACTGAGGAGGTCGTCCCCTTGGAGACCTCGCCAGGTCTCCCTCCTGGGGTGACCTCGGCCTGAGGAGGTCGCTCCCCCTGGGCGACCTCGCCAGGTCGCCCTCCTAGGGCGACCTCGGCATGAGGAGGTCGCCCCCCTGGGACAACTCGCCAGGTCTCCTTCGTAGAGCGACCTCGACCTGAGGAGGTCGCCCACTGGGCGACCTCGCAAGGTCTCCCTCCTGGGGCGACCTCGGCCTGAGGAGTTCGCCCCCACTAGGAAACCTCGCCAGGTCGCCCTCTTGGAGCGACCTCAGCCTGAGGAGGTTGCCCCCATGGGCGACCTCGGCAGGTCGCCCTCCTGGGGAACCTCGGCCTGAGGAGGTCGCCCCCTGGGCGACCTCGCCAGGTTGCCCTCTTGGGGCGACCTCGTCCTAAGGAAGTCGCCACCCAAGAGCGACCTCGCCAGGTCGCCCTCCTGGGGCGACCTTGGATTGAGGAGGTCTCCCCCCTGGGCGACCTCGCCAGGTCGCCCTCCTAGGGCGACCTCGCCAGGTCGCCCTCCTAGGGCGACCTCGGCCTAAGGAGGTCGCCCCCCTTGGGCGACCTCGCCAGGTCGCCCTCCTGGGGTGACCTCGACCTGAGTAGGTCGCCCCCTAGGCTACTTCGCCAGGTCGCCCTCCTGGGGCGACCTCGGCCTATGGAGGTTTCCCACCCCCCTCCCCCCCACCTTAGGTGACCTCGCCAAGTCGCCCTCCTGTTGCAACCTCGGCCTAAGGAGGTCGCCCCCCCCTGGGCAACCTCGCCAGGTCGCCCTCTGGGGAGACCTCGGCCAGAGGAGGTCGCTCCCTGGGCAACCTCGCTAGGTCACCCTCCTGGGGCGACCTCGGCTTGAGGAGGTCGCCCCATGGGCGACCTCGCCAGGTCGCCCTCCTAGGGAAACCTTGGCCTGAGGAGGTCTCCCTCTTGGCGACCTTGTCAGGTCGCCCCTCCTAGGGTGACCTCGCCTCCGGAGGTCTTGGTCTCGGGGTAGTCCCTTTTTAGTTGTTCTCTCTTTTCAGGTAATTTCTACCTCAGCAGGTCCAGATGATCTCAGGCGGTCTCTGCATATCCGGGCAGCCCGTTGCTTTTAGATCTACCCATTTGGGTAGGTCTACGCGCCTATAAATAGAGGTGTAGGGTACTAGTTAAGGGACTTTTAGAGAGCTTCAGACCCCTAGTCTTTGGCTCAAGCGGTCTCATTTCTAATACCATCGTTATCTCTTTTCAGCATCCTAAGCGGTCTCATTTTTGAGACCATCGTTACCTCTTTTCAGCAGCTCGAGCGGTCTCATTTCTGAGACCATCGTTACCTCTTTTTCAGCAGCTTCAGCTATCTCATTTCTGAGACCATTGCTACCTCTTTTTTACACCCTTAGTTATCTCCTCTCAAGATACCCTCATCTCTCTTTCTCCTCCCTCTTTCCTTCACTTGTAGCTCAAAGTAACCAGCCATTTAACAGTTTTCTTCCTCCTTCTCCATCCAGCTTGAGCAAGTGTGGACCTGGTACCAATTTTGGTTCGAACAGCTGGCAATTATTGTAGGAGACTTTGAAGAGTGGCAGTAGCCTCTCCCACGGTTCCCCACTATCTAATATGCATATCCTTAGCAAATCCTCTATAGCCCGGATGGTTTGCTCTATTTTCCCGTTAGTCTAAGGCTAGAATGCGGTGCTGAACGTTATTCTTGACTCCAGATATGCCCGAACCGCCATCCATTCCCTTGACGTAAACTAGTCGTCTCGGTTCGACATGATTGATCTGGGTACTCCGTGGTATCTAACAAATTGTTCCACAAACAACCGTACAAGGACACTGATGGGAGCACCCTTATTGATGGGAATGAGTCTGGCCACCTTTGTCAATTTGTCCATAATGACCCAGACGGAGTCATGCCCGGAGTGGGAGCGAGGTAACCCATGTATGAAGTCCATGGAAATGTCCTCGAACTTCCACTCCGGAACCGGCAATTGCTGTAATAACCCTCCAGGTCTTTTGCACTCGACCTTTACAAGTTGACATGACTCATAATGGGTCACGAAGACGATAATATCCCTCTTCATCCCTGGCCAATACATCATTCTTTTTACATTCGCAGTCATCTTGGTGATCCCGGGGTGTACTGAATATCTACTATGATGAGCATCTGTCAGAATATCTTCCCGGAGGTTACCCCCTACCGGTATATAAGTTCTACCCCGGAAATGTACGAGGTCATCCTTCAACGAATAATCCTGATGGAGCAAAACAATATCTGCAAAAGACAACGTCAAGTGTACCGCGTCGAAACTAGTATAGGTTTATGAAAACCAAGGTCGTATTAGACTCGAGGTGGTTGAGTAATTCTACTTCGAAAGATCGCTATTATTTTATCAATAAAACTTTGGGTTGGGTTGCAAGAAAAGTAATGAATTAAAATGACGATTAAGTAATGGGTAAAAATACTAGCACTCGATCTTTTAATCACCCCGGAGATAAAAATAAGAATAAAGAATAAAAATTGCATTCTCCTAATAAAATTTGTTTGACCATGGAGATTCCCAAATTACGAACGCACCTCTCTCAAGGAATACGTCCACCTGAGATTAGGTTGATCGACCGAACTCTCGTTCTATAATCAAAACCACTAAAGCTAACTTTATGAGGTGAATCCGGCTATTGGCTTTTACTCTAATCCGGAAGGGTAACATCGTCCTCTCTCGAGGATTGCATTCTACTCCTTTTTATCCTTGAGTGATCGATTTGCATTACGAGCCTCTCGGCTAACTAAAGTATGAAAATAAGAACAAGAATTATATATCGAAAATATAATCTCGTTATCTTTATATCAAGGATAAATATTAAGCATTTTAGAAAAGAGAAAGAGCAATTCTAAATTATTTCACGACTTATATCATTCCTTGGATCATCTCGATCGAGTACTAATAGAAATTTAGCTACTTATGGAGGTGGAGGAATTAATGAAAATAAAAGAGTTCATGATGGAAATAAGAATACAATAAGAGAAATAAGAACTATCTTTATTGCTTTTTGGAAAAAGAAATTACAAGCTATGAAATTAAGATTGCAACTACATAATTGAAAACTACAATTGCCAGACTAAAAAGAATTACAAAAATGCTTAAAATAGGAAAAGAATACAACAAATGAAGAATCTAACTTCTAAAAATTCATCCATTCAGATGAAGAGGAGCTGGCTTTAAATAGACTAAAAATATAGGTTACATGCCCTTGGTCACGCACATGACCAAGGGCGTGTATGGGGCGTGATCAATGCTGGTGCGGAGAGGGCGCCATCTAGCTTCAATGCGAGCATTACGAGCCCATCACACCCATGACCTAGGGCGTGTAATCTTCAAACTGGCGCCTGTCGGGATGCTTTCGGCGGGAAGTGGCGCGGGATGGGTCACTGATGAATAAAATCACATTGCACGTAAAATTAATGTGTTATCCACATATAATTCGATAAGGCAAGTGTACCTATCATTTTATAGTATAGGATTTAGAAAATCAAGTGTCGTATTTTTACGGGTTTGTTGAGTACTTCTACTCACAAAGAAGAGCTATTATTTTATCGATCGAAAGTTGGGTTTGAGTTGGAAAACAATTCAAAGAAAACTAACTAAGAAGAGAGATTATGATTAAAAGATTAGCACTTGATCTAGAATCCCTTTGGAATAAAATATAATTTTACAAAAGAATAATACGCAAGCTTTTATAGAAATTAACATCGACCGTGGAGGTTCCCAAAACATGATAGCACCTCTCTCGAGGAATACTACCAACTAACCTTTAGTTGATCGATTAAGACCCCTCGGCCAGTCGAAACCCTAAGCTTGCTTTAAGCGGTGAACCCCACAATTGGATTTGACTCCAATCCGGAAGATTTATGTCATCCTCTCTTGAGGAGTGCATGCAACTCCTTTTATCTTTGAGTGATCTCCTCGTACGCACGGATCTGTCGATCAACTAGAATATGGATCTTAGATCAAAAAACATATTCGCGATATATGAATTCAACGCAATTAAATTCAAAAATAAATTGAAGATGATCAAAAGAGAGCTTGCCAATTAGAAAAATGCAATACAAATTTTATTTCATTCCAAAGTTCATCATGACCAAGTGCTACAGGAAATTTAGCTACTCATCATAATGATGGGAATGCATGTAGAAGAGGAAGTTGACATGATAAAAAAAACAATACTTGAATTAAAATTGCAATAATATGAAAACTTAAAACTTGTAGAAAAACTAGCTAGAACAACAAAAATAGTAAACTAAAGCTGGAAATGAACTCCAAAATCGATCTCCTATACTTCTGGAGATTGCTGCCTTTTATAGTTGAAGAATTGAGAAGTCACGCCCTTAGTCACGCCCGTGACTAAGGGCCTGTAAGTTGCATAATTGTGATCCTAAAAACCTGAGAACGTTGGGGATGAGAAACTGCCAGAAATCGATTGCATGGCGAGTCACGGCCTCAGTCACGCCTGTGACCCAGGGCGTGTCTTGACCCAGTCTAGAATCGGCGGGAATCATCATGATCAGGAGTTAATCTGGTGGTTGCATGAGGGGTCATGGCCTCAGTCACGCCCATGACCGAGGGCGTGTTAGCTAGTAATGGCGCGAGCTGAGTAATGGCTGCATTTGACGATTTCTGAGTGAGTCACGCCCGTGAACTTGAGGTCACGCCCTCTATCATGCCCCTGAAAGAGGGCGTGTAATTTTAATCTGACATGACAACTGACTTCATCTGTTGGGATACAACAGGGCTAGTTCATGGTCGTGACATGGAGTCACACCCTTGGTCACGCCCGTGACCAAGGGCGTGTACTTTGCAATTTCGGCCGAAATGTTCCAAATATTCTCCTGATTGCAATTGCCAACCCAAATTTCCTAAAAATAAAAAAATAAATTAAATTAGTGATAAATTACATTAAAACTAAATAAAAATAAATTAATTATTAATAAAATATAATATAAAAATACTATAAATAATGCATTATCAAATACCCTCAAACTTAAGCTTTTGTTATTCCAGAGCAAAACCATCATAAGCATGAGAAATATTTATATGAAATTTCAAAAAATAAAAAGAATTTACTCCTAATTATGCATTTTTAAATTATACATGACTCGTATAAAAATATGTTTTAAAATAAAATTCAGATTTACAGGAAATAAGTCATGATTCATAAATTGATATGCGTAGAATAAAAATTAGTTTCAAAAATTCTCTAATCAAATTTTCATACCTAAGATTATATTGAATTAACCATAATAATCTAAGATAAGAGTTATATAAACTTTTGATATCATTCGAAACGTTTTAGAAAACCTAAAATATTAACTAAGCTCTCTCATAAATATCTTGAAAATGAAATGATATTGGTTAAGATTGTGTAAAAATTGGCATAGAAGAGATTTTTAATTGGGAAATGATGAATTTTATCCTCTCATATCCATTTTCTTTATACTCTTTTTTTTAATCCCAAATGTATATGTTTAGGAGTAATGAATTTTATCCTCTCAACTCCATATCATATAATCTTTTACAAATTTGGGTGCATATATTTAGGAATGATGAATTTTATCCTCTCATTCCATGACATATGATTGATATTGATTTTTTGCGTTTTGAAATTTAGTGAAGGTTCGAGATTTTCTCCAAAACTATATCCGATAAAGGCAAGTGTACCTGATCATCTATAGTATAGGATATTAAGAAATACCAAGGTCGTATTCCACGGGGCGCGTTGATTACTTCTACTTTGAGGAAAGTCGCTATTATCTTATCTAATGATATTTTGGGGTTTTGGTTACTTAGGTAGAAAAAGAGAAATTGCAAGCTAAATTAAGGGTTTAGATGATGATAAAAGAGGCTAGTATTCAATCAAAAGTCACCTTGGAGTGAGAATAGACAAGTGAAAAGAGAATAATTCTAATTCCATTTAAATTGAACTACTTGACCGTGGAGGTTCCCGAAGCTCGAACATGCCTCTCTCGAGGTTAATGCCCAACTAAGATTAGGAAAAATCAACCGGACTCTCATCCTATAATCGATTACCTAAAACTTGCTTTACGAAGTGAACCCCGCTATTGGATTTGACTCCAACCCAGGAGATTTACGTCATCCTCTCTCGAGGGGTGCGTGCAACTCTCTTTACCCTTGAGTGATCGATTCATACCTTGAGCATCTCGACTAACTAAGTATGAAAACATAAGAAAAAACCATACATCAATAATATGGCCTCACTAATTAAAAATCAAGGGTAATTCAAGCGTTTATAAAAACTGAAAAAGAAAACTTTAGAAAATCATAACTTGTCCATCTCATCCTCGGATCATTTTGATTGAGTACTAATGAGAATTAGTTAATCATGGTGGAGGGGGAAGAGAAAGAAAAATGAAATTCCATAATAAGAAAAATTAGCTAAGGAAGGGGAAGACAAATAAAGAGAGCAAACTAATTTTTATTTAAATGAAAACTATTACAAACCTTAAGAAAGGAGATTGCAAGCTAGAAGAAATAAAGTTACAAATTTAAACTAGGCTATTGCATTGAAAGAAAGCTAGTACATTGCATGAGAAAAAGAAGAGAACATGAAAGGAAAGAAACATGAACATGAACATGAAAGTGAAAAATACTCAGGATTGGCTCCAGCAGCACGTCCCCCACTCCAAAATTCTGAACCCTGGATTCAAGGAGAACCTCTGAATTTATAGGAAAAAATTTCAGATTACACGCCCTCGGTCATGGGCGTGACCAAGGGCGTGACTGCACTATTCACATCGGATCCGACAGCGGCATGGGCTTTCTGGACTGGCGCGGTGAAAAGTGACATGTCACGGGCTTGACATGTCGGGTCACGACCGTGACTTTGGACGGCTGCATTAAATGCGGCGTGGGCTGGAATTTGGCGCGGCGGCGAAGTAGAGATCACGCGGTCAAGTCACGGCCGTGACATGTGGGTCACGGGCGTTACTCAATTTGACTTCTCGACTGCAGCTCCACGTCTCGACCGCAGCTCTACGTGGAAGATTCTAAGATACACGCCCCCGGTCACGGGCGTGATTTTGGGTCACGGGCATGACCTGGGGCGTGACTTAGTGTGGACTGGTTCAAACAGCGTGTCATCGATTCTGGACTGATCTTCAGGTTACACGCCCTTGGTCACGGGCGTGACCGAGGGCGTGACATGCTATTTTTCCCGATTTGTCCCAAAATTCTGCAAATATTGAAATTAAGCTAAGTTAGAATCAAAATTACAAAAAGAATTACTTATAACCTAAAATTGACATAAAAAGGAAAATTCTTATTAAATATTTACAAAATTTTCTATTAAAAAGTTATAAAAATACTACTTATCAAATACCCCCATACTTGAGGTTTTGCTATTCCAGAGCAAAAGTGTGAGACATAATTTATAAGACATCCTTAAAAAATTTTTTAATTTTAAACTAAAATTTTATTTAAACCAAAAGTTAAGTTAAGAGTAAATTCAAGGGGGAGTTAAGTCCTAAATTATGATGATGATTTGAAAAGAGTGAAAAATGTTTAGGCAAAGACTTCTCGAGAAAATTAATTAGTTTACAAAATTGTAGAAATTATAAAACTAAATTAGATTAAAATTATAAGAACTCTACCTTAAAAGAAACTTAAGGAAAAATAAATTACTAAATATTGCTCTCTCCATAATTTTCAACTAAAACTAGAACAACGATAATTGGCTAAGGGGGATTTCATAAAATTTGGCATAAGAAGAGAAATTTTTGAATGGAGGAAATGGAATTTATCATGAAATTTCTTTTTTTTTTCTTTCTTCGTTTTTTTTCTCTTCTAATAAAAACCCAAAATGTATATGGTTTAGGAGTAATGAATTTTATCCTCTTACTCCATGCCATATAATCTTTTCAAATATTTTGGGTGCATATGTTTTAGGGAATAATGAATTTTATCCTCTTATTCCCATGACATATGATCTTTTAAAGTTCATTTTTTTTATGCCACAAAGGGGGTAAGGAAGGGAAATAAATCTAGCTAGCTTTAAATTATATTGAGAGCAAATTCTAGTAACATTAAATTTCCTAAGATCTAAAAAGTTAGAAGAAAATATAATTGAAATCTAAAGAGGTTTAGGAAATTCACTACAAAATGAAGCCATTTAAAAATAAAAAGAGAAGTCATGCTAACAAAATTCTCTAATCAATTTAAAATCAAAAGATGATTCTTAAATCAAGATTACCTCAAATTTAAAATTAACAAACTATGATAAGCAAAATTTTAGCCAATTAAAAACTTAAACATGCTTATAAACATTCTCAACTAGATTTCTAAGAAATCACAAAAACAACAAGAAGGAGGGATATAGGAATTTTTGGAATTTTTGATATTATCTTTTTTTGAATTTTTGATATTATCTTTTTTTTTGAATTTTTCTCATTAAATACTATTTACAAAGAAAGGAAACTAGCTTTAAAACTTAATAATTTTTGTTAAGTCTTGGACTTCCCAAGGGCCACCCGGTGAAGGGTTCGCAAGGTACTAGGAGGTGTGATGGGATGAAATCCCAAACGTCCCTTTCCAAGATTTAAATTTTCGATTTTCTAAAATTTTGT
The DNA here is from genome assembly GCA_033032865.1 of Dactylorhiza incarnata. Lineage (NCBI taxonomy): Eukaryota > Viridiplantae > Streptophyta > Magnoliopsida > Asparagales > Orchidaceae > Dactylorhiza > Dactylorhiza incarnata. The sequence continues at coordinate 313,345 of JAWHQI010000429.1, read as the reverse complement.
TTTTTGAGTTTTTCGATTTTACAAGTGCTTATATAACGGAAAACATAGTAACAAAATTAAAATTTTCTTTTTGTTGTTTTTTTTTCATTTTTTTTTTGAAAATTTTCTTTTTAAAACTATTTACAAATATTTACAAAGGGCTATTTACACCCCATACTTAAAGTTAAGCATTGTCCCCAATGTTTAAAAATAAGTTTGAAGGAAGAAAAGGTAAAAAGAAATGCAAAAACGAAAGAAGAGAAGGAAAAAGGGCTTCCCTGATTTTTTTTTGAAGCTTTTGTGGGGAAGCCGCGATTACCTGCAAAAGTTGTTAAAGAAGAAAAGACAAGAGAAAATAACAAAAGATAACTTTGGGGTGCCTCCCAAAAGCGCTTTGTTTAAGGTCGCGTAGCTTGACCCACTTGCCAATCATGTTATATTATGAAGAAATATCGCATCACTCTTGTCATTAGGTAAGTCTCCCGGAAGATACAATTTAAGGCGGTACCCATTAACTTTGAAGGAACCTTTTTCCGGGTGGGAAATTAGAATTGTCCCATAGGACCAAACCTCTTTAACAATAAAAGGTCCGGACCATCGAGATTTCAGCATTCCCGGAAAAAGGCGAAGATGAGAATTATAAAGGAGGACGAGATCGCCCGGCAAAAAAGTTTTTGGAAATTTTATATGTTTGTCGTGATAAAAATTTGTTCGCTCCTTATATAATTTGTTACTCTCATACGCATTCGCTCTCCACTCATCCAATTCGTTCATTTGAAATTTTCTTTGTTCGCCCGCTAAAGTAGAATCAAGATTTAAAAATTTAAGCGCCCAAAATGCGCGGTGTTCTAATTCGACCGGAAGGTGGCAAGCCTTGCCATAGACCATTCGATATGGTGTACAACCGATAGCGATCTTGTACGCCGTTCGATAGGCCCATAGCGGGTCATCGAGCTTTATTGCCCAATCCTTCCGATTAATAGAAACTGTTTTTTCTAAAATCCGTTTTAATTCTCGATTAACAACTTCGACTTGGCCGCTCGTTTGTGGGTGATATGCAGTGGATAATTTGTGTGTGACACCATATTTTGCTAAGATTTTTGTGAATTGAGTATTGCAAAAATGGGTGCCCCGATCACTCACAATAGCGCGCGGAGTGCCAAATCGAGAGAATAATTTTTTTAAAAAGTTAACGATGACTCGCGCATCGTTGGTGGGGAGAGCTTGCGCTTCCCCCCACCTCGACACGTAGTCGAACGCCACTAGAATATACTTATTTGAAAACAAAGGAGGGAGAGGACCAACGAAATCAATGCCCCAAAGATCGAAAATTTTGCATTCTAAGAAAATGTTTTGGGGCATCTCATCCCGGTGGGAGATGTTCCCCGACCGATGGCAGCTGTCACAAGTACTCACAAGGGTGTGAGCATCTTTGAAGAGCGTGGGCCAATAAAAGCCCGCCTCCAGCGCCTTCCTCGCGGTTCAGTTTGAATGATAGTGACCACCGGTGGGTCCCTCATGACAATGATGTAGAATTTTAAAGCCTTCCTCACTTGAAACACATCTTCTCACAACCTGGTCTGCGCATACTCGGAATAAAAAGGGGTCCTACCAAAAGTAATTCTTTAAATCAGAAAAGAATTTCTTCTTTTGCTGACTCGAGAATTCTTTTGGCAGGACCCGGGCTACTAAATTGTTAACCAAATCCGCAAACATGGGGTAGAAGATAAATTAAAATTTTCGAGAGCTAGGAGGCGCTCTTCGAGAAATTTATCGTTGATGTCGGCCTCTATTAATGCTTCCGAGGAGGGATTTTCTAAACGAGAAAGGTGATCGGCCGCCAAGTTTTCGGCTCCTCTTTTGTCCCGGATCTCTAAGTCAAACTCCTGCAAGAGGAGGATCCATCGCAAAAGACGAGGCTTGGCATACGATTTGCTTAAAAGATACATAAGTGTGGCCATGAAGATGATAACTTTCGAGAGGGTGATGCATGACCTAAACTTATCGAAGGCAAAAACGATCGCTAGAAGCTCCTTTTCGGTAGTGGTGTAATTCGCTTGTGCCGACGTGAGTGTTTTGCTCGCATAATAAATAGGGTGGAAATACTTACTCACCCGTTGGCCTAAAACAGCACCAATCGCAATGTCACTCACGTCGCACATGATTTCAAAAGGGAGCGACCAATCCGGCGCGACTAGAATCGGGGAGTTTATAAGTTTTTCTTTGATAAGTTTAAAGGCCAAATGGCATTCATCGCTAAAAATAAATGAGGATTACTTTTCAAGAAGATGGGTTAACGGCTTTGTGATTTTGGAAAAATTGTGTATAAAGCGCCGATAGAACCCTGCGTGCCCTAGGAAACTATGAATAGCTTTTACGTTTGTTGGAGGGGGGAGTTTTTCAATCACTTCAATCTTGGCCCTATCGACCTCGATCCCCATGCCGGAAATTTTATGACCAAGGACTAATCCTTCCTTGACCATAAAATGGCATTTCTCCAAATTAAGTGCTAAATTCGTTTCCTCGCATCGCTGCAACACGCGCTCAAGATTTTTTAAACAATTTTTAAATGAGTTTCCGAATACAGAAAAGTCGTCCATAAACACTTCCATCACCTCCTCTACTAACTCGTCAAATATCGCCAGCATACATCTTTGAAATGTAGCTGGCGCGTTACAAAGACCAAATGGCATCCTTCGATAAGCGAAGGTGCCAAAGGGACAAGAGAAAGTGGTTTTCTCTTGGTCGTCGGGCGAAATTGGGATTTGAAAATATCCCGACAAACCATCGAGAAAACAGTAGTAGGAGTGACCTGAAAGGCGCTCTAAGATTTTATCAATAAACGGTAGAGGGAAGTGATCCTTACGGGTGGCATCATTTAGTTTTCGGTAATCGATGCACATCCGCCAACCCGTAACAGTACGGGTTGGGATCAACTCGTTATTCTCGTTAGCTACTACCGTAACGCCTCCTTTCTTTGGTACGACTTGTACTGGGCTAACCCAAGTACTATCCCATATCGGGTAGATAATTCTCGCGTCTAATAGTTTGATCACTTCGGCCTTAATGACTTCTTTCATGTTAGGGTTTAGCCGCCGTTGAGGCTGGACCAAATTTCGAGAATTATCTTTGAGAAAGATTTTGTGGGTGCAGAAGGAAGGGTTTATACCCTTAATATCCGAAATTTGCCACGCACATGCGTGGCGGTGCTTTCTTAAGACAATAGGTAACTCAGAAATTTCCGAGTTGCTAAGTTTGGATGAAACGATGACGGGTAGCTTCGACTCTTTTTCTAAAAATAAATACTTAAGGTGAGGGGGGAGTTGCTTTAGTTCTAAAACGGGTGGCTCTTCATAAGAAGTTTTGATATTCAAATTTTCTAAAAATAGTGGTTCGGGTGGTGTGAAACGAGTGACTTCTTCTTCTTCCAGACAAAAGAGCTCGGCGAGCTCAGACTCGTGACTCGAGGTGGAGACTAACTCGGGAGGTGAATCGAATTCCCAACACTCTTCCAGGTAAAAACACGAATCGTTGTTTTCTAATGTGTTCCGCATCCAGGAATTTATGCCGAAAGAAACTTCATCGTCTCCAACCAGTAAGAGGAGCTTTCCGTTACTTACGTCAATAATGGCGCAGGAGGTGGCAAGGAAGGGGGAGGCCGAGTATGAGGGGTATTTGGCATCCTCTTCGATGTCAAGAATGACAAAGTCCACCGGGAAGATGAACTTGTCGACCTTGACGAGCACGTTCTCCACTATTCCTACCGGATATTTTAAAGAGCGATCCGCTAATTGAATACTCATTCGAGTGGGGCTTGGATTTCCTAGACCTAGCTTCTTAAATAGTGAAAAAGGCATGAGATTGATACTTGCTCCCAGATCCGCTAAAGCATGTTTTACTAACGAATTGCCAAATAAACACGGGATGGAGAACCGTCCCGGGTCATTCACTTTTCTAGGCAATTTGTTGAGTACAACCGCGGAGCATTCTGCGTTCAAAGAAATATGCGAAATATCTTCTAATTTTTTCTTATTGGAGAGCAACTCCTTAAGATATTTCGCATATTTAGGCATTTGAGATATAGCCTCGCAGAAGGGTACATTAATGTGAATTTGCTTTAAAATATCTAAAAACTTTTTATAATTATTTTTGGCGCTCTCACTTTTAAACTTAGATGGATACGGAATATTAGAAGTATAAGCGCGCGGAGCTAACGTAGCAGGTAAATTCGAAGATAAAATAGGAGGAGGAGGAGGGGAGGAAGTTACCATGGGTTCGTCCTGTTTTGAAACCACCTCCTTCCCGCTTTGGAGTGTAATCGCGTTTGCGCTCTCCCTTGGGTTTGGCTCCGTGTTTCCCGGAAGGGCTCCTTGCGGGCGCTCGGAGATTATCTTTGCTAGCTGGCCCACTTGGTTCTCTAAATTTTTGATCGATCCGGTGAGGTTCCGGATGTTCGCTTCATTTCTAGCAACATATTTTGCAAAAGCCTCGTCAAGCGGAGAGGGCTTTTGCTGTTGCGGTGGAAAACCGGGTGGATTAAAAATTGGAGGTGGAGTTAAATTAAGAAGTTGATTTGGAGGTTGATTTGAATTTAAGGGACGCTGAGCATTTCCTTGATTGCTCCATGAGAAATTCGGATGATTCCTATAACCCGCATTGTAGGTGTTATTATACGGAGTGGTGTTCGGGTTATAGGAAGGCCGAGGTGGATTTCCCATGTAATCAACTTGCTCTTCAATTAAAACATTACTAGACCAAGGAGGAGTGGCGGAGGAAGCAGACATCTCCGCCACTTGCTTTGTTAAGCGCTCAACTTGTAAAGCCAAATTCGCGTTTGCGTCTAATTCAAAAATTTCGGCCGGCTTATTAGGCCGCGCTCGGGGCATGTTCCATTGGTACGCATTTGTGGCCATCTCTTCGAAAAGCTCTTGAGCGGCGACCGGGGTTTTATTATTTAATGTCCCCCCGGCGGCCGCATCAATCATTTGCCTCGTTTGGAGATTTAAGCCATTATAAAATATTTGCACTTGTTGCCAAGTGGCAAGTGCATGGTGAGGGCATCGACGCAAAAGCTCCTTGAAGCGCTCCCATGTATCATAGAGAGTCTCCGAGTCGATTTGCATGAATGACGCAATATTCGTGCGCAATTTAGCGGTCTTTGAAGGCGGGAAATATTTATTAAGAAATTTTTCCGCCATTTCGGCCCATGTAGTGATGGATCCCCTAGGTAGGGAGCCCAGCCACTGCTTGGCCTTAGACCGCAAAGAAAAAGGAAAAAGACATAATCGAATGGCGTCATCGGTGACGCCATTGATCTTAAAAGTGTCGCAAATTTCAAGAAAGTAAGAGATATGCGAATTAGGATCCTCGTCTGGTTGACCATCAAAGGTCACCGATTGTTGCACCATTTGTATGATGTTGGACTTGATCTCAAAATTATTGTTCGCCACCGTGGGGAGAACAATACTCGATTGTGTGCCTTCCAAATTCGGTCGCGCATAATAGGACATGGTCCGTTGCGCGTCCTCATCAGGATTTGGCTCGTTAAGATTAGGAGGATTAAGATTATGATTCATATTCGTTGTGTTAGTGTCCCCGATCGACTCTTCGGATTCTATTTGATTTCCCTGATCACGAGAACGGCGGTGCCTCAAAAGGGTTCGCTCGATCTCCGAATCAAAAGGAAGAATCGAAGTGCTACCTCGGGCCATACACTAAAAAGAGAAGAAAGGAATATGAAAAACTAAAAAAAAAAAATTCTTTTTGAAATTTAGAAAAAGAAAAATAAAATAAAAAGAAGCATGATAAAATTAATAGCTATCCTCTTTTCAAAATATCTACGCAAAGTCCCAGGCAACGGCGCCAAAAACTTGATATTGATTTTTTGCGTTTTGAAATTTAGTGAAGGTTTGAGATTTTCTCCAAAACTATATCCGATAAAGGCAAGTGTACCTTATCGTCTATAGTATAAGATATTAAGAAATACCAAGGTCGTATTCCACGAGGAGCGTTGATTACTTCTACTTTGAGGAAAGTCGTTATTATCTTATCTAATGATATTTTGGGGTTTTGGTTACTTAGCTAGAAAAAGAGAAATTACAAGCTAAATTAAGGGTCTAGATGATGATAAAAGAGGCTAGTACTCAATCAAAAGTCACCTTGGAGTGAGAATAGACAAGTGAAAAGAGAATAAATCTAATTCCGTTTAAATTGAACTACTTGACCGTGGAGGTTCCCGAAGCTCGAACAGGCCTCTCTCGAGGTTAATGCCCAACTAAGATTAGGAAAAATCAACCGGACTCTCGTCCTATAATCGATTACCTAAAACTTGCTTTACGAAGTGAACCCCGCTATTGGATTTAACTCCAATCCGGGAGATTTACGTCATCCTCTCTCGAGGGGTGCATGCAACTCTCTTTACCCTTGAGTGATCGATTCATACCTTGAGCATCTCGACTAACTAAGTATGAAAACATAAGCAAAAACCATACATCGATAATATGGCCTCACTAATTAAAAATCAAGGGTAATTCAAGCGTTTATAAAAACGGAAAAAGAAAACTTTAGAAAATCATAACTTGTCCATCTCATCCTCGGATCATTTTGATCGAGTACTAATGAGGATTAGTTAATCATGGTGGAGGGGGAAGAGAAAGAAAAATGAAATTCCATAATAAGAAAAATTAGCTAAGGAAGGGGAAGACAAATAAAGAGAGCAAACTAATTTTTATTTAAATGAAAACTATTACAAACCTTAAGAAAGGAGATTGCAAGCTAGAAGAAATAAAGTTACAAACTTAAACTAGGCTATTGCATTGAAAGAAAGCTAGTACATTGCATGAGAAAAAGAAGAGAACATGAAAGGAAAGAAACATGAACATGAAAGTGAAAAATTCTCAGGATTGGCTCCAGCAGCACCTCCCCCACTCCAAAATTCTGAACCCTGGACTCAAGGAGAACCTCTGAATTTATTGGAAAAAATTTCAGATTACACGCCCTCGGTCACGGGCATGACCGAGGGCGTGACTGCACTATTCACATCGGATCTGACAGCGGCGTGGTCTTTCTGGACTGGCGCGGCGAAAAGTGACATGTCACGGGCGTGACATGTCGGGTCACGGCCGTGACTTTGGATGGCTGCATTAAATGCGGTGTGGGCTGGAATTTGGCGCGGAGGCGAAGTAGAGATCACGCGGGCAAGTCACGGCCGTGACATGTGGGTCACGGGCGTGACTCAAGTTGACTTCTTGACTGCAGCTCCACGTCTCGATGGCGGCTCTATGTGGAAGATTCTAAGATTACACGCCCCCGGTCACGGGCGTGACTTTGGGTCACGGGCGTGACCTGGGGCGTGACTTGGTGTGGACTGGTTCAAACAGCGTGGCATCGATTCTGGACTGATCTTCAGGTTACACGCCCTTGGTCACGGGCGTGACCGAGGGCGTGACATGCTATTTTTCCCGATTTGTCCCAAAATTCTGCAAATATTGAAATTAAGTTATGTTAGAATCAAAATTACAAAAAGAACTACTTATAACCTAAAATTGACATAAAAAGGAAAATTCTTATTAAATATTTACAAAATTTTCTATTAAAAGTTATAAAAATACTACTTATCAATGATCTTTATACTTTTTTTATTTGCCAATCAAAAGGGTAAAGTAAAAGGAGGGGCTAGGGTTTAAAGGCTATAAAAAATTTTCAAGATAACTATTTTGAGAGCATAGAAAATACATTAAGAAACCTTCAAGAATCTATGAGCTAAAGTTAATATAACTAAAATCTAAAGAACCTTTAGCACAATTGCTAGAAAATTAATTCATGATATTTTAAGGAGAGAAAGCAAAACTAAGAAATATTCTAAATACACCAAAATAATGAAAAAAAATCATTAATTCAAATTTATCTAAAAAATAAATCTAACAAATTATGATGAGACACATAAAATTAGAAAAACATAAAAAGAAAACTTTTTATTTTTAAATAAAACATATAAAGAAAGGCACATAATTAAAAATGGTTATACTCAAATAAAAAGTAAGCAAGCATCAAATATTACAAAATTTATATAAAAAAATTGTTTTTTTGAATTTTTTTGAAGTTTTTTTTTTAAATATTTTTATATTTTCAATAGTTTCTTGAAAAAGAAAAAAAAAACAGAAAAAAAAACATTTTTTTGTTCTTGGACTTCCCATGGGCTACCCAATGACGGGCTCACAAGGTAATAGGTTGTTTGTGGGATGAAAGCCCAACACGGCCCTTTCACAAGAAATTAGATTTTAATTTTCTATTTTTTTTTTAAATATTTGTTGGCTTTGTTTTGTTTTTTTTTGTGTTTTTGGCATTTTTAATTTTTTTTTGTATTTTAGAATAACTTTGTGATTGATTTGCAAAAAAAGAAGACACCCCCATACTTAAAATAAACATTGTCCCCAATGTTTTAGAAATAAAAGTACGAGTAAAGGAGAGAAAACTTCCCTGAGGAAGAAGAACAAATCAACACCGAGCCATCCTGAAGAAAACATAATATGAAAAAGCAAAACAGTTTTGTATATTTTTAATATTCTGCATTAATAAAAGAGAAATAAACAAATACAAAGGTGTGGTACATAAAATAAAAGATACAGACGACCAAAAATAAAAAATATCTAAGCGTCATCATCGTCCTCCTCCTGCTGATAATAAGCACACAGATCAGCAACTTCCTGCTACAGATGATCCATAGAAGAAGCATGGTGCTGCTCGAGTGAATCAAAACGAGTGTTAAAATAAGCTCGCATGGATAGCTTCTTGGACTGAATCTGATCCAGACGAGTGTGGAGCCGCCCAAACTGCTGATCAAAATAAGGATGTGAGGCGGGTGCAGGAGGAAATTGTTGCTGCGGCTGCTGCGGAAATAGTGGAGCTGGAGGAACGCCATCGGAATCAGCCTCGAAATCAACATCGATCAGATCGCCACCAACCTCGCCGAGAATTGCCTCGAAATCTTGTCCACACCGACGCATCAAACCAAGGGCCCGAAGGTTTTGGAACATGATATGCGTGGGCGCTTGGTGTTGAAACTGATTTCTCGGTCTCTTGTGAAGCTCGGGCCCTCAACAAGTTGAGGGGTAGCTAGCCATTACTGGCCCCTCAGAAGGAGCAGACTGGAGACTCGGAAATAGACTAAGACCTTAGTCACAGCGAGGAGGTCCCACCGCAAACCCGAAAGATCATTGAGCGCTTCCCATCCTAAGCCAATGCTGAGACTTGGGCACCTTGGAGAGCTAGAGATTTAAATGAAAGTAACCAAGGGAGGAAGAAGCTCAGAATCTGAGAATGGAATCCTCTCCCAAGGTGCCCTTTAAGGTCTGTTTATAGTTTTTTGTTCGTATTCTGTCAATAGCGGAATTCCGCCTTTTGGTTCTACTAAACGCACCCCAATTTGGCCTGCTAACAGCCAAACTCCGCTGTTTGGAGGGGCTAACGGCAGATGATGAGTAGTTTATTCACTCACCTTTTAGTTTAATTCAATTATAATTCTTATATAAATCTATTTAAATTATATGTATTTTCCTACATAAATTGTTTCCTTACATTTCTATTAGCTAACTTAAATTTATCTTATGATTTCAGGTTTTTCTGGACACAGTGGACCAAAACTTCAAGTACATGCCCAAGGTCATGGGCGTGACTATGGGGCGTGACAGCCGAGAGGTGTTCCAGACCTGCTGCCGCCACTCCGGGTCAATTCTGTGAAGTTTCGCCAAGAACACGCCCCAGGTCGCGGGCGTGACCAAGGGCGTGACCCTTTGTCACGGCCGCGACCTGCCACAAGCATCCAGAATCAGCCTGCCATGTCAATTAAAATTATACGCCCCAGGTCACGGGCGTGACCAGGGGCGTGACATCCAGGTCACAGGCGTGACTCGCCCTGCGCTCCTTCCCGCCGAAGTTTCCCGCCAACAGCAGATTTAAAGATTACACGCCCCAAGTCATGGTTGGACCTAGGGTGTGACGTGTCCGAAATGCCTGCATTAAATCCAGAACACGCCCTCTCTGCACCAGCAACGATCACGCCCCTTACACGCCCTTAGTCACAGGCGTGACCAAGGGCGTTTAACCCAAAAAATTTAGCTATAAAAAGGAAGCTCCTCCAGATGATCAAGGATGTTGTATTGGAGTCCAAGCCTCCATTTCTTGCATTATTTCCGTATTTTTAAGTATTCTAGCTTTACTTTTTCTTGCACTTGTAATTTCTCTTTCAGTAGTTGTAATTCCTTTTTTTTTTGAATTAATAAAATTTGTTGTTGTTTTGTTCATCCATTCTCTTAAGTCTGTCCACCCCTCTTTTCAATAGTTATAATTTTCATGTTGAGTTATGATGAGTCCCGATTATATACAAATATATGGACTCATCTGGGCCGTTTATCTAGTCATTCCACTGCACTTTAGCCTTGTTTTAGCTTATATTTGTTATCACTTGCTATGTGAACTTCTAGGCCCATTTTTGTGTGTTTTCATGTTTATCTTCATTAGTAGTTTTCATGCACTGTTAGGTGCCACTTTCAGTAGCTGGATTCGTGGTTGTACGCTAGAACAGGAGTCGTGCAGGTGCTTCCAGTGCAATTCTGCACAGGAACACTGCGCACGATCACTGGTTCTATTGCGCACGACCACTGGTCGTGCGCCACTGATCGTGTGCACTTAACACTTTTTTCATGAGTTCTGTTTGGTGCAGTGCGCACGACCATCTACGATAGTGCGCACGACCACCGGTCGTGCGCCACTGTTCGTGCGCACTTATCATCAATTTCATGACTTCTGTTTCAACCAGTGCGCACGACCACCTACGATAGTGCGCACGACCACCTACGATAGTGCGCACGACCACCGGTCGTGCGCCACTGGTCGTGCGAACATGTTATTTCATAATTTCTGTCTTTGCAGGTTCCGTCCAGGCAGAGCGCACGATCACCGAATTCTAGTGCGCATGACCACTGGTCGTGCGCCAATGACCGTGCGCACTGTTTATTCCAGCGCCTATAAAATGACCTGCTCGCAATTTTAGGTCGATCGGGATTTTCTTCCGCCGTTTTCCGCCCGGTTCCGTCCAGATTCGCCCCTCCACCGTCGCCCACCATATGGAGGTGCTCCGGGCTTGCTCTTCACGCCAATCATGAGCCAGAGTTTCCTCTCGGCCTCCTCCTTCATCCAAGAGCTCCAAAGGAAGACCTAGCCGCCATTACCATCAAGCAAGAGGAAGTTTGCAACCTCTACCGGATCGTGACACGAAGAAGACGGGTCCATTGGAGAGTCGTGACAGCTCTCTCTACCCCGGACGTAGTTGCGGACCGAGCTTGGACGCGGATTGACAACCCGGCGATTCCAACCGTGAATCTACAACGAGACTTCGGATTCGGTCGATTTCTTGCCTTGTTCTCCTCTTATTGATTATTGTAATAGTTAGATCTTTTGTATTTTGATGAAGAACACTATAGACCTTGCTATTTAAAGTTATTTCATGTATGTGAAGTACCCTTTTGTTTATTTGTGTGCTTGAGGTGCGCCACCATCCATCCTCCATCCCGCCGTCACGTTCGTGTGCCGCACTAGCAATTGCTAGTGGCGTGCTTGTCGAAGAGGTGCTTGCGACCCTCATCTGTATGCCTACTCTTCCATCCGCCTAGCGAAGCATGGCATAGCGGCCCGTGTTATCCATTCCAACTCTGCCGGTTCGAACCATTCCATCCGCTAGCCTTCTCGTCCATCCGCCTAGCGAAGCGTGGCATAGCGGCCCGTGTAACCCATCCCGCCTAACGAAGCAGTGCGCTCAAGGCCTGCACAGTTCGATTCCGCTTGCCTACTCGTCCATCCGCCCTTGCGACGCAGCGCGCTCAAGGCCTGCCGAGTCTCCATCCCGCCAAGCGAAGCATTGCATAGCAGCATTGCATAGGAGTAGTTGATAGCTTTTATTTTATTTTCCAAAAGCCAACCCAACTCCCCCGCATTCCATCCGACGTTAAGGACTTCAATCTCAAGTCCTACCTCGAACGTTAACTCCACCTTACTGTGTTCCTTGAGAGATCGATACTTGGGGAATCATTCCCATTTTATATTACTTGAACGATCGGTACACTGCCGTTTCGTGCCGCAGTCGAGCTACCGTCTATAGCGGTGTGTGAGATTTGCGCCATCAAGTTTTTGGCGCCGTTGCTGGTGAACACAGTCGTGTGAGTTTTCTTGAGAGGGAAAGCCGAGAGATAGTAGTTCTTCCAGTGTGTATAGCCGCTTTATTATTTTTGTTTGCCTTTTAATTATCTTTTGTTTGTTTTTATTTTTTCTCCCCTATTTTAAAGTTTTAGGCAAGTTTTATTCAAGGAGTTTTTCTAGTTGTGTAGATTTCCTTGCAAAGAATTTCAATTTCTTTTTATCTGCTTTGAATTTTGAAAATGTTGTCATGGGATATTTCACCTAGCTTTAATGATAAGGTGGTTTATTATATAGACCAAATGAATGAGTTGAATGCTCGGCAGTGTAGGAACATTGTTTGCTTGTTGTGTCGAGGAGAGGGTCATGAATTGAAGGACTGTCCTAGTCTTTTCAAGCCTGACCGCCACTCCTCCACTCATGACAACATTGTCCCTATCGCTCATTCTTTACCCATGGAGGCAATTGTGCCCTCTACCCCTGAGCTTGTCTCGTGCACGGACTCCTCACTCCCTGTTTATGGCTTCACTCTTAGTGATGATGATCACTCATCTGTTAGCCAACAAGGAGAGGAATGGGAGCTCCTAGATGCACCTGAGTATGATGAGGAAAGTATTCTTTCCATCGGGGAGGCTTTAGCAGATCTTTTTGCGGAGGAACCGAATATTTTTGTCCCTCCAGTTTCTTTGCAAGATTTTTCTACACATATTCTTTATGATCCTATCGAAGTAAAGGAGCTGGGCGATGCTTCTGACTCAGAGGGTGCTCCAAAGTGGGATGAGGATGTCATTTTCCCTGAGGGGGAGAATGAATACTTTGAACACGATGATGCACCTCGGTGGGATGAGGAGGATACTCTCTCTGATGAGGAGGGTTGCACTTCTTCATGGTACGAGGAGGTCCAAATCACCACTGAGGCTCCTGAGTTCTCAAGTCCCCCTCGCTATGATATTTACGATGATGATAGCGATCTACCCTTGGATCTTGCTGGGAGTGAAACTGGGATCACTCCCCAGATTGTTGATGATTTACGTTTTTCTTCTCGTTTCTTTCTGGACCCCCCTTCTTCTTCCGAGCCTGTGCAGGTTGAGTCTTTACAGGTGCCCCAGGAGAACTTGGAGCTTTTTGCTCAAGTCAATGATGAGAGTATCCTCTCATGTGAGGAGGTTTATTCCCCCTCCGTTGAGGAAGCTCCACCCATTGCCTTTTCCTCCTGCTGCCTCCCTGTTGACGATACCTTGCTAGGCAAGGATGTGTTTTGTGAGATGAGTGAGTACCAGGCCTCCTCCTTTTCTTACATTCTCTACCCTCTACCTGTGAGGAGCAGGTATCTATATTTAGGTAGAGGGGTGACTACTCTGTCTCCGTATCGGTACCCGCTACCGATGCGCATATTAGAACAGTTACCTGTGCACTTTTCTTTTCATAGGCCTATAAGCTAGAACTGTACAAAATCTGAATAAGTCGTGCTGGGATGACAATAACCCCAGTAGTTATCTTACTTTTCATGCATTTTATTTTATTCAATCCTGTTTAGTTAGCTGTAGTATTGTAGTTTATCTTTTTCTGTTTCTTTTGTTTTGCGGAGCTGACCCCTGCAGGTACTTCTTCTGGATGGCGGATGCTGCAGCTTAGTCGTGGTTTAAATGCCAATCTTCTGGTGTGCTCATTTCTGAGCACTGGGTACTCTCTTTCCCTAGCTTTTTCTGATTTTCATGTCATATATTCTGTGGATTGTTTAGTTTAAGTCTGGGGGAGAGTAGTTTTGTTTACCCGCTCACGTGCACTATTGCACTGCATACTAGAAGATTTCATTTAAAATGTTTTGTTTATTTTCATTGCACACCACAACACCCACTTGAGCGCGTACTCGTCTGTATGCGTGCTCTGTAGTGAATTTAATTCTTCTGCTTATTTGGGAAAGTCTAGGTGATGGCTTAGGACTATGCAGCAGAGTAAAATGTTGACTCTAGTAGTGCTCCTAGTCGAGTGCTCGGTTGCATAGAAATTCATGTAGATTAGACTTCTCTTTATACTTATGGTTTTATATTTTTTTCTATTAGTGTAAATGTTGTTTACTCTACTCAAATGGTGAATTCGGTGGAATCAAACGGTAGCATAGGGATGTGTGTATACGATCGCTAGATTCGTATTGCTTGAGTCGGGAGAAAGGAGAATCTTTCTCGGTGGCTAGAACTTGCCCCAAGCGATTCTTGAAGCATGGGTATACGGTTAGTCAATTGTGTGAATGTGATATAGGCCATCATTTTGGCCCGGTTGAGCCTTTGTGCCTATCCCTACCGCTATATCCTCGCTAGCCCAGTTGTGCCTACCCGTTCTTTGATTCAGCCCCACTTTTATTTCACCAAAGCCCAAAAGCCAATCCTAGTCGCACACCCAAAATTTGAGCTTTAGCTGTTTATTATTTTCATGAGTTGGGTCGTTGATGTGGTAATATGTTTGTGAAGTTGTGGATGTGCCCTTTTGTTTATTTGCTGAAAATGATAAGAAAAGAAAAAAAAATGAGAAAAAGAAAAGAAGTTAAAAAGAAAGGAAAGAGAAGGAATGTTTAATTGAAAATCTTTATGTATAGATTTATGTTTGGGAGTAGGCGGTGCACGCACCCATGCTGTTAAGTCCAAGTCTGGGGGTGTTGTGTACCCGCATGTTTGTGTGGTGAATGGGGATAGTTTCCTGCATTAGCTCATTTGGGTTTAGTGCTTTAGCCGTCGTTTTTATCTTTGTTTTTCCTCACCTAAACCCAAGCCCCATTTAAAACCTAAAGTCCTATTGATTCACGCATTTGAGTCAAACCAGTGCCGTAGAGAGAATGTGACCGGGCAAGCCTATGGTCACCGACACCGATGGATTTCGGTGGAGTTTGTCCGGCATCCCAATCTTGAGCAATGCTCATCTCAGCGTTTAGTTTACTTTCTCCGTGCGCACTTATCATCAATTTCATGAGTTCTGTTTCAACCAGTGCGCACGACCACCTATGATAGTGCGCACGACCACCGGTCGTGCGCCACTGGTCGTGCGAACATGTTATTTCATAATTTCTGTCTTTGCAGGTTCCGTCCAGGCAGAGCGCACGATCACCGAATTCTAGTGCGCACGACCACTGGTCGTGCGCCAATAAACGTGCGCACTGTTTATTCCAGCGCCTATAAAATGACCTGCTCGCGATTTTAGGTCGATCGGGATTTTCTTCCGCCGTTTTCCGCCCGGTTCCGTCCAGATTCGCCCCTCCACCGTCGCCCACCATATGGAGGTGCTCCGGGCTTGCTCTTCACGCCAATCTTGAGCCGGAGTTTCCTCTCGGCCTCCTCCTTCATCCAAGAGCTCCAAAGTAAGACCTAGCCGCCATTACCATCAAGCAAGAGGAAGTTTGCAACCTCTACCGGATCGTGACACGAAGAAGACGGGTCCATTGGAGAGTCGTGACAGCTCTCTCTACCCCGGACGTAGTTGAGGACCGAGCTTGGACGCGGATTGACAACCCGGCGATTCCAATCGTGAATCTACAACGAGACTTCGGATTCGGTCGATTTCTTGCCTTGTTCTCCTCTTATTGATTGTTGTAATAGTTAGATCTTTTGTATTTTGATGAAGAACACTATAGACCTTGCTATTTAAAGTTATTTCATGTATGTGAAGTACCCTTTTGTTTATTTGTGTGCTTGAGGTGCGCCACCATCCATCCTCCATCCCGCCGTCACGTTCGTGTGCCGCACTAGCAATTGCTAGTGGCGTGCTTGTCGAAGAGGTGCTTGCGACCCTCATTCGTATGCCTACTCTTCCATCCGCCTAGCGAAGCGTGGCATAGCGGCCCGTGTAATCCATTCCGACTCCGCCGGTGCGAACCATTCCATCCGCTAGCCTTCTCGTCCATCCGCCTAGCGAAGCGTGGCATAGCGGCCCGTGTAACCCATCCCGCCTAACGAAGCAGTGCGCTCAAGGCCTGCACAGTTCGATTCCGCTTGCCTACTCGTCCATCCGCCCTTGCGACGCAGCGCGCTCAAGGCCTGCCGAGTCTCCATCCCGCCAAGCGAAGCATTGCATAGCGGCATTGCATAGGAGTAGTTGATAGCTTTTATTTTATTTTCCAAAAGCCAACCCAACTCCCCCGCATTCCATCCGACGTTAAGGACTTCAATCTCAAGTCCTACCTCGAACGTTAACTCCACCTTACTGTGTTCCTTGAGAGATCGATACTTGGGGATTCATTCCCATTTTATATTACTTGAACGATCGGTACACTGCCGTTTCGTGCCGCAGTCGAGCTACCGCCTATAGCGGTGTGTGAGATTTGCGCCATCAAGTTACCTTTCTTGTTGCAACCAAATCAAAGTACTTTTTGATAGAGCAATAGAGATCTTCTTGAGTATGAGTAATCAACACGCCCGGATTTTTATACGACCTTGGTTTTTATAAGCCCATACTACATTCGACACGGTACACTTGCCATTGTCGTTTGCAAGCATAGTTTTGCTCATCAAGTTTTTGGGGCCGTTGCCGGGGATCTGAGTTGATATTTCGAAAGAGAATATATATTGGCTTTATCGTTTCCTTTCTTCTCTTTTTTATTTTATTTTTCAGTTCTAATAGGTGCAACTAAATTCCTGGAAAGGATGCTTTGGGATTGAATTCCCATCACAGCCTCTAGTACCTTGCGAGCCCTTCACCGGGTTGACCTTGGGAAGTTCAGGACTAATCTTAAATCGCCTTATTAAAAAAATATATTTATAATAAATTTTTATAAAAAAATATAATAAATATATTTATCTAAAATTTTACTTTTTTCGCCTCTCTTTCTCTTTTCTTTTCTTTTTGGTTTATGACCCGACACAACTCTCCAGCTAATTTTGAATTTGGTTTTGATCTGGAAATCGAGGGCACCTTGCAGTGTCGTATCCGATTTAGTGATCTACCAATAATTCGCAAAGAGTCAATCAGAGAGACTAACTCAGGTTTAATGGATAACCCCGGCCATAATGAGGCCCCTCTACGGACCATGTCCTATTATGCGGGGCCAAATTGGGAGGGTACACAATCTAGTATTATTCGCCCGGCAGCGGCGAATAATAATTTTGAAATTAAAATGAGCATCATTCAGATGGTACAACAAACCGTCATTTTCGATGGATTACCGGATGAAGATCCTAATTTACATTTACTTAATTTTTTGGAAATTTGCGACACATTTAAAATAAATGGCGTCACCTATGATGCCATCCATTTACGCTTATTTCCTTTTTCTTTGCAGACTAAGGCCAAGCAATGGTTGGGCTCTCTTCCTAGAGTTTCCATCACTACGTGGGCTGAGATGATGGAGAAATTCTTAACGAAATGTTTTCCTCCGGCAAAGTTCGCTAAATTACGTATGGACATACTCTCGTTCATGCAAATAGAATTGGAGTCTCTCTACGACACATGGGAGCGCTTCAAGGAACATTTACGGAGATGTCCTCACCATGCCCTTCCCTTATGGCAACAAGTTCAGACTTTCTACAATGGTTTGAATCTCCAAACGAGGCAGATGATTGATGCAGCCGCCGGGGGGACCCTTAATAACAAAACCCCCGAAGCTGCTCAAGAGCTTTTTGACGAGATGGCCATGAATGACTATCAGTGGAATGCGCCACGGTCGCGCCCTAATAAGTCGACCGGACTTTTTGAAGTCGAGGCCACCCCTAACTTAGCGCATCAGGTAGAAATTTTCACAAGGCAAATGGCGGAGATATCTGCTTCCCCCACCACAAATTGGGCTAATAATAATAATTTTAATTATTTGAATAATAATTTCATTCAAGAGCAAGTAGATTATATGGGGAACTCCTATCGCCCTCCTTATAACACGAATAATATTCTTCCGTTTAACAATAGTTATAATCCGGGTTTAAGGAATCACCCAAACTTTTCATGGAGCAACCCCAATAACGCTCAACGACCACCACAAGTGAATCATCCCGGATTCGCTCCTCCACCACCACCACAAAAGCCCTCTCCGGTTGAAGAGGTCTTCACTAAGTACATTGCCTCCAATGAGTCCAATATCCGGAATCTCACCGGATCGGTCAAAAATTTGGAAAATTAAATTGGACAGCTCGCCAAAATGTTCTCCGAACGCCAGCAAGGAGCACTTCCGGGCAACACTGACCCCAATCCGCGGGAGTGCGCCAACGCAATCACCCTCCGCAGTAGAAAGGAGGTAACTTCCTCAAATTTGGTCGAGCCCGAGGTAAACGTTTCATCTTCTCTCCCTACTGTACCATCTTCTACTCTATCGCGAGTTCTTTCTTCACCTACTTTACAATCTTCTACTTTAGCTCCGCGCATTATTGAAAATCCTTCTATTCCTTATCCTTCGAAATTTAAAGATGAGCGCAATGAGGAGCAATATAAAACATTTATTGAAATTTTGAAACAAATCCAAATAAATGTACCATTCTGCAAAGCAATTGCTCAAATGCCCAAGTACGCTAAATATCTAAAGGTGTTACTTTCAAATAAAAAGAAACTTGAAAATTTTTGTGTATTTCTTTAAACGCAGAGTGTTCGGAGGCTTTATTAAATAAATTACCACAAAAAATAAATGACCCGGGACGGTTCTCCATCCCGTGTATGTTTGGTAATTTATTAATCAAGCACACCTTGGACGATCTAGGAGCTAGCATAAATTTAATGCCTTTTGCGTTATTTAAAAAGCTTGGTTTGGGCAACCCAAGCCCAACTAACATAAGCATCCAACTAGCGGATCGGTCAATTAAATACCCAATAGGGGTCATTGAAAATGTGCTAGTGAAGGTTGATAAGTTTATCTTCCCGGTAGACTTTGTCATCCTCGATATTAAAGAAGACGTCGAAGTACCCCTAATACTTGGTCGACCATTCCTAGCCACCGCTCGAGCTATAATAGATGTAAGTAACGGAAAACTTCTCCTACGATTGGAGAGGAAGAAGTTATTTTCAATGTTAATCAATCAATGAGAAATGCACTTACTAACGACGATTCTTTTTTTTATTTTAGAATCAAATTTTGAAGAAGAATTATCAACTTTTGCGGAATTAATTTCCCCTCTTTATGAAAATCTGGAGTTACAAACTTTATTATGTCTTGAAGAAATGACCCGGCAGGCAAATTTTGAACAAACAAATTTAAATATTTTTAAAATCAAAATATCTTATGAAGAGCCGCCGAGTCTAGAATTAAAATGACTACCGGATCATCTAAAATATGTATTTTGAGATGAAAATTTAAAATTACCCGTGATTATTTCTTCTACGCTTAATGATTCAGAAAATTCCAAATTAATTAAAATTTAAATAACCACCATCATGCAATTGCATGGCAAATTTCGGATATTAAAGGTATAAATCCCTCATTCTGCACGCATAAAATAAATCTAGAAAATAATCCTCGCGACACTATTCAGCCTCAACGACGCCTTAACCCCAATATGAAGGACGTCGTTAAGGCCAAAATTATAAAATTATTGGACGCGGAGATTATTTACCCAATTTCTGATAGCACTTGGGTTAGCCCGGTGCAAGTCGTGCCTAAGAAGGGCGGAGTGACAGTAGTTGAAAATGAAAATAACGAGTTGATTCCAACCCGTACTGTTACGGGTTGGCGGGTCTGCATCGATTATAGAAAATTTAATGATGCCACCCACAAGGATCACTTTCTGTTACCCTTCATTGACAAAATCTTAGAATGTCTATCCGGTCACTCGCACTACTGTTTCCTTGATGGTCTTTCGGGATATATTCAAATCCCAATTGCACCCGAAGACCAAGAGAAAACCACCTTCACTTGCCCCTTCGGCACCTTCGCCTATCAAAGGATGTCGTTTGGTCTTTGTAATGCGCCAACTACATTTCAGAGGTGTATGCTCGCAATTTTTAATGAATTAGTTGAGGATGTCATGGAAGTTTTCATGGATGAATTTTCAGTCTATGGCGATTCCTTTCAAAATTGTCTAAAAAATCTTGATCTTGTTCTTCAACGCTGCGAAGACACGAATCTGGCACTCAACTGGGAGAAGTGCCACTTTATGGTTCATGAGGGATTAGTCCTCGGACATAAGGTTTCTAGTAAAGGGATCGAGGTCGATAGGGCCAAGATCGAAGTCACAGAAAAACTCCCTCCGCCAACTAATATTAAATCTATTATGAGTTTTGTAGGACATGCGGGTTTCTATAGATGGTTCATTAAAGATTTTTCGAAAATTAAAAAACTGTTAACGCATCTTTTAGAAAAAGAAACCACGTTTATCTTTAATGAAGAATGTTCTAAGGCGTTCATTAAAATTAAAAATGAACTTATCAAATCGCCTATTTTAATTTCGCCAGATTGGTCTCTTCCGTTCGAAATCATGTGTGATGCAAGTGATTTTGCCGTGGGTGCGGTCTTGGGCCAAAGGGTGAATAAATACTTTCACCCAATTTATTACGCAAGCAAAACGCTTACATCCGCCCAAGCTAATTATACAACGACGGAAAAAGAACTTCTAGCGATTGTTTTCGCCTTTGATAAATTTTGTTCTTACATAACGCTATCAAAAATTATTATATTTACAGATCACTCCGCCCTTCGGTACTTGCTGGATAAAGGGGATGCCAAGCCCCGACTATTGAGATGGATCCTACTCTTGCAAGAATTCGATTTGGAGATCCACAAGAAAGGAGAGGAGAACTTGGCGGCTGACCACCTCTCAAGATTGGAAAACCCGACAGCAGGAGCACTAGTGGAGGCCGAGATAGATGATAAATTCCCTGAAGAGCGCCTCCTCGCCATCACTAAGGTAATAACTTCTTCCACCCCTTGGTACGCGGATCTTGCCAACTATTTAGTGGCATGGGTCCTTCCAAAAGATTTTTCAAGTCAACAAAAGAAGAAATTCTTTTCGGACTTGAAAAATTATTTTGGGAGGATCCCTTTCTATTTCGAGTCTACGCTGACCAAGTGGTAAGAAGGTGTATTTCAGACGAGGAAGGTGGACAAATTCTGCGGCACTACCACAAAGGTCCAACCGGTGGACACTGCCAAGCAAACCAGACCGCAAGAAAGGTGCTAGAGGCGGGCTTCTACTGGCCCACCTTATTCAAAGATGCTCACACCTTTGTGAGTAAATGCGATAATTATCAAAGGTCAGGTAATATTTCTAACCGAGACGAAATGCCCTAAAATAAATTTCTAGAATGCGAAATTTTTTATTTATGGGGAATAGATTTCGTAGGCTTGCTACCTTCTTCCCATAATAATAAATATATTCTTGTTGCGGTCGATTACGTGTCAAGATGGGCGGAAGCACAAGCCCTTCCCACCAATGACGCGAGAGTCATCGTAAATTTTTTAAAAAAATTATTTTCATGATTTGGCACACCCCGAGCACTAATTAATGATAGGGGCACACACTTTTGTAACAACCAGCTTGCTAAAATTTTAGCAAAGTATGGAGTTACACAAACTTTCTACCGCCTATCACCCACAAGCGAATAGACAAGTAGAGGTTGAAAGTGCACAGTTAACCTCACTAGAATTCTCTAGAGGGGGGGGGGGGGGTCAATAGAGATTAAAAATACTTTGTGCAATTATATGTATATATGTGTAATAATCACTGATTTAAGCTTCCCACACACCAACAAGAATTAAGCAAGTAAAGAAGAAAAATAACAAGAAGAAAATCACAGCACAACACAAGGAAATATAGTGGTTCCCCAAACTTTGGGTAGTCCACTCTTCTACCCCCTTTGGTAGGAATTCACTATCTTGCACTGAGTCTTTTGACAAGGAGACTCTTAGAACCAGCCTGAATCTTTTGATAAGGAGACTCTTAGAACCAGCCTGAGTCTTTTGAAAAGGAGACTCTTAGAACCAGTACAACTGAATTTTTTGAAGAGAGATTCTAAAAACTCTTTTACAATATTTGAGAATGAAATTAGAAAGAGAAGAAGAAGTATTTGAAACAAAAAAGAATCTTCTTCCTAGCATGAAGATTAGAAGCACAAGAAATAGTTAATGAAATCTCTCTTCTATAGTGAGAAGGAGATTGTAGGCCTTTTCTCTCTTTTAGTGAGAGCTATCAGAGTTTGCAGCAGTATGGCTTCAGAATGAGGAGAAGAAAGCTTGATCTTTGCTGCAGCACTATTTCTCAATTGTCTCTCTTTTCATTTGGGAGCTCTTCCTCTTTTTCAAAATGAATATGGTGGATCACTTTTTTTTTTCTACCGACCTCCTTCTTATTTATAGCTCTGTTTAAAATATATTGCTAAAAGAGAATAATCAATTAGCAGACATAGAATTAGAAAGAGATAGGAGTTTCCATAATGAATATTTCTGTAGAAGGAAAGAAATTCATTCTGATTTCAAATAATATCCATATCAATCTTAATCAAATTAGCCAAGAATCAAATAGAAGGAAAGGCTGATTCAGAACGGCTATAAAAGAATAATATTATTCCATAAAATCAGATTTACAGAAAGAAGGAAAGAGATCTGGCATGATTTTGAATTTCTCATAGATATCGACGTGCGTCGATTACTATTCGACGTAAGCGTCGAACTCATCCTGGCTGAACGTCGAGAGGAGAATAAGGAAGGAGCGTCGACTAAGGTGCGTCTACTTCACTAGATGCGTCGACTAGAAGTCAGAGTAACTTCGATTATGATTACATCGAATTCTTCTAAGAGTTACTTCGACTCATTCTGAGAGGGACGTCGACTACATTTCGACGTTGCGTCGAATACTATTCGACGCATATTTACTTAGCCTAATTTTTCATACTTAGAAGTTATATTCTTCTTAATTCTAGGGGTTAAGATAAATCATTTCCCCAACAATCTCCCCCTATTTGTCTTAACCCTATATAGAGAGAAATTGTATGAGCTTTTAATCAACACAGCAAAGCATTTATATAGAGAAGAAATATGCTAAGTAATCAGAAGAAGGGAGAAATCATATAAACAGACTTCACAATTTAAGCATGGAGAAGAAAAATATAGATTGTATCAATATTGTTCAACACATCATTCAGGAGGGGTAGGAGGAGTTTTTCTTTTCCTAGTGAATACTACTGTGGGTTGCCCCTTCTCAGTAGCAGGTAGTTCACTCAACTACCCTGAGTTACAGCAGGTTGCTCCCCCTGGGATGGAACTTCTTTTGAGCCTTCTACTTCTTTTTCAGTTTCTTTCTTATCTCCATTTTCAGGTATAACAGCATCTGGCTCCCCCTGAGCTTCAGCTTCCTCTCCAGCTTCATTCTCTGCTCTACTTGCCTCCCCTTGCAATAGATCCACTTGTTGTGCAGCTTCTCTTGCTATAATCAGTACATTTGATATCTGCTCTTCAGTATGTAGCTCTGGTACTACTTCATCCCCAATGGTCTTGAGTAGAGCTAAACTGTCAGATTTTGAAGAATGAGGGGTTTTGTGAGAGGGAGTTTTGTGGCTGGAGAGCTGATCTTCATCTAACCTCTCCCCCTTCTTGACCTTCTTAGCCAAGGAGGTTAAGAAAGATCTGGTGACTTTAGAGGAAGAGATAGAGGTCTTCAGGCTTTGCACAGAGGCACTGAACCCATCTATTTGGGTCTGCATGTGTAAGATGGAGGAATGAATCATGGAGCAGTGCCCATCCAGCATTGCTTGGAATCTTTGGCTGTGGATTGGATGCACTGAGTGATGAGGTTTTCAGTGGATGGAGATGGTTCAAAATGTGGTGGTGGAGGAGGAGGTAATGGAGGAGGTGAATGTGATGAAGGTGGAGAGGGGACTGTATCATTGTGATGAGATATATTTGATGGAGGATGAGGAGGAATAGAGGAGGGTTGAGCAGGAGAATGAGTTGGTATTTGTGAAGGTGTGGATGATGGTGGTACAGAAGAGATGTCTGTATGAGGAAGAGGAGAAGGTGAAGATGGATGAGCAGGAGAGTTGGGAGGAGAAGGAGTTCTTTCAGGAATGGAACCAGGCTTGGGAATTTGCCTGGTCCATTTAGAGAAGAGGGCTATTGACATCCTTTTTCCTGGAGGGATAGGGATTCCTTTTGACCTACATAGGTCAGGGAAGGAGTGGAAGAGTACTTGACTCATGATTCTCATATAGGCATTCTCTTTGTGAGAGTATTCGTAGCCTATCATTTTGAGCAGGAGGCTGGCCCAGTCTACCTTCTTCTTCAGCATAAGGGCCCCCATGATGTTCTGTTGTTGTTTGGGTACTGCATCATGGGCAGAGATCTTGCATAGTAGAATTTTTCCTACTATATCTGCCAGTAATCTATATTCATCAGAAAAGTCAATTTTCTTCAGGTGGATTGGTCTATCTTTTGAAAAATTCATGATGATTAACAGATTCTTGATTTCATCAGGAGTGAGTTCCACAGGTTCATCACCTGATAAGGGAATGATGAAGGAGAGTTGTTTAGTTGCTCTGTAGAAACTGATTTTCTTTCCCTATTTGAGTTGAACAAAGATAACATTGGAATGTACCTGATGGAAGATCAAAGGTGGTCCTAATGTGTTCTGCAGAGATTGCGAAAGGTGTCTCATGGATTGTTCCTTGGATTTCTCCTTGTTCAGATATCTGAACATGAGTCATGAGCTCTGTGAGTTCTGTCTGTAGGAGCTTGCATCTTGTGGAGATGAGCTTATCTAATCCAGCTTCAGTAAACAGAGCTATGATGATCTTGTAATTTTCTGCGGCGGCTTGGAAAGATTCGAGGTCAATGTCAAAGCTAGAGTTGGTCTTAGGAGCCATTTTAGGTCAGTGAGAGAGAGAGGAAGAAATGGTTGGACTGAGGAGCAAGAAGGATGAAGACGCAGAGGTCGTGAAGGTTTCTAACTGAAGAGTCCATTTATGTCAGGTGAAACGTCGAAACGAGACACAATTTGAGGCTTATTTTGTACACCAGTGGATGTGACCGAAAATATTTTAGTATTGCCGCTCGTTTTCATGAAGTCGACGTTACGTCGTGTGGAATTCGACGTGAGTGTCAATATAGTCTGGTTTGGGATGATAGGGTTTCATATCGACGTATACGTCGATTGGAGTCGATGCATGCGTCGATTTCATTTGTTGAGTTGAGTTATCGACGGTGCGTCGATTTGAAGTTGACGTAACTTTATTTGACAGATTCTGGGTTTTCCTTGAGAAATTATATCTTCCTATTCCTAAAGTTTTCTAATTTACTCTAGGACTAATTTTAAGAACAATTTGATTGATTATGCCAACACTGTTTGGCAGTGTGGCCAATTTTATTGCAAATATAACACCTAATTTTCATTTGACTAAGGAAATTTGAGTTTAGGTAGGAATAGAGATGGTGATTAGGATAAAAGTTTTGATCAGGATAGTAATTTTGATTATGAAAAGATTTTTGATTAGAATAGAAGTTTTGATCAGGATAAAAATTTTGATCAGGTTGAAAATTTTGATCAGGATGAAAGGGTCCTGAATTGGGGTTAAGATGGAAGGTTTTTGGAGGATAGGCATTTAAGTTTCTTTGAGTTTTAATGCGTCGATATCTATTCGACGTATGTTGATAGTTGCGTTGATTTATATTCGGCGCTTTCTTCAGATTGCGTTGATCTGGTATCGACGCATGGAAGAAGTTACGTCGATTGGATGTCGACGTACTTTTATTCAAGCGTCGAGTTGAGGTCGAGGCATCTGAGAGATTGCGTCGAGTAGAATTCAACGCACTATCATTCATGCGTCGATATGAAGTCGACGCAATTGTGTCTTCACAAATTTTTTTTTCCCTTTTTCTGATTGGAGTTTTGTTTCTTTATAACTTGTTTCTTTTGGCTTAGTTCCCTTCTTAGAAGTAGTTTGAGAGTCTTCATCTGTATAGTATGATGTTTCATCAAAATGGTTTATCTCATTGAGGGAGTCTTCTTCCTTATTTTGTGAGTTTTCTTCTTGGTTTATTGATTTAGTGGGTTTAGTGAATTTAACAGGGCTCATCCAAGCAGGTTTGTTGGATGGAATTAGGCTTGTTGAGGGATCAGCCCCTAGCCCAAGATTTTTATGTCTCCTTGTTTGTTGTTCAGTGATTTCCTTATGTTTTTGGCTTCTCATTTTTATTGATTCTTCAAAATCTTTTGTCTGGGATACCTTATCCTTAAGGAGCTGGTTTTCTATTCTAGCCCTTTCTATTTCCTTTTCTATGATGTTAGCCCTTAATTCATAATTTTTAGAGCATGTAACCTCTCTATTTCTCTGGTTTTAACCATATTAATTTGTTCTTTTAGATCCTTAATTTCTTGCTTAGCTTTTAGTTGATCTAAACATAATCCTCTAAAGTTGTTTTTGAAATCATCACATGAGAAATCTATTTCATTAAAAATGCTTACCTCATCCTTATCCTCGGATTCATCTATGAGAATAAGGTTATTTTCTCTTTCATCTTCAGATGATATGCTTTCGTCTGATCCTATCTCACTCCATGATTCAGCAACATCATCTTTCTTTGAGCCTTCAAGAGCCATTAAGCATAGGTCTTCTTGCTTAGACTCATCATTGTCACTTTTAGAAGAGGAGCTGTCCTCAGAGTCGGTTTCACTCCAGGCTTCTGCAATAAAGCCTCTTTCTTTCTTCTTCCCCATTTTCTTGAGATCTTTCTTTTTCAGATCTTTCTTTGTCTCAGCATTTTCTGGACATTCTGGGGCAATATGTCCAGATTTCCTGCAAGAATAACACACAATTTCTTTAGTGGGAGTTTTGTCATACCTTGGTTTTGACTCTCTCCTTCTAGATCCTTCTGTCCTGGCCCATTTATTGAATTTTCTGGCCATGAAACTGAATAGTTCTTCTTCAGTGACAGGTGTTCCTTCTTTTGTTGCTTTTAATGCAATGTTCATATCTTTTGAAGAGGTTGGAGTGTTTTCTCTTCTTTTCTTCTCTTCTCTGGTTTTCAACAGTTGCTCATAAGATTTGAGTTTTCTTAAGAGAGCATCTTGAAATTTCCCTTTGTCCTCTTGTATCTCTTATTGCCCATATTCTTGAGTCCCATGAACTAGGGAGACCCATTAACAGTTTGTCATTGATCTCTGTGAGAGAGATCTCTCTATCCAAGTTCCTTAATTGGTTGATGATCAGACTGAATCTGTCATACATTTCAGAGATGCTTTCTTCATTCTTCTTTTGGAAATTCTCATATTGAGAGATTAATAGAGCCTTCCTATCTTTTCTTTCATCAGCACTTCCTTCTACCATCTTTATGAGAGCCTCCCAGATTTCTTTGGCTGATTCACAGTCAACAGCCTTTTGAAAGATTTCATCTGAGAGGGTTGAGACAAGAATGTTTATAGCTTTTGCATCCCATGTTCCTGCCTTTTTCTCTTCAACTGTCCACTCAGCCTTTGGGACAAGTGTTTGAGTCACTTCACCACTTGAGTCTCTTCTATAAGGCTTGGGAGGACCTGTCAAAATAACATTAAATAGTTCTTCATCAATAGAGTTCATATAAATCCTAATTCTTGTTTTCCAAACTGCAAACTTTTCAAGATTGCACATTGGTGGTCTGGTGGAAGCATAATCATTGATTTGTGCCATGTGAAAAATAATTTTTAGAAAGAAATATATATATAAATAAGAGGTAGGATCTTTTTTATCAAGGAGTTAACCTTTTTAGATCAACCTCCCTCTGATACCAATTGAAAGTGCACAGTTAACCTCACTATAATTCTCTAGAGGGGGGGGGGGGTGAATAGAGATTAAAAATACTTTGTGCAATTATATATATATGTGTAATAATCACTAATTTAAGCTTCCCACACACCAACAAGAATTAAGCAAGTAAAGAAGAAAAATAACAAGAAGAAAATCACAGCACAACACAAGGAAATATAGTGGTTCCCCAAACTTTGGGTAGTCCACTCTTCTACCCCCTTTGGTAGGAATTCACTATCTTGCACTGAGTCTTTTGACAAGGAGACTCTTAGAACCAGCCTGAATCTTTTGATAAGGAGACTCTTAGAACCAGCCTGAGTCTTTTGAAAAGGAGACTCTTAGAACCAGTACAACTGAATTTTTTGAAGAGAGATTCTAAAAACTCTTTTACAATATTTGAGAATGAAATTAGAAAGAGAAGAAGAAGTATTTGAAACAAGAAAGAATCTTCTTCCTAGCAAGAAGATTAGAAGCACAAGAAATAGTGAATGAAATCTCTCTTCTATAGTGAGAAGGAGATTGTAGGCTTTTTCTCTCTTTTAGTGAGATCTATCAGAGTTTGCAGCAGTATGGCTTCAGAATGAGGAGAAGAAAGCTTGATCTTTGCTGCAGCACTATTTCTTAATTGTCTCTCTTTTCACTTGGGAGCTCTTCCTCTTTTTCAAAATGAATATGGTGGATCACTTCTTTTTTTTCTGCCGACCTCCTTCTTATTTATAGCTCTGTTTAAAATATATTGCTAAAAGAGAATAATCAATTCGCAGACATAGAATTAGAAAGAGATAGGAGTTTCCATAATGAATTTTTTTGTAGAAGGAAAGAAATTCATTCTGATTTGAAATAATATCCATAACAATCTTAATCAAATTTGCCAAGAATCAAATAGAAGGACAGGCTGATTCAGAACGGCTATAAAAGAATAATATTATTCCATAAAATCAGATTTACAGAAAGAAGGAAAGAGATCTGGCGTGTTTTTGAATTTATCATAGATATCGACGTGCGTCGATTACTATTCGACGTAAGCGTCGAATTCATCCTGGCTGAACGTCGAGAGGAGAATAAGGAAGGAGCGTCGACTAAGGTGCATCGACTTCACTAGATGTGTCGACTAGAAGTCAGAGTAACGTCGATTATGATTACGTCGAATTCTTCTAAGAGTTACTTCGACTCATTCTGAGAGGGACGTCGACTACATTTCGACGTTGCGTCGAATACTATTCGACGCATATTAACTTAGCCTAATTTTTCATACTTAGAAGTTATATTCTTCTTAATTCTAGGGGTTAAGATAAATCATTTCCCCAATAGAGGTAGTAAATCATGAATTAAAAAGAACTTTAGAAAAAATTGTGTCTGTTAATAGGAAGGATTGGTCATTAAAATTAGACGATGCACTATGGGCTTATCAGACAGCATACAAAACCGCCATCGGTTGTGCACCGTACCGATTATTCTATGGAAAAGCGTGTCATTAATCGGTGGAATTAGAACATCGCGCATTCTGGGTGCTTAAATTTTTAAATTTAGATTTGAACTTAGCCTCCGATCAACGAAACTTTCAACTAAATGAATTAGACGAATGGCGCGCAAATGCCTATGAAAATAATAAATTTTGTAAGGAGCGCACTAAGTTTTACCATGATAAGAGAATAAAATTTCCAAAATCTTTTTCACCGAGAGACTTAGTCCTTCTGTATAATTCTAGACTAAAGCTTTTTCTGGGCAAATTAAAATCTCGATGGCCCGGCCTCTTTGTTTTAAAAGTGGTTTGGCCATATGGGACCGTGCTAATAGAACACCCGGATCAAGGCCCTTTGAAAGTTAACGGGCACCGGTTAAAATTATATCATTCCGGCGACCCAGTGCCACGCAAAATTGAAACGCTTAAGCTCACCAACTTTTAAGAAGAACACCTCTTAGTCAAGCTACGCGACGGTAAACCAAGCACTTTTGGGAGGCACCCCACCGTTATCCTTTTTATTTTCTTTGTCTTATTTAAACTTTTTTTATAGTTTTTTGTCTGACAACCCCGTCTACTAAGCAGGGAAGCACTCATCACCCTTTAATCACTTCATTTCTTTTCTTATTTGTGTTTTACTTAGTTTAAAACATTGGGGACAATGTTTAATTTTAAGTATGGGGGTATAGCATAGCGTTCTTTGTATTTTTTTTTTTAAAAGTAAAAAGTAAAAAAAA
This sequence comes from Dactylorhiza incarnata, assembly GCA_033032865.1. NCBI lineage: Eukaryota > Viridiplantae > Streptophyta > Magnoliopsida > Asparagales > Orchidaceae > Dactylorhiza > Dactylorhiza incarnata. Next base: position 283,306 of record JAWHQI010000429.1, on the reverse strand, counting down.
TATATTATATTTTATAATAAAAAACTTATTTCTTGGAAAGGACGCTTTGGGCTTGAATTCCCATCACAGCCTCTAGTACCTTGCGAGCCCTTCACCAGGTTTCCCTTGGGAAGTCCAAGAAGAAAAAAAAATTAAGCTGAATTTTTATACTTACTCATTTGCAAAATCCTCAGTAGATTTGCTTTTGTATAGTGTCGTAGGGAATTTTTATACTTCATTAGATTTTGAATTTTGGAATAAAATTGTTGACTCATGAAGTGTTCCTAGTTAAGCGCATGCGTTAGTAGAATTTATGTCAAATTAACTATTTAGCATAAAATTAGATTTATGATTTTCTAACGGCGAGAAAACAATCTTTGTTTTACTCTTACCTTGAATCCGGTAGAATCTGAGAATAATTCAAGTGAGTATGTAGAAGCTTACTAGAGAAATATTACACATTTTGAACGGAATAATATTCTTTCTCGATGGCTAGAACTTGCCTCTAGCGATTCTCGATGCATTTTCATAGGTTTGTCATAGTTTTTAGAAGTGATTTAGGCCATCTTTTGATCGTTTGTGCCTGTTTGCCCACCTTTAAAAAAAATTTCATTGTTTAAACACTTTGGGCCTTTCCTTATTTCCTTTGCTACATCCACCTTTCATTTTCACCAAACCCAAAACATCCACCCCATGATCACACTAAATATTTAAGATTTATTAAAATTTTGCAATGGGTTCTATTGTGAAAATGCAGAAATTGCAACTTCTTATTTGGAGCTATAATTAAAAAAAAATGCGAAAAATTATTTTGTTGGCCAATTGTGAAAAATAAAGAAAATTATTCATGGCCTTATGTTTGAAAAATATGAGAGTTTTTGTATGTTTTGCTTCATGGCAACTCTCATGCGAGGTTTAAATTTTGATAATTTTGGGAAACTCTCACCTTGGTTTAGTGTGATCCTTAGCCGTCATGTTTGATCTCTTTGATTTCCAATTCCAAATCATACCTAAGCCAAGTTTCACTCCTAATGAAATCCCTTTTGATCTTTAAGCTATGATATTATACTTGTGTAGTGGAGAGAGTGCGACCGGGCAAGCCTATGGCCATCGTCATTGATGGATTTCTTTGGAGGCTATCCCGAAACTCGATTTTGGGTAATATTGATCTTAGAAAACACGCTACCCGCTCCCTGAATAACATTCGAGAAATTAGCGAACTTTCAACTTAAAAGTAAAAGCAATATGTTAAATCGCATTTTTGAAAATTATAAGCTAATCGTTGTGCTGAATAGGTCTTTCAACTAGGATCTCTACACGCAGGCGTAAGACTTCGCATTTTTATTCCTTGAGTTCAAATTTCTTTTTCTAGTATTTAAATTTCTCTACTCCTATGAAAAGTTGTTTGCTCGGGACTAGCAAACGAGTAAGTATGGGGGTATTTGATGAGTAGTTTATTCACTCATCTTTTAGTTAAATTTAATTATAATTCTTATATAAATCTATTTAAATTATATGTATTTTCCTACATAAATTGCTTCCTCACATTTCTATGAGCTAACTTAAATTTATCTTATGATTTCAGGTTTTTCTGGACACAGTGGACCAAAACTTCAAGTACACGCCCAAGGTCACGGGCGTGACCAAGGGGCATGACAACCCAGAGGTGTTCCAGACCTACTACCGCCACCCCGGGTCAATTCCGTAAAGTTTCGCCAAGAACACGCCCCAAGTCACGGGCGTGACCAAGGGCGTGACCCTATGTCATGGTCGTGACCCTCCACAAGCATCCAGAATCAGCCTGCCACATCAATTAAAATTACACGCCCGAAGTCACGGGCGTGACCAGGGGCGTGACATCTAGGTCACGGGCGTGACTAGCCCCACGCTCCTTCCCGTCGAAGTTTCCCATCAGTAGCAGGTTTAAAGATTACACGCCCAGGTCACGGGAGTGACCTAGGGCGTGACGCGTCCGAAATGCCTACATTGAAGCCAGAACGCGCCCTCTCTGCACTAGCACCGTTTACGCCCCATACACGCCCTTGGTCACGAGTGTGACCAAGGGCGTGTAACCCAAAATTTTCAGCTATAAAAAGGCAGCTCCTCCTGATGATCAAGGACGTTGTATTGGAGTCCAAGCCTCCATTTCTTGCATTATTTTCATATTTTTAAGTATTCTAGCTTTACTTTTCTTGCATTATTTCCCTTTCAATAGTTGTAATTCCTTTTTTTTGAATTAATAAAATTTGTTGTTGTTTTGTTCATCCATTCTCTCAAGTCTGTCCACCCCTCTTTTCAATAGTTATAATTTTCAAGTTGAGTTACCTTTCTTGTTGTAACCAAATCAAAGTACTTTTTGATAGAACAATAGAGATCTTCTTGAGTAAGAGTAATGAACACGCCTAGATTTTTATACGACCTTGGTTTTTATAAGCCTATAATACATTCGACATCGTACACTTGTCGTTGTCGTTTGCAAGCATAGTTTTGCTCATCAGCAGACCACTAGGGGTAGAGAGGTAATTTTGCCTCCTTAGCTTATGGGCCAATGGCCTGCGAGGAGGCTACTCGCGAGAGCTCCCGCGAGTCTCCTTGCGAGTATAGCTCGCGAATCCCTCTTAGGCGAGCGCCCTGCGAAGGCTCCGCTCGCATCCCTTTTGGCGACATCCACCGAGGCCGGGTCTCGCGTTCCTTCCTGCGAGCTCCCCTCGGCCCTGTGAGAGTCTGCTGAACTGGATGGGAGATTTGAGCTCATCAAGATGAGAAATAAGTTTGTCGAACTGAAGCGTGAATTATTTGAGCTTAGTTCGTCGAACGCAGAATGAATTTCGTCGAACGCTGAGCTGAGTTCGTCGAACGCAAAACGACTTTCGTTGAACTTAAAATGGATTTCGTCGAACTCAGAATGGAGTTTGTCGAAAACAGATACTCAGAATCCAGCTCGTCCAGAAGACCACTGTAAGTGGATCACGAGGATCTGGCTCGCTTACCTTCCTACTTGTGGTCGGCGAGTGCCCGGCTCACCCGCCTTCCTGCGAGCGATCGGCGAATGCCCGACTCGCCCGCCTTTTTGTGAGTGGTCGGCGAGTGTCCGGCTCACCCTCCTTCACGCGAGCAACCCATGAGACTCTGTCTCGCCTTCCTTGTTACTTCCTTCACCCATTGACTTCCCAATCTATGCCCATCTCCCTGCGAATATCGGGGTTGTACACAATCCCCGCTCTTTGTGAGGCTACCAAGGCTCGCAAAGAAACATCCAACCCCTGGTATTCACTAGCCTCTGGATGACGTGGCATGAATATTTTAGTGGGCCCCAGCCCTGTAGTTATAAATACCATTCCTCCCAGCTGGTGTCCAAACTTTTTCTTCCTCCTGTGAAGCTTTTCCCCCTCACCGCGAGACTCAGTGCGATGTACAAAAAGGAGGAGATGCTGGCCTGCCTTAGGGTCTCGCAGGCTGCTTAGAAGGCCAAGGCATCCTCGCTCACTTCCTGGGCCTCGCCGCAACGTTCTTTGCCTCAGACGAAAATGGTAAAGACCGTTCGTCGCTCGTCCAGCAAAGATAGGTCTTTTCCTCCATCTCCATCCTCCTATGACGAACTCGCCTTGCAGGTATTAATACCAAATTCGCTACTTTAACGTCTTTCTTATCCGACATTGCTTCTTCGCTCGCAGAACACTCCCCCGAGAGAGAATGCTTTGGAGAAAACAACCACGGAGATTCGCACCTCCACCCATAGGATGGTTGACCCCACATCCCAGGTCGCGGGGACCTCTGATATGATGGCCCCACCCTCGCAGTCAGGTGAGTAGTTCTCCTCGCACTCCTTTATAACAAATTTTCTTACTTTCTAAGTTTCCTTGATCCCGTGTTGGAGTGCCCCTTCTCGCCAACTTGGAGGAGCGGATTCCTCCTCCAGCGGACCCGCCAGCCGTGCCGAATCAGACCATCATAACTCCCGGATTCGGCACTCTGGGGCAAATGAGCCCCAGAGGGACATAACTTGCCGAGCCCGGACTCGCTAACAAAGCTGCGTTCCCCCCAGTCTGGGGAAGTTTGTTACCCCTACCTTCGTCAAAGCATTCCAGGGTCGGCCGGGCACCTCTCGTCAGCGGCACAGTACCCAAAATCCCCCACCAGGTTAGACCATCCCTACCGACTGCCATTTCCACCTCCTCCTCGCTGATTTCTACCTCGCATGTGATCCCCTGACCCCGCTCACCGAGTCGGAGTATGGAGAGGTGGAGATGTCGCCACCCCCCTCGCCGGGTCAGGTCGTGGATTTTCCGGGGGACACCGTCGATCCAGAGCAAATGAAGAGGCGGGTTGCCGAGATTTTTCAGAAGCACACCTCCATGCTGCGGAAGCTATACGAACATAATCGGCTAGATTGGCTCGCATATGAAGAGAGATTTGTTGCGATGGAGGACGCAAACGCGCGCCTCCTTGCCGAGGTGCGGCCGGTCGACATCAGCGAGGTGACCTCCCCCGAGGTGCACATCGCATGGGTTGAGGATTGTGCGTGGGTGCAAACTCACGAGGCCTAGTTGGTTCACCAGTACCACTACCCATGAGTCCCTCCGCGCTCGGGTGTGTGGGGTCGCAGACGCTGGAAGTGGCTCTGTTATTGAAGAGCTCCCCTTGTTAATCCGTTGTTGGCTTCTTCTTCCCCTCCTCTTTACGGGGGGGGGGGGGGGGGGGGGGGGGGGGGGGGGGGGGGGGGGGGGGGGGGGGGGGGATTAAACAATTTGATGATTTGTAATATTAAGACTTTCTTGACTAGCTTGCGAGCCAACCATTTCAATTTTTATTACGTCTATCGCCATTTCCGCCTCGTTCGCTCTTTACAAACTTCTCTCTTAATAGCTATATTTGGTTACCTCGCTCTCGCGGATCGCTCTCGCTCTTCTTCTTTATGCAGGTCTTGCTCCCCCCAAGGCTAGCTGGAGGGACTTACTTTTGCGGGGCGCCAACTTACCAGGTGCGGATAAGGCTTCGGGAGGTTTGAAAAATACAGCACAGATCTGCTATCCGCAGCCCCTGGCTCTTCGTATTCTTCCCTCCATTTTCCTTTCTATAAATTGACTCTGCTTTTATTTCTAAACCACTGCATTTATTGCTCTCCCTTTGCTCTCTTCTTCTGACCCTCTCGCAGATCCTAGCTCACTCTCACTAATTTTGTGCATCACAACTCTCTAACATCATGGTCGTAGATGTGGAGGCGGAGGGGCGGGCCAAGTGTGCTGGAGCCTTCCTCGAGGGCCCTTTATTCTGCGCCAATCTCACCTCGGAGGAGTTTCTCGCCACCGTCGACCATTATATCCCTCCTGGTTTTTTGGCTCGCTGCCTACTTATCGAGACACCATCAGCGACCCGCACCCCGACGAGCTTGCTATCCCCATTGCTCATTTTGAGAATGGGCTGCGACTCCCCCTCTGGCTTGAAGTGCGCCAGGTACGATTATTCTTTGGATTTAATATTCTTGGCTCTCTTCGCGAAGAGTGTTCTAACCTTTGCCGACTCTTCTAGGTACTCAAATACTTTGGAGTTCTGCCGAGCTAGCTGACTCTGAACGCGATCGCTGTGGTGGTCGCGTTCTCCAGCTACCTTTGGGCGGAGAGGATCGAGTTCATTTTGCTCATCTTCTGCAAGGTATTTTCTTTCTGCACATACAAAGATAGGATGGCTCACTTCACAAGTTAGCATGTCACCATCTACGAGACAGTGAATAAGGCCCACTACTGGACGCAGAAATATTTCCTAGTGAAGGGCCCTTTTGGCAATATCTCCTACTCCCCCCTTCAGCGGGACGATGCCACCTACCGCCCTCCCGCCTCGCTAGGGGACAACGACGCCGACTATACCAGTACCTGCAGCGGAAGAACTTCGAAGTAGTCTTCCTCCGGCAGAGGGTGGACTCGCTGTCGTCCGCTCTCCAGGGCGAAGGTATGACCCTCCCTTGCAAATTTTCTCTCCTCTTTTCTCTCGTGTTTTTGCTAACCTTTCTGACATCTTCCCAGGGGAACGCGATCTTCCGCTCAGCCCCCCGCACGCAATCCCATCCGCGCTTGCTGCTGGCTCACTTGCAAACGCGGTCGCCGAGGCATGTCGCGATCGCCCGAGCTCTTCGTCCGGAAAGAAACGCCCACCTCCACCAAGCCGGCCCGCCTCAGAGGGATTGGCGAAGAAGACCAAGAAAACTCCGCCCATACCTCAGGGGAAAGAGTTCATGGATCTGTCCGATTCAGATACCCTCCCCTCTCCTTCAGCGAACCAGGAGCCCGCTGACGAGAGTGGCGAGCCAGGCGGTTCCGTCGATAGGCCCAAGCCGACGAGCCACATGAACTTTGGGCTCGAGGCAAAGCTCCCGGACGTAGTTGGCGAGCCGATGCTCGCGTGGGACACTAAGAAGAATAAGATCGCCTTCTCCTCCCTCTCCCCTCCTAGGTGGAGAGTGACAGAATTAGGGGCGAAGCGTTCGCCCTCGCCTTCAAACTCTACGGCTGCGAGGATGCCTCCCTCTTCAAGGCCTTCACGCAAAGGGGCTCGTATATGAGGCCATACAAGCCTAGTTCCGGGCGACGGAGCTTACCCACATGGTGGGCCGCCGATACTTCACCGCAGATAGGGAAATCAAAGAGCTCAACGACGAGCTCCGGAAGTCCGCGGACGAGGTCGCGGACCTTAAGGGAAAGGTGGACCTGACTGAGGGCCTCCTCGCTACCCTTCAAGGCGGCTTGGTAAGTAATGCCTGCAAAGATTTTTCCCTGTCTCCCTAACCTTCACCTCTTTCTAACTTCCTTCCTACAGGATGCCGAGTCTGCGAGAAAACTTACCGCGAGGATCGCTGACCTGGAGATGGAGCACACCTTCCTCAAGGCTCAGGCTCGCGATCTAACCATGGAGGTGCTCCCCCACCTCCTTCGCGAGTTAGGGCTCGCGGCAAGTCGTGAGGTGAAAAGGAGGCCGCCCGCAAAAACTCGATGAGGATCGCTGAACTCGTCTTCGACACCCTTAAAGGGGCAGACCTGATTGTTCCTGACGTTATTGAGCTCACTGCGGAAGACGTCATCCCCGACCTGTTCGCGCCGGTCACAGAGGCGGAAGATCGCGAGTGCGAGTGAAGAATTCTTCAGCAGGCAGCTTTGACCCTTTAATTTTTCTAAGTGTAAAATTTTGTTTTGGTCGGCGAGTTCATCGTTAACTGTAAAACCTTTTGATGATTGATATAGAAACATTTTGTATCTCTTGAATGTCATTTCATTTTTATTTCATTACTCGCACTCGCACCTGTATGCTTGCTCGTGCGGATGTGTTTTACCACGCTTGCGCTAATATGCTCGCGTCTCCACGCCTTTATTTCTGCATTCCTGCGTTTAGTCAGGCTCACACTCGCGCATTGTCAATACAGCGTTCGCTTAGCTTTTCTAGCTTAGAAGCCTCGCTCGGTAAACCTGCTCTACCCCCACACCTGGGAGAAGTTTGGCCTGCTTCGCGAGCTTCCAGCGCTACATGCTGACCCCCTCTGTCAACGGACACCTTCGGTTTGAGGATTTTGCGCATGCCACAAAAATTTTCTATGTATTTTTTGCGAACTAGGTCTTGACTCGGCAAGCTTTGCGAACCCCATACTCCACTGCCCCGCTTTTATCCTCGGACATAGGTGTTTTTCATCCACCGTGGGCTTTTATTGTTATACGAGTGAGCCCCAGGGCTCGCCTCGCCTAGGCCTTGAGAGAATTTTGCAAGCTGAGTGCCTTAATATGAATAACTTTGGTAGCTGGTCCTTCGGGCCGACTTCCCCCACCGCCTAGTAAGGGCCCGGCGCCGGAATCATCCGGGCCACTCTAGCACCAACACTCGCTACCTTGCCAGCCTCTCCAGAGATCAACCTGGCCCACCGTCTATGAGAGCCAGGAAGCGGAATTGATCTGGGGCATTCCAGCACCAAAGGACTTGTTATTTACCAGCCTCTCCAGAGATCAACCTGACCCACCGTCTATGAGAGCCCGGCAGCAGAATCAATCTGGGGCATTCCAGCACCAAAGGACTTCTTACTTTCCAGCCTCTCCAGAGATCAACCTGACCCACCATCTATGAGAGCCCGACATCGGAATCAATCTCGGGTATTCCAGCACCAAAGGACTTGTTACTTGTCAGCCTCTCCAGAGATCAACCTGACCCACCATCTATGAGAGCCCGGCAGCGAAATCGATCTTGGGCATTCCATCACCAAAGGACTTGTTACTTGCCAGCATCTCCAGAGATCAACCTGACCCACCATCTATGAGAGCCCAGCGGCGGAATCGATCTGGGGCATTCCAGCACCAAAGGACTTGTTACTTGCCAGCCTATCCAGAGATCAACCTGACCCATCGTCTATGAGAGCCCGGCAGCGGAATCAATCTGGGGCATTCCAGCACCAAAGGACTTGTTACATGCCAGCCTCTCCAAAGATCAACCTGACCCACCATCTAAGAGAGCCCGGCGGCGGAATCGATCTGGGGCACTCTAGCACCAAAGGACTTGTTACTTGCCAGCCTCTCCAGAGATCAACCTGACCCACCGTCTATGACAGCCTGACAGCGGAATCGATCTGGGGCATTCCAGCACCAAAGGACTTGTTACTTGCCAGCCTCTCCAGAGATCAACCTGACCCACCGTCTATGAGAGCCTGACGGCGGAATCGATCTGGGGCATTCCAGCACCAAAAGACTTGTTACTTGCCAGCCTCTCCAGAGATCAACCTGACCCACCGTCTATGGGAGCCCGGCAGCGGAATAGATTCGGGGCATTCTAGCACCAAAGGACTTGTTATTTGTCAGCCTCTCCAGAGATAAACCTGACCCACCATCTCTGAGAGCCTGGCAGCGGAATCGATCTAGGGCATTCCAGCACCAAAGGACTTGTTACTTGCCAGCCTCTCCAGAGATCAACCTGACCCACCGTCTATGAGAGCCTGGTAGCGGAATCGATCTGGGGCATTCTAGCACCAAAGGACTTATTACTTGCCAGCCTCTCCAGAGATCAACCTGACCCACTATCTATGAGAGCCTGGCAGCGGAATCGATCTGCGGCATTCCAGCACCAAAGGACTTGTTACCTGCTCAAGAACTACTTCGTAATCTATGTATTGAGAAGGAAACATTCAAAAGTCAGTTACAAAAAATTGTTAAGGATAGAATCTCTTCAAATCATCCCCATTCCTGGCTCGGCCGAGAGGTACCCCTTCCACATCCTGGAGGTGGTACCCCCCAGACTTGAGCACTTTGCTTACAATGTAAGGCCCCTCCCAGTTGTGCTCCAACTTACCTACAGTGGATCATCTCCCTGCCGCATTTACCTTCTTCAGGACCAAGTCTCCTTTCTCGAATTGCTTTATTATGATGTGTTGATCAAAGTATCGGGCCATCCACCTCTTGATTTCCTCCTGTTGAATAGTAGTGAGGTCTCGGAGCTCTTCTACCAGGTCTAGGGAAAACCTCTGCTCTGCATCATTTTCTACTAGCCATTCTTCATCTCCATCGCCCGCGGTGATCACCGTACGAGTTTTTACTTCGAATTCTATCGAGAGGACGGCCTCAGACCCATGAGACAGTTTGAAGGGGGTATCCCCTGTGGCCGTGTTTGGAGTAATCCTCAAGGCCCACAGGACCGAGGGCAGCTGCTCCACCCAGTTGCCCCTGAGATTCTCCACTTTCTTCTTCAGCAGGTTGACAATTATTTTGTTCGCTGCATCCACCTAACCATTACTCCTCGGGTGGTGGACCGATGAGAACCTGAGGTCTAAGCTGAGTTGGGTGCAGAAACTAACAAAATCTTCACTGGCAAATTGTGGTCCGTTGTCCGTCACTATGGCCAACGGCAGCCCGTGCCTACAAATTATCTCGCCCCATACAAAATTCTTTACCACTTGGGACGTTACCTTGGCCAGCGCTCTCACCTCTACCCATTTGGAGAAATAATCAATCATTAATAATAGGAACCTCCTTTGGCCACTAGCTTGCGGGAAGGGACCTACCAGGTCCAAACACCATATGGCGAAGGGCCACGGAGCTGTGATAGTCCGAAGCCTTTGAGCTGGGAGAAGTTGGAGTGGAGCATAGAGCTGACATTTTGAACACTTCCTTGCGAATTCTACTGCATCCTTGCTAAGGGTGTGCCAAAAATAGCCTTGCCTCAGCACTCTTCCCTCTAGGGTCCGGATCCCGGAGTGACTACCACACTCCCCCGAGTGGATCTCTTCGAGGACTCTTGGGACCTCCTCCTCCGATACGCAACCGGCCAGGAGCCCCGAGAGTGTTTTAATCTCACTATAGGAGTTGACTCCTATCCAGAAGATTTACGTCACTCTCTCTCGAGGGGTGCGTGCAACTCTTTTTATTCTCGAGTGATCGATTCGTACGCACGATCCTCTCGGCTAACTAGAATACGAAAATATATACCGAACTCGATATCGTTAATTTTCGAGAATAAATCTAATTGGAGAAGAAATGATAATAAGGAAAAGATAATTTTGAATCAAAGCTTGCAAAAATCAAGAACAACTAAAAATTAGCTAAAGAAAAAATAAGAAAAAGAGAAGAGGAGAGAAGATGGGATTTTTGCATATGTAAAAGGAAGAGCTTAAAATTTCATTTCATAAATAAAAGAGATTACATAAATTGAAAATTACATTACATTGCATGAAAGTAAATCTAAACTAGCTTGCATGGAATGAAAATACAAAAATTAAACTAAGCTTAAGAAAGGAAATTGCATTAATTAAAAAAACTAACTAAAACATGAAAAATAAGGAAAACTGTACAAGAACAGCCCAAATGGGCAGCGGGCAGGAGAAAAATTTGTTGGAAATGAGCTTCAGATTTTCTTCAAAATTTCCTGGTGATTCATGCTCCTCCACCGGGGGAGGTGATTCATGCTCCTCCACTTCAGTTGCGTAATCCGCCATGAAGTCCGCCACCGCCTGTGCCCTGATTAAAATTCTAGGCACAAACGTGATGTCGAACTCACTTAGCTCCACGGATCATTTGGCTAGCCTCCCCGAATGCTCCACCCCTTCCATGACTTTGTGAAGTAGGTGGTCGGTCACCACTTTGATTGAGTGTGCTTGGAAGTATGGCCTGAGCGTCCGAGCCGATACCACCAAAGCGAAAGTCAACTTCTCCAAAATTGGGTATCAGAGCTCCGCCTTCCTCTGTACCCGGCTAACGTAGTAGATGTGAAACTGCCTCCTCCCTTCTTCCTAGACCAACACCGAACTTACTTCTTCAGATCCTACCCCTAAGTATAGGGATAGATCCTCCCCTTGCCTCGGTCCCTTAAGTAGGGGGGTCTGGGTGAGCTTCCCTTTCAAAGCTTGAAAAGCTTCCACACATTTCGAGGTCCATTCGAACTTCTTGTTTCTCCATAACACCTTGAAGAAGGGTGCACACTTCTCACCCGCCTTGGAGAGGAACCTGCTGAGTCCGGCAATTTTCCCGTGAGGCGCTGAATCTCCTTCGCATTTCTTGGCGACCCCAACTCAAAGATTGCTTTAACCTTATCTGGGTTAGGCTCCACCCCTGCTGGGGTGAGCAAGTGACCCAGGAACTTTCCCCTGATAGCCCCGAAGACACACTTCAGGGGGTTGAGTTTCATCTTGTACTTCCGCATGGTCCCAATGGTCTCTTCAAGATCTTGGAGGTGACACTTGAGGTCCCAGCTCTTTATCATTAGTTCATCAACATAGACCTCCAGGTTTCTTCCCTTCTGCTCTCGGAATACTCTGTCCATCATTCGTTGTTACGTGGCCCCCGCATTCTTGAGCCCAAAGGGCATCATCATAAAACAATAGCACCCATCCCCTGTGATGAAGGAGAGATCTTTGATGTCGGGGGGGGGGGGGGGGGGGGGGGGGGGGGGCATTCGGATCTGATGATAACCTGAAAAAGCATCTAAAAAGACATTACAAGGAAACTGACGGCTGAATCTACCAGCGCATCGATTCTAGGCAAGGGGTAGCAATCCTTGGGGAATGATTTATTAAGTAAGGAAAAATCGATACACATCCTCCTCTTACCTCCTCCTTTTTTTACCATCACCACGTTGGAGTCCCAGCCTGGATACTGGATCTCCGATACAAAACCCGCCTGTAGGAGCTTACCCACCTCCTCTCGGATGGGCCCTTCCAGCTCGTCTGATGTGGCCCTCTTATTTTGACGGATGGGGCAGGTGCCTGGGTCAAGATTGAGGCGATGGCAAGCTACATCCGCTTCGATCCCGGGCATCTCTGCGGCACTCTAGGCGAATACATCCACGTTTTCCTGGACGCAAGCCAGGATCTGCTTCTGCTCCTCCTGTCCAAGCTCTCCACTGATGCGGACCTTCTCCACCACCCCGGCCTGGGTGATGACCTCGAGCTCAACGACCTCCTCCACAGCTTCTAGCCGGGACTGCTCTCCCCAACCTTCTTCCTTCTCATCATCGCAATTTGGCACTTCGATCTTCACTCCTCCTTCTCCACCATTAACCTTCATCACCTCTTCCGCCCCTCGCTCCTGGGCCCAACCTTCTACCTCTTCCTTCTCTTCCTCTCCTTCTCCCATCTGATCCTCTGCCTCTCCGAGACCCGCCGGCTCTCCCACCTCCTGATCCCATTTCTCTGCCTCGGTCATCCAGGAGATGGTGTTGACCGCCATCACGTAGCACTGCCTTGCTACCTTCGGGTCCCCTCTTACCCAAATCTAGACTTCTCTCGAGTTAAACTTGAGGCATTGGTGGAAAGTGGAATGGACGCAGCGGAAAGCACTGATTAGCGGCCATTTGAATATGGCACTATAGCTGCTAGGGGCTTCCACTATGAAGAAGCGGCAATTCCGAGACTGCCCTCCCAGGACCACATGGAGCCCCACTCCCCCCTCAACCTCCTTCCTTTCTCCGGAGAACCCGAACAACAGTCCATCCGAGGACAACACCCTCTTGGCTTCCACCTTTATCTTATCGAACGCCTTCTTAAAGATGACGTTGACGGAGCTTCCATTATCCATGAGAATCCGGGACACCGTGAAGTTGCCGATGGCGGTCTGGATGACCAACGCATCGCAGAAAGGGTCCTCATGACCCGGCATGTCCCTTTGAGAGAAGGTGATTTTTTCTGCTGGGGGCGGGGCCGTGGATGTCGAAGCCACGCTCCTGCGATAGATGGTATGGAGGCTCACCTTGCGGGTTGCCTCAACCCCTACTCCCCTGTGGATCACTCCGATCCCTCCTCGGGTCCCCACATCGGCCCGGTCTTCACACCTTTCTTCCTCCTCCTCCTGAGGCAGGACCTCCTCAATCCTCACTTGCTGCTGCTGACGCTAAGCTGGCACTCTGGCCCTCTTTGTCTCCAAAAACTCCGGGTAGGTGGCCGTGGCGTGACCTTCCTCATCATGGTAGTCATAGTATGGCAACATCACCTCTCCCCTCTCGGCCTCTACCTCCATATCCCCCCTTCTCCTTCCCTCCTTCCTCTTCCTCCCCTTCCTCGCCTGATCGCCATAGCATGTTGAGGTGGGGAGGCATCTTCCTCGGACCCTGCCTCCATCCCAACTGGTGGGGTCTTCCCTGACCCCCATGGAAGTTACCCCTCCCAGGGCATAACCTCTTCCTTGATCTTGCATCCCCCCCCCCCCCCCCCCGCCCTGCTGCCTCCATCCCCCCTCCGAGGCCCGGGGATCTTCCCTTCTCCGCACCTCCCGCTGCTTGCCCTCCAGCACACTGATCTTTGTTAGCCTCTTGGTGAGCTCTGTATTGGCCTCCTCACTCTCGACTTCCTCCGCCACCCTCTCCATCAACTCCTTGTAGGACACGGGGGCCTTTATCTTCAGTCCCATCTTGAAGAAACTCTCCCTCAACCCCAACATGAAGGCGAGCTGAAGGGCAAACCCGGGCATATCATGGGTGAGCAATACTTCTTCCTGAAACCGTTCCGCATAATGAGCCAACGACTCCTTGGGCTCCTGCTTCACCTTGAAGAGGGACTCGACGTCCTTCTTCCTCTTCTTCGAAGTTGAAAACTGCAACAAGAAGCTTCTACGTACGTCCTCAAACACGTAGATTGACCCGACAGGGAGTTGGTGGAACCACTCCCGGGCCTTATCCTTTAGGGTGACGGCGAAGAGGCGACACATGAAGGTGTCTGACATCGGCCTGATAGAAACCGAGTCCTCAAACGACTGTAGGTGCTGGACTGGGTCATCCTTGCCATTGTAGTAGACCCTGTCCCATTCACTGAACCCTTCCGGGATGGGTGTGGAAAGCACCAACTTGCAGAAGGGGCTTCCTCCACCTGCTATCCTTTCCTGCTCCACTCCCCCCCCCCCCCCCCCACCGAGCTCCCTCGCCAGGCTTGAGCTCGCTGGGGTCGTGCTCGCGAAAGCCACTCTCGTCGGAGCCGCTTCTACGGGCGTCGTGCAGGATCGCGCTTGCCTGTGTCGCACCCTCCTGTGCTGCACTCGCCTGCGCCGCGCTCGCCTGTGCTGCGCTCGCCTGCTCCGTGCCTGCTGGAACTGAACTCACCGGGCTGGCGAATAGCACTCGCCCCTGCAGGTCCTACACTGATCACCAGGCCACCTCCTTTCCATCCCTTCCTCCTAGGGCATCCTCGCCAACCGCTGCTAGAGGATGGAATGCCTGGACTGCTGGGGTCGCGAACTCGCTGCGCAATGCTGTGACCGAGAACCTGAGGGTGTCGAGGACCTCCCTCCTGAAATCTGAGAACATCCTTGGCGTAACCACCGGGGGTGACCCGCAAAACTCCTCGCCCTACTCTTCGTCTCCTGCCATGTCCCTTCCTCAGAATTTTCCTGGACTAGCTACGTTCCACGCTCACCGCACCAAAATGTTGAAACCAATTTCTCAGTCTCTTGTGAAGCTTGGGCCCTCAAAAGGTTGAGGGGTAGCTAGACCTTACTGGCTCCTCGGAAGGAGCATACTAGAGACTCAGAAATAGACTAAGACGTTAGTCACAGCGAGGAGGTCCCACCACAAACCCGTAAGATCGTTGAGCGCTTCCCCTCCCAAGAAAAAGCTGAGACTTGGGCACCTTGGAGAGCTAGAGAGCTAAACCAAAGTAACCAAGGGAGGAAGAAGCTCAGAATCTGAGATTGGAATCCTCTCCCAAGGTGCCCTTTAAGGTCTATTTATAGTTTTTTGTTCGTGGTCTGTCAATAGAAGAATTCCGCCTTTTGGTTCTACTAATTGCACCCCAATTTGGCCTGCTAACAGCCAAACTCCATTGTTTGGAGAGGCTAACGGCAGACCACTACGGGCAGAGAGGTAATTTCGCCCCCTTAGCTTATGGGCCAATGGCCTGCGAGGAGGCTACTCGCGAGAGCTCCTGCGAGTCTCCTCGCGAGTATGGCTCGCGAACCCCTCTTAGGCGAGCGCCCTGCAAAGGCTCCGCTCGCATCCATTTTAGCGACATCCACCGAGGCCGGGTCTCGCGTGCCTTCCTACGAGCTCCCCCCGGACCTGTGAGAGTCTGCTGAATTGGATGGAAGATTTGAGCTCGTCGAGCTGAGAAATAATTTTGTCAAACTGAAGCTTGAATTATTTGAGTTGAGTTCGTCGAACGCAGAAAGAATTTTGTCGAACGCTGAACTGAGTTCGTCGAATGCAGAACGACTTTCGTCGAACTTAGAACGGATTTCGTCGAACTCAGAACGGAGTTCGTCGAACACAGAAACTCAAAATCCATCTCGTCCAGAAGACCACTGTAAGCGGATCGCGAGGATCTGGCTCGCTTACCTTCCTACTTGCGGTCGGCGAGTGCCCGACTCGCCCTCCTTCCTGCGAGTGATCGGCGAATGCCCGGCTTGCCCGCC
This sequence comes from Dactylorhiza incarnata, assembly GCA_033032865.1. Classification (NCBI taxonomy): domain Eukaryota; kingdom Viridiplantae; phylum Streptophyta; class Magnoliopsida; order Asparagales; family Orchidaceae; genus Dactylorhiza; species Dactylorhiza incarnata. Next base: position 267,479 of record JAWHQI010000429.1, on the reverse strand, counting down.
TTCTTGTGAGTGGTCAACGAGTGTCTGGCTCGCCCGCCTTCACTTGAGCGACCCTTGAGACTCTGGCTCGCCTTCCTTATTACTTCATTCACCCGTTGACTTCCCAAACTATGCCCATCTCCCGGCGAATATCGGGGTTGTACACTTGGACTGGAGTCATAGGAGGAAGTGCATCCCAAATCCCCATACGCTTGGCCAAATAAGTGACAAATGGGCCTCCATGCAGCGCACTAAGCCTCTGATTCTCGGCCTGATGCTGGAAAAATATTGCAAGCAACGAACCAAGGTTGAGGGCGACCCGTTCGTGCATACTATATAAATATAGCAGGTCCACGCGGGTCACCACTCCATGGCTATCGCCGTGAGCAGAAAGTGTAAAAGTGAAGAGGTAGTGGAGATAGCATAAGGAGGGGGAGAGGAGATGACTGCCCTTGCATTTTTTTGGCGAATATGGATTGGGGTCGTTACTGATTTCCGCCCAAAATCCATGGAGGCTGTAATCGCGGGGGAATCGAGTGTGAGGGCGGTGTAGGCATCTGTAATGGTGAAAGCCTCATCGCAGAATCCCATGTGAATGTTGAACAAACTCAAAGCGATGGTTTGTGAAAGTCCGCCCATTCGGAATACAAGCACATTGTCGTCCCTGACCCAGCAGAAATCAAACGAGGAGAAAAACTCCACCGTCAGCTCGTAGTACGTTGGCTCCTAAATCGATGACACGGAAGACGCCAAATTCCTTCCCACAGAGGCATTCACTCCAGTCTTTGTGAGCACGGGAAAGAAAATTTAGCATGGCGTCGGCCGTGAGGGAGTCGTTGGGGAGTGAAGAGGAGGACTCGCCAATGGCATGGTGGCGGCGGGGGACATTTGAAAGGAAGGGAAGAAGAAATTCGGCTTAAAGAAGGAAGAAAGAAGAGAAAAATGGAGGATAAGGTGTAGAGAAAAGAGAGGGGGATGGTGGCTTTAAATAGGAAAAATTTTAGGGGTCACGCCCGTGACCGAGGGCGTGTAACTGGTGACACGTGAATTATGACGTGTGGGAGGAATTGCCCTTGAAGTGGAATCAGATTTGATTTCTAAAATGTTCTAGGCAAGTAACCCCAAGGGCATCATTTTAAATAAGGGCTAAAACTACTGAAATCAGCAAACCTAGAGGGCTGGAACTGATATAATCAGCAAAAATAAAAGAAAAAGGACAACCATTTGGAGTCCTCAAAGCCCCAAAATCAATGCCAACATAACAAGTCCAATTATTCGCATTCTGTAGCAACTAGCGGTTTTCTATTCCAGCCACAAATGGTGCCAACGCTACAGCCAAACCAGTAGGAACAGGGGAGAGTAGGACCACCAAAACAGGCCTGGAAATAGAGTAAACCAGCAACCAACTAACGTCAGGGCAACAACCAACTAAACCAGGACAACATTCAACTAACCCAGTACATCAGCCAACTAAACCAGTACAACAACCAACTATAGTCTAGAATAGAATCTGTTTAATAAATATACCACTATTGCAGTAAGCCACAAAAGAACCTAATCAAATAGCCCACGAGAGCAGCCAACAACAGTAGCCACAACAAAAAAAAACAAAATCAATCAACTGCAGCGGCCAACAACAGCAGACGCTACCAAACCAATACAAGTACAAGAGATATAGAGGCATAACCCGAGACAGATCGGAGCAAAACCAAGGTTTTGGAAGTCAAAACTAGTGAGCTAGAGTCCAGAACCAATGGCTGAGAGCAGAAACAGGAGCTAGTTTGTCTATCCTTGTTGAGTTTCATTAGGATTTGATTTGTAAAGAGATTTGATTTTATGAATTCAAATTTTTGTACACCCTCGGTCACGCCCGTGACCGAGGGCATGACACTGGCGAAATCAAGTCGGGCAGGGAATCCGATGCTCGCTGGTCAAAATGCGCTTCCCAAGAGGTTACGGCCCAGGGTCACGCCTGTGACCATGGGCATTACTTTACTGTCACGGTCGTGACAGTTAAAGAGAATCTTTGACCCGGACTTACGAATTTTTGGAGGCATCAGGTTAAGTCACGGGCGTGACTTAGCCGTGTCACGGCCAAGTCACGGGCGTGACAGCCCGAAACGTAGCTGGTGGGCCTGTTTAGGTGAAATTTTGGTTATGTGGATGTCATGCCCATGACCATCATTGGTCACGCCCGTGATCTTCACGAAAGACGGAGATTTTTTGTCGCATGGATACAGCGCGACAGATAAAAGTGTACGGTGCATGTCACGCCCAGGTCACGATCGTGACCTATGTTGTGTAACACAAAAATTGCAGAAAATTTTTTTTGTTTTGTTGTTTTATAATTTTTTTCTTTATATTTTTTTTGAAATGAAAACAAAAAGATGATAGTAAAATAAAAAGAAAAAAATTAGAAAATACTGACTTTGAGAGCGGAGTTTTACACGTACGTGCGAGCGACCGTTATCTCGCAAATATCCTCCAAACTTGCAATTCCTTTAGTAACAAAATAATAATAAAAACAATAACATATATATATATTTCATTTTTTTCATTTTTATAGGATTTTTTTTTTGAAAACCAAAAATAAAAATATTTAAATTGAAATCTTTTTTTTTTAGAATTTTTTAAATGAAAAAAAAAACATGGGTTTCCTCCCAAGAGCGCTTTGGTTACAGTCGTTGAGCTTGACCATGGTGGCGCGCCGGATTACGGATGAGGAAGAAGAAATTCCTCCGTGTGATCGTTTAAATCATCCCCAGAAAAATAAAGTTTTAATTGGTGCCTATTCACCTTGAAAGTACCTTTTTCCGGGTGGAAAATAAGCACGGTCCCATAGGGCCAAACCTCCTTGACAACAAAGGGTCCGGACCAACGAGACTTAAGCTTTCCCAGAAAAAGTTGCAGACGGGAATTATAGAGGAGAACTTGGTCTCCCAGTTTAAATGATATTGGGAGCTTAATTCTCATATCAACATAGAGTTTAGCGCGCTCTTTATAGATTTTGTTACTTTCATATGCGTTAGAACGCCATTCATCGAGCTCGTTGATTTGGATTTTACGATGCTCGACCGCTAAAATAGAATCAGAGTTAAGAAGTTTAAGTGCCCAAAAAGCACGATGCTCAAGTTCGACCGGTAATTGACATGCTTTTCCCTAAACCAATCGATACGGCGTACAACCGATAGCGGTCTTGTATGCCATCTGATAGAACCATAGTGCATCATCTAATTTATTTGAGCAATCTTTTCGGTGGGTAGAAATAGTTTTTTTTTAATTCGTTTTAATTCCCTATTTACTACTTCCACTTGGTCATTTGTTTGTGGATGGTAGGGGGTAGATAATTTGTGTAACACCGTATTCAGAAAGATTTTTTGAAAATTGTGTGTTATAAAAATGCGTACCCCTATCAATAATGATTGCCAGCGGTGTTCCAAAATGCGAAAATAATTTTTTCAAAAATAGGGTGACAACCCGTGCACCATTGGTGGGAAGGTCTTGCGCTTCCGCCCACCGAGACACATAGTCGATCGCTACCAAAATATAACAATTCCCAAAAGAAGGAAGTAGCGGGACGATAAAGTAGATTCCCCAAAAATCAAAGACTTCGCATTCAAGGAAAGAATTATGGGGCATTTCTTCCCTGTGAGATATATTACCTGAGCGTTGGCATTGATCACAACGACTTACATGAAAATGAGCATCCTTAAAGATGCTCGGCCAAAAGAATCCCTCTTCAAGAACCTTCTGCGCAGTCCAGTTTGCCTTGTAATGCCCACCAGCAGGTCCCTCATGGCAATGTTTTAGTATATGTGAGGCTTCCTTATGAGAGATGCATCTCCTTACCACTTGGTCCGCACAAACTCGAAAGAGGAAGGGATCCTCCCAAAAATAATTTTTCAAATCAGAAAAGAATTTCTTCTTTTCTTAATAAGAAAAACCATTCGGGAGAACCCTTGCAACGAGAAAATTTGCGAAATCAGCGAACCAAGGGTTAGGGAGAGCGATTACCTTATAAAGGGAAAGAAGACGTTCTTCAGGGAATGTATCATCAATCTCCTCTTCCAAAAGTGCTTAACAATTGGGATTCTCTAACCGAGAGAGGTGATCTGCAGCTAGATTTTCTGCTCCTTTTTTGTCCAAGATCTCCAAATCAAATTCTTAAAGAAGCAAGATCCACCTGATCAACCTAGGCTTGACATCAGTTTTAGTTAGTAGATAATGTAAAGTCGAGTGATCAGTAAAAACATTTACCTTATATAAAGTAATATAGGAACGAAATTTATCAAAAGCAAAAATAACGGCTAAAAGCTCTTTCTCAGTTGTGGTGTAATTTTCCTGTGCGGTAGTGAGAGTCTTACTTGCGTAATAGATAGGATGAAAATTTTTATTAAGGCGTTGTCCTATGACGGCACCCACGACAAAACTACTCGCATCGCACATAATCTCAAAAGGGAGATCCCAATTAGGCGCAATCATAGTGGGCGCATTAATAAGTTTTTTCATTAATTATAGAAAAAGAATGTAGACAATTATCATCAAAAATAAACGGTGCATCTTTTTCTAGCAAGTGAGTGAGGGGCTTAGTGATTTTGGAAAAATATTTAATAAATCTGCAATAGAAACCGGCATGCCCAAGAAAACTACATACGACCTTAACATTTGAAGGGGGAGGTAATTTTTCTATAGTTTCTATTTTAGCTTTATCGACCTCTATGCCCTTACTAGATATTTTATGGCCTAAAACCAAACCTTCTCGTACCATAAAGTGGCACTTTTCTCAATTTAAAACTAAATGAGTGTCCTCACATCTTTGAAGAACACGGGAAAGGTTGTCCAAACATAAATCAAACGAATCTCCAAAAATGGAGAAATCGTCCATAAATACCTCCATAATATCCTCCACGAGCTCATCAAAAATTGTTAGCATACATCTTTGGAATGTTGCTGGCGCATTGCATAAACCGAATGTAATTTTGTTATAGGCGAAGGTGCCAAAAGGCCAAGTGAAGCTGGTTTTATCCTGGTCCTCGGGAGCGATTGGGATTTGGAAGTATCCCGAGAGACCATCAAGAAACCAATAAGACAAGTGTCCGGATAATCGTTCAAGGATTTTATCGATGAATGGTAAAGGAAAGTGATCCTTGCGAGTTGCATCATTTAATTTATGATAGTTGATTCATACTCACCATCCGGTAACGGTTCGAGTAGAGATTAATTCATTTTTATCGTTTGGGACAACTATAATTCCTCCTTTCTTAGGCACCACTTGGAACAGACTAACCCAAGTGCTATCCAAAATCCGATAGATAATCCCCGCATCTAATAATTTAATTACCTCCGGCTTGACTACTTCCTTCATGTTAGGATTTAGTCGTCGTTGAGGTTAAATAGGTTTGCGGGAATTTTCTTGCAAAAGAACTTTATGCGTACAAAAGGAAGGATGAATCCCTTTGATATGAGAAATTTTCCACACAATTGCGCGGCGATGATTTTTTAAAACAATTAATAATTTAGATTTTTCAGAATCTGAGAGAAATGGCAAAACAATTATGGTGAGTTTAGAACCTTCCTCCAAAAATAGGTATTCAAGATGATCGGATAATTGATTTAAATTTAAAAGAGGAGGTTCTTCATAAGAAGTTTTTAAACGATCACTCCCTAATTCTAAAATTTCAAATAGCGGAGCGCGATTGAGCGTATCGTCATTGTGTAATGAGATAAAACAGAAATTGATTCAAAATCCTCATCATGAAGACAAGATGGTGAAATAAAATCAGAAAATAAATTGAGTCTGCATCATGTGAAGCCTCCAAAAAAACATGAGTCGTCATTAGATAAAGTATTTTTCATTGAAGAATTTATAGTAAAGGTAACTTCATCATCTCCGACTCTGAGGAGAAGTTTACCATTACTAACGTCAATAATAGCGTGAGAGGTGGCAAGGAAGGGGCGGCCAAGAATTAGTGGTACATTGGCATCCTCTTCTATGTCAAGCATGACAAAATCTACCGGAAAGATAAATTTGTCAACTTTGACAAGCACATCCTCAATAACACCCATTGGGTATTTGATGGACCGATCCGCTAGTTGTATGCTCATTCTAGTGGGATTAGGTTCACCTAATCCTAATTTTTTAAACAAGGAATAAGGCAGTAAATTAGTACTAGCGCCAAGATCGGCCATTGCAAGTTTGACTATTAAATCACCAAAAAGATCAGGGATAGAGAAACTACCCGGATCGGTTAATTTCTTTGGCAATATATTTAGTAAAACTGTCGAACATTCCACATTTAGTTGAACAGTAGAGATATCCTTAAGTTTTCTTTTATTGGATAAAAAATCCTTAAGGTACTTTGCGTATTTCGGCATTAGTGCAATGGCTTCGCAAAATGGTAAATTGATATGAATTTGCTTAAATAATTGCAAGAATTTATCATAGTGCACGTCCATTCGGTCTGCTTTTAATTTGGAGGGGTAAGGAAGAGAAGGTTGAAATTCTTTAATTTAATTTTGCGGCGGAGCTTGAGAAGATATGATTACCTCATAATCAACTAGTGTTGTAGGAATAGTTACCTCTGCATCAACATTCTCAGTCGGAGTAGTTAGCTCCTTCCCACTCCGTAGCATGATTGCTTTTGCTTGCTCATTTGGGATGGGCTCCGTATTGCCCAGTAATGCTCCTTGTTGGCGATCGGAGAGCATTTTTGCGAGTTGCCCAATTTGGTTCTCCAAATTGCGGACGGATCCAGTGAGATTCTGGATGCTTGTATCATTGCTAACCACATATTTGGAAAACACCTCCTCGATAGAAGGATGTTTTGGCTCTTGCGGTGGTGGAAATCTGGGTGTATTTGCATTTGGGTGATGCACCGCATTCCCTGGATTACTCCATGAGAAGTTGGGGTGATTCCTCCAACCCGGATTATAAGTGTTGTTGTAAGTGTTGTTGTTCGGGTTGAAAGGCGGGAGGTTTGGATTACCCATGTAATACACTTGTTTCGTCGTGACTAGAGTAGGCTCCCAGGTAGGTGTACAAGAGGAAACAGTCATCTCTTCTAGTTTTTTATTTAAAAGCTCAACCTGTAGAGACAAATTAGAAATAGAATAAATTTCATACATCTCGGCCGTTTATTTGGGCGAGACCCGGGTGTACTCCATTGATAAGTGTTCATGGCCATTCCCTCTAAAATCTCTTGCGCACTCGCTAGTGTTTTATTATTTACGGTACCACCGGCGGCGGCGTCAATCATTTGTAGCGTTTGGAGTTTTAGGCCATTATAAAATGTTTGGATCTGCAACCAGTCGGGGATTGCATGATGGGGACAATGATGTAAATATTCCTTAAAGCGCTCCCAAGTATCATAAAGCGTTTCCAATTCAATTTGGGAGAAGGAAATAATATCCTTACGCAATTGGGCCGATTTAGCGGGCGGAAAATATTTCGTAAGAAATTGTTCCGTCATTTGAGCCCATGTGGTGATAGATCCTCTTGGAAGAGAATTTAACAACTGCTTAGCCTTATTGCGCAAAGTGAAAGGAAAAAGTGAAAGACTTATTATGTCAACGGATACCTATTAATTTTGAAAGTATCGCATATTTCTAAAAAACTAAAAATATGTGCGTTGGGATCCTCATCTTGAAGCCCATCAAATTGTACACATTGTTGTACCATTTGAATGATGCTTGGCTTCAACTCAAAATTATTGATCGCTATAGCAGGTTGAACAATACTAGAAGGGGCGTCGTCTAGGTTAGGCTGGGCCTAATAGGACATAGTCGGTTCCACAACTGCATCCTGATTTGGATCACCCATATTAGAAGAAAAAGAAGAGGAGGAGGAAGACGAAGAAGAAGAAGAAGAAAAAGTATTTGGAAAAGAAGTGTCGCCTACGGATTCCTTAATCGGATCTTGAGAATTTGGCTCTTGGAATCTTAAGCATCGCCGAATGGTTTGCTCGATTTCGGGATCAAAATCAAGAAGATCTGACAGATTCCTTCGGGTCATACACCAAAAAGAAAACGAAAAACGTAGGAATTAAGGAGAAAGTAGGAAAAATAAAAATATAAATAAAATATAAATATAAATATATATATTTTTTGTTTTTTTATAATTATAGATTTAATTAGTCTTAGATTTCCCGAGGTCTACCCGGTGAAGGGTTCACAGCAGTACTAGGAGAAAAATGGGATGATAGCCCAAATCTCCCTTTCTAAGAATTTAATTTCACCTTAAAAAGGAAAAAAATGATAAAATTAATAGAACTAAGCTTTCAAAATATCAACAACATGTCCCCGACAACGGCGCTAAAAACATGATGAATAAAATCGCGTTGCGCGTACAATTAAAGTTTTATCCACGTATAATTCGATAAGGCAAGTGCACCTATCATTTTATAGTATAGGATTTAGAAAATCAAGTGTCGTATTTTTCTGGGTTTGTTGAGTACTTCTACTCACAAAGAAGAGATTTTATTTTATCGATCAAAAGTTGGGTTTGAGTCGGAAAATGATTCGGAGAAAACTAACTAAGAAGAGAGATTAAGATTAAAAGATTAGCACTTGATCTAGAATACTTATGGAATAAAATAGAATTTTACAAAAGAATAATCCACAAGATTTTATTGGAATAAATTAGACCATGGAGGTTCCCAAAACATGATAGCACCTCTCTCGAGGAATACTACCAACTAACCTTAGGTTGAACGATTAAGACCCATCGGCAAGTTGAAACCCCTGAGCTTGCTCTAAGCGTTGAACCCCACTATTGGCTTTGACTCCAATCCGGAAGATTTATGTCGTCCTCTCTCGAGGACTGCATGCAACTCCTTTTATCTTTGAGTGATATCCTCGTACGCGTGGATCTCTCGGTCAACTAGAATACAGATCTTAGATCAAAAAATATATTCGCGATATATGAATTCGATGCAATTAAATTCAAAGATAAATTGAAGATGATCAAAAGAGAGCTTGCCAATTAGAAAAATGCAAAACAAATTTTATTTCATTCCAAAGTTCATCATGACCAAGTGCTAAAGGAAATTTAGCTACTCATCATAATGATGGGAATACATGTAGAAGAGAAAGGAGACATGATAAAAAAATAATACTTGAATTAAAATTGCAATAATATGAAAACTTACAACTTGTAGAAAACTAGCTAGAACAAAAAAAATAGTAAACTAAAGTTGGAAATGAACTCCAAAATCAAACTCCCATACTTTTGGAGATTGCTGCCTTTTATAGCTGAAAAATTGAGAAGTCACGTCCTTGGTCACGCCCATGACCAAGGGCGTGTAAGCTGTGTAATTGCGATCTTGAAAGCCCAGGAATGTTGGGGAAGAGAAACCGCCAGAAATCGATTGCATGGCGAGTCATGGCCTCTGTCACACCCGTGACCCAGGCATGTCTTGACCGAGTCTGGAAACGGCAGGAAATGTCGCGATCAGGAGTTATTCCGGCGATTGCATGAGGGGTTACGGCCTCGGTCACACTCGTGACCGAGGGCATGTAAGCTAGAAACGGCGCGAGCTGAGTAATGGCATCATTGTATGATTTCTGGGCGAGTCACGCCCGTGACCTTGAGGTCACGCCCTCTATCACGCCCGTGACAAAGGGCGTGTAATTTTAATCCGACATGGCAGTTGACTTCTTCTGCTAGGATACGGTGAGGCTGGTTCACGGTCGTGATATGGAGTCACACCCTTGGTATCGCGTGTGACTAAGGGCGCGTACTTTGCGATTTCGACCGAAATGTTCCAAATATTCTTCTGATTACTTCTATGAGCTTGAAATTGCTATTGGCAGCCCAAATTTCTTGAAAATACAAAAAAAAAATGTAAATTTGTGATAAATTAAATTAAAACTAAATAAAAATAAATTAATTATTAATAAAATATTATATAAAAATACTATAAATAATGCATTATCAGTCACGCCCATGTACTAGATGTCACGCCCTCGGTCACGCCCGTGATCGAGGGTGTGTAACTTTAAATGACGTGGCAGACTTGTTCTAGCTGAAGGAGGTAGGTCGCGGTCGAGACACTGGGTCACGCCCCTTGGTCACGCCCGTGACCTTGGGCGTGTACTTGCAAATTTCACTCAAAATGCCCAAAAAACCTAAAAATGGCGAATAAGCTTAAGTTAGTTTATAGAAATAAAAAGAAATGAATTTAATGGGATAATTCATGCAATTTATACAAATTCTTATTAAAAATTTATTAAAATTATATTAAAGGATGAGTACAAAAAGTACTCATCAAACACCCTCATACTTGAGCTTTTGTTATTCCAGAGCAAAAGAATGAGGAAAGAATTACAAGGCATCGATATTATTTTTAATTAACTAAAATTTCATTAAACCAAGAGTAAGTTAAAATTAAATTCTAGGAATTCAAGAATTAATTCATAAGTTATGGTGATAATTTAAAAAGAGAAATCTGTTTAGCTAACTACTTCTCAAGATAACTATTTAGCAACCGAAATTTTAGAAATTTTCAAACAAAATTAGATTGAAATTATAGACACCTACTAAAATATTGCTCTCTTAATATTTTTATTTAGGACTAGAATCAATAGAATTGTCTAGGGATGAGTTTTAACAAAATGGCAAAATGAAGAGTTCTTGGATTGGAGGTGGTGAAACCTCACTCATAAATTCAAATTTGTATATGTTTAGGAAAATGATGAATTTTATCCTCTCATTTTCCATGCCATATAATTTTTTAAAAATTCTCTTCGATCAAAAACCCAAAATGTATATGCTTAGTTGTAATGAATTTTATCCTCTTACATCATGACATATAGTCTTTGAAATGATTTTGGGTGCATATGTTTAGGAAATAATGAATTTTATCATCTTATTCCCATGACATTATTTCTTTTTACACATTTGTTTTTCCAACAAAGGGTGAGGGAAAAGAAATACTTCTAGTTTATAAATTAAACTATTTTAAGAACAACTATTTAGTGTAATGAAATTTCCTAAGATCATAAAGTTAATAGAGAATAGAATTATAAATCTAGAGAAGCTTAGCCAATTTACCACAAAGTGAAGTTATTTAAAATTAAAATGATAAGTAATGCTAAATATATTCTCTAATCGAATTAAAAACATAAAGTATTTCTTAAAACTAAATTACTTCAAATTTAAATTTAATAAATTCTGATAAACAAAATATTAGCTAAATTAAAAATGTAAGAATACTTATAATCAAACCTCAAACTAGATTTCTAGAAAAATAAAAACAACAAGTAAGGATTAATATATATTTTTGATGATTATATTTAGAAAACTTCTTTTGGTTTGCGCAACCTTTATATGACGAGCTTAGAATTAGGCGGGTGTTTTTGAGGAAATTCGCAAGTACTTCTAATTTGAGAAACTAACTGTTATCCTATTGAAAGATAGAAGTAACGATCTTTTTCTTCTTTTGAAGTATTGACAATTACGCCCCGACTACAATGCCAAATTCTAGAGATTTTTTAAAATAGCAAAGGAGAGTTTTGCAAGTTTTGGATTTGAAAAGCTTTTGTTTAATTATAATCCAAACTAATCATTCGATAAAGGCAAGTATACCTTATCGCGAGTAATACAAGATATTTTGTTTTAGAAAATATCGAGGTCGTATATTTTCGTGTATCTTGTTGATTACTTCTACTTTTAAGGAATAAACTATTATTTTATCGGAGTAATATTTTGAGTTGATTTTTAATTTTATAGAGCGATAATATACATATAACTAGAGTTCTAAACGATGATGAAGATAGCACCCGATGTCGAATTACCTTTAGACGAAAATAGTCTTTTTTAGAAGTACAAGATATGACTTTTCAAAATATTAAAACGGCTTGGCCGTGGAGGTTCCATAAGTATAAACGCTCCTCTCTCATGTGTACGACCACCTGAGATTACGAATATTCGACCGAACTCTCGTTCTTTAATCGAATCTCCTTAATACTCGCTTTATGTTGTGAACCCTGCTATTGGGTTTTTATTTCCAATTCGAGAGACTTACCTCATCCTCGCTCGAGGGTAGAGCGCACTTCTCTTTACCCATGAGCGATCAGTCTGTACGCACGAGCCTCTCGGCTAACTAGCGTACAGAGATGGAAATGAAAACCATACATCGATTATATGGTTCCACTCAACATTTTTCTCGGGTAAACCTTAAGCTCGTTAATTATTTTAAAAAGAGATGTTTTAATTTAAAAAAAAAAATCATTTACTTGTCCCAATACTCTTCTACATCGTGCGCTAAAGTAAATTAGCCACTCATCAGAATGGAGACGACATTAATAATTAGAAAATACATGTTAATAATTTAAGCGGATATAAGCGTGAAAGAAAGATTAAAAGACTTATATAAAAATAGAACTAGTATCCGTCCCAACCGTTTTAATCAAGCACTAAAAAGTTCTTAGCCTCTCATCTGGGAAGGGGTGGTATAAAAATGAAATACTAATAGAAGTGCAGAAATAATATCCGTCCCAACCATCTTAATCAAGCTCTAAATAAAATTAGCCTCTCATCCTGGATGGGGGTGGTAATAGAACATTTATATAATAATTTAAAGACTGAAAATTAAAACTGAAAAGAGTGTTACACACTCTGAACCCAAAATAGGGTTTGACATCACTCAAAGACTACTTCTAAACATTAAAAGACAAAATTGAGATAAGAAAACAAACTATTTTATTACCAAAATGAAGATTACAGCTAGACTAGGAAAGAGAAAGTAGCTACTTAGAAATGTCGGAAATATCTCACATACAAGTCCTAAACTACTCCAGAAAACTAGCTAACACACAATATTCTTGATGAAATAAGCTTTAGCCAACACCCTCCCCCCATATTTATAGGGAAAATTTTATTTTTGCACGCCCTTGGTCGCGGGCGTGACTTGGATGTCACTGTCGTGACCGAGGGCATGAACTATGGGGCGTGTCGGGAAGATAGGGTCGGCCATCTTCTGGAAGGATCCGTCGTCAAAAATGGATGCACACGGGCGTGACTTTAAGTGTCACAAGCGTGACTATGGGTGGCAAACGTCAGTAGCATCTGGGATGTGTCATTGGGGCATGACTTGCTGGATCATGGGCGTGACCCGGATGTCACAGGCATGACTTGGTTCATCGAGAAATCAGGCCAATTCAGCTTGATGACGCGTCTAATTCGGCTTGATCAGGAGTACACGAGCATGACTCAAAATGTCACGGGCGTGACTTGAGCAATTCATCGAGATTTGTCCTGAAAATGGCAGAAATCTGGAATTTAGCATTTTAAGATTACACGCCCTTGGTCACGGGCGTGTCCTGGGGCGTGACATATAAAAAATTGCCAAAATTCTGAAAAAGTGAAGTAATGCGAATTTAGTAACAAAAATTATAAAACAAGCAAATTATTCATTAATTTACATGCAATATTTATAATATTACTTAAAATTATACAAAAGACTATACTAAAAATACATATATTTTACGACTCATCAAATACCCCCAATACTTAAGCTTTTGTTATTCTAGAGCAAAAGTAAGAGAGATCTATACGGGATTAACATAAGTTCTACTTTTTGGCTATCGTTTTATTTAATCATAAAAGACTAAAAAATAAAAATTAGGAGTAATAAGAGTTAAGTCCTAAATTATGCAAACGATTTAAGTAGAAAGAAATGTCTTGGCCAAAAAACTTCTTAATTAATCAAATAGCAAGCCAAATTGTAATCATTAGTAAATGAGATTAGATCGAAGTTATAAGAACCTTAGTTTAAAGAAACGTGAAGGAAAAATACAGGTTACTAATTATGCTCTCAAATGATTTTTTGAATTAAAACTAGAAACAATAAATTGGCTAAGGGAAAAGGGGTAAAAAGCTTTGGCAAAAAGAAGAGCTTTTGACTTAGGGGTGATGGTTTTTATCCTTCCACCCCTTCTTTTTAGTTTTCTTTGGTGCCCCCATGGTTTATGAGGGAAAACTAATTCTTTTGTTTTTATTAACCCAATGTTTATGTTTACGGAATGAAATAATTCCCATTGATATAAGATCATTTAAAGTTTTTATTGGGTGCCTATATTTACGGAATGAATTCTTATTCCCATTGACATAAGATATTTTTCTTCTTTTGTTTTTTATTTGTCATGCCAAATTGGTGTATACAAGGGGTTTTCAAGAGAAATTCTAGAATAATAAAAAAAATGTTTGAGAGCAACCTTAGTAATTTGAATATTCCTAGATTCCTAAATACATAAAGTATGGATAATTGCAGTCTAAAGTTGTTTTGCCAACATAATATGCATGCCTCTATTTTAGCTAGTAGAAGTAGTGCTTGAAAAAAAAGCCTCTATTTAAATTAAAAATACAAGATATTCTTTAAAACTCAACCCCAAACGTTTAAATCTATCGATCATAGATAAACGAACAAATAGTAAAACTAGTGATTATGAAAAGCCACTAAATATTCTCGAAACTAAATGCTCTTAAAAAAGTAAAAGTAAAGTAGGGTTTTATTTTATTTTTGGTGTTTTGTTTTGTTTTTTTAACTACTAAATATACTATATAGATATATATTATTTTTGGAAAGTTTTGGGGTTTTGCAATATTTATATTTACATGAAATAAGCAAGATAAAATGCAGAAGTAAATGAAGTTTTATATAGATATTTGTACAAGATAAAATGTTTTTGGAAATTTTTGGTGTTATTCTTAAAAAAAAAATTGTAATTTTGTTCAAGTTTATATTTACAAAAGTAAGAAAGATAAAATGCAGAAATAATTACCGAACAAACTCTATTTTAGTTTTTGATTTTTCTAAGTTTGGTAATTATGAAATAAAATACATATTTTTTTGAAAATTTTTGTTTGTTTAAATGAAAATGGTAAAACACCCCCATACTTAAAACCCAACATTGTCCCCAATGTTGTAATGTAAGTATGAAGAAAAAATAAATAAAAATGGAGTATGGGCAAAAGGAAAGTGGGAGCAAAAAGGCTTCCCTGAATTAAAGCTGGCAAGGCGGTAAGAAACCCTGCAAAAATATATAAAATAACAAAGCAAAATAAAATATTATATAAATATGGGGTGCCTCCCACAAAAGTTTTGTTTACCATCACGTAGCTTGACTAAACTAAAAAACAGAGATCATCGTTGGATAGGGAGTGTTGCATTGAGGGATTAACGTGCAGAGTAACTTTGTCGTCTCCGACCCGAAGGAGGATTCGACCATTACGAACATCAATTAATGCATGGGAGGTGGCGAGGAAGGGGCAACCGAGTATGATAGGCACCTCAGCGTCCTCCTCGATGTCTAGGATGACGAAGTCTACCGGGAAGATAAACTTGTCTACATGGACCAGAACATCCTCCACTAACCCTATCGGGTATTTTTTGAGTTATCCATGAGTTGGATACTCATCTTTGTCGAGCTTGGGACGCCCAAATCGAGTTTTTTAAAAAGGGTAAAGGGCATCAAATTGATGTTGGTGCCCAAGTATGCTAGAGCGTACTTTAATAACATATTGCCAAAGAGGCACGGGATGGAGAACCATCCCTGGTCATTCAGTTTTAGCGGCAATTTGTTAAGGAAAACAGCCAAGCATTCCGCGTTAAGGGAAACACGTGAAACATCCTCAAGTTTCTTTTTATGAGAAAGCAACTCATTAAGATATTTTGCGTATTTCGGCATTTGGGAGAGTGCCTCGCAAAATGGAACATTTATATGAATTTGTTTTAAATTTTGTAAGAACTTTTTATATTGCTCATCCTTCCGCTTGTTGTTTATCTTTGAAGGATAAGGAAGAGATGGGGAAAAGACGTTCGGCATAATCGGAATACTCGTTGAACTATCTAACGAAGAAGAGGGTGTAGGGGTCGGTGTCTAAATAGGTACCTTAAGCTCAACCCATTTTGGGGAGGTTACCTCCTTGCTATTGCGAAGTTTTATGGCATTGGCAGTTTTGTAGGGGTTCGACTCTGTGTTCCCTGGTAGAGCTCCATATGGCCGCTCAAAGACCATCTTGGCAAGTTGTCCAACCTTATTTTCCAAGTTTTTAATCGATCCGGTAATATTCCGGATATTTGACTCGGTGGACGCGACATATTTAGCAAAAACATCTTCGAGCAGAGAAGGTTTTGGAGGAGGAGGCTGGAATCCATGTGGAAATCCTTGTGAATTCACATATGGGGGCCTCTGAGCATTGTTTGGATTGCTCCAGGAGAAGTTTTGGTTGTTCCGCCAACCCGGATTATTGTTATTACTATAAGGTTTATTATTTGGGTTGAAGGGGGGCCGAACGGGTTTGCCTAAGTAATCCACAGTTTCTTTGACATAATTATTATTTATTGGACGCCAAGTGGGAGCGGAGGAGTAAGCAGCCATCTCTGCTACTTGCTTACTTAGCCTTTCGACTTGAGAGGCTAAGTGAGAAGTGGCGTCCACTTCATATATCCCAGTTGGTTTAGTAGGGCGTGATCTAGGAGCAATCCATTGATAGGCATTCATGGCCATTTCTTCGAACAGAGCTCGAGCGGCCTCCGGGGTTTTGTTGTTTAACGTTCCCCCGGTGGCTGCATCGATCATCTGTCATGTTGAGAAATTTAAACCATTATAGAATGTCTGGACCTGCAACTAGGATGACAGCGCGTGATGAGGACACCTACGCAAGAACTCATTAAAATGCTCCTAAGTCTCGTAGAGAGACTCAGAATCGTATTGAATGATAGAGGTGATATCTGTGCGTAGTTTAGCGGTTTTAGACGGGGGGAAATACTTTGTTAGAAATTTCTCCGTCAATTGGGCCCACGTAGTTATGGATCCTAGAGGGAGAGAACTTAACCACGCTTTGGCCTTTATCTGCAGTGAAAATGGAAATAAGCGTAGATGAATAGTGTCATCAGTAACGCCATTATTCTTAAAAGTATCGCAAATTTCCAAAAAAAAATAGAAAGATGTAAATTCGGATCCTCATCCGGCAAATCGTCAAATTGGACTAACTGTTGTACCATTTGAATGATGCTAGATTTTATTTCAAAATTATTATTAGCCACTATTGTGCGTGTAATACTCGATTCGGTATCTTCCAAATTCGGCCTGTCATAATATGCCATGATCCGTGGTGGGGCCGCATCTGGAATTGGATCAGTCATAGCTTTAGTGTAAGTATCTCCGACAGACTCTTCGTGTAACTCAAGTATGTTTTGATCACAAAATCGGAGGCGCTCATGAAGGGTACGCTCGATTTCGGGGTCAAAGGGGATATTCGAATCATCCGAGGAGTTTCCTCGGGTCATATACTAATAATAAAAATTATTATTTTTTTAGTTTGGCTTTTTCTATTTTTTTTCTTTATTTTTTTGTAAATATATATAATAAAATTATAGTAACACCTTTTTTCAAAATAACGAGAATGCTCCCCGGCAACGGCGCCAAAAACTTGATGATTATATTTGGAAAACTTCTTTTGGTTTGCGCAACCTTTATATGACGAGCTTAGAATTGTGTGTTTTCGAGGAAATTCGCAAGTACTTCTAATTTGAGAAACTAACAGTTATCCTATCGAAAGATAGAAGTTACGGTCTTTTTCTTCTTTTGAATTATTGACAATTACGCCCCGACTACGACGCCAAATTCTATTGATTTTTTAAAATAGCAAGGAGAGTTTTGCAAGTTTTGGATTTGAATAGCTTTTGTTTAATTATAATCCAAACTAATCATTTGATAAAGGCAAGATTACATTATCGCGTGTAATACAAGATATTTTGTTTTAGAAAATATTGAGGTCGTATATTTCCGCGGATCTTTTTGATTACTTCTACTTTTAAGGAATAAACTATTATTTTATCGGAGTAATATTTTGAGTTGATTTTTAATTTTATAGAACGATAATATGCGTATAACTAGAGTTCTAAATGATGATGAAGATAGCACCCGATGTCGAATTACCTTGAGATGAAAATAGACTTTTTTAGAAGTAAAAGATATGACTTTTCAAAATATTAAAAAGGCTTGGCCGTGGAGGTTCCATAAGTATGAACGCTCCTCTCTCGAGGGTACGCCCACCTGAGATTATGAATATCCGACCGAACTCTTGTTTTTTAATCAAATCTCCTTAATACTTGCTTTATGTTGTGAACCTCGCTATTAGATTTTTATTTCCAATTCGGGAGACTTACCTCATCCTCGCTCAAGGGGATAGCACACTTCTCTTTACCGATCTGTATGCACGAGCCTCTCGGCTAACTAGTGTACGAAGACAGAAATGAAAACCATACATCGATTATATGGTTCCACTCAACGTTTTTCTCCGGTAAACCTTAAGCTCGTTAATTATTTTAAAAAGAGATGTTATAAATTTTTTAAAAAAATTCATTTAATTGTCCCAATGCTCTTCGACATCATCCGCTAAAGGAAATTAGCCACTCTTCAGAATGGAGAAGGCATTAATAATTAGAAAATACATGTTAATAATTTAAGCGGATATAAGCGTGAAAGAAATATTCAGAGACATAAAAAAACAGAAATAGTATCCATCCCAAACATCTTAATCAAGCGCTAAAAAGTTTTTAGCCTCTCATCTGGGACGGGGGTGGTATAGAAATGAAATACATATAAAGTGCAGAAATAATATCTGCCTCAACCATCTTAATCAAGCGCTAAAGAAAATTAGCCTCTCATTCGGGATGGGGGTGGTAATAGAACATTTATATAATAATTTAAAGACAAAAAATTATAATTGAAAAGAGTGTTACACACTGAGAACCCAAAATAGGGTTTGGAAAACATCACACAAAGACTACTTCTAAACATTAAAAGACAAAGTTGAGATAAGAAAACAAACTATTTTATTACCAAAATTAAGATTACAACTAGACTAGGAAAGAGAAAGTTGTTACTTAGAAATGCAAGAAATAACTCACATAAAAGTCCTAAACTACTCTAGAAAACTAGCTAACACACAAAATTCTGGATGAAATAAGCTTCAGCCGACACCCCCCCCCACCCTATTTATAGGGAAAAATTTATTTTTACACGCCCTTGGTCACGGGCATGACATGGATGTCACGGCCGCGACCGAGGGCGTAACCTATGGGGTGTATCGTGAAGATAGGGTCGACCGTCTTCTAGAAGGATCCGCCATCAAAAATGGCTGCACACAGGCGTGACTTTAAGTGTCACGGGCGTGGCTATGGGTGGCAGACGTCAGCAGCATTCGGGGCATGTCTTTGGAGCGTGACATGCTTGATCATAGACGTGACCTGGATGTCACAGGTGTAACGGTCCAGGCCTGCCAACATGGGACCCAGCTGGACCGCGGACACCCTCCAAACCCAGGCCCGCGAACACGGGACCCAGCTAGCACCGGAAGGGTTCAGCCTAACCAGATGGTCTGCAGACCATGCACCCCAACCCCTCTCTGTCCCACCATGGGGCATAGTGAGGTGTTGGAGATCGCAGTGCCCCTTTGATGAGATTTGAGCCGTTAAGCGGCAGCGCGTGGACAACCCAGGAGGTCACCCATCCCATGAATACTCCAACCTATCACAACCCGCATTTTCCCAACATTTAAAATGTTATCAGTGTAGGGAAAACTACGCGTTGTGATGCCACGTCACGTAGGGGATGCCTACTGACGTTAAGGCAACTTATCCTTCATCGCAGTTCAAGCAATTATTAATATCAATCAAAGTGATTCAAAATGATTTATGCAGAATATTAACAAGCTGCGTCCCTCGGCTAGGTGGATCAACTAGTCCACGCTTTTAAAATATAGTTTTACGCAGCGGAAAAATACTTGATTTAATTACTTTGTGGTCTCAGTGAACATGAAGACCTAGTGTGGTGCACCATGCAAGAGCGAATATGTGGATTTACTATATATAAAAGTAGATTTTGCACGCGCAAAAAGTAGTGAGATTACCATTTCAAAGCATGATATGTAATGCTACAATAACCTTAAAATATCTAAGCAGGGGGGCTATAAAGCCAACCCACATCTAACTATTCCAGAACAAGTGTTCAAAAGTAACCAACAAGTAACAGCAGCAGCGAAACAATAGTTTAACCAAACGGCACCACGGGCGTCAACACCTGACACGAACCCATGGGCCGACAAGTCCACAGAATACCCTACCTCAAGAGGGTCAGAAGACGGCAACTAAAGCAACTCCGCACTAACACCTGCTACTGTCCAGAACCTGAGGCATTCAAAGAAAGAACACCTCAGAAGCAAGTTACAAGTGGTGCGGAAAAACCAGAAAGTAAGCAAACCTCCGTGAGACCGGAGGGAAACAGAAGCTACAAGGGTTAGTGACGACAACACTAGCCATAAATAATCATCAGAAAAAAAAGAAATATGATAATCAATAGGGAAAAAAAGGAAACAGCAGAAGTAACTGATATTCAGCAGAAAAACACCCACCAAACGAGGGTGTGAAAACAGGCAAAAACAAAACTCGCCATCAATAAAGAATCATCAACATTCACATTATTATTTATGTTGCTCTTGTTCAGAATTATAGAGACTGATCAGCTCATCCAAAAGAAGAGCACCGCATCGGGGGCAAAAACCACACCGCGTACGACCTCCCAATCAAAATCTTAAAAGAGCAACGCACCGGGGGCAAAAACCACACTGCGTACGACCTCCAACCGAATTCATATCTTCATGCAATTTCAAGAAAAAGGGCGGGGCCCATCAGAACATAAGGCAACAAAATTTGGTTAACAATATGAGCAAATTATATTGAGTAAAAAGGAGTAAAGGTGAGACAGATGATAAAATTTTGCATAAAATCAATTACTGGAAGCAAAGGCGAGAACAAAAATAAAGGGGGTTTTGGCAAAGAGAAGGAGCAAGATCACCACTTGCCTTCAAACCACCGGAATCGTTCTCCGAACAACTCCTCGCCGTAGATCGGCCCAAAAGGAGGCACGACGAGGCGAGATCTACAGAAAAATGGCCAATACGAAGGTTAGGGCCGAAAAACCTAATGAAAAAGTTTCACGAAACGGAAGGAAATTACCACGAGGACGAATCTCTCGTCGAGAGCTTTCCGAATCTATGCTCGGCTCGCGATTTCGATCACCGGAGCTCCGTCGGCGGCGTCCGGAAGATTCAAGAATTCGCCACTCCCGTCGCTCGTTTTTCTCTCTGGTTCGGACAGAATGAAGAAGAAGAAGAAGCTGGGTTCATTTTCCTTTATATGACATAACGATAATAAAAATAATCATATCATTATTATTATTATTATTAATAGAGGGATTAAAAATAATAATAATATCATTATTATTATTATTAATAGAAGGGGGTTCAACAAATGAGATTTGTTGAAGGGGGTTCAACAAATGAGATTTGTTGAAGGGGTTTCAACAAATGAGATTTGTTGAACGGCGTTCAACAAATCTTGTGGAGAGTTCAACAAATGAGATTTGTCGAAGGGGGTTCAACAAATGAGATTTGTTGAACGGCGTTCAACAAATCTTGAGGGTTCAACAAATGAGATTTGTTGAACGGCGTTCAACAAATCTTGACTTTTCAACAAATGAGATTTGTTGAACGGCGTTCAACAAATCTTGAGGGGAGAGGTCGACGAATACAGAATGCACAAAGATAATTATTGGAATAATAATAATATTATTATTATCATTTTATCATCAAAAATTAAACGGACGCCGAATCCAACGAAAATTTCGCCCAAGGTGAACGGCGGCGCTACGAATCCAACGGCGAAGTCGGAATCAAAATCCGACGTGCCGTTTTTTGAGATATGAATGGCGGAAGTTACGGCGAGCTTTAAATATATACAAAACTTCTAAAATGCGCCGAGGCTCCAAAATGGCTCGGATCGCGACGAAACTTGGTAGGTAAGTCTAAAATTAAATAATCTAATTTCCTAACGTAAAATTTTCCAATTCTGGGTCGTCGCAAAATTTGGTCGACTTGACCCAAATGGACGCCAAAACGCGCAAACGGCGACGCGCCGCTAACTCGACGTTAAAAGTAACGCCCCGACGTCAAAAACGCGCCATCACTGATTTAAACAAATACCGGAAAAATCAGGGGCGTTACAGCCACTCGCCCTAAAAGAAAGTTTCGTCCCGAAACTTGACATAAGGGCAGAAAACAACATTAAGATAGATAATTGGTGCAGGAAAGAAGGTTTAAGATGGATAATCAAATAGTGCAGGAACAACATTTGGGCAAAATAAATGGAGCAGGAAGGGACATTTGGTCAAATAATGGTGCAAGAAGAAACGAAATTTTACCTGAGCTAATTAATTGAAAAGGTGAGGATGAGATGCCCGCATTGCTGACTCCAGCTCTCATGTTGCGCTCTCAACGTCATGATTCCGCCAAAGAACTTTTACCATACCGATCATAAAAGCTTGAAGTATGTATTCACACAAAAGGAGCTGAATTTGCGCCAACGTCGGTGGTTGGAGTATGTTGCTGATTATGAAGTGGACATCCTTTATCATCCTGGCAAGGCCAATGTGGTGGCCGATGCTTTGAGTAGGAAGACGGCTCAGATCTTCAATTTAGCCGTTCAAACCTTGGTCGAGGAATTTCTTTTGATGGATATTTCGCCGGTGAGCCGTGGCGAGCGCTCTCGTTTGGAGGCAGAAGAGCCTTCGTGGATCACCCTCACAAGGTTACATCAGAAAGAAGACCCAGATCTTCAGCATCTCCGAGGAAGGACCGAGAAAGGATAATTATCTGATTTCTCCATCGATGAGCTTGGCACCCTCTTGTATAGAGGTAGATTTTGTATTCCGGCGGTGGGAGATATTCGAGTTATGATTTGTAGGGAGGCTCACGGATCTAGTGTGGCCTACCACCCGGGTTCCACCAAGATGTATAGAGATCTGAAGCAAATCGTATGGTGGTCGGGCATGAAGAACGACATCGCCAAATTTGTATCAGAGTGCTTCACATGCAAGAGGGTGAAGGCCGATCATGGCTGGCCTGGAGGAAAATTGACCCCCTTGGAAATCCCCATGTGGAAATGGGAAAGTATATCGATGGACCTTACTACGGGTTTGCCGAGGTCCCCTCGTGGACATGATTCAGTCTGGGTTATAGTTGATCGATTGACGAAGTGTGCGCATTTCGTCCCCTTCAAAGTCGGCTATTCTATGAAGAAGATAGCAGAGTTATATTTGGATGAGGTCATTCGTTTGCATGGAGTGCCAGTGAGTATCGTGTCAGATCGAGACTCCAGGTTTACGTCGCGATTCTGGCAGAGCTTACAAGGAGCCTTGGGCACCGACCTCAGGTTTTCGACCGCATACCATCCGCAGACTAATGGTCAAACGGAGCGAGTTAATCAGATCATGGAAGACATGATCAGGTGCTATATTTTGGAGCATGGTGGAGCTTGGGACGAGCGCCTCAGACTTATGGAATTAGCATACAATAATAGCTTTCAAGAAAGTCTGCAGATGGCCCCTTTTGAAGCACTGTATGGGAGGCGCTGCAGGACTCCCATGTTTTGGGCCGAAGTTTGTGAGAGACCGTTGCTAGGTCCGGATGCTTTGATGGAAATGGAAGAGGCGGTGACTAATATTCGGGAGAACCTCCGCGTTGCTCAGGAGCGGTATGAGAAGTATGCCAATCGAAGAAGGGCAGATCTGGAGTTTGCGGTTGGGGACAGTGTTTTCCTGAAGGTCTCTCCGATGCCGGGCGTTAAAAGATTTGGGAAGAACCACAAGTTGGATCCCAGATATGTTGGGCCATTTCAGATCATTGAGCGCATCGGAGTGTCTGCTTATAGATTGGAGTTACCGGCTACCTTCCCTGGCGTCCATGATGTGTTTCATGTGAGTCAGATAAGGAAGTGTGTCCGCAACAATCATCAAGTCCTCGATTCGGTACCTCTGATTCAACCCAATTTGTCTTATGTTGAGGAGCCTGTTCGCATTTTGGAAACCCAAGAGCGGGTGTTGCGGAAGAAGTCTATTCAATCTTGCACACAGCGCCATATAGTAAGTGTCTCCACAGCTTCAAGGCATAGATCACCGCCGCAAACTCCAAATCATGAGTAGGGTAATTTTTCTCATGAACCTTCAGTTGCCTAGATCCATAGGCGATCACCTTCCCCTCTTGCATCAGAATGCATCCAAGCCCGATGTGGGAAGCATCCACATACACCGCAAACTCCACTCCCTCGATAGGCAGAATGAGAATTGGGGCAGAACACAACCTTCTCTTCAGCTCTTGGAGGCGACATTCTTTTGTGTAAGCCGGGTCATCGGAGCGAACAACGTGGAGAAACCCTCCACAAATCTTCTATAGTATCCGTCCAATCCCAAGAAACTTCTGATCTCCTTCGGAGTAGAAGGTCTCTTCCAATCCATCACAGCCGAAATCTTGACGGGATCCACAGAGATTCCATCCTTACCCACCACATGTCCCAAAAAGGACACCTGAGGCAACCAAAACTCGCACTTGCTCAGCTTAGCATACAACTTATGCTCTCTCAAGACAGACAGAACCAAACGCAAATGATAGGCATGCTCCTCATCACTGCGAGAATAGATAAGAACGTCGTCGACGAAGATGACAACAAAACGGTCAAGAAAATCCTTGAATACCCGAATCATCAGATCCATGAACGCAGAAGGCGCGTTGGTCAAACCAAAGGACAACACGAGGAACTCAAAATGTCCATACCGGGATCTAAAACTCGTTAGGGGAATGTCTGACTCACAAACCCTCAGCTGGTGGTAGCCTGAACGAAGATCAATCTTCGAGAATTTGGTGCACCCACGCAGCTAGTCGAACAAATCATCAATCCGCGACAACGGATATCTATTCTTGATCGTCACCTTATTCAACTCTCGATAATCAATACACAGCCTCATGGAACCGTCCTTATTCTTCACAAAAAGAACAGGAGCAGCCCATGGAGAAGTACTCGGTCTGACGAAACCACACTCCAGAAGTTCATCCAGCTGAACACGCAATTCTTCTAATTCACGAGGCGCCATGCGGTACGGTGCCTTGGCAATGGGCCTGGTGCCTGGCTCGAGGTCTATGGCAAACTCCACCTCTCTTTCGGGAGGGAGAGCGGAAAGCTTGTCAGGAAAAACATCAGGAAACTCTCGCACCACCGGGATACCCTCCACGGTTGGCTCCACACGAGAAGCATCCACCGCACAGATAGAAACTAGAAAACCCTCGCAACCAGAAGCTAAAGCTCGGCGGGCACGTACCGCAGAAATAATCGAAGAACTCTCCAGAGGGAGACCATAAACGCTCAATGGACTTCCGTCGCCCAACTTGAAATCTAGCGGCTTCTCCTTGCACTTGATTACGACATCATACTTGGACAACCAGTCCATCCCAAGAATCACATCAAAATCTGCCAAATCTAGCATCTTCAAATCTGCCAGAACCTGGACACCACCCAAGGAAATGGGGCACTCCCGGATACCCCGATCTGACGTAACCTGATCTCCAGACGGAAACTTAATGGACAAGGCATCATCCAACCGGTCAATAGACCATCGTTGCCTACCAACAAAACTCCTAGCAATGAAAGAGTGAGACGCTCCCGAATCAAACAGGACACGCGCCCATTTATTCTTCACCTTGAATTCACCTAAATAAGCGTGCGTCACTAGACAACTAGTAAGCTAAATTTAGGGGGGAAAAAAAGAACGAGTTTGGAGGAAAGAAACTAACCAGATATCACGTGCGCTGAGGTTTGAGCTTCCTCTCTAGTCAGCACATTAAGCTTGCCTTTAATCTTGCCCACAAACTGCGGGGGCGGTGGTAAGGTCTGCAGGGGAATCGCTGATGTCACGGTCTGAGAGTTTGGGCATTCGGCCCTACGATGCCCTTTTTGCCCACATAGGAAACAACAACCAGCCTACTTGTAACACCGGGCCGCCTCATGCCCGGGCTTAGAGCAGAATGAGCACACTGGGACCGCCTTGGGAGCGTCCTGAATCGCACTAACCTTTAACGGCTCCAGCGCCTCGAGCCTCTTGAAACACCTTTCGAACGGGTGGTCCCGCTTGCCATAGAAGCTACAGTGCACCACACCCTTCTTCTTTGAGTCCGAATGGGATGCCTTAACATTCTCCCGATCATCCAATTTTCTCTTATCACTCTTTGCCTGCTTCCCATGACTCTTTGTCTTTTCAATCGACTCGGCCTTCAATGCGGCCTCCACCGCTTCAGCATATGTCTTTGACCCATAGGCGCTAGCCCACTGCTGGACGTCACCAGTGAGACCACCCAAAAACCTCTTCACTCTTCCTTCCTCCGAGGCCACCAACTCGGGGGCGAATCTACTCAACTTGCTGAACTCGATCTCATATTCACTAACGGTGAGCTGCCTCTGCTTCAGATGCAGAAAGTTGTTCATCAATCGGTCGCGCTCAACCGAAGGGAGGAACTTCTTAAGCAATAACCCCTTAAACGTCTCCCACGAGCATCCCTCGACGAGACCTTCCTTCTCCCTAATCCACCAACCTTTTGCCAAACCCTTCAGCTGATATGCATCCACCATCACCTTTGAAGCCTCAGATATGCCCGAATAGGAGAACATCTCCTCCATGCTGATCACCCAATCATCCAGGGCCATGAAGTCTGCCCTACCATCATAGGTAGGAGGTCCCAAACGTTGAAAGTGCGAAATGAAGTTCATCTCCGGTGGCAATGCCACTGGAGGCACCAGGGGAGCAGGAACGGCTGGGCTCACCACCGGTTCTTGCACAGCAGGCTGCTGCACCGAGGCAGCAGACACCAAAGACTGAATCTGAGCCTGCATCGCGACCAACTATCTCGTCAAAGCCTCATTGCTCTGTCGCAGGCTTTCGATCACGGACTCACTCTGACAACCAGAAGACTCTCCCTCAGGCAGGGGAGTCGATCGTGTCACTCTCCTACGAGACATGTCTACAAGAAGGATGGACATTCAATTAGAAACAGACCCAAAAAACTTAAGCCAAATAGACTCGGAAAAATTCACGGATCGATTCGGAACAGGAAAGAAAACAACCTGCTATTGCTGTTACCTTGTTCTGGAATTTCATGAAATGATGCAATGATTAAACTTAGGATGATGCACCATCATCCTATTGACACTTGTGATATGACATGAGTGCATGAACATTTAAATTTCTTTTCAAATCATGTGTGTACATATGTCATCGGGTATGTCTTTAACTTGGCACGCGTGCTTATGCGATGATATGAATGTATGCAGTGCTATGCATTCTAGAAAGAGGCCTTAATGCATGTTATGAGCGGCATACACATGTAACGTTATGCATCCCATACTACATAACATTACATGTAACGAAAAAGAAAACGTGTTAATGGGCATCCATGTAATGATGGTTATGCATCCCATACTACATAACCGTCACACGTTGCCACCTATGGTGGATCCATATACAAACACATATTATGCATCCCATACTACATAATATGCCCCGTATACTTCTAATCATGCTATGAGTGTTGTGACCATGCTTCGGTCAAGACATATTGATGACATATCGGTGTGTGTATACAATGAAATGACCTTATGGGGTTCTGCTTAGGATAGCGGTAGTTTGGCTCACACGCCAAACCACCCAACTACCTTTTTTCACAGAACCTGCCTCTGATACCAACTGTAACAACCCGCATTTTCCCAACATTTAAAATGCTATCAGAGTAGGGAAAACTACGCGTTGTGATGCCACATCACGTAGGGGACGCCTACTGACGTTAAGGCAACTTATCCTTCATCGCAGTTCAAGCAATTATTAATATCAATCAAAGTGATTCAAAATGATTTATGCAGAATATTAACAAGCTGCGTCCCTCGGCTAGGTGGATCAACTAGTCCACGCTTTTAAAATATAGTTTTACGCAGCGGAAAAATACTTGATTTAATTACTTTGTGGTCTCAGTGAACATGAAGACCTAGTGTGGTGCACCATGCAAGAGCGAATATGTGGATTTACTATATATAAAAGTAGATTTAGCACGCGCAAAAAGTAGTGAGATTACCATTTCAAAGCATGATATGTAATGCTACAATAACCTTAAAATATCTAAGCAGGGGGGCTATAAAGCCAACCCACATCTAACTATTCCAGAACAAGTGTTCAAAAGTAACCAACAAGTAACAGCAGCAGCGAAACAATAGTTTAACCAAACGGCACCACGGGCGTCAACACCTAACACGAACCCATGGGCCGACAAGTCCACAGAATACCCTACCTCAAGAGGGTCAGAAGACGACAACTAAAGCAACTCCGCATTAACACCTGCTACTATCCAGAACCTGAGGCATTCAAAGAAAGAACACCTCAGAAGCAAGTTACAAGTGGTGCGGAAAAACCAGAAATTAAGCAAACCTCCGCGAGACCAGAGGGAAACAGAAGATACAAGGGTTAGTGACGACAACACTAGCCATAAATAATCATCAGAAAAAAAAAAGAAATATGATAATCAATAGGAAAAAAAAGGAAACAGCAGAAGTAACTGATATTCAGCAGAAAAACACCCACCAAACGAGGGTGTGAAAACAGGCACGGACAAAACTCGCCATCAACAAAGAATCATCAACATTCACATTATTATTTATGTTGCTCTTGTTCAGAATTATAGTGACTGATCAGCTCATCCAAAAGAAGAGCACCGCACCGGGGGCTAAAACCACACCGCGTACGACCTCCCAATCAAAAGCTTAAAAGAGCACCGCACCGGGGGCAAAAACCACACACGTACGACCTCCAACCGAATTCATATCTTCATGCAATTTCAAGAAAAAAGGCGGGGCCCATCAGAACATAAGGCAACAAAATTTGGTTAACAATATGAGCAAATTATATTGAGTAAAAAGGAGTAAAGGTGAGACAGATGATAAAATTTAGCATAAAATCAATTACTGGAAGCAAAGGCGAGAACAAAAATAAAGGGGGTTTTGGCAAAGAGAAGGAACAAGATCACCACTTGCCTTCAAACCACCGGAATCGTTCTCCGAACAACTCCTCGTCGTAGATCGGCCCAAAAGGAGGCACGACGAGGCGAGATCTACAGAAAAATGGCCAATACGAAGGTTAGGGCCGAAAAACCTAACGAAAAAGTTTCACGAAACGGAAGGAAATTACCACGAGGACGAAGCTCTCGTCGAGAGCTTTCCGAATCTATGCTCGGCTCGCGATTTCGACCTCCGGAGCTCCATCGGCGGCCTCCAGAAGATTCAAGAATTCGCCACTCCCGTCGCTCGTTTTTCTCTCTGGTTCGAACAGAATGAAGAAGAAGAAGAAGCTGGGTTCATTTTCCTTTATATGACATAACGATAATAATAATAATCATATCATTATTATTATTATTATTAATAGATGGATTAAAAATAATAATAATATCATTATTATTATTATTAATAGAAGGGGTTCAACAAATGAGATTTGTTGAAGGGGGTTCAACAAATGAGATTTGTTGAAGGGGGTTCAACAAATGAGATTTGTCGAAGGGGGTTCAACAAATGAGATTTGTTGAACGGCGTTCAACAAATCTTGAGGAGAGTTCAACAAATGAGATTTGTTGAAAGGGGTTCTACAAATGAGATTTGTTGAACGGCGTTCAACAAATCTTGAGGGTTCAACAAATGAGATTTGTTGAACGGCGTTCAACAAATCTTGAGGGTTCAACAAATGAGATTTGTTGAACGGCGTTCAACAAATCTTGAGGGGAGAGGTCGACGAATACAGAATGCACAAAGATAATTATTAGAATAATAATAATATTATTATTATCATTTTATCATCAAAAATTAAACGGACGTCGAATCCAACGAAAATTTCGCCTAAGGTGAACGACGGCGCTACGAATCCAACGGCGAAGTCGGAATCAAAATCCGACGTGCCGTTTTTTGAGATATGAATGGCGGAAGTTACGGCGAGCTTTAAATATATACAAAACTTCTAAAATGCGCCGAGGCTCCAAAATGGCTCGGATCGCGACGAAACTTGGTAGGTAAGTCTAAAATTAAATAATCTAATTTCCTAACGTAAAATTTTCCAATTCCGGGTCGTCGCAAAATTTGGTCGACTTGACCCAAACGGACGCGAAAACGCGCAAACGGCGATGCGCCGCTAACTCGACGTTAAAAGTAATGCCCCGACGTCAAAAACGCGCCATCACTGATTTAAACAAATACCGGAAAAATAAGGGGCGTTACACAGCCCGAGAATGCTTAACTATGGAGTACTTTCACTTCTCATCACTAATTGAGCCGCAGGATAGGAATTTTTGTAACGGTCCAAGCCCGCCCATACGGGACCCAGCTGGACCGCTGACACCCTCCCAGCCCAGGCCCGCCAACACGGGACCCAGCTGGCACCAGAAGGGTTCATCCTAACAAGATTTTGTTGCTTACCTCTTTAGTCGTTAAAGAAGTAGCCGAACAATCTTACTTGATCGGGATCTTTTCTATAGGATCGTACGGCTACTTCTTTAAGGACTAAAGAAGCAAGCAACAAAATCGGGTTAGGCTGAACCCTTCCGGTGCCAGCTGGGTCCCGTATTGGCCGGCCTGGGCTGGGAGGGTGTCCGCAGTCCAGATGGGTCCCGTCTGGGCGGTCCTGGACCGTTACAATGGGCGTGACTTTATTCGTCGAGAAATCAGGCCAATTCAGCTTGATGGCGCGGCTAATTCGGCTTGATCAGGAGTACAGGGGCGTGACTCAAAATGTCACGGGCGTGACTTGAGCAATTCATCTAGATTTGTCCTAAAAATGGCAGAAATCTGGAATTTAGCATTTTTAAGATTACACGCCCTTGGTCACGGGCGTGACCTGGGGCGCGACATATAAAAAATTGCCAAAATTCTGAAAAAGAGAAGTAAAGCTAAGTTAGTAACAAAAATAATAAAACAAGCAAATTATTCATTAATTTACATACAATATTTACAATATTACTTAAAATTATACTAAAGACTATACTAAAAATACGTATATTTTACGACTCATCAATTTTGTATAATTCCTGGACTTCCCAAGGTCTACCCGGTGAAGGTCTCGCAAGGTACTAGGAGATACGATGGGATGATAGCCCAAACTTCCCTTTCCAAGAAATTAGATTTTTATAATTTTTTTTAAAAAAAATATTTCTTTTTATAAATCGAAAGGAAAGTCTAGAAAGCTACACTACACCCCCATACTTAAAGTTAAACATTGTCCCCAGTGTTTAAAACTAAGTATGAAGAACACGTGAAAGGAAAATGCGTAAAAAGAAAAATGCATGAAAACTAAAGATAAGCATGGGGTGCCTCCCAAGAGCGTTGTGTTTATCGTCTTTTAGCTAGACGTTAAGGGTTAGCTAAAAGGATATTTAAATTTAAAATGCACAGGAAACTCCCTTAATTCACGCTGAGGCAAATATGTCATCATCTGTTGCCCAGCGACTCCTCCGTGGTAGTATTGATTCATTTGTTGTCGGTGGGCTTGAAATTGTGAATCCAGATTACCTATACATACCTTAGGTAATTTGGAAAGCTGGAGATGAGTGGAAATGGATCTTTTAAGAGGTTTGATTGCAACGACTCATATTCTACAAGAAAATCATCAGTATCAAAAGAATCAAAACTAAGTGAATCAGAAAAATTTTCACAAGGTGTTTCTTGTGAAAATATAAAGTTAAGCGGAGTTTGTTCACTTTCAAAAACAATTTTTTCTTTAGAAAAATCTAGTGCATTACCAAGTGGAATAAAATTTTTGGACACAAAGTTTTCATGAATTTTCGGTTGAACTAAAATTGAAGAATTTTGTGAAAATTCATGACGAACAAAAGAAGATCCAGGCGGAGTAGGGGAAGAAACATGTTCTTCTTCTATTTCATTTGGGGCGCCCATAACATTAAGAAATTCTTGGTACAACAATTTTTCTTCATTTTCAGTAAAAGAAACTATGGGATTACATGAAACCACATGTTCCTCCATAACTAAACAATCCAAAGATGAAGAAAAAGCACTAGACGAAATAATGTTCTCATCTAAATTTGGGGGGGGGGGGGGGGGTATCAAATTGAATTGGTGGAAATTCACCAAAATTAGATTTACGAGGTGAATCCTGCTATTGGATTTTCTCCAATCTGGAAGGGTAACATCATCCTCTCTCGAGGATTGCATTCTACTCTTTTTTATCCTTGAGTGATCGATTCTCTTTACGAGCCTCTCAGCTAACTAAAGTATGAAAACAAGGACAAGAATTATATATCGAAAATATAATCTCGTTATCTTAAAATCAAGGATAAATCTTAAGCATTTTAGAAAGGAGAAAGAGCAATTCTAAATTACTTCATGACTTATATCATTACTTGGATCATCTCGATCGAGTACTAATAGAAATATAGCTACTCATGGAGATGGAGGAAATAATGAAAATAAAAGAGTTCATGATGGAAATATTAATACAATAAGAGAAATAAGAACTATCTTTATTGCTTTTTGGAAAAAGAAATTACAAGCTATGAAATTGAGATTGCAAATACTGAATTGAAAACTACAAGTGCAAGAATGAAAAGAATTACAAAAATGCTTAAAATAGGAAAATGATACAACAACTGAAGAATCTAACTCCTAAAAATTCGTCTCATCAGTTATAGAGGAGTTGGCTTTAAATAGGCTAAAAATTGAGGTTACACGCCCTTGTTCACGCCCGTGACCAAGGCATTTAAGGGGCGTGATCGATGCTGGTGCGGAGAGGGCGCTTTCTAGCTTCAATGCGAGCATTAGGTGCGCGTCATGCCCTAGGTCACTCCCGTGACCTAGGGCGTGTAATCTTTAAAATGGCGCCTGGTGGGATGCTTTCGGTGGGAAGTGGCGCGGGATGAGTCACGCCCATGTACTTGATGTCGCACCTTCGGTCACGCCTGTGATCGGGAGTGTGTAACTTTAAATGATGTAACTTTAAATGATGTGGCTTGTCGTGGCCATGACACTGGGTCACACCCTTGGTCACGCCCGTGACCTTGGGCGTGTACTTGCAAATTTTGCTCAAAATGGCCAGAAAACCTACAAATGCCGAATAAGCTTAAGTTAGTTTATTAAAATAAAAGGAAATGAATTTAATGGGATAATTCATGCAATTTGTACAAATTCATATAAAAAAATTATTAAAATTATATTAATGGATAAGTACAAAAAGTACTAATAAAATTCCCTGCGGTGCCTAATTCCAAGGCCTTAAAGACCGGTTCTAATTTCGCATCAAATCTTTGTGCAGCTATGATCCGGTCTCGGATGTCACAAACTATGCTCATAATGGCTAGGTACTTCTGATAGGCCTCTGGATCATCTCTGGACACTAGAGAGATATGCATGTTGTCCAGCATCTGTACTAGTTCCATGGCCATTAGTTGAGGTTCCTTGTCTGATGTGCTAGCCCTCCTACTGAGTGCATCTGCCACCATATTTGCTTTACCGGGATGGTAGTGCATCGTGTACTGATAATCACACAAGAACTCTACCCATCTCCTCTGTCGGATGTTTAAATCCTTCATAGTGTCTACATATTTTTGGTTCTTGTTATCTGAAAAGATGTCACAGTGAACCCCATACAGATAGTGTCTCCAGATTTAACGCAAAAATCACGTCTCCCATCTCTAGGTCGTGCACCAGATAGTTCTGCTCGTGCTTCTTCAGCTGTCATGAAGCGTAAGCGATGACATGCCTGTGCTGCATTAAGACCGCTCCAATTCCCTGGTTCGATGCATCATTATACACTTGAAATCCTTCCTTCCCAGATGGAAGTGCAAGGATTAGAGTGGAGATGAGTCTACTTTTTAGCTCCTGGAAAGCTGCTTCACATTTTGGCATCCATACGAATGGTGCGTCTTTCTTTGTTAGAGACGTGAGAGAAAGGGCAATCAGGGAAAATCCTTGCACAAACTTCTGGTAGTATCCTGCGAGTCCTAGGAAACTCCGTACGTCTAACGCTATTTTTAATCGAGGCCAGTCTTGCACTGCCTGAATCTTCGCCGGATCCACCGCCAATCTGGATCCACTAATAATATGCCTTAGGAAGGCTACCTCCTTAAGCTAGAATTGGCACTTGCTAAACTTGGCATATAACATATGCTCTCTAAGCCTTTCTAAAACGAGCTTCAGGTCTTGTGTATGCTCTTCGTCCGTCCTCGAGCAGATAAGTATATCATCAAAGAATACTATGATGAAGCCATCTAGGTGGGTTTCAAACACATGGTTCATTAGGCTCATGAATGCGGAGGGGGCATTTGTGAGTCCAAAGGGCATTACTGTGAACTCGTAAAGACAATGCCGACTGCTGAAAGCAGTCTTCAGAATATCGTCCTCTTGAATGCGTAGTTGGTTATATCCCGATCTTAGATCTAGTTTTGAGAATCAGTGAGCTCCTTCCAACTGGTCAAACAACTTATCGATTCGGGGTAGAAGATAAGTGTTCTGCACAGTTAATCAGTTGAGCTCCCAGTAGTCGATGCACAACCAAAGAGTCCTGCCCTTCATCTTTCCAAATAGCACCGGATCTCCCCTTGGTGACGAGCTCGGACGAATGAACCCTTAGTCTACTACCTCCTGCAGTTGGGTTCGGAACTCCGCCAGCTCCTTTGGGGCCATCCGGTAGGGTGCTCTGGATATGGGTCTAGCTCCTGGCACTAACTGAATCTGAAAGTTCTTTTCCCTGTGCGGTGGTAACCCTGGTAGTTTTTCTTGAAATACATCGTGAAAATTTAGAACTACGGGAATATCGGTTAAGGAAGTCTCTACCTCCTACGAGAGAGCAAAACATGTAGACTTCGTCTCCCTGTAAATGGGCAATGGCATCCTTAGGACATGAAATTTAGTGTCGGGAGGTGGGTCTAATACCTTTGATTGTTATTTCGGAGTCCTCATGTCTTAGTACAATTTTCTTCGCTGGGCAGTCGATCTTGGCGTGGTTCCAATATAGCAAGTTCATTCCCAAGATCAGATCACAATCTTTTATCTTCAATAGTGTTGTTGGTGCTTCAAACAACTTCCCTCTGATCTCTATGTTCATGTTGCACTTAGCGCACGATACTA
This sequence comes from Dactylorhiza incarnata, assembly GCA_033032865.1. Lineage (NCBI taxonomy): Eukaryota > Viridiplantae > Streptophyta > Magnoliopsida > Asparagales > Orchidaceae > Dactylorhiza > Dactylorhiza incarnata. The sequence continues at coordinate 232,452 of JAWHQI010000429.1, read as the reverse complement.
TCTCGGATCCATTTAGAAGTCGCACCTTTCTTTGGATGCCCTTGAAGTGCTGCACTTGATCCAGGTCATCTATGATTTCCTTAAAGATGAACGTGTGTGAGGCACCCGTATCGAACAGGGTATATGCGGGCTTGACGTAAACTAGTACTATACCTGGGTGATTTTGTTGTTTGGTTCATAATTAAAGTAAACTAAGGTTTTGCAAGGTACTAAGTAAATATAAAGGAAAAACATTTAAGTACATGTGATCACTTCTTCAGGGTTTCTAGGCTCTGCAAGGTCCAATGCATACATCTGTTTTGGCTGTCGGCCTCTACCGTGAGGACATCGGCACCATCCTCGTCCTCGGCCTCGGCCCTGCTATGCTGGAGGGGCTGCTGGAGGTGGAGTTGGGAACCCTTTGGGGACAGTTGATGTGGCTATGGCCTGGTTGATGACATTGGTAGCACACTTGTGGAGGGGGTGCTCCTCCACCTTGCCTTGGTGGCTCTGTGATCTGTAGCGGCTGAGGAGCCAGTAGTGTCGGATTCCTCTGCTCCTACCTGAAGTCGGGATAGGGTCGTCCCCACCCCTCCTGTGCTGCACAAACCTACCTCTTCGCTGTGCTCTACTGCCTGACCATGCATCTTCTGCTAGCCTTTTTCCTCTACCTTTCACCATCAGCTGATCTGCTTCCAGCCTCCTCGCTGCTTCGATGATCCGGGCTAAACCGTAATCTTCCACATACTACAGGGCTTGTTAGAGATCATCTCGGAGGCCCTTGAAGAATCTTGTGGCATATCCAGAGTCATCCAACTGATGGGCCATGGCGAAGCAGGCTAGGTGCGAGAAATCCTGCTGATATTCTAGAACTGATAAGTTTCACTGCTTCAAGTGCAGGAATCGTTCCTCTAATTCATCTCTGGTTGTTTGCGGCACGAAGTGTTCTAGCAGTGCCTCCCTGAACTCTTCCCACATAATGTCGGTATACACTAAGCCAGAAAATGTGGTGTCTAGGGCTGACTTACACCACTTCTTGGCATGGGATTTTACAACAGAAACGGCCAAAGACAGTGCCACATCAACCGGAAAATGGATCTCGGCCAGCATCTCCTGGATTGTATCCAACCATTTCCTTGTCTGCACTACCGACTCAGTCCTTGCATAGGACGGTTGGGAGAGATCTTGGAACACACACAACCAATTTTCCCCTGGGTTGGGGGCCTTGACCGGGGCCTGCTATTGGGAAAAGTCCTGCAGGATAGCGGCCAGTGTCTGCCCTAACTACGTTTGTTGGAATTGGGTGGGAGCTAGAGGTGGAGGGACTGCATCCTATATGGGAGGAACTTCATTTTGGACGGGGGGAATCGTCGCACAGGTGGGGACGTTCACCGGAAGCTACATAAGAAAAGGCGTTTGATGAGAAGAGTTGGCTTAAACTTCTCATTTTGATGGATAATTAATGTGATTTTTCCTATGGGTGCACCATTGCTTCCGCTGCTAGTTTGTCCTCGGACTAAGCACGAGCGGGGTTGACTAGGGTTGTGGACTCCTTAATTTGGATCGAAGTTTGCTGAGTTGATACCAGTTTGCAAGACCGTCTTTTTCTGCATTCATTCCCGGGTCTTACCGCCCAGAACCGCCGTCTTATGGTGGCACCAATACTCAAAATGGTAGCCGCCACAATACGCTGATCCTGCTAGCTATAAATTATATCCAGGCCAACCATAATCACAGAATTCACACATATATATATAACAATTCACATGTCCACAACAAATCACCAGATAATCAAATATAAAAGCTTTCCATCATGAGATAAACTAAAGTATGAAGAATAATAATTAGAGTGCAGAAAAAGTAAACGACTTATGCCTGGGTACATCACATTATCTTAGCCTCTCGCTTGGCAAAGATGAAACACTGATGAAACTGACACGGACTAGCACCCTCACGAATGTATAACAACTCGCTCTTCCCAGGGTATATGTGGAGAGTAGGTGTCGGAAGAGGGTTGCTCACCGGTGCTCTTCCCGCCGCTATTGAGAGACCAAGTCCAGGCCTAGCCACCGTGTCATGTACCTCCCTCCTATTGAGGGACTGATCTTCCTTGTGCTTCTGTAATAATGTGGTCCACTGACTGTCAGTCTACAAGACTCAGCATGTCCCTCACCGTCTCCACCCGTGACTTCTAGGCACCGTGCGGGAGGAGGAAGCAGAGGACAACAAGGGTAATAGAAAAAAAGAAGGTGACAGGGACCTAACTAACAAATATGTATATATACATCAAGCATCTATTCTCTAAACACATTCACGGGTATTAGTACGGTATAAGGAAATCAATCAAAAATAGTAACATGTTTAGAGTATATAAAAGTGCAACATCATGTAAGAGCAACTTAGAAGTAACACATCTAGAATATATGTAACAGGCAGTAACATCATAAAAGAGCAACTATGAAAGTAACCTTAACTTATATGCGTACACACAAAGCACATAAGCTAAGGGATCTGGCACTAAGGTAAACTCATCGTAAAGAGCCCATACTAATTTATATGATGAGGTCTCTGTTTTTATGCAAGTATGCTATGCTAAGATGTGCAAAGCAATAATGCATCTCGCCCACCCGACTTTGTACGTTCAGACCTTTTTATAGTTCCCTCTGTTCGAATGTGTCATCTCAGGTACCCTGTTGATGCAAACAGGGCAGTGGAACGAGCTTGTCTACTTCTAGACTTATGTCACACATCTTCAATCATAGAACTTACGTACGCCCCCAAGAACATGCAGGGTATCCATGTACTATCTGGTAAGCACCGCCTCTATCCCGCTTTTCGAGTCTCCGCTCAGGTACACCCCGTTAAGGAAAATAGGGGCAGTGGATCTGGTCCTCCACTTCTAGGCCAGTATGACACCTCCCAGCCTAGACCTTACAAACACCCCTAAGAACACAGAGAGTATCTGTGTACTACTTGATACAATAATACCTCTATGTGAAACATCGAGCCTACCACTCGCAGGTCTAACCAGTCGTTCTTATATATCATCGAGCTTTCCCCTCACAGGACTATCCGTCCTAACATCATCAATTCCCGAGCTCCCATCTCGCAGGACTTAACCCATCCTTATACTGTCCCGTCCAAAAATTATGGCGATGTTTACTTATCAATTTCTTCTCTATTTACTACTCTTGTCTATCATTTAATTGATCTTATAAGCATACGGCTAACCTTGGACTTTCCGAGGTCGCCCTGGTGAAGGGCTCGCAATGGTACTAAGAGTTACGATGGTATGACATCCCAAACCCCCCTTTCTCAAGGTATTTAATGTTGTTGGTGGATCAAGTTCCCCTTACTTACTACTCTTGCATATCATTTAATTGAACTTAAAAGCTTAGGGTTAACCTTGTACTTCCCAAGGTCTACCCAGTGAAGGGCCCGCAATGGTACTAGGAGGTACAATGGGATGACATCCCAAACCTCCCTTTCTCAAGGTATTTAGTCTTGTGGGTAGCTTCACTTTTTACAAACCCATTACCTCTCTAGTTAATTTAAAGTCCTTTGGTGGGTTGCATTAGACGGGACAACGAGCATCGATGTTCAATTGAACATCAAGCCCTACCTTTCTTAGTGACAGCTCATTTTGCGTATCGTCACTCAATACCTACTTAAGGTCCTAATTCATACATCAAGCACACTTATACCTGCTAACGATTAAAATCTCTCATCATATCATTGTAACCCCCCCCCGGCACCCCGAATTGATATTTTACTAAACGCACCCCAACCCCTTTCTTCTAATAAAGGTGAATAATGGTTAATCCTTTACACAATCTATGACTTCATAATGACCTAGGAGTTAATAAATTCATGAATGATGGTCTGGAGTGGTCTAAATTACATAATTCAGTTTTTATTATTCGTAAACCGGCATGCCTTAAAGTACAAACCCATGTCCTACAAGTTGGTCTATATGAATACTAACTAAGTATGGGGTCATTTTAATTCCAGAGATTTGTATTGATGTCAAAGTTCTATTTACAAAATTTCTATAATATTTCAGCAATTATATTTCAATAATTAATTTCTCAAGTCATGACTCGATTACTACATTGTGAAGGAAGTATGAAGTTCACTCAGTAAATAATTCAAATAAAATTTTCATGGCTTCATACAGATATAAAAAGACATTTCACTAAATTTCATAATATTTCAACATCAAAAATTCAGAGAATTAATTTCTTAAGCTATAGGTACAAATTCTACTTTGTGAAAGAAGTAAGTCATTTACTCAATGATTAATTCTAACAAAATTCCCAGATGTACCTACTGGTATGAAAATTCTATATACAAAATTCTATAACAATCCAACAAGTATAGTTTAGGTTATGAATTTCTCAAGTTATAAACTCAAATTGTACTTTGTGAAGGAAGCATGTCATATACTCAATGATTAATTCTAACAAAATTCTCAGAGGTTCCTACTGGTATGAAATGTTTATATAAAAAATTCTATAACAATCCAGAAAGTATATTTCAGGTTATGGATTTCTCAAGTTATAAACTCAAATTTTACATTGTGAAGGAAACATGTCAGGTACCCAATAATCAATTCTAACAAAATTCTCACAGCTTCCTACTGGTATAAAAGCCTATGTATAAAATTATATAACAATCTAGCAAGTACATTTCAGGTTATGAATTTCTCAAGTTATAAACTCAAATTGTACTATGTGAAGGAAGCAAGTCATATACTCAATTATTATTTCTAACAAAATTCCCAGAACTTCCTACTGGTATGAACAGTATATACACAAAATTCTATAACAATTCAGCAAGTATCTTTCCTGTTATGAATTTCTCAAGTTATAAACTCAAATTGTACTTTGTGAAGGAAGCATGACATATACTCAATGATTAATTCTAACAAAATTCTCAGAGCTTCCTACTGGTATAAAAAGATTATGTACAAAGTTTCGCTACATTTCAGTGAGCTTTGACCCAATATTTGTACACTTGGGGTCTTTGTGACCAAATCATGTGAAGTCAACTTTCTTAGGGAAACTAACCCAAATGTTGATGATTTTCACTATAGAGTATTCTATTATGATCCTAAGTGCATGGTTTAAATTTCATGAAATTTGACCAAGGGTAAACCCTTAAACTCTCATGTAAACTCTAGTGTTCCATGGTCATGCTATATGCACCCCAATTCCCTTGCACTTGCATGTGAAACAATTAACATTCAGAGGTCCAAATGACCTAAAATTTTAACCAGAGCCTATCATGTACATGACCAACCTCTTAAAGCAGATTTGGAGTGATTTGATCCCAAATCACCCATATTATACATCATATGTGGTTTATTAAATTTCTATAAAAACCTTAGAAAAATGCCCCAAAAATTCTGATTTTTGGGCTCATAGTAGATCTAGGGTACATTCACACATGGTTAAATTTTCAGCCTCATATCAATTACTAAATAGAAGTTATTCACTTTTTAAGGGTTGTCCTTCACTAGGACCAGCCTTACTAAATCTGCCCAACAGAGATTTGTAGGGCTCCAAATGGTGTGATCTTACTTTCTACATATTGTAGACACAAGGGCCTACAAAAGTTGTCACTGCCTAATTTTCATTTTAGGGCCTCAAAATTAGTGTATAAAATATCTATTTCACTGATGAGTCCCAAATATATACATATTTATGGACTCATCTGGGCCGGTTTTCTAGTCTATGCACTTCACTTTAGACATGTTTTCACTCATATTTGATACTCCTTGCTAAGTGCACCTCTAGGCCCGTTTTTGGTGTTGTTTCTTGCATTTCTTCTCTAGTAGTTTTCATGCATCGTTAAGAGCCACTTTCAGTGGCAGGATTCGTGGTTATGCTGGAACAGGAGTCGTGCAGGTGTTCCCGGTACAAATCTGTACAGGAACACTGCGCACGATCACTGGTTCTATTGCGCACGACCACCGGTCGTGCGCCACTGATCGTGCGCACTTAACGCCCATTTTATGAGTTCTGTTTGGCTTATCGCACGACCACTTACGATAGTGCGCACGACCATTGGTCGTGCGCCACTGGTCGTGTGAACATTGTATTTTATAATTTTCTTCCCTTGCAGGCTCCGTCCAGTCAGGCGCACGATCACAGGATTCTAGTGCGCATGACCACTGGTCGTGCGCCAATGATCGTGCGCACTGTTTATTCCAGCGCCTATAAATTGACCTGCTCGCGAATTAGGTCGGGACTTCCGCATTTCCTCTGTCCAGTCCGCCGTTTTTGCCCTTTCCACTGGTTTTCCGCCCCCTAGGGATCCTCCATCATCCTTGAGCTCCAAGGAGAGGTTTCTAGCCCAAAGATCGCCAACATCGAGCAAGGCGATCGTGTATCGGAGGAGATTGGATCGTGACACGAAGAAGACGAGCCATTGGGAGGAAGTGACAGCCCTCCTCTACCTCGGACGCAGTTGAAGACCGAGCTTGGACGTGGATTGACAACCCAGAGATTCCAACCGTGAATCTTCGGCAAGGCTTCGGATGTGGTCGACTCCTTTACTCTCTTTTTCCTTCTTTATGTTGATGATTGTTTAGGTTAGATTCTTCTATATCTTGATGATGAACACTATGAATCGTGCTTGTAATCTTAATTTCATGTCTATGTGAAGTTATATTTTTTGTTCATATGTGTATGAGGTGCGCCCCCATCTAATTTCCATTCCGCCATTGTGTTGTGCCGCCCTAACAATTGTTAGTGGTGTGCTTTGCGAAGAGGTGTCGGTGACCCTCATTCCGTTAGCCTACTCGCCCATCCGCCTACCGAAGCGTGGCATAGCGGCCCGTGTATTCCATCCCGTCTAACAAAGCAGCGCGCTCAAGGCCTGCATAGTTCGATCTGTTTGCCTACTCGTCCATCCGCGCTTACGAAGTAGCGCATTCAAGGCCTACGTAGTCTTCCATCCCGCCGAGCGAAGCATTGCATAGCGGCATTGCATAGGAGTAGTTGTAATATTTTCTCTTTATTGTCCACAATCCAAAACCCCCATTTTCACATCCATCCGCTCGAAAGGACTTCGATCTCAAGTCCTTCCTCGAAACCTAACTCCACCTTACTGTGTTCCTTGAGAGATTCGATACTTGGGGATTTACTTCCTCATATTATTACTTGACAATGACCGGTTCACTGCCGTTCGGATCGCAGTCTCGCTACCGCCTATAGCGGCGTGCAGGATTTGCGCATCAAGTTTTTGGCGCCGTTGCCGGGGGAACACAGTCGTGTGAGTTTTTCTGGAGAGGGAAAACCTGAGAGAGAAGCCCTTCCATTTGTAAATTGCATTTCTTTGTTTTATTTCTTTTTGTTCCATTTTCCTGTTTTAATTAGGCTGCTTTAGTAATTCTTGTTAGGTGTGGTATTTTGCACAATAGCTTTTTTATTTTGAATCATATTATCTTCACACTATGTGGGCACATCTTAATTCCCGTTGCCGTTGGTGTGGAGCTACCTCCCACTCTAGTGATGAATGCCCTACGGAGAATAGTAGGCATAATTCTTATAGCCCAGCATATGGAGCACCGACTTCGTCTGGTACTCCATATGGTGCCCGTAAGTCTTATGGCTACTCTGCTGAGCCTTTACCGTCATACCTCTTTTCGGCTTCAGCCCCCGCTGTGCCAAAGAAGCCCGCTAGGCAGTGCCGGTTTTGTCGGAGCACTGATCATGTCTTGAAGGACTGTGCCGAGTATCTTCGCCAATTGGACGAGGATGACGAGCCGGATATCCGGATCGTCCCAACTCCTAACTCTGGCGGCACACCTTCAACATCCGGTTATGTATCTTTGTCACCTTCACATCTTGAAGGGAATAGCATGGATACGGTCACCGGATGTGCGGCTGATTTATGCACCGACATTGCTGAGCCTATTCTCCATGTGCATCCACCACCTCCAGTGGATTCGATTCTTTGTGAGGAATCGGTGCTCGACTTTTATCCGAGCACTACTCCTCCCCCTGTTGTGCATACTACATTCGTCTCCGACGACATTGTTAAGGATGTGTCGCAGTATGAGGCTGACGATCTATGTGTTATGCCTGCTCCTATGGAGGAGGACAACCTTCTAGGTGAAGAGGAGCTTTCCTCAACACCGGTGGAGGAAGTCAAAATCTTGGGCATGGCCACTGTCGATCCCGCTGAACCTTGCGGCATTGATGACAATGCCAACATTATTTTACTTACCCAACCTGATGGGAGTGAGACCGGGACCACTCCCCTGATTTCTGATTATTTTTGTCCTTCCTCTCTTTTATTTCTTGACCCCCCTTCTTCACCCGAGCCTGTGCAGGTTGAATCTTCACAGGTACTTCAGGAGGACTTCGAGCTTTGTGCTCAAGTCAATGATGAGTGTGTCCTTTTATGCGAGGAGGTTGAGCCCTCCTCCATTAAGGAAGCCTCATTCGTTGCCTTCTCCTCCTGCGGACCTGCTGTGGACGATACCTTGCTGGGCAAGGATAGTTTTGGTGAGATGAGTGAGGACCAGGCCTCCTCCTCTTCTTACTTTCTTTTCCCTCTACCTGTGAGGAGAAGGTATTTATATTCGGGTAGACGCGTGACTGTTCTTTCTCCGTATAGGTACCCGCTACCGAGACAGATATTGGGCCTGTTACCTGTCCACTTCTCCTTCCATACTCCCATTAGCTAGATATTATAAAGTTTTGAATAAGTCGTGCTGGGATGACAATAACCCCAGTAGTTATCTTAATTTTTCTTGCATTTTCATTTCTTTTCTAATTATATTTAGTTAATTGCACTTTATTTCAGTTTTCTATTTTCTTTTGTTTTTGCGGAGCTGACCCCTGCAGGTATCCTTCTTCTGGATGGCGGATGCTGTAGCTTCATTTTAGCTTACACGCCAATCTTCTGGTATGCTCATTTCTGAGCATTGGGTACTCTCTTCCCCTAGCTCTTTTCTGAACATCATAGATATGTATTGTGTGTATTGTCTAGTTTAAGTCTGGGGGAGAGTAGTTCTGTGTGCCCATGCACGTGCACTATTGCATTGCATGCTAGAAGTATTTCTATTTCATTTATTTAGTATTGTTCATCTTCATTGCACACCACAGCACCCACTTGAGCGCGTACTCATCTGTTTGCCTGCTCTATTGTGAATTTAATTCTCTTGCTTATTTGGGAAAGTCTAGGTGATGGCTTAGGACTATGTAGCAGAGTAAAATGTTGACTCCAGTAGTGCTCCTAGCCGAGTGCTCGGTTGCATAGGAATTTGTGTAGATTAGACCACTTTTTTATACTTATTGTTTTATAATTTTTCTATTAGTGTAAATGTTGTTTACTCTACTCAAATGGTGAATCTGGTGGAATCAAACGGTAGCGTAGGGATGTGTGTAAACGATCGCTAGACTCGTATTGCTTGAGTCGGGAGAAAGGAGAATCTTTCTCGGTGGCTAGAACTTGCCCCAAGCGATTCTTGAAGCATTGGCATAGGATAGTTCTAGTGCGTGAGAATGACGTAGGCCATTATTTTGGCCCAGTTGAACTTTTTATTTCATGCCTATCGTCTACCCTTGCTAGCCCCTTTGTGCCTACCCTTTTCTTGATTCAGCTCCACTTATATCTCACCAAAGCCTAAAAGCCTAACCTAGTCGCACACCCAAATCTGAGCTTTAGTTGTAGTTTTATTCACATTTTGGGGGGTGTTGACTGTGGTGTTTATTATGTGAATCTGTGGATATACTCATTTGAAAATTTTGCTGAAAGAAAAAAAAAAGACAAGAAAAAGAAAGATAGAAAGAAAAATGAAAAAAAAGAGAAGAAGAAAAAATTATGAGTTTTATTGAAAATCGTCTAAAAAATTATGTATTGGGAGTAGGCGGTGCACACACCTATGTTGCAAAAGTCCAAGTCTGGGGGTGTGGTGCACTTGCAATCGATTTTGGTGCGCGGGTAGTTGTTTTTAAAGCTCATTTGGGTTATGTGTTATAAGCCATTTGGTTTATCTTTGTTTACCTCACCGTAACCCAAGCCCCATCTCTAACCTAAAGTCCTACCGACTCACGCTATGAACCAATCTAGTGTCGTGGAGAGAATGTGACCGGGCGAGCCTATGGTCACCGACACCGATGGATTTCGGTGGAGTTTTTCCGGCATCCTGATCTTGAGCAATGCTCATCTCAGCGCTTAGTTTACTTTCTCCGTACGCATGACCGGATGATTCACCGTTGTTCACCATTTTGAGTAGTTGTAATATTGTTTTACTCTTTTAGAAATATATAAACTGTTTATATAATCAGAAATCTTCTCTACTATTTTTCTTATGCACGTGAGCATGCGACTTCGCACAGTACTCTGTATTGTAATTTTAAGCCATCTACTTTTCTTTCCCCGTTCGCTTAGAATTTGTTTGCTCGGGACGCGCAAACAGTTAAGTCTGGGGGTGTGATGAGTCCCAAATATATACACATTTATGGACTCATCTGGGCCGGTTTTCTAGTCTATGCACTTCACTTTAGACATGTTTTCACTCATATTTGATACTCCTTGCTAAGTGCACCTCTAGCCCCATTTTTGGTGTTGTTTCTTGCTTTTCTTCTCTAGTAGTTTTCATGCATCGTTAAGTGCCACTTTCAGTGGCAGGATTCGTGGTTATGCTGGAACAGGAGTCGTGCAGGTGTTCCCGGTACAAATCTGTACAGGAACACTGCGCACGAACACTGGTTCTATCGCGCACGACCACCGGTCCTGCGCCACTGATCGTGCGCACTTAACGCCCATTTTATGAGTTCTGTTTGGCTTATCGCACGACCACTTACGATAGTGCGCACGACCATTGGTCATGCGCCACTGGTCGTGCGAACATTGTATTTTATAATTTTCTTCTCTTGCAGGCTCCGTCCAGTCAGGCGCACGATCACAGGATTCTAGTGCTCACGACCACTGGTCGTGCGCCAATGATCGTGCGCACTGTTTATTCCAGCGCCTATAAATTGACCTACTCGCGAATTAGGTCGGGACTTCCGCATTTCCTGCGTCCAGTCCGCCGTTTTCGCCCTTTCCACTGGTTTTCCGCCCCCCTAGGCCTCCTCCATCATCCTTGAGCTCCAAGGAGAGGTTTCTAGCCCAAAGATCACCAACATCGAGCAAGGAGATCGTGTATCGGAGGAGATTGGATCGTGACACGAAGAAGACGAGCCATTGGGAGGAAGTGACAACCCTCCTCTACCTCGGACGCAGTTGAAGACCGAGCTTGGACGCGGATTGACAACCCAGCGATTCCAACCGTGAATCTTCGTCAAGGCTTCGGATGTGGTCGACTCCTTTACTCTCTTTTTCCTTCTTTATGTTGATGATTGTTTAGGTTAGATTCTTCTATATCTTGATGATGAACACTATGAATTGTGCTTGTAATCTTAATTTCATGTCTATGTGAAGTTATAATTTTTGTTCATATGTGTATGAGGTGCGCCCCCATCTAATTTCCATTCCGCCGTTGTGTTGTGCCGCCCTAACAATTGTTAGTGGTGTGCTTTGCGAAGAGGTGCCGGTGACCCTCATTCTGTTAGCCTACTCGCCCATCCGCCTACCGAAGCGTGGCATAGCGGCCCGTGTATTCCATCCCGCCTAACGAAGCAGCGCGCTCAAGGCCTGCATAGTTCGATCCGTTTGCCTACTCGTCCATCCGCCCTTACGAAGTAGCGCGTTCAAAGCCTACGTAGTCTTCCATCCCGCCGAGCGAAGCATTGCATAGCGGCATTGCATAGGAGTAGTTGTAATATTTTCTCTTTATTGTCCACAATCCAAAACCCCCGTTTCCGCATCCATCCGCTCGAAAGGACTTCGATCTCAAGTCCTTCCTCGAAACCTAACTCCACCTTATTGTGTTCCTTGAGAGATTCGATACTTGGGGATTTACTTCCTCATATTATTACTTGACAACGACCGGTTCACTGCCGTTCGGATCGCAGTCTCGCTACCGCCTATAGCGGCGTGCAGGATTTGCGCATCATTCACTAGGGCAGAAATCAACACATAGTTAATACCCAACATTAAATGTAGGGTATTAAAAGAGATTTAATCATGGATCTACTCATGTGCAAGGATCCAATTGAGCCAAAAAATTAACCAATGACTAATATACACATAGCCAACCTCTCAAAAGAGATTTTGAGTGATTTGAGTCAAAATACCCAATATTAAACATCATGCATGATTTTTTGTATTCCTACAAAAGACCTTAGAAATGTGTGCACCAAAAATTCCAATTTTTGGTTAGGTGATGTATTATATCATCGTAGAGGTGTGGCTAAAATTTTAGATACTAAAACCAAGTAAAAAGAGCTAGGGCCACATAATACCCATTGGGGTTATATGCACCCCACACCTTAACCTTGACACAACATGCCTGTGGGTTAGCCCAACATGTAGTGATCCAAATGGCCTGAAATTTATACCATAGACTATAGTTCGCCTGATCTACCATCCAGAGAAAATTTGAGTGGATTTGGACCATTCTAACCCTAGATCTTGGAAATACAAGAAAAATTAAATGATGTACCAAATCTTATTAACATTTCTTACAAAAATTCCCAATTTTTTGGCAGATGGTACTTTAGGGTATGACTCATGCATGCTCCAATTTTCAGCTCATTTGGACAAGCCAAATGATGTGGGCACCCAAAATAGTGTCTAGGGCTCAAAGTGAACACCCTACACCAAAATGGGTGTACAGGGAGATACAGTGCTCCAATTGACCTCAAACAAATTTCCAAATTTTTTTACGACCATAACCTGCAATTTTTATTCAGGGTGTAATTTTTGTAAGGCTTCTAAGGGGCCCAAATAAATTCCTCAAGTTCCAGCATTTTTTGTGACAATTGATTTTCTACATTACTAATATATTGTGGTATGCTATTATAGATTTTCCCTATATCTAACCACTGGGGCTCATCATCCCCAGCTAGCTAAGGGCCCGAATGGCCTACTCCTAGGCCTACTTTGGTAGTTGAATCCGGCAACCTACGTCCTTTTTCGGCAAAACGCACATGCCACCACCACCAGTCGACATTTGGTTGTCGACTGGTAGTGTCTGATTGGCCTGGGGTGGCCTGAGGTGGCCTCCCTTATACTTCATTTTCTCCACCAGGAACATGGAGAACAAAAATGGCGAAATCACCATTTCACAGCTTATATCAAGAATGTAAGATGCAGATAACTAGCACAGCAAGAGAGGGGGAGGATCTTTCCTAAGCTCGAGCCACAGGGCTGGGGGTTTCCAAATTCTCCATTACCGATCTTAGTCTCCTTGGAGCCATGGATTCCTGTACTGCTGAGCTTGAAATCACTTGTTGAAGGGGTCTCGATTGCTTGGAGAGCTCTGAAGGTAGTGGATTGGAGAAATGAGTGGAGTGGGAGTATATTGCCTCAAGCCATTATTGAGCTCTCAGCTAGCTCTTGGCCTCCCATTTTGTTCAATCCCATGCCCTTCCCTCTACCCCAAACTGAAGGAATTTAATCCCCAAGCTCAGAGGAGAGCTTGGGGAATGAAGGTGGGGTGCCATTTGGCACCCATTCCTTATTCTCCCCCTCCATGTCTCCCTTGTCTTCTTGCCCCTTTTACTTCAAATTTTTTGAAATTAACTCCTCTATATTCTAAATTTCAGAGGTCTTAGTGTCTAATCATCATGAGGGATGGCTATTTTGGTCATGGGATTTGGTTAAGTCCAATTAATTTGAGTTTGGGCTCACTTGACCCAAATAAGCCAAATTGGGTCTTTTGGGTTTGGGCTTGACCCAAGCTCACCCCATCCAATGTAACTAACCCACATTGTTTCCTTATACCCTATGGACCTAGTCCAAGAGCAATTGAGTCATGGTTGGGTCATATGGGGCTTAATTGCACAAAATTTCTTATAAGGGCAATTTGGGCATTTTGGTGATTTTTCCCGTATCCTCCAAAATTGGAATTGCACCTTGGTTCACATAGGTATCATATACTCCCCATAGAGTATAGGAAGAGTTGTTCTAGGTCAATTTGGCCAATTGAGGGCCAATTGTACCATGAAGGGCATAAATTGTAATTTGGGGCAATTTAGTACTTTTGCCTAATTTCCCAAAATTGGCTTGTCCCAAGGGTCCAATGTGGACCCATTAGACTCCCTAAGTAATCTTGGAGTGTTAGGTGTGATCAATTTGATCACATTGGGTCAATTGAAGATCAATTGAGGGTTTTAGCACATTTAGGTCAATTTGGGGCTTTTTGGTAATTGGACCAATTTCCTAAAATTGGTCCACCCCAATGGGTCAATGTTGACCCATTAGCATCTCCTAATGGTAATAAATGGTTTGGTGTGACCAATTTGATCACATTTGGGCCAATTGAAGGTCAACTGAGGGGATTAGTACATTTAGGTCAATTTGGGGTTTTTTGGTAATTGACCTAATTTCCCAAAATTGACCAATCCCATTTGGTCCACTTTGTCCCATTTGCCTCCCCTAATGTCTAGGAAGGGTGTGGTGTGGTCAATATCACCATGCTCAGGCTAATTGACCCATACTAGAGTGGAGTATGTCAAGTTGGACCTTTATGTGTAACTTGACCTAATCAGGGCACCCCCTTTTTGGTTTAAGAAACCATCCATGTTACCTAACATGATTTTATTTAGCCTATGGGTTCTCCCCATGGTTATAAGTAATGCTTGGGGTGCTTCACCCCTTGTTGGTTTACCCTAGAATTTTCCTAAATTGCGGTGACCCATAGTGGCTAAGTGCACACCATTGTGTTCTCCTCTTATTCAACTTGTCACCAAGGTACCCTTGGTCTCATATCCTATTTTTATCATGATAAAAAATTTTCCTAGGGGTCTAGTAGTTCAGGGGATGTTACAAAGTTTATGTTGAACAACCCCATGGTTTCATAAATGAAAATTTCCCAAATCATATTTTCATACTAGATAAAGCACTTTATGGTTTAAAACAAGCGCCACGTGCTTGATATGATAGATTAACTTCATTTTTATTAAAGCATGATTATGTAATGGGAAGGGCCGATAATACACTCTTTATCAAACATGTTAATAATGATCTAATTATAAAATAAATTTATGTAAATGACATCACTTTTTGGAGCCACTATTGAACAATTACGTAACAAAGTTGTATGTGTAATGCAATTTTTTTTGAAATGAGCTTGGTTGGAGAACTCACATACTTTTTAGGTTTTCAAATCAAACAAAAAAATGATGGTATATTTATAATTCAATCTAAATATGTGCATGATATGTTGAAAAGATTTGGATTTGAAAACTTAAAACAAGCCACCACTCCTATGAGTGCATCCCTAAAATTAGGAAAAGATGAAGCCAGAATCTCTATTGATCAAACACTATATAGAGGAATGATTGGATCATTATTATATCTAAGTGTGTCTAGACCCGATATTATGTTTGACATTTGCTTATGTGCTAGATTTCAAGCTAATCCCAAAGAATCTCATTTAAAAGGGGTTAAACGAATTTTTAGATATTTAATCGGATCATCTAGTCTAGGCCTATGGTATCCTTATAATGATTCATTTATATTGCATGGATATTCCGACTCCGATTATATGGGTTTCTCACTAGATCGTAAGAGTACAAGTGACACATGTCACTTCTTAGGCCCCTCTCTAGTAGCTTGGTCGAGTAGGAAATTGATTTATGTTGCCTTCTCCACCACCGAGGCGGAATATGTCGCACTAGAAAGTTATTGTCCACAAGCCCTTTGGATGATTCAAACACTAGAAGACTTTGGGGTGCACCTAAATAATGTTGAATTAAAATGTGACAACAAAAGTGCAATAAATCTAACCAATAATCTCGTTCATCATTCACGGTCCAAACACATAGATGTGCGTCATCATTTCATTAAGGATCACATTAAGAAAGAACATGTGAGAGTTAGTGTCATAGGCACGGAATCCCAACTTACGAACATCTTTACCAAACCTCCCCCTGATGCTCATTTCAACATGCTTAGGCTAGAACTAGGAGTCTTAGATATATCAAATTGAAACCCATCAAAAGTTATTTCTCCTCCAAACAAATTTCTATACTAATCTATCAATACTGTTGTGTCTCATCACATATTTCATTGCTTGAATCGGTCTTTCATTAAAATTATCCAAATTAAACTATAAGTTCTAACGCTACGCGTTATAGATAATGCCCAACGTTAGCAAATTTATCTGAATCTGATTGTTTCTTTCTGCCTCTCTATTTATATACATCTTTATATCTATGTATGCACTTTAGTTACCTTTTTCATTTGTAGAAAAATCAAAATCCAATAAAAATTAAAAACCATTTTAAATCTACCAAAAATTATGTTTCGAAAGCCTTCTAATCATCTCTAAATTATCTGAAATTTCCACAATTAGAAGGCCCATACTTATCAACTCTAAGTCAAAGATTTTTTTTCAAAAACCTAAGGAAATCATGGTCTGTTTGGGTGTTAGAATTCAATGCCAGGTGTTAGCTTCTTTGGTCCAATTTCCATTATGTTTTTTCTAAAATGTTTATGGTATTTTTCTCATGCATATTTTTTGTTAATCTCTCTGATTTGAAATTTTTTTTTGTTTGTTTTATTCCAAAATACAAAAAAATTGAATAATCCAAAATGTTGGAAAATATGTTTTTTCATTTCTTGTCTTAAATATTTACAAATATATGTTTTTTACTATAAGACTTCACATGAGCAAACAACTTAGTTTTTTTACAACTGGTCAAAACATATTAGGCATTCACTTCAAGATTTTCTTCAATGTCTAATTTACATTTCAAGTGTCCTAAACATTGTTTTATCTTGTCATGACTTGAACTTAATCTTATTATGTGCAATGAAATAGTCTATAGAAAATTGTGTAAGATTGTCTAGCATGTCTCTAAGTATGAGTAATGTTTTATGTTAATCAATGATTCATTCACTCATTATTTTGGTAATCTACATGTGCTAATAATCTTAGTCTTGCATGATTGTGTAGTGTAATATTTTAGCATATTAAGTTGTATGTCTAAAGTACCTACACATTCTTTTCAAACAATAAATTTCTTACATATGTAGATGTGTTATTTCAATATTATTAGTGTTTGCAAAAACAAGTGAATTCAGAGACCTTTGTCCCAAAATTAAAAATATGAATATCAATGACAAAGATAACTCCACCAAGCACTACTCACCCTCCTGATAAGTCTTAATGAGCATTGTGAGGTTGAGCACCTTAGAAAAAATTGTAAAGTGCTTTATGCAAACACATTTTCATTATCACTTCTATTTGTACTCCGGATCACAAAACAAAAATACTAAAAAATTATAAAAATGCTTATGTGATCCCCCAAGCAATACTTCACTCCGTGATAAGTCTTAATGAGCATTGTGTGGGAGAAGCACCTTGGTAGTTGTACTCCTTTTTGTGCTTTGAAATATTATTCAAGAATTGATGTGTGAAGGTGATTCCAAGATTACAATCTTAATATTGTTTTACTATTCCCTTACATATGTCATGTGTTTTGATTATATCACTTGTATTCTCTTATCAAAACACTATTTGCACACATCATTATTTTTCATAAAGCTTCTACTCATGAGAATTGGATCCTAAAGCATATTTACACAATTCTCTAAAAATTTATGCAAAAACACTATATTGCAATGCATGATTTCTACAATGTTTTCTTTACTTGAAATACGAATTAGTTACGTTATAGCCATCATATTTTTGAATATGTTAAATCATACTTGCCTTTAGTTGTGAACAATTTTCAAAGAAAATGCACATTATATGTGAAAAGTCTAGAAATATTATTGAAATTGTCAAACCAAAACAAAAAAAAAATAATGCTTATCTTGGTTACCTTGTATTCCGCATTATTGATTTGATCATGTATTTTTACCATGCTTTATTATGCTTATTTTTAAGGTCATCTCTTCACTTGTGTCTTTCAAACTCTTTTTCACTTTTTCACCAAGTGGTATCTTTCAAACTCTTTTTCATGGTTTTCTAACAAGTGGTAGAATGGTTTGGTAAAGTACATGGGATGTTGTTACTCACGCTTATCATATTTTTATTCGCTACGCTACTCTCTCTTAGCTCAATCATCACTTACTATATTTTCAACCAAACTCCCAAATCCTCTATTAGTTATACCAACTTTCACCTCTTTATCCTAGTTTTGTTTAACTCCACTCACTTTTGCTAATAACAAAAGTGGGAGAATAAAATGATACATCTTAATGATTAAGGAGTAGGATTCACTAGATTACGGGGGGGGGGGGGGGGGGGGGGGGGGGGGAATAAATCTATTCTATGAGAGCATACACTAAGGGGGGACACCTAAATAGGGGGAGCATATATCTCTAAATGTATTTCTTGATTGAAATCTCGTTATAGTTTAGTGTCATATCTTTTTATAAAAACACATCTTTTATTTCAGAATCTGATTTATCTTAATTAGATTTGTTATTATCAAAAGGGTGAGATTGTTGGAACACGTTTATCTGCATCCCTTTGATTTGAGAATAACAAATCCTACATTTATTTGATCTAGCTTGTCATTGTGTTTGTTAGCATGCGGGTTTGAAAAATATGATACTAGGTTACTGTTGTTGGTCTGGACTTGCTCTCAAGCTTAAAAGAAGGAAGAAGTCTAATGCCAGGCATTAGGTCTATGCAGCCATTGACTTTTGTTCCCACCAAGATGAAAATGACATGGAGGGAAGCTTCCGTGATTGCAGGAGCATTTTGGGAATGATTTGGCTTAATGCCAGGCGTTAGCCTCAATGCTAGTGTTAAGGTTGCCTAAAATGAATGTTTCCAAAGATGTAGATTCTCCTTCCTGTTTTGAAGATTTGAGCCATCAAGTTATTTCTATACAGATCCAACGCCTGGCATTATCCCCATTGCCGACGTTAGCATCCTATCCTATAAATAGGTGGCATTCATTCTCTTCAACAATTGATCCTAAGGAGCCATATTCCAGCGCTTCAGAAGATCTGTGAGGGCCGTATTTCCAGACCACCATCTCCCACACAAATTTAAAAGTAGAATTCGAAGGAGGATCAGATCAACGCTAACCCAATGAGAAGAACGCGCGCTTCGGCTTCGACGATATTCATCGGATCTTCGCCATCTCCAGAATTCTTCATAGGGTGTTTTTAATATTTTTTTATAATTTGTTGTACCTTTTATCCTTTGTGATTGTTTAGTGAATTCACCGCGGTTTTTTGCGACTAGCTCAGTGTACGGCTTATGGGGAATTTATCGAGGTTGTTGGCGACTAGATCTAGGAATTAGATCTAGGGGGTGCTCGAGTGCTTTCTAGGGATAGAAAGGCTAGTGTGGCCTGAGGCCAGATCTAGGATAGATCGGCTAAAGCCAATCAGTTCTTAGTAAGAAGAGTCGGTATAGAAAACCAAAGAGTCTTTTATATTCACCTTTGATTTCTAGCCTCATAGAAATTCGTTTTCGTAATCAATTTTATAAATGATAATCATGTCTTTTCTTATTCAATAAAATTGATTTAGTGCTCTTTATTTTTGATTAAATTTACTTCATATAAAATATTGAAAGATTTTCTTAAAATCCTAAAGTTTTTAAAAACCCTTATTTACCCCCCCTCTAAGGGTGACAAAAGATCCAACACATAATGTTGCTAAGAGCAAAGGGAAGGCTCCTCAAAGTCAACCTTCTTTCAAGAAGGTAGTTTTTGCAACTAATCAATATGACCTTGAAACTTCCTACAGTCATCTCGCTAGACCAACGTATGTTGCTCCTAACAAGAATAACCAAGGATGGAGGCATCCTAGAGATTTTGGAATGAGTGCTCTCAAGGCACCTCATGAAGAGATTTTCCTAAAGAATTATGGTCCATTTTTTCATGGACCGAGGCCTAAGAAAGCACCAAATGTTAAATTTGTTGCTACAAAGCCACATAAGACAAAGGAGGCATGTGTATGTTATACTCATGTCGAATCCACTTCTAAGTCAGTAGCTCATGCTACACCTCCCTTTAAAAAGGTAATGGAGGAAAAGTTAAGAAGGTATAGCAGGGTTGACTGTTGGTGTTGTGGCAAGATTGGTCATTTTTCCATAGATTGTTAGTTCAATTCAACGAGTTAACAATGCAAGAATGACCCCTCGCAATTTTAACATCCCTAGTGGTGTTCGTCTAATAAAGAACCAAGGACCCAAATTTTTTTTTGTAATAAGGGTAATTAATCTTTGAATGCAGGTATGTCCAAAGGCCAACAAAAATCGTATCTAGTATTTGGACAGTGGATGTTCCAGGCATATGACCGGAACAAGAAGCCTACTACAAGATTATACCTTAGTCAAAGATGGTCCAAAAGTTATTTTTTGCGGATCTGACAGAGGAATCACTAAACGATGCGCTATGATTACTAATGGTATCGTCTCTTTCACAGTGGTGGCTTGTGTTAAGGGATTACATCATAATCTCATCAGCATAAGTCAACTTTATGATAAAGGGTATGTTGTTGAATTCTACAAGGACATGTGTCTGATAAAATTGTCATTGAATTTTGAAACTAATTTAACAGGCACTGAGAGTAGAAATATATTTTGACTTAATTTCTATGTTTAGAATTTCTATACCAGTGTGCTTTTTGGCAAAAGATTGTGCATCTATATGAGATCAATGGCACAAGATATTAGCACATTAATTCCAAAAAGATAAATATGTTAGTTTCTCACAAGTTAGTGCGCGATGCTCCCGATATTAAGTGTGTTAAAGATAGGCCATGTCAAGCATGTCAGATGGGCAGGCTGACAAGGGCCACCTTTAAATGCATTGCTAATAAAGATTCTTCCATATGTTTATATCTACTTCATATGGACTTATTCGGTCCCTTGGTTGTTCATAGTTTTGGAGGTAAATCTTACACCTAGGTAATTGTTGATGACTACTACAGTTTTGCATAGGTATTCTTTCTAAAATACAAGTCAGGCACCTTTCACTCTTTCACTACCTTTGTCAGGCAAATACAGAACAAATTGAACTGCTCTATGGTCAAAATTAGAAGTGACCATGGAATAGAATTTGAATCTTGTGCCATGATAGGGTTTTGTTCAAGCCATGGTATCTTTCATGAGTTTTCCTCTCGTTGGGCTCTATAACAAAATGGAGTCCTAGAGAGAAAGAACATAACACTCATTGAGGTATGCAGAACAATGTTGAATGACTCTTCATTACCAGAGTACCTCTGGGCTGAAGCAGTCAATACGGCATGTCACATTCAAAATAGATCCTTAATCTATAAGGACCATCGTATGACACTTTATGAACTTCTGAAGGGCAGAAGACTGACTATGTCATATTTTAGGATCTTTGGAAGCAAATGCTTTGTAAATTATAATGGGAAGTATTTCCAAACATTGATTAGTGAAAAATGTTTTTAAGGTACTTTCGTAGGATATAGTGGCCATAGTAAGGCATATAGGATTTTCAATAAGAAAACTCTGGTTGTAGAAGAATAAATTAATGTTATATTTGATGAGACGAGCATGCTCCATTGCAGCCCATCTTGTATCTTTATTGAAAATGTAGGTGCTTAGCTAAAATAGTTGACATTAGAAGAAGCACTCAAAGAAGACGTTCCAAGCTCCATCAACGTCAACTCTCCAAACCTGATGGAAGAAGAAGAAGAGCATCAAGATGAAGAATGCACTGCAGAAGTAGTTGAAACTTCTAGTGGGGATGTAAGGAATATCGTGATCATACACTCAAGAGGTCACCCCATTGATATGATAATTGGAGATCCTGTGACGGATTCTGGACAAGAAGAGGTACAGCTAATGAATTTTGCACTTATATTTTCTGTCTCAGGTTGAGCCGAAGAAGTTTGAATAAGCTAACAAGGATGCCTTATGGATCATTGCAATGCAAGAGGATCTTAATCAGTTTGAAAGGTGCAAGGTGTTGGATCTTACGGCGCCCTAAGAGGGGGGTGAAAAAGGGAATAAAATTCTTTTTATAATTTTTAGGATAATTACTAAGTTGTTTTTGATTAATAGAAATAAGATGACAATTTAGTAATAACTATTTTGCAATAATTTAATATTACGCCAATTGAGAGAAATCAAATAAACACAAATATAATCATGATTGCATTATATAAAAGGGTGTTTACAAAATTTGATTTCAATATCGCTAGAAATCGGAGGCGTACAAAAATGAATTTCTTTTCCTTTTCTATACCGACTTGTATCCCCACAAACCGGTTGGCTTTAGCCTATCCTTCCCCGGATAAAGCCTCAAGACGCTCTAGCCAACCCAAACTCAGATATGGCCTCGAGCACCCCCTAGATCTAATCCCCTAGACCTAGTCGCCAACTCACGCGACGAATTCCCCCTAAGCCGCGCAAGGACCTAGTCGCCAAAAACAAGGCGATTTCACTACAAGATGCAAATAAAGAAGTGAAGTAAATAACAAGCAAACACCCTCTTGAGATTTCTGGAGATGAGGATGAAGGATCGTTGAAGCACAAGCGAGGTCGAAGCGATCGTTCTTCGGATGCAGCGTGATGGCTTCCTTCTCCAGAATTTCTTCTTTGGCTTTGAGTGGGAGATGATGTTTCGGCAGAGTAACAACGCGAGAGTTTGGGCACAAGTAATGTCTCTGGAAGTTCTAGCCCAAAACGAGAGAGAATACATCGTTTTATAAATCTTGGAGCTAGCGGTCGCAGTCGTGTTGAGCGGTTGCGGAGCTGTCGGAGGCGTGGCTCTGTGCACAAACTTGAGATAGCGTCAGGCGGTAGCTATAGCGCTAAGGAACCACTGAGACGAAACCGCTGAGACGAAACCAACTGAGATAGCGCCTGGCGTTAGCGATAGCGCTGGCGATAGTACTGCTCCTTTCAAAAATTGTTTCCATGCTGCTTTCTACCTGTGGAGAATTGCACCTATAGTTCCTGCACATTATAAACACACTACAAGCAATATCAAATACAATATGGGATTTGTTATTCTCAAACAAAAGGATGTGACACACATGTCCAACAATCTCCCCCTTTTTATAATAACAAATCCTCTAAGCAAGAAATCAACAATAGTGTTTATAGTATATGATAAGTAGTAAATGATATGCATGATATGTGCATACTCCCCCTATCTTAATGCTCCCCCTACATAAATGCAATTTATGTGTTACTCCCCCTAAATGATAGAATTAATGAATTAGTCTCCCCTTATTTATCTATATTTCTCCTATATAGATTTATAGATTTCTTCAATTAATCTCCCCCTTTTGGTATTATCAAAAGAAGGTGGGGTGAGTGTAGTAAGGAGGCATTTTAAAAAGATAAAGCATGATCGAGCTTTTGTAATATAGACAAAGATAAAGAATTTAAGTATAGTATTGAAGAGATTTCAAATAAATAGATAAGAGTTTTAGCATAGCGGAAGATTATAAGAAACATCTTTTTGTAAGTATGGAAATCATAATTATAAATATGAGTTTAAGTTTAAAAATGTAAAGATGTTGTAACCTTTTGGAAATCTCAAAGTTTTTCATAAAGATACCAAGCATGAAATGAACATATCACGAAGAGAATATACTACAATGTTACTTAATTTTAAGTTCAAGAGATACGAAAACATTGTAGAGATCATGCTAGGTTATCTAGTGCATTTCCTATATAAAGAGTAGTATAGATAAAGCATTAGAATCCAATATTCATGAGAAGAAGTGTTATGAAAAATAATGATGTGCACATAAGTGTATTTTGGGCAATGTTAATAATTTATTTAAATCACACAATACAAGACATATGTAGAGTAAAGTGCACAATAAATCACAAGTAAATTTACTTTCACACATTTTAATGCACATTATTTTATAAAAAGTGGTGTATTAATCAAGTGTTGCACAAGACACTTTACTATTCTATCCAAGGTGCTCAACCTCACAATGCTTATGAAGACTTATCAGGAGGTTCAAGTAGTGCTTGGTGGAGTTATTGTTGTCTACATATATAATTTTTTGGACATTTGTGAGACAACATTCTCCGAATACACTTGTTTTGCAAACCCAATTTTTTAAACTTAACCACTTTTCAAAATTTCATAAGTGCAATTCAAATGTAGTGTAGGCAATAAACTTATGCAAGTTTTAATTCATTGTACAAATACAATACACAAGCAAACATTTTTAGATTTAAACTACACAAGTTGATTACCAAAATAAGTGAGTGAAAAGTATCATTATCAATCATAATACATTTACTCATACTTAGAGGCATGCTAAGCTTGGTTCTACACATATTTTTCAATACAATTGATGCACTTTAAATAGATATATCAAAGCATGATAAGCAAAACAATGTTCATAGTAATTTCAAGGAATAAATTTTAACATTGTAAAGAATAGAATTCACTCATGCTTGATATTAGCAATAAAGATCATACAGTTTTTTTATTGTTTTGAAAATTTTTAGTGAAATAAAAACTGAAAAACACAAAAACATATTTTTGTAATTTTTGAATTTTGAATTTTTGTAGTTGATTTTTCATAATGCAAATAAAACAAAAATAAAATAAACAGAAACACAAAAACAAATTTGTACACATAAACTAACATATTTTTGTTGATTTTTAGAAATTTTAAAACACAGAAAAATCATAAACCCACGCTAGCGTCGGCGCTAACGCTAGCGCTGGAAACAGTACACGATTTTTTAAGAATTTTAAAATTCTGAGTTTTGATATTGATTAGGGGTCTTAAGAGTAGTCTTATGCAGAAATTATGTATTTATCAGAGATGTCTGGATTGCTCAAATTGCATAAAACGTCAGTGTTTTACATGTTATTCAACCTAAGATGTCTAAGACTCCTAATTCCAACCTTAACATTTGAAACCTTGCATCGGGAAGAGGTTTAGTAAAAATATCAGCAAGTTGAGAGTACACGATTTTTTTTTTTAACTAATCCTTACATTTTCCTTTTTAATGTGATCCCTTATGAAATGATGACGCACATCTATATGTTTGGATCTAGAGTGGTGTACCGGATTCTTTATGAGATCAATGGCACTTTTGTTGTCACATTTTAATTCAATAAGTTTTAGATGAAACCAAAGTCCTCTAAAGTTTGGCTCATCCATAGAGCTTGTGCACAACAACTCCCTAATGCAATGTATTCTGCCTCCGTGGTGGAGAGTGCAACCGAATTTTGTTTCCCCACTAGACCATGCAACTAATGAGGGTCCTAGAAAATGACAAGTACCACTAGTGCTTTTTCTATCAAGTGAACAACCGGCATAATCCGAATCGGAATAGCCATGCAATGTAAGTGAATCATTATGTGGGTACCATAATCCTAATCTAGATGACCCAATGAGATATCGAAAAATTTGTTTTACCGCTTTTAAATGAGATTCTTTTGGATTGGCTTAAAATCGAGCACATAAGCATACGACAAACATAATACGGGTCTAGTTACACTAAGATAAAGTAGGGATCCTATCATACCTCTATATAAGGTTTGATCAATTGAAATTCCCGATTCATCTTTTCCTAATTTAAGTGACGCACTCATTGGTGTAGAAGCATGTTTAAGGTTTTCAAATCCAAAATGTTTAAGCATATCATGGACATATTTAGTTTGACATACAAAAATACCATCAATTCTTTGTGATATTTGAAAACCAAGGAAATAAGAAAGTTCTCCTACTAGACTCATTTCAAATTCATTTTTCATCACTAAAATAACTTCTTTACACATCTCTTCATTAGTAGATCCAAAAATAATATCATGAACATATATTTATAAAATAATTATATCATCATTGTTGTGCTTAATGAAGAGAGTAGTATCCGCACTTCCCATAATATAATCGTGCTTCAATAAAAATGATGTAAGTCTTTCATACCATGCACGGGGCGCTTGTTTTAAACCATAAAGCGCTTTTTCTAGTTTATAAACATGATTTGGAAATTTTTCATTAATAAAACTGGGGGGTTGTTCAACATAAACTTCTTCTTTTACAAACCCGTTTAGAAACGCACATTTCACATCCATTTAAAATAGTTTTATTCTTTTAAATCTTGCAAATGCTAGAAAAATTCTTATAGACTCCAATCTAGCAACGGGTGCAAAAGATTCATCAAAATCTATCCCCTCGATTTGTGAATATCCTTGTGCTACTTAGCGTGCTTTATTTCTAGATATTCTAGACTCACCATCTAATTTATTTTTGAAAATCCATTTTACGCCTACAACCGGGTGATTAGATGGTCCTTCTACTAATTTCCAAACATTATGTCGCTCAAATTGTTCTAACTCTTCATTCATATCCAAAAACCAAAATTCATCGTTTAAAGCAGTAGAAACATTTTTTGGTTCTATTTCGAAAACAAAGCAAACATTTGAATAAGATTCATGAAGAGAAGAGCGAGTTCTTACCCCGATGGATGGTTCACCAATTATAAGTTCCCGTGGATGATCCTTTATGAATTTTAATACGCTTGGAGGTACATATTCATATTTCTTGGCCTCCTCTTCTTCTTCTTTGGAAGGTTCTTCATCACCATGCTCCAAAGGAGGTAATAGATCATCCTCTTTTCCTGCGGAAAGTATTTCTATACAAGGAACAAGCTCATCAAATTTCACATTAATTGACTCTTCAACTTTTCTAGTTCTTTTATTAAAAACTCTATAAGCTTTACTAGTTGAAGAGTATCCAAGAAATATTCCTTCATCACATTTTTCATCAAACTTTCCCAAGCTATCTTTTGTATTTAAAATAAAGCATTTACAACCGAAAACTTTGAAGTAAGATACATTAGGCTTCTTTTGAAAATAAAGTTCATATGGTGTGAGATTTAAAGATGGGCGAAGCATGATTCTATTTATAACATAACATGATGTGTTTACGGCTTCGGCCCAAAAGGACTTAGGTAATTTATATTCACATAACATAGTGCGTGCTAGCTCTTGAAGTGTCCTATTCTTTCTTTCTACAACACCATTTTGTTGTGGTGTGCGTGGTGCGGAGAACTCATGTTTTATGCCTAACATATCACAATAAGATGTAAATTTTTCATTTTCAAATTCTCCTCCATGATCCGAGCGAATGCATTTAATTTTTAAATCACTTTCATTCTGAATACGAGTACATAATTTTGAAAATTCATAATACGCTTCGGATTTGGATGAGAGAAATATTGTCCAACAATATCTAGAAAAATCATCTATTAAAACATATGTATATAATCTACCACCAAGACTTGCGGTGCTAACAGGACCAAAAAGATCCATATGAATTAATTGCAAAGGTCTTGTAGTAGAAATGACATTTTTACTTTTGAAAGAGGATCTAGTAATTTTACCTTTTTGACATGGTGAACAAAGTGAAGGTAAATTTCCATTTAATCTAGGCAATCCTCTAATTAAATCTCTTTTGGCAAGTTTTACAATAAGCTTTGTGCTAGCATGTCCTAGCCTTCTATGCCAAAGTTAAAGTTCATCATTTTTGGTAATAAAACATTTTAAAGATGATTTTGAAAGATCATGAAATGAAGCTATATAAACATTGTGTATTCTTGGTGCAGTTAGTAAAATATTGTTTGTAATAGGATTAGATATTTTTCATAGATTAGTAGAAGATTCAAATAAAACATCTAATCCTTTATCACATAATTGGCTAATTGAAATAAGATTATGTTTTAGCCATTTTACATAAAGAACATTTGATATAGTGAAGGACTCATTACCAATTGTACCAATTCCCATGATCCTTCCTTTTTTGTTGTCACCAAATGTCACGATCCCTCCCTTCTTCCTTTCTAGGCTAAGGAACTTTGCTTTATTGCACATCATGTGCTTGGAGCATACTGAATCCAAGTACCACACGTATTCATTGTCCTTAGCCTGCCTGCACATCTAGAAAGAAGATGTGAGTAAAGATCCGGATACCCAAGTGGAACCACCCATAGAATAAGTGGAAGCCTTAGGTACCCAGATTTGCTTTAAAGTATTTCATTTTATTTTCCTGCAAGAACTAGATGTGTGACCTAACCTATAACAGTTTGCACACGAGATAAAGGGGGTTGAGGCCCTTTTCTGGAATATTTTCTTGCTGGAACAAATTGGATTTACTGAATAAAAATCTTTTGCTAAAGATAATTCAGGTTTCTGGTATGAGGTGCTAGCGCCGGCGTTAGTGGCTAACGCTGGGCGGTAGCCCTCTCCTCGATATCCGAGCCCAAATTTTCCAGATCCATGACACTGGTACCCTAGAATCATTTCTAGTGATTTTTGGCCTATACCAAATTTTTTATTGGCCATGGTGAGATCATGAACTTGTGCTTTAAGTGAAGAATTTTCTTTCACAATCATGACACACTTATTTTCAAAACCTTTTTTGTTATTTTTGATTTGCAAAAGAGAGGCTTCTAATTTCCTTTCTAATTCCCCCTTCTCTTTTGTAAGAGTTTTGGAATGAGAGAGGGATTTAGAAAGTGACTCTTCTATATCTTTTGCTAATTTAGTGGAGTGATCACACTCTTGGCAAGAAACCTTTCTCTTTTCTAAAACAACTAATTTTTTGGAAAGCTTTTGATTTTCTTTAATAAGAGATTCAGTTTCACGGTTCAATAAAATGCTATCTTTCATATTTTTATCAAAAGCTTTGCAAGTTTCAAGGAATTCATTAAAGAGTTCATCATAAGTGGGAGGAGTTACCTCAGTGTCGCTATGAACACCGGTGTCATCGCCGTCATTTCCATGTCCCATGAGGCACATGTTTGCTTCCTCATCTTCTCTTGATGAAGACCCACTTGATTCTTCGGAGGAGGAGGAGGAGTCATCCCATGTTCTAGCTTTTATCACTTTCTTCTTCTCCTTCCCTTTGTGCCGTTTTTCTTTCTTCTCCTTCAAGAACTTTGGGAACTGGCTCCGAATGTGCCCCGTCTTCCTACAATGATAGCATTCCGGTGGAGGTCTCTCCTCTTCATTGTCGCTCTCTGTTTCCTTCTTTAAAGATGATCCTTTCCATCTTTCACCCTTTTGGAAATATTTTCGAAAGGTGTTTCTCCTTTCCGGATTGCGCATGAACTTTCGGAAGTTCTTCACCAAAAGACTTTCTTCATCTTCATCCTCATCCTCTTGGCACTCTTTCTTTGATTTTAGTGCCAACGCCTTCTTCTTTGGCTCCTTGTTGTATTCATCAAATTGGATTTGGAGTTCCACCTCATGGGTTTTGAGATTCCCAATGAGGCTCTCAACTTGGAGCATTCTTAAGTTGTGCTACTCCGAAATAGCTGTCACCTTCGGGTTGAATTTTGGAGGAAGAGAGCGAAGGATCTTACGGACCAAGTCCCCATTCGAGAAGGTCTTTACAAGAGCTTTTGAGGCATTGACGATCTTGGTGAAGCGCGTGTACATACCATCAACATCTTCGCTTTCATCCATTCGGAATTTTTCATATTCCGACTCCAGTTGGAAAAGCTTGGAATCTTTAACCTGCGATGTACCTTCATGAGTAACTTCCAAATGATTCCAAATTTCATATGCAGTAGTACATGCAGAAATTCTATTAAATTCATTTTTATCTAACACACAAAATAGAGCATTCATGGCTTTTGCGTTATTTTTACATTTGAGTTTATCCCGATCATCCCATTTATCTTTGGGTTTTTCTAACATAACCTCTCCAACTACAAATGTAGGAGGAGTGTATTCTTCTTCTACCATGTTCCAAACCTCAATATCTAGGGTCATTAGAAAACAACGCATCCTATTTTTCCAATAATTATAATCTGACCAGTAAAGAGTGGAGGTCTACTAATTCCTTGAACCTCAGAAAAAGCGAGATCATAAGACGTCATTATTCCTGGTTTTTAAACCGTTTGGAATAACCTACCTATGATACCACTTGTTGGATCTTATGGCGCCCTTAGAGGGGGGTGAATAAGGGAATAAAATTCTTTTTATAATTTTTAGGATAATTACTAAGTTGTTTTTGATTAATAGAAAATAAGATGACAATTTAGTAATAACTATTTTGCAATAATGAAATATTACGCCAATTGAGAGAAATCAAATAAACATAAATATAATCATGATTGCATTATATAAAAGGGTGTTTACAAAATTTGATTTCAATATAGCTAGAAATCGGAGGCGTACAAAAATGAATTTCTTTTCCTTTTCTATACCGACTTGTATCCCCACAAACCGGTTGGCTTTAGCCTATCCTTCCTTGGATAAAACCTCAAGCCGCTCTAGCCAACCCAAACTCGGATATGGCCTCGAGCACCCCCTAAATCTAATCCCCTATACCTAGTCGCCAACTCACGCGGTGAATTCCCCCTAAGCCGCGCAAGGACCTAGTCGCCAAAAACAAGGCGATTTCACTACAAGATACAAATAAAGAAGTGAAGTAAATAACAAGCAAACTCCCTCTTGAGATTTCTGGAGATGTGGATGAAGGATCGCTGAAGCACAAGCGAGGTCAAAGCGATCGTTCTTCGGATGCAGCGTGATGGCTTCCTTCTCCAGAATTTCTTCTTCGGCTTTGAGTGGGAGATGATGTTTCGGCAGAGTAGCAGCACGAGAGTTTGGGTACAAGTAATGTCTCTGGAAGTTCTAGCCCAAAACGAGAGAGAATACATCATTTTATAAATCTAGGAGCTAGCGCCTGCGGTAGTGGATAGCGCCTGCGGTAGCGGTCGTGTTGAGCGGTTGCGGAACCGTCGGAGGTGTGGCTCTGTGCACGAACTTGAGATAGCGCCAGGAGGTAGCGGTAGCGCTGGCGGTAGCGCTAAGGAACTGTTGAGATGAAACAGCTGAGACGAAATCAACTGAGGTAGCGCCTGGCGTTAGCGATAGCGCTGGCGGTAGTACTGCTCCTTTCAAAAATTGTTTCCATGCTGCTTTCTACCTATGGAGAATTGCACCTATAGTTCCTGCACACTATAAACACACTACAAGCAATTTAAAATATAATATGGGATTTGTTATTCTCAAACAAAAGGATGTGACACACATGTCCAACACAAGGTATGGAAGCTAGTACCAAGGCCCAAAGGTCAAAATGTTAGGACAAATGGGTCTTCAAAAACAAGCTAGACGATAATGGATTTAACATAAAGAACAATGTCTGGCTTGTAGATCAAGGTTACTGACAAGAAGAGGGATTCGACTTCGATCACACTTATGCTCCAATGGCCAAACTCGAAGCGTTGTTCCTAGTGTATGCTGCTCTAAGGGATTCAAATTCTATCAAATGGACGTGAAGTCAGTCTTCCTCAATGGTAATTTAAAAGAGGATGTTTACGTAAAATAACTTCCAGGTTTTGTTAATTCATCCCTTCCTGATTATGTTTACTCTCTACGCAAAGCGTTATATTGTTTGAAAGAAGCTCCACGAGCATGATATGAGACGATATCTAGATTTCTTCTTGAAAACAAGTTATCAAGGGGAAAGATAGATAAGCCATTATTTCTTAGGGAAATAAACGGCTTGAACTTGCTAGTGCAGATCTAGGTAGATGATTTTATCTTTGGTTCTACAGACAACCACCTTTGCACAAAGTTTTCTAACTTGATGCAAGGGAAATTTGAAATGAGGAGTATGGGTGAGCTGAAGTATTTCTTAGGCTTTATGTGAAGCAATCTGAGGATAGAATTTTCATCTCTCAGATGAAGGTCACCAAGGAGCAATCTAATCATGATGTAAAGGCGCAGACTTATTTCTCCATTATCATAACTCAATATGCCAGACGCTGATTCTTTATCAAGGGAAAAACCTTCTAGAGCATCTTGAGCGAGTAGAGACTCGATTTCGCAAAAGTAATCTAATTTTGCATTTGATGTATCTATTTCTTGATTCATGGTCATCGCAAGATCTGTATGTTTCACTTTTGGGTTGTTCTTAAATCTACACTGATGCGCACCTATGATGTGACTACCCCTTAAGAGAAAACCCAATATATGTGTAGGAAAATCTTTTATTAAGGTTCCGGCTTCTTCAAATATGAGGAGATGTTTTGGAAAATAGCCCACAATGTTCCCGATTTGAAGAAGTCCTCTGGTCAAAGATAAATGCACCGTGTATTTGATGATTATCTTTCTTTCCATGTTTTTAGGATTGCAATTTATGTATACAATTCATCTGCAATAACTCTTAGATTGGGTATAAGTCATAGAGTTATAATGAAGATAACTCAAAATTAGTCTAAGTAAAATATCGTCTAGACAACGTTCAGACAAACTTCAAATGTCGACTTGACTACCTATTGATATAGTTCATATCGACTAGAAGTCTAGCTGAAATAAAGAACCTGTCATCTAGATGATTCTTAGTCTTTTATTTATGCTCTGGACGTAGGCTTGATCACCTTAAGTCTCAAAGGAATCGATTAGAAGACTAAGGGATATAGACTTGAAGATGTGCAGTTAAAGTCTCTATAGTTTTGATAATGTTCAAATCAAATCTCAGTATATCAACATGATGTTAATCAGATAAAAGCTTTATCAACTTAAAGAGGTTCAGTTATTTCAGAATATCAGGTAGAAGCTTATCTATCTTTACTCATATCATTTTGAAGTCTGAAGCCAAATTGAAGAATGGATAAAGTGATTTGGTTAAGTCAAATGTCGTTGAGACATTTCACAGACAAAGGTGAAATGTCGTCGAGATAACCCTT
Source organism: Dactylorhiza incarnata (assembly GCA_033032865.1). Taxonomy (NCBI): domain Eukaryota; kingdom Viridiplantae; phylum Streptophyta; class Magnoliopsida; order Asparagales; family Orchidaceae; genus Dactylorhiza; species Dactylorhiza incarnata. The sequence goes on along the minus strand of JAWHQI010000429.1, from coordinate 199,763 downwards.
CGACAAATCAAGAAGCTAATCGACTTGAAGTTGCTTAAGTTTATATCGACTAGATATAAACCCCATTAGTTAGGCCAAGCTCAGATCTTACAGTTTAAGTTATGTTGACTTGATTTATGAATATCAACCTGACAAATTCTATTATCGGCCAGATGGAGTTCTTATCGTCTAGAAGTGTCCAAATGTCGTTGAGATGACTCTCAAATCGTCGACACAGTTCAAATCTTTAGAAACTCAAATTGATGACACCGTTGATTGCGAGTCATAAGCTCTCAATCATATATATTGAAAAGAATCATACAGACCATTATGACTCTCAATCATATATATTGAAAAGAATCATACAGAGAACCCTAATCGTGTTATTCATTCAGAAACCTTCTCTCATGCGGATGACAGTTATTCTAAGTCCATAGAATCAATTTTAGAAGGAGCTATATTCCATTTATTCATTCATCTGCTCCAAGTTTGCTCAAGATATTCAATCTTCTCAATCTCTCCAAGAAAAAGAAATTTCTCTGATTATAAACTGCAGATCACATCTAATTCTCCAATGTCAAAATTTCTTCTCTCAGACTCAAGAAGACCTTATTTCAAAAAATAGTATTTTTCAGATCTGATAGTTGATCAAGTGGAAGCAACTCTCAACAAAGCTTCAAGAAGACTCAACTGCTTTGAAAATCTATTCATTGAGTCTGGAAATACTTGTGAACAACCTTTGTAAAAATTACTATTGTAGTGTTCATTGTGAGCCTTATGTTTACCCAAAAGACCACTATCAGTATGATTAACTATTCAGGTCGGGCGGTCTGCAACATTAATTGTCTGGCTCTTCCTAAGTAACTACCACATCTCTCAGATCACCAGACCAAGCCGAGCGGGATGATCAACTTCAGGCCGTCATCAGGAGGGTTACAATCAAGACCAAGTCCAGAAGGCAAGCCGCAGTCTCAGGTTAGAGGCCGCCCAAGTTGCTTCCCTATCTTGATTGCAACACATTTCAACCTCATCCAATACAGATCAGAAGCTCAAGCTGCCAAGCCACGCGGCTTCTTTCTTTTCTCCTTCTGTATCGCGTCACCCCCTGTCCGACTCTCCTGTATCCGGGCAGGCAGTTATTTTATCCCTGCCCGTATGGGCAGGCCCCCGCGCCTATAAATAGGTGGAGGCTATGTTCCCAAGACACGCACACTTGAATTCTGGAGCTAGCCTGTTAGAGCTGCGGTCTCGAGTTCACTGTCTTGCTATTTGTCAGACTGGTCGGCTTCTCTTTTCCTTGCCATGTAACCCATTGTAATAACTTTACTTAAATCAATGGAAAGCCCATCACAGGAGTGGAATTTGCCATGATGGGCAAAGTCTGGTCTCGACCGCTACCAGCGGTCTAATTTCTCCTAACCAATAGTAACTGACAACTAGCAGACTCCACTTTTCCTTTGCTTCTCTAGCGTCGATCGCGGAGACGCAATTTCGGATTCAATAGAAACACGTGACCTTCAGATTTTGGGTTGTTGGTGAAATCCTTGATAAGATGACAGACCGCCATTTCCATCTAAGAGACTGCTCCAACCAAAGTGATGATTCTCTGTGGGAGGCCTTGGAGCAGTCTAAGTGGGAAGCCGAGCGGGATCAGAAGGCGACTGATCAACGGCTAGAGGCGATCAATCAGGCCTTGGCTAAGCTAACCGAGCGGCTAGTTCCTCAGCAAGCTGCGGTTAGCCAGGCGGTGACTCCGGTCCCTCCTCCTCCTTCGTAACTGCTATCGCAAGTCTGCAAATTCCAACCACTTCAAGAAGGCTTTGTAGCTCGGCAAACCTTATTTCAAGAGGCTGCTCAAGACATGTCGGCCCGGGTTCTAGATTTTTAGGGGGGCTTCTCATGCAGCCCGACTCTCTTACCCGGCAGCCTGTCCGCTAGAAGCCGTGGTCCATTCTACCTACCAAGCGTCCTGTCCACGAGTAGTCGCAGCCCCGACGGCCTATTATTCTGTCCCTCTTCTCTATGAAGACGTCGAAGAGACTTCTCCGTTTGTGGATGAAGTTCGAGGGGAGCCAGCCCCAAATAACTTCAGAGAGCTGCGTTTTCCGGCATACAACGGGAAAGATGATCCAGTTATTCACCTTCAGGACTTTAAGTAGGTCATTGCCTTGAGAACACTCACCGATGCCACCAAGTGCAAACTCCTTGTAACATCCTTTGATGGGCAAGCAAGGGACAGGTTCTATGGGTTGCACCCCCGATCCATCGGTTGCTTTGCATAGCCACATAAGGAATTTCTGCTTTGATTCTATACCTCGAAGAAAAAGAAAAGTGGACTGGCGGCCCTTTTTGAAATAAGGCAACGTGAATACGAGACTTGGGCTCATTTCGTTGACCATTTCTAGAAAGAAATCATGGAGATAACGTGGATCCTAAACTATATCGGGTTGCTCTAATTCATGGCCTGAGGGAAGGGCCATTGAAATTCGAAGCCAACCTCAGAGAGCCAAAAACTTACCAGGAGATGATAAGTTTGGCCAATATGTTTATATGGGGTGAAAAGAGTAACCCAGGTTATGTCGCAAAGCTGCTTAACAACAAGGATCTGCCCAGTTCTTCTTCCACTCATCAACCACCATACCACCATACCACCATCCACCTTGACCCGATTTTGAACCCCGTGCTTAGAGGGGGAGAAATTTCAGGCACAAACAACCATCTTTTGGCCATCAACAGTTTCAAGATCAGAAACCTCCGTTGGCCGCCACACCCGCTCCATCCATAACCATTCCATAAATAATGCCAGTATATCTTCCACAATATACTCCGCAGCCATCTACAACTGCTCCATCCATCTAATATGATGTTTTGCAGGAATCATTCACCCCCCTCAACGTCACTATGAACGAAGTCGTCCAAATCCTTCAGAAGAGGCCAGATTTCAAGAGGCCTTCTCCCCTGAGGTCAGATATTCGAAATCGAAATCCGAACCTATTTTGTGAATACCATAAAGAGGGAGGGCATATGACTGAGAATTGTCGGGCCCTCCACTTGCTGATAGAAAGGCTCTTGGGAGAGGGAAAGCTCTGTGGTCTGATTCAGAAAGAAGTGCCTGCTGAACCATCAGCTGAAAAGGGGAAGGAAGCAGCTGAGGTTACTTGGGAATGTGCCGATGTGGAAGACGTTGGATGCTATAGGGACATTTATCCTACAACAAAATGCATCGAGGTGAACGACGAAGGTCCCCTTGGCAACATCTACTGTATTCATGGGGGAGCTGGACCCGAGTCCTCCCAAAAATCAAGTGTTGCGAGCGTCTTTAAGAAGGAAGTATCAGCCACCTCGACTTCTGCTCCTGAAAGCTCGATCGTCACTTTTGTCGACGAGGACCATCCTCCAAATGCAAATACTTTTGATGACGTCGTGGTGATCAAAGCCATCATCAAGAATTACACAGTACACAAGATTTTGATTGACGCGGGCAGTTCAGTCAACTTCCTCTTCCGCCCAACTTTTGAAGCCCTAAAGACTAGAAAGCCTCTGCTTTCCACCGAAGGGCCCCTCTACAGCTTCTCGGGAGAGTAGAAGGAAGTGGAGGGTTATGTAAAGCTTCTGGTATCTCTGGGAGGAATAATGAAGTTGATCAACTTTATGGTAGTGGATGCCCCGAGCCATTACTGTGCCATCTTTCGAAGGCCTATTTTGAATGCTTACATAGCGCTGGTGTCCACCTTCCATCTAGCCCTCAAGTTTGCAGCCGAAGGAAGACAATATTGAATTCGGAGTAATCCAAAAGTAGCTCGAGAATGCTATGTGCAAACTGTGAACACGTTCAGTGATATTCTACTTCATGAACTTCCAGTTGAAATCCTTGAAGTTGCTAAGCCTCCAGAAGCTGCGGAAGAGAGTAAAGATCGAGAAGGGGCTCACCTGGAACCTGCCCAGGTAACCAAAGAGGTCCCCTCACCTGGAACCTGCCCAGGTAACCAAAGAGGTCCCCATTGATGAAGGGGAATAAAAGAAGCTCGCCATCAATGCGGAGCTGTCCCAAGAAGAAAAGTTCCAGCTGATCTCCTATCTCTTGGAGAATTTGGACGTCTTTTCCTGGTCGGTGGAAGATATGCCCGGAGTGGATCCGGATGTCGCTAGCCATCATCTCAATGTTTCCACCGATTTCAAGCCAATCCAACAGAAGAAAAGGGAGGTGGCAACTAAGATGGCGGTGCCGATTAGAGAAGAAGTTGCCATGCTTCTTATAGCCAATTTTATTTCTGAAATCCAATACCCCACTTAGATGTCTAATGTTGTAATTGTGAAAAAATCAGGGGGGGGGGGGGGGGGGAAGTGGCATATGTGTGTAGACTTTACAAAGCTCAAAATATTGTGCCCCAAAGATTGCTACCCTCTGCCTCGGATTGATATTTTAGTAGATTCCACGGTTGGGTATAACTTCATGAGGTTTTTCGATGCATTTTCTGGGTACCACCAAATCAAAATGCATAAGCCCGACATCCCGCATACGTCTTTCATTATGAACGATGGGTGCTATTGTTATCTCGTAATGCCTTTCGGCCTTAAAATGCGGGTGCAACGTATCAGAGAATGATGGATACAGTTTTTAAACATCAAAAAGGGAGGAATCTCGAAGTCTACGTCGATGATCTCCTTTTATAAAGCAAAACCTTCTCAATACAGTTGAAAGACCTCGTAGAGACGTTCGCTACTCTACGGAGGTTCAAGTTAAAATTGAATCCATTTAAATGTGTATTCGAAGCAAATAAGGGAAAGTTTTTGGGGCATCTCCTCACTCGTGATGGCCTTGCACCAAATCCAGATAAGGTGAAGGATATTCTAGATATGACCCCTCCTAGCAATCTGAAAGAAGTCCAACAACTCGGAGGAAGGTTAGCAGGATTAAGCCGATTCATCTCCAAATTGGGAGATAAAAGTGCTCCATTCTTTAAAACGCTCCGGGGAGGATCTAAATTTGAATGGGACGAAGAATGCAACAACGCTTTCGAACAGTTAAAGATATAGTTAACATCAACCCCTCTGCTCCAAAGCCCTCGCGAAGGGGAAATGTTGTTCTAATATTTGGGGGTTGGTCCGGATGCAGTGAGTTCTTTCCTCGTTAGGGAGGAGAAGAAGAAGCAGTTTTCGATTTATTATGTCAGCCACATTCTCAAGGATGCGGAAACCAGATACTCAATTCTAGAAAAGCTAGCTCTAGCTTTAGTCATGTCATCGTCAAGGCTTCGCCCTTACTTTCAAGACCATCCTATTCAAGTAGTCTCAGATCATCCGCTAAGAAGTATCCTAGAAATCCAGATAAGTCGGGAAGATTGGCTAAATGGGCTATAGAGCTGAGCGAGTTTGAAATGTCTTATGTTCCCAGAACAACAATCAAGGCCCAAGTTTTGGCAGATTTCCCGGTTGATACAACAGAATCTAGTCCCGAATAGGTTGAAAGATCTCCTTTGGCCTGGATTATCTACGTAGATGGAGCCTCGAGTAAAAACTCTGTGGGAGTCGGAGTCGTTCTAATCAGTCCAAACGGGATCAAACTGGAATAGGCTATCAAGTTCTTCTTTCCGGTCACCAACAATTAGGCAGAGTATGAAGCACTCTTGGACGGTCTGAGACTTGCAAAGGAGCTGGGAATAGAGCATGCGCATGTCAAAACTGACTCTCTGGTAATGGCGTGACAAGTTTTGGGGAACTTCGAAACAAGGGAGCTAATGTTGAGAAAATATATGTTGCTAGCCAAAGAAGAAATTGGGAAGTTCAAATCGTTCATCATCGAACATATTCTGAGAACACAGAATGAAGAAGAAGATGAAATATCAAAGTTTGGTCTTCCATCAGGGGGAGTGTCCTCTGAACTTTTCCATCCGGCAATGGAAGAAGGAGAACTAATGCAGATTGATCAGCGTCCTTCTTGGAAGGATCCCTACGAAATGTACTTATCAAAAGGGGAGTTTCATCCATCCGTAAAAGCTAGGAGAAGATTTAGAAGAAAGGAAGCTTACTATTGCTTGGTGGCATGAGTCTTATACAGCAAGACTCTCATTTCTCCTTTGGCACGATGTGTTTCAGAAGAAGAAGTTCCAATAATATACCAGGAGGTACATTCAGGAGAATGTGGTAGCCATTCTGGGGCAAAAGCTTTGGAGATGTGAATCCTGAGGCAAGGATATTTTTGGCCAACCATGAGGAAAGATGCCGAGGAATTTGCCAAACGATGCGTTCAGTGTCAGAAGTTTGCTCTGCTTCAACATCTACTGGCTCAGACACTTAGATCAATAATAGCGCCTTGGTCGTTTGCAGTTTGTGGAATGGATTTTTTCGGACCTTTTCTGATGGCTAGCAGCCAGCGTCGATTCATAATCGTCGTGATCGATTATTTTAGCAAGTAGATTGAGGCAAAAGCATTGGCTAAAATTACAACACAGGTTATTAGAAATTTTATCTGGGGAGAAATCATCTGTCGGCATGGACTTCCATTGGCAATCGTTACCGACAAAGGTCCTTAGATCAACAACCCAGAAATGATCAACTTCTGCGACCAGGTTGGCATTGAACATCGATTATCTTCAGTACCTCATCCCAGGAGTAATGGTCAGGTGGAAGCAGCAAATAAGCAGATCCAATATCTTCTAATGAAGAGAGTTTTGAATCAAAAAGGAAACTGGGCAGAACAACTTCCTTCCATCCTCTGGACTCTCCGGACTACACCATCTTCATCCACGGGGGAAACACTGTTCAAATTATCTTATGGCTCGGAGGCAGTCGTTCCCATAGAATTTGAAGTGGTCAGTCCCAGATTTATGTATGCAGAGAAAGGAGGTGAAGCATGGATAGAATCCAATGATGAAGGGATTAAATATAGCCTAGATCTAATTGAAGAACTTCAACATGAAGATATTATCATGCTGGAAGGGGTGAAAAGGAGAATGGCTAAATATTTTGACAAGAATGTCAGATTTAAGCAATTCGCAGTTGGTGATATCATGTTAAAGAAAGTAGATGCTACAGCCAGGACAGACATGGTTGGGAAACTGAACCCCAATTGGGCAGGGCCATTCATCATCAAAGAAGTATTGAAAATGTGGCTTACCGCCTTCAGACAAGCGATGGAGAAGACATCTCACGCACCTGGAGCAGTGACGATCTCAAATGTTTCTATCCTTAAATGTTCTTTCATTACTTGCTTTTTTTGGATATTCAATGAGAAACTCTATACTGACACTTTTCCTTGTCTGGTGACTTTTTACATTTCTTGTATCTCTTACAGGACCTTGGAGACATCGCCAAGTTCTGCTTGAACCCCCTCAGATTGTAATCATTAGCGTAAAACCACGAAGATCATGTATAGTAGGGAGTATTCACACACGTGTAGTGGAAGCTTGCCAATTCCCGTGTAGTGGTCTTCAGAATCTTGGATCCCGGACGATATCTAACACACCTCTGCATCAAGCGAGGTCCAGGTGACTGTTAGCTCTCTCATGCCCCGAAAGGGATATAGTTACAGCTTTGATGATCTATCTGAGTAAACCAATGTCGGTAAAGCCCCCGCGGCATAACCACACCTGCCCAACTGATCATCTTAGCATGTGACCATCAAATACTCCTAAAGGAACTCTCGAGCGGAGCGTACATGGGACCCACAACTGAGTTAATCTCTCTGAGGAAAGCAATGTTCGGCACCTAGGCCCACCTGCCCAATTGATGAACTCGGCTTGTAACCTTAGGCTAGAGTAGTTGAGTTATCGAAATCTCTACAGCTCTTAGGACCACTTGAGGAAAGCAATGTTGCTATCTAAGCGCACCTGCCCACTTGGTCATCTGAGCATGTAATCATTTTACTTTTTCAGGAAATTACTTTTTCTCTAATGGTCCTTCGTGACCATTTAGGGGAAAGCAGGATTTAACATGTGTTGAAATCGATTTCTCGGCCTCTTGTGGAGCTCGGGGCCCTCACCGAAATGAGGGGCAGCTATCCCTTAATGATCCCTTAGAGAAGGTAGACGGAAGATTAGTAAAATGACTAAGAACTTAGTCACAGCGAGGAGGTCCCTCCACTAACCCGGAAGATCGTTGAGTGCTTCCCCTCCCAATCCAAAGCTGAGACTCAGGCACCTTGGAGAGCTCTGGAAATGCTAGCCAAGGTGAACCTGAAGAGAGAGAAGCTGAAGTGAAGTCCTCTCCAAAGGTGCCCTTTAGGTTTTATTTATAGATTTTCTGATCTGGCCTGCAAATAGTAGGATTCCACCTTTTGATTTATCCGCACCCCAAATGGGCATGCTAACAGCCAAACTCCGCTGTTTGGAGAGGCTAAAGGCAGACCACTAAGGGTAAAAGGGGTAATTTGGCCCTATCAACCTATGGGCAAGGAACTGCGAGAACCTTACTGCCAAAGCTCTCGCGGGCCTTCTCGCGAGCCCTGCTCGCGATGCCTCTCCTAGGCGATCGCCTTGCGAGGACCTCGCTGGCCCATTCTGGCGGTATCTGCCGAGGTCCAGTCTCGCGAGCCTTCCTGTGAGACCGCCTCCTGACTTCGTCGAGCTCAACACACCTTTCGTCGAACGCAGGGCACTTCGCCGATCACAGACGAGCTCGACGAATGCAGAACATCAAATTATTCGCTGACCGGTGAGACGGGCGGTTCGTCGACCGCTGCTTCCCTGCTGTAATTTGTCGAGCGCTGTTATAGAATATATTTTGTTCGTCGGGCGCTGTCCGACGAATGCTGTGCTCCGTTCGACATTCGTCGAACACAGAATTGAGCTCGCTGGACGCTGAGGCTCTCCGCGAGCCTTCCTACGAGATCGCCTATTGACTTTGCCGTGCACTGAACAGATTTCGCTGAACACCTCTTTACTGAACATTGGTCTCTTCTGCCAGTGGCCTGCAAGGTATTGGTTTGTTAGCCCTCACTTGGCCCAGTCTCTTGAAGATATCTGTCGAGGTCTGGATCTCGCGACTCCTCTTGTGAGACCGTCCCTTTGGCTTTAATGAGTATAGAACACTTCGTCGACTTCTGATGATTTCGCCGAATAGGGGTGAGCTCGACGAACACGGGAGAGTTCGTCGAACGCAATACTCTTTTTGTAGAACTCAGACAACTTCCTCAAACTGCCTGCGAGCATTTATCTCACCGACCCTTCTCGCTCGCCTCTCAGCGAGCCCTCCGAGAGGGACTTCTCCAAGGCCTCTCTCGTGAGGTCTTTGGCCCTAAGGCCATCTCTTATTACTTCCTTTATCCTGTTGCCTTCTTAAACCGTGCCTCCTCGCCTGGCGAATATCGGGGTTGTACACAATCCCCGCTCTTCGCGAGGCTATTTAGGCTCGCGAAGAAACATCCAACCCCTGGTATTCGCCAGCACCTTGAGGATCTGTCAGGAATCTTTGGTAGGGCCCACCCTGAGGGCTATAAATATCATCTCGAGTCCTTAGTGCTGTGTGTCGCCACTTCCTTTTCTTTCTTTTTGCCTCGTACTGTAGCTGCCAGGAGATGCCACTTTCCGAAGAATCAGAGGCTCGCCTGAGGGTTGTGAGAGCCGGCGGGCAACCCTCCATGACCAGGGTCCCCGCCTGGATGAATCGGCCGCCCCCCGCTCAGTCGTCGAAGACTAAGAAGGCGAAGGCGGCTAGCCGAACCGGGGATGGCTTCGTGCTGCTGGACTCCTCCCCGGATAGTTGTCCCCACGAGAAGGTATGAGCTATCCCTCTAGCTTAAGTCAATAAGTTTGCTTGTGATTCATGCCTACTCGCAGGATGCCTTGCCGAATGAGGATGCTGGCGAACCTGCTGGTGGGTCTCGTAAAAGTCCACCGGCGGATACAAATCTTGCTGGGAAAAATGTCGCGGGTACGCCCTTAATCTCGCATGCCAGCACTCCTTTTATCAACTGACCTTCATTCCCTGCTTCTTGCAGTCTCGCCCCGGAAGTCCCCGGCTTGCCAAGCATTGCGGCCTCCGTCTCCGCCTCCTCCCGACAAAACTATAGATAAGTCAGGGTTCCAACTCCTGATGAGCGAGGAGACCGGCGGCTCTGTGCCGCCAAAGATCCCTCCGACCAACAGCGCAGCCTACCCTCCTAGTCTGGGTAAATCTCTCTATCCCCACTATGGCAACGTCTTCCAGGGCCGCCCTGGGACTTCTCGCCCCCCTCTGGGTAAGCATTCCGACAGCCCCCTGCCCTGCGCGAACTCAGGCGCGCTACCTAACCTTTTTGTAATATTTCGTAGAGAATCCTGAAAATCTGCCTACCGATTCCGAGTTGGGCGACGACGAGATGTCCCCCCTTCCTGACCAAGTGGAAGACTTCTTAGGCGATCCGCGAGATCCTGAGATGATGAAACAACGAGCCGCAGAGTTGCTGAGAAAACATGGTCGGATGCTGATGGACCTCAACATGCACGCGAGACGGGACAGAGAAGCCGCCGAGGATAGGCATGATGTCTTGATGGAAGAGTGTGCGAGGCTCCGGGCCACGAGACAACGCGATCACGATGAGAATGTCACGAAGCCGGAGGTGCATATAGCGAGGATGAAGGATTACGCCTTCCTCATGGACCGGGAGGGCCACGCGGCCGAGGATTACAATAATTCTAGGGTACCGCCGTGGTCCGGGTCGCGGGGTGGGGGTAGGTGGAAGTGGTTGCCCCATGATTCTCGCTAACTTCTTCGTTGTTGCGAACTCTTATTACCAGTTAATGAGTGCCGCTATTCTGGACAATCTCGCAATGGCTTGCAGCTCATATATTGGCTTTATTTCGTCTGATAATAATTATTACTAGCTTTTTATTAGTTCTCGCTCGTTGCTAATATGTCCATTTCATTTTCATGCTATGTTGTGTTCGCGGGGAGCCTCCGTTCTCGCTGAATGTATCTCGCGGCGCCCCCCCCCCCCCCCCCCACCCTTTACGCCATTATATCTGTTTGTGTTGTTCTCGCAAAGATGTTGTTTGTACTAACCTCGCAGGCCTTTCTCGCCCGCGGTCGTGATGTGATGTTTTGGCTAACCGCGCTCACCAGCACTTGGGCTTCTTCCCGCCCTTTTACTTTTGCTATAAATAGGCTGTCATAGCTGAGTCAACCACCGCATTTATTGTCAACCTTCTTCCTCCTCTGCTTCAGAGCTCTCGCTCCTTCCCGTTCTCGCTCTACTTCCTTTCTCGCAGGTTTTCAAAATGGGCGGCGATGCTAACGAGTCGGAGGGTCGGCGAATGATTGCTAAGGCTTTTGCCGAGCATAGCTTCTTTCATTGTAACCTGACAGATGAGGAATACTTCACCGCGATCGCCGACTACGTCACCGCTCCATTTGCGGCGCGCCATCCTAGTGAAAACGACGTGATCAACGCGCCACTTGTCGACGAGCTGGCCATCCCCACCACTCATTTCACGGTCGGCTTGCATCTCCCCTTGTGGCCGGAAGTTCGCCAGGGAATAATCGCTCTCACTCATTTCTTACTCTCTGCGGGTCAAGTCTCGCTCATTATATAAACTAATCCTGGTATTCTTGTTGCTCGCCAGGTGCTCAAGAATTATGGCATTGTTCCGGGTCAGCTTACCCCTAATGTCATGGCGGTGATCACAGCTTCTCCTACTACCTGCGCGAGGAGCGCATCAGGTTCAGCCTTCTGGTTTTTCGGAAGCTGTTCTCCTTCCGCGCCTATAAGGATGGGACCGCCTACTTCGTGGGCTCGGGTCCTAAGGTCGACGAGACCGTCAACAAGGCCCACTTCTGGGCCCAGAAGTTCCTCTTCGTCAAGGGGAACTTCGGCAATATCCCAATCTCGCCAGTCCAGCAAGGCGAGACCACCTATCGGCCCACTGCCCTCGGAGGACATGACACCATCCTTTATCAGTTCTTTTGTAAGAAGAACTTTGAGGTTGTTCATCTCCGCCGCAACCTCGACTCACTGCTCCCAGTGCTCGCTGGGGAAGGTAAAGATCTCACTCAATAACTATTGCTATTCCCAGTAACTCCGTATTTATTGAAATATCAACACTTTTTTAGGCGAGCGAGATCTCCCCTTCCATCGCCCCTATGCGAGCAATCGGAAGACCAACACTACACTTGCTCTCGCGACCATGCGGGCGGAGGCTTGCCGAGGCGCCATCACACCAGGTGATCCATCCTCTCGCAAGAGATCGGGGGCTTCTAGTAGCCATGGCCTTGCCCAAAAATCCCCGCCGAAGAAAAAGAGTAAGAAGAGTTGGGTCTCGCTCGCCTCCTCGAAAGGGAAGGAGCCTGGCGAGGCTGCTTTCGATGAGTTCGACCTTACCGGCCTCTCCGCGGGAGGTGAGGATGACGAGCCCAGCCAGGAGGCTGCCAGAACCTCCGCTCTGCCCATCCCCGTAAACCATTATAACTTCTGTCTCGGCCAGAGGCGCCGGGATGAGACCGGCGAGCTTTTGGTGAACTGGAAGCCGGAGACGAACCGGGCAGACATCTCCACCATCCTCCTTACCTAGGTGGAGAAGGAGACCGTCAGCGGTCACGCCTTTGATTTCTCTTTCGTCCTCTATGGACGCGAGGACGCGGGGGATTACAAAGACAAGACTGCGAGGACTCTCGCTTTCGAGAGCGTGATGAGTCCCAAATATTTACACATTTATGGACTCATCTGGGCCGATTTTCTAGTCTATGCACTTCACTTTATACATGTTTTCACTCATATTTGACACTCCATGTTAAGTGCACCTCTAGGCCCGTTTTTGGTGTTATTTCATGTTCTTCATTTTTAGTAGTTTTCATGGATTGTTAAGTGCCACTTTCAGTGGCTGGATTCGTGGTTGTGCTGGAACAGGAGTCGTGCGGGTGTTCCCGGTACAATTCTGTACAGGAACACTGCGCACGATCACTGTTTCTATTGCGCACGACCACTGGTCGTGCGCCGCTGATCGTGTGCACTTAACCCTATTTTTTGAGTTCTGTCTCGGACAGTGCGCACGACCACCAACGATATTGCGCACGACCACCGGTCGTGCGCCGCTGTTCGTGCGCACTTAACATCAATTTTATGAGTTCTGTTTCGACCAGTGCGCACGACTACCTACGATAGTGCGCACGACCACCGGTCGTGCGCCACTAGTCGTGCGAACATGGTATTTTATAAATTTCTTACATTGCAGGCTCCGCCCAGGCAGGCGCATGATCAAGGACCTCCAGCGCGCACAACCATTGGTCGTGCGCCACTGATCGGGCGCACTGTTTATTCCAGCGCCTACATATTAACCTGCTCGCGAATTAGGGCGGGGAGATTGATTGGAACTCCGTCCAGTCCGCCGTTTTCGCCCCTTCCACAGGTTTTTCGCCCCCTAGGCATCCTCCATCATCCAAGAGCTCCAAGGAGGAGATTCTACACTCATCTTCAGCGCCAAGGAAGGAGATCTTCGCATCGGACGTGGCCGGATTGTAAAACGCTGGAGAAGACGGGTCCATTGGAAGGTAGTGACAGCCTTCTCTACCCCGGACGATAGTTGGGACCGAGCTAGGATGCGAATTGACAACCCGATGCTTCCTACCGTGAATCTACAACGAGCCTCCAGATTCGGTCGTATCTCTTGCATTTTTCTCTCTTTGTGTGATGTAATGTTTGTAATCTCTATATTTTTATGATGTGTGCTATGAACAATATTGCTTAATGTTAATTTCATTTATTTGGAATCATTTAGTTCATATGTGCTTATTGAGGTGCGCCCCATCTAATTTCCATTCTGCCATCGTGTTCGGTGCCGCACTAGCAATTGCTAGTGGCGTGCTTATCGAAGAGGTGCTTGCGACCCTCATTTCGCTAGCCTACTCGTCCATCCGCCCCACGAAGTAGTGCGTTCAAGGCCTACGTAGTTTTCCATCCCGCCAAGCGAAGCATTGCATAGCGACACTGCATAAGAGTAGTTGTAATATTTTATCTTATTATTCGCAAAGCAAACCAACCATCCATTGTAACCCCGACCAAGGACTTCGATCTCAAGTCCTCCCTCAAAAACTAACTCCACCTCACTCTGTTCCTTGAGAGACCGACACTCGGGGATCTTATTCCCAACATTTATTACTTGCGCGACCGGTACACTTGCCGAAATATCGGATCAAGTTTTTGGCGCCATTGCCGGGGAACACAGTCGTGTGAGTTTTCTGGAGAGGGAAAACCTGAGAGAGAAGCCCTTCCTTTTGTAATTGCATTTTTTTGTTTTATTTCTTTTTATTCCATTTTCCTGTTTTAATTAGGTTGCTTTAGTAATTTTTGTTAGGTGTGGTATTTCGCACAATAGTGTTCTTCTATTTGAATCATTTTATCTTCGCACTATGTGGGCACATCTTAATATCCGTTGCCGTTGGTGTGGAGCTACCTCCCACTCTAGTGATGAATGCCCTACGGAGAATGGTGGGCATAATTCTTCTCGCCCAGCATATAGAGCATCGACTTTGTCTGATACTCCATATGGTGTGCGTAAGTCTTATGGCTACTCAGCTGAGCCTTTACCGTCTTACTTCTTTTCGGCTTCAGCACCCGCTGTGCCAAAGAAGCCCGCTAGGCAGTGCCAGTTTTGTCGGAGCACAGATCATGCCCTGAAGGATTGTACTGCTTTTCGTCGCCAATTGGATGAGGATGACGAGCCGGATATCCGGATCGTCCCGAATCCTAACTCTGGCGGCACACCTTCAACATCCGGTTTTGTGTCTTTGCCACCTTCACATCTTGAAAGGTATGGCATTGACACAGTCACCAGATGTGTGGCTGATCTGGGCACCGACATTGCTGAGCCTATTCTCCCTGTGCATCCACCACCCCTAGTGGATTCGATTCTTTGTGAGGAATCGGTGCTCGACTTTTATCCGAGAACTATTCCTCTCCCTGTTGTGCATACTACACTCGTCTCTGACGATATTGTTGATGATGTGTCGCAAGAGGAGGCTGGTGACTTTAGTGTCATGCCTGTTCCTATGGAGGAGGACAACCTTCCAGGTGAAGAGGAGTTTGCTTCAGCACCGGCGGAGGAAGTCCAAATCTCTAGCTTGGCCACTGTTGATCCCGCCGAATCTTGTAGCATTGATGACAATGCAAACATTATTTTACTTCCCCAACCTGATGGGAGTGAGACCGGGACCACTCCCCCGATTTTTGATTATTTATGTTCTTCGTCTTGTTTATTTCTCGATCCCCCCTCTTCATCCGAGCCTGTGCAGGTTGAGTCTTCACAGGTACCCCAGGAGGATTTGTTGCATATTGCCCAAGTCAATGATGAGAGCATCCTCTTATGTGAGGAGGTTGATTCCCCCTCCATAGAGGAAGCTTCACTCATTGCCTTTTCCTCCCGCCACCTCCCTGTTGACGACACCTTGCTAGGCAAGGATGTTTTTGGTGAGAATAGTGAGGAGGACTCCTCCTCCACTTCTTACTTTCTGCTTCCCCTACCTGTGAAGAGCAGGTATTTTTATTTAGGTAGGGGAGTGACTGTTCTATCACCGTATCGGTACCCGCTACCGACACGGATATTAAGCCAGTTACCTGTCCACTTCTCCTTCCATACGCCCATTAGCTAGAACCTTTAGTTTTTGAATAAGTCGTGCTGGGATGACAATAACCCCAGTAGTTATCTTACTTTCTCATGCATTTCATTTTATTCAATCCTGCTTAGTTAGCTGTAGTTTATTTTAGTTTATCTTCTTCTTTTGTTTTTGCGGAGCTGACCCCTGCAGGTATCTTTTCTGGATGGCGGATGCTGCGGCTCATTTTAGCTTACACGCCAATCTTCTGGTGTGCTCATTTCTGAGCACTGGGTACTCTCTTTCCCTAGCCTTTTCTGATTTTCATGTCATATATTTTGTGGATTGTTTAGTTTAAGTCTGAGGGAGAGCAGTTTTTGTACCCACTCACGTGCACTCTTGCATAGCATGCTAGAAGTACTTTTATTTTAGCTTATTGGAAATTGTTGTTCATTTTCATTGCACACCACAACACCCACTTGAGCGCGTACTCGTGTGTATGCGTGCTCTGTAGTGAATTTAATTCTTCTGCTTATGTGGGAAAGTCTAGGTGATGGCTTAGGACTATGTAGCAGAGTAAAATGTTGACTCCAGTAGTGCTCCTAGTCGAGTGCTCGGTTGCATAGAAATTTGTGTAGATTAGACTTCTCTTTATACTTATGGTTTTATATTTTTTTCTATTAGTGTAAATGTTGTTTACTCTACTCAAATGGTGAATCCGGTGGAATCAAACGGTAGCATAGGGATGTGTGTAAACGATCGCTAGACTCGTATTGCTTGAGTCGGGAGAAAGGAGAATCTTTTTCGGTGGCTAGAACTTGCCCCAAGCGATTCTTGAAGCATTGGCATAGGATAGTTCTAGTGCGTGAGAATGACGTAGGCCTTTATTTTGGCCCGGTTGAACCTTTATTTCACGCCTTTCGTATACCCTTGCTAGCCCCTTTGTGCCTACCCTTTTCTTGATTCAGCTCCACATATATCTCACCAAAGCCTAAAAGCCTAACCTAGTCGCACACCCAAATCTGAGCTTTAGTTGTAGTTTTATTTACATTGTGGGGGGTGTTGATTGTGGTGTTTATTATGTGAATCTGTGGATATGCTCATTTGAAAATTTTGCTGAAAGAAAAAAGACAAGAAAAAGAAGATAGAAAGAAAAAAAATGAAAAGGAAAAGAGAAAAAAAAGAAAAATGAGTTTTATTGAAAAATCATGTAGAAAAATTATGTATTGGGAGTAGGCGGTGCACACACCTATGTTGCAAAAGTCCAAGTCTGGGGGTGTGGTGCATTTGCATTCGATTTTGGGGCGCGGGTAGTTACTTTTAAAGCTCATTTGGGTTATGTGTTATAAGCCATTTTGTTTATCATTGTTTACCTCACCGTAACCCAAGCCTCAATTAAAACCTGAAAGTCCTACTGACTCACGCCTTGAACCAATCTAGTGTCGTTGGGAGAATGTGACCGGGCAAGCTTATGGTCACCGACACTGATGGATTTCAGTGGAGTTTGTCCCGCATCCCGATCTTTAGCAATGCTCATCTCAGCGCTTAATTTACTTTCTCCGTATGCATGACCAAATGATTCACCGTTGTTCACCATTTTGAGTAGTTGTAATATGCTTTTACTCTTTTAGAAATATATAAACTGTTTATATAATCAGAAATCTTCTCTACTATTTTTCTTACGCACATGAGCATGCGACTTCGCATGGTACTCCGCTTGATAATTTCTTCGCCAGCTTATGTTTTTCCTGTCCACGAGAGATGGTTTGATCCGGACGCACAAACAGTTAAGTCTGGGGATGTGATGAGTCCCAAATATATACACATTTATGGACTCATCTGGGCCGATTTTCTAGTCTATGCACTTCACTTTAGACATGTTTTCACTCATATTTGACACTCCATGCTAAGTGCACCTCTAGGCCCGTTTTTGGTGTTATTTCATGTTCTTCATTTTTAGTAGTTTTCATGGATTGTTAAGTGCCACTTTCAGTGGCTGGATTCGTGGTTGTGCTGGAACAGGAGTCGTGCGGGTGTTCCTGGTACAATTCTGTACAGGAACACTGCGCACGATCACTGTTTCTATTACGCACGACCACTAGTCGTGCGCTGCTGATCGTGTGCACTTAACCCTATTTTTTGAGTTCTGTCTCGGACAGTGCGCACGACCACCAACGATATTGCGCACGACCACCGGTCGTGCGCACTTAACATCAATTTTATGAGTTCTGTTTCGACCAGTGCGCACGACCACCTACGATAGTGCGCACGACCACCGGTCGTGCGCCACTGGTCGTGCGAACATGGTATTTTATAGATTTCCTACATTGCAGGCTCTGCCCAGGCAGGCGCATGATCACAGACCTCCAGCGCGCACGAGCCACTAATCGTGCGCACTATTTATTCCAGCGCCTATATATTAACCTGCTCGCGAATTAGGGCGGGGAGATTGATTGGAACTCCATCTAGTCCGCCGTTTTCGCCCCTTCCACAGGTTTTTCGCCCCCTAGGCATCCTCCATCATCCAAGAGCTCCAAGGAGGAGATTCTACACTCATCTTCAGCGCCAAAGAAGGAGATCTTCGCATCGGACGTTGCCGGAATGTAAAACGCTGGAGAAGACGGGTCCATTGGAAGGTAGTGACAGCCTTCTCTACCCCGGACGATAGTTGGGACCGAGCTAGGACGCGGATTGACAACCCGGTGCTTCCTACCGTAAATCTACAACGAGCCTCCAGATTCGGTCGTATCTCTTATCTTTTTCTCTCTTTGTGTGATGTAATGTTTGTAATCTCTATATTTTTGATGATGTGTGCTATGAACAATATTGCTTAATGTTAATTTCATTTATTTGGAATCATTTAGTTCATATGTGCTTATTGAGGTGCGCCCCCATCTAATTTCCATTCCGCCATCGTGTTCGGTGCCGCACTAGCAATTGCTAGTGGCGTGCCTGTCGAAGAGGTGCTTGCGACCCTCATTCCGCTAGCCTACTCGTCCATCCGCCCCACGAAGTAGTGCGTTCAAGGCCTATATAGTTTTCCATCCCGCCAAGCGAAGCATTGCATAGCGGCACTGCATAGGAGTAGTTGTAATATTTTATCTTATTATTCGCAAACCAAACCAACCATCCATTGTAACCCTGACCAAGGACTTCGATCTCAAGTCCTTCCTCGAAACCTAACTCCACCTCACTGTGTTCCTTGAGAGACCGACACTCGGGGATCTTATTCCCAACATTTATTACTTGCACGACCGGTGCACTTGCCGAAATATCGCATCAAAGTGCGAGGTCTCAGTTGCACTCTGCCGAGCTCGCCCACATGACGGGCAGGAGCTGCTTGCAACTGGAGCTTCAGAACGTGGAGCTCGTGAGGGCCCATCAGGGGCTTCTTGCCGAGAACGCGCAGCTGAAGGAGAAGCTGCTCGTCGTAGAGGGCACTGTGGTGAGTGATCTAGACCTCGTCACCCTCCTCTCCTTCGCCCATTCTCTCCCTTAATTTATCTTACTTGCAGGATGTCGAGGCCGTCGGAAGAGCCGAGGCTCGCATCCAGGAATTGGAGGGCGAGGTGGCCGGGCTAATTGCTCAAAATTGCGAGCTCGCCCATGCCATCGTTCCCCCTTCTCCCCGTCGTCTGAAGGAAGAGTGGCGAGCGCGAGACGAGGAAATCCGCGAGTGGTCCACCGAGTCAGCTCGCTATACCTTCCAGACGATGAAGGTGGTCGGCCTCCTAGCCGCCGATGCGGCCGACATGACTCTGGAAGACATCGTCCCGGAGCTCTTCATCCCGCTCCCGCCAGTGAAGAGCAGCGATGACGAGGAAGGGTTCATGAGTGATCCCTGATATTTGTAACTTTTGGTTTTATTTCTTGTTTCGTTTTGGGCTGGCGAGATCGCCGCTTTATGTAAATCAAACTGTGAAATGCATAGATGCATGTTTTTGGGCTTGTACTGGGCTCGCCCTTTCTGTTATATTATTTCTCATGCTAATATCTTGTTGTCGCTTGCCCCGATATTCGTCTTTGCGAAGGTTATTCTCGTTGTGTTTGTTCTTGCACCTTACGTTATCGAATTGATAGGCATAGGACATTTTTTGTTGTTCTGGCCTTTCGCCATTTGCCTTAGGATTATTACCCTTTAGGTATGCATTTTCCTCTAGGTTTCGCGAGGTACTTTCCTTCTCAGCGAGAGCTCGCCTCCCACCATGTGTCGGCGACCTCTCTGTCGAGCACCGGATACCCCGGAGTGCTTAGGGTTGATTCTCGCCGCTCATATACTATCGTGCGAAATCTTTCTTCTTGCCGAGCGAGAAGGCTCGGGTCAGCGTCGAAGGCTCGCCAACCTGAGGCTTATGAACCTGACCTTATGAAGAACTCATCTCCTTGCCAACTTTCCCAGAGATCAACCTGCACCCCCAGTCTAGTGAGAGCCCAGGAGCGGAATTGATCTGAGGCATTCCAGCATCGATATTTGTCACTTTGCCAGCCTCTCGAGAGATAAACCTGGAACCCCCCGTCTAGTGAGAGCCTGGGAGTGAAATCGATCTGGGGCATTCCAGCATCAACACTTATCACCTTGCCAGCCTCTCCAGAGATCAACCTGAAACCCCATGTCTAGTGAGAGCCCGGGAGCTGAATCGATCTGGGGCATTCCAGCATCAACACTTATCACCTTGCCAGCCTCTCCAGAGATCAACCTGAAACCCCCCGTCTAGTGAGAGCCCGGGAGAAGAATCGATCTGGGGCATTCCAGCATCAATACTTATCACCTTGCCAACCTCTCCAGAGATCAACCTGAAACCCCCCCGTCTAGTGAGAGCCCGGGAGCGGAATCGATCTGGGGCATTCTAGCATCAATACTTATCACCTTGCCAGCCTCTCCAGAGATCAACCTAAAACCCCCCGTCTAGTGAAAGCCCAGGAGCGGAATCGATCTGGGGCATTCCAGCATCAATACTTGTCACTTTGCTTGCCCTCGCATAACAGTTATAACTATCAAATGAAGAAGTAAAATATTCAACTAATATCATAATAAAACATAAGGGTAGAATCGCTTCAAGTCTTCTCCACTTCTGGCTCGGCCGAGAGGTACCCCTTCCACATCTCGGAGGTGATACCCCCTGACTTGAGAACTTCGCTTACAATGTACGGACCCTCCCAATTGGGGTTGAGCTTACCTACTGCAGCCCCTCTTCCGGCCGCGTCGACCTTCTTCAGGACCAGATCTCCTTTCTGAAAGTGCTTTACTTGGATGTGCTTGTCAAAATATCGTGTCATTCGTCGCTTGATTTCCTCTTGCCTGATGGTGGCCTGGTCTCAGAGTTCCTCCACCAGGTCCAAGGATAGCCTTTGTTCCTCATTATTAGCCACTAGCCACTCTTCGTCCCCCTCACCTCCGGCGATCACCCTGGGGGTCTTTACTTCAAACTCTATGGGAAGGACTGCTTCGGACCCATGAGAAAGTTTGAACGGGGTCACTCCGGTGGCGGTGTTAGGGGTAGTCCTTAGGGCCCAGAGAACGGATGGTAGCTTCTCTACCCAGTTCCCCCGGAGGTTCTCTACCCTCTTCTTTAGTAGGTTGACAATTACATTGTTTGCCGCCTCCACCTGGTCGTTGCTTCTCGGGTGATGAACCGATGCGAACCTGAGGTCGATGCCATGCTGGGTGCAGAAGCTAACAAATTCTTTGCTAGCAAATTGTGGCCCATTGTCCATCACTACAGCCAGGGGGAGACCGTGCCTGCAAATTATTTCTCCCCACACAAAATTCCTCACAATTTGAGATGTTACCTTGGAGAGCGCCTTCACTTCTACCCATTTGGAGAAGTAATCGATCATGACCAGTAAGAACCTTCTTTGGCCATTAGCTTGAGGGAAAGGGCCAACTCTGTCCAACCCCCATATGGCAAAGGGCCAGGGAGCAGTGATGGTCCAGAGCCTCTGAGCTGGGAGGAGTTGGAGTGGAGCATAGAGCTGGCACTTTGAACATTTTCTTGCGAACTCCGCCGCATCTTTGCTGAGGGTGGGCCAGAATTAGCCTTGTCTCAACACCCTAACCTCTAGGGTTCGGCTCCCGGAGTGACTTTCACACTACCCGGAGTGAATTTCTTCCAGGACTTTTGGGACCTCCTCCTCGGAAACACAACGGGCTAGGAGTCCCGAGAGAGTCTTCCTATATAACCCTCCTGCATGCAAGGAATAGTAAGTTGACTTATACCTGAAGCGTCGCCTATCTATGTCTCCTTCAGGGAACTTCCCTGATGATAGGAAAGTGACGAAGGGATCCATCCACGAGATCCGCTGATCCACCTCCATCAATTCTCCTTCCTCGATCGTGGGTCGGAAGAGTTCCGAAACTGTTCCCCCTGCTCGGGGACCGAACTTGGCCAAGAGGTATGCGGGGGTGCTCTCTTCTCTTGGCACGTGCTTGATGGAGAAAGTGCGGAAATGCCCGATGACCCCCTTGACCTTTTCCAAGTACCGCAGGAGGGTCGGGTCCTTTGCCTCAAACTCTCCCCTGACTTGGCATGCTACCACCATGGAGTCCGTCGAGACCTCCACATCTTGCACCCCCAATTCCCGAGCTAAACGCAGGTCTGCTATCACCTCCTCGTACTCCGCTTGGTTGTTGGTAATCGGGAAGTGGATGTTTAAAGCATGCTCGATCTTGGTCCCTTGGGGGCTCACCAAGATGATTCCCCCTCCATTGGAGTGTTTTCCTGACGCACCATCCACCAACAGCTTCTATGCCACTGAGGGGGAGATTCTTGCTCCCCATCTTCGGTTGTGTAGTTAGCCATAAAGTCTGCCAGCGCTTGGGCCTTCATCGATGCCCTGGGCACGAACGTAACATTGAACTCACTCAGCTCCACGGACCACTTTGCAAATCTTCCCGAGTGCTCCACCCCTTCCATGACTTTGCGAAGTGGGTGATCAGTTACTACCTTGATCGAATGTGCCTGAAAGTAAGGTCGGATCCGGGCCGCCACCACCAATGCGAAGGCCAACGTTTCCAGAATCGGGTACCGGATCTCCGCCTTCCTCAGCACTCGGCTGACGTAGTAGATGGGGAACTACTTTCTCCCTTCTTCCCGGATCAGTACTGAGCTTACTGCCTCGGGCCCTACCCCCAGGAATAGAGATAGATCCTCTCCCAGTCTCGGCCCTTGGAGTAGAGGAGTTTGAGTGAGTTGTTCTTTCAAAGCCTGGAAGGCCCCCTCACACTCTGAGGTCCATTCAATTTTTGTGTTTCCCCTCAACACCTTGAAAAAGGGGGCACACTTGTCTCCCGCCTTGGAGAGGAACCTACTGAGTCCGGCCAGCTTTCCAGTGAGGCTCTGAACCTCCTTCAAGTTCCTGGGCGATCCCAACTCCATTATTGCTTTGACCTTGTCCGGGTTTGGCTCCACTCCCGCCGGGGTGAGCAGGTGACCTAAGAATTTCCCTCGGCTAGCCCCGAAGACACACTTCAAGGGGTTGAGCTTCATCTTATACTTCCGCAAAGTCTTAAAGGTCTCTTCAAGGTCTCGGAGGTGGGCTTCGAGGTCCCGGCTCTTTACCATGAGATCATCGACGTAGACTTCCAGGTTTCTCCCCTTTTGTTCTCGGAAGACCCTGTCCATCATTCTCTGGTATGTGGCACCTGCATTCTTGAGCCCGAAGGGCATCATCTTATAACAATAACACCCATCCCTCATGATGAAGGAGACATCCTTGATGTCCGGGGGATGCATGCGAATCTGATGATAACCTGAAAAAGCATCTAGAAAAGACATTATAGGGAAACTGACGGCTGAGTCAACCAGCGCATCGATTTTAGGCTAGGGGTAGCAATCCTTGGGGCATGATTTATTAAGCAAGGAAAAGTCTATACACATTCTCCACTTACCTCCCCCTTTCTTCACCATGACCACGTTAGAGACCCAGCCTGGATACTGGATCTCTGATACAAACCCTGCCTGAATGAGCTTACCCACCTCCTCTCGGATGGGTCCTTCCAGCTTGTCTGCTATGGCCCTCCTCTTTTGTCGGATGGGACGGGTGCCGGGGTTGAGATTGAGGCGGTGGTAAGCCACATCCGCATCGATCTCGGGCATCTCCACGGCGCTCCAAGCGAAGACATCTACATTCTCCTGAACGCAGGCTAGGATCTGCTTCTGCTCCTCTAGGTCGAGCTCCCCGCTGATCCTGACCTTGTCCACTACATTGGCTCGGGTGGTGACTTCGAGCTCCACGACCTCCTCCACGGCCTCCAACCGGGACTGTTCTCCCCAATCTCCTTCCTTCTCTTCGCCACTAGCAAGCGCTTCGACGTCACCCTCCTTTCCTTATTGCCCAACCACCATCAATTCTTCTGCCCCACCTCCCGGGGCCTGACCCTCTACCTCTTCATCCTCCATCGGCTCTTCGGACCTCTGCTCCATCTTCTCCTTCCAACCCTCTCCTTCAAGCCCTGCCGGCTCACCCACCTCCTGCTCCCATCTCTTGGCCTCTCCCATCCAAGAGATGGTAAGCCCTGCCGGCTCACCCTAAACGTAGCATTGCCTTGCTACCTTCGGGTCTCCTCTAATTCAGACTTGAACTCCTCTGTCATTGAACTTAAGGAACTGGTGGAATGTGGAGGGGACACAGTGGAACGCGCTGATGAGCGGCCATCCGAAGATGGCGCTATAGCTGTTGGGAGCATCCACTATGACAAAGCGGCAGTTCCTGGACTGCCCCCCCCCCCCCAAGACCACATGGAGTCCTACTCCCCCTTCTACTTCTTTTCATTCTCCGGAGAATCAAAACAACGGACCGTCCGAGGCCAACACACTTCGCGCCTCTTCCTCCATCCCATCAAACGCCTTTTTGAAAATGACATTGACCGAACTCCCATTGTCCACCAGGATTCTAGAAACGGTGAAGTTCTCGATCGCGGTCTGAATGACCAACGCATCGCAGAATGGGTCCTCATAACCTGGCATGTCCTTCTGGGTGAAGGAAATCTTCTCTGTCGGGGGCAGGGCTAGGGATGTCGAAGCCACGCTACGACGATAGATAGTATGGAGGCTCGCCTTCCGGGTTGCCTCAATCCCTACCCCCCCCCCCCCACCCCCCGCCCCCCATGGATCACTTCGATCCCCCCTCGGGACCCCAAATCGGCTCGGTCCTCGCACCTTTCCTCCTCCTCCTGAGGCTCAACCTCCTCAATCCTCACTGATTGCTGCTGTCGCAGCACGGGCACTCGGGCCATTTTAGTCTCCAGGAATTCTGGGCAGGTGGTCGTCGCGTGACCTTCCTCATCATGGATGTCATAGTATGGCAGCGTCACCTCTCCCGCCTCGGCCTCCGCCATCCTATTCCTTCTTCTTCTTCCTGCTCCGGCTTCTTCTCTCGCCTCTTCTCTCCTTCCTCTTCCTCCCCTTCCCCTCCTGATTGCCATGGCTTGCTGGGGTGGAGGAGGCATTGGCCTCGGACCCTGCCTCCATCCCAGCTGATGAGGTCTTCCTTGACCACCATTGATGTTACCCCTCCCCGGGGCGTAACCCCTTCCCTGGCATTGCATTCCTCTGCCATGATGCCTTCACTCCCCCTCCGGGGCCCTGGGCTCTTCCCTTCTCCTCACCTCTAGCAGCCTGACCTCCGGCTCGCTGAGCTTTGCTAGCCTCTTGGTGAGTTTCGGGTTGGCCTCCTCACACTCGATTTCCTCCGCCACCCTCTCCATTAACTCCTCGTAGGAGACGGGGGCCTTCCTCTTCAGATCCATTTTGAAGAAACTTTCCCTCAGCCCGACCGTGAAGGCGAGCTGGAGTGCAAACCCAGGCATCTCCTGAGTGAGCAACACTTCTTCCTAGAACCAATCCGTGTAGCGAGCCAACGACTCCTTCAGCTCCTGCTTCATGTTGAAGAGAGACTCGGCGTCCTTCTTCCTTTTCTTTGAAGTTGAGAACCGCAACAGGAAACTTCGGCGCAAATCTTTAACGGCGTAGATCGACCCTATAGGGAGCTGATGGAACCAGTCCCTGGCCTTTTCTTTAAGGGTGACGGCGAAGAGCCGACACTTGAAAGCATCTAACATCGGCCTTATAGAGACCGAGTCCTCAAAATACTGGAGATGTTGGACAGGGTCATCCCTGCCATTGTAGTACACCCTGTCCCACTCTCCGAACCCTGCCGGGACAAGTGCAGAAAGTACCAACTCGCAGAAGGGACTTCCCCCTTCTGCCATCCTTTCTCGCTCCACACGCCCCCCCGAACTCTTTCGCGAGACTCGGGCTCGCGGGAACTGCGCTCGCGAGAACGGTGTTTGCCTGGACCACTCACATAGTCGCTACATCCTCCGGGCGCGCGCTCGCCTGCGCTGCGCTCGCCGGCACAGAGCTCGCCAGCACAGAGCTCGCCGACACAGAGCTCGCCGACACAGAGCACGCCGGGCTGGCGAACAGCACTCGCCCCTCCAAGTCTTGGACTGAACCTCTGGCGATTTCATTTCCGGCCCTCCCCCCCCCCCCTTGGGGCGTTCTCGCCAACCGCTGCTGGGGGTAGGGTCTCCTGAGGTGCTGGGGTCGCAAAATCACTCTGCAGCACCGCGACCGTGAGCCCGAAGGTGTCAATCACCTCCCTCCTGAAATCTGTGAACATCCTCGGCGTCACCACCTGCGGTGACTCGCTGAACTCCTCGCCTTGATCCTCGCCTCCTGTCATATCTGCTCCTTGGAACTTTCTTGGACCAGCCACGCTCCACGCTCACTGCACCAAAATGTTGAAACCGATTTCTCGGCCTCTTGTGGAGCTCCGGGCCCTCTCCAAAATGAGCGGCAGCTAGCCCTTACTGATCCCTCAGAGAAGGTGGATGGAAGACTAGGAAAATGACTAAGACCTTAGTCACAGTGAGGAGGTCCCTACACTAACCCGGACGATCGTTGAGCGCTTCCCCTCCCAATCCAAAGCTGAGACTCAGGCACCTTGGAGAGCTCTTGAAATGCTAGCCAAGGAGAACCTGATGAGAGAGAAGCTGAAGTGAAGTCCTCTGCAAAGGTGCCCTTTAGGTCTTATTTATAGATTTTCTGATCTGGCCTGCAAATAGTAGGATTCCGCCTTTTGATTTAACTATCCGCACCCCAAATGGGCCTACTAACAGCCAAACTCCGGTGTTTGGAGAGGCTAAAGGCAGACCACTAAGGGTAAAAGGGGTAACTTGGCCGTATCAACCTATGGGCAAGGAACTGCGAGAACCTTACTGCCGAAGCTCTCGCGGGCCTTCTCGCGAGCCCTGCTCGCGATGCCTCTCCTAGGCGATCGCCTTGTGAGGACCTCGCTGGCCCATTTTGGCGGTATCTGCCGAGGTCCAGTCTCGCGAGCCTTCCTGCGAGACCACCTCCTGACTTCGTCGAGCTCAACACACCTTTCGTCGAACGCAGGGCACTTCGCCGATCACAGACGAGCTCGACGAATGCAGAACATCAAATTATTTCCTGACCGCTGAGACGGGCGGTTCGTTGACCGCTACTTCCCTGCTGTAATTTGTCGAGCGCCGCTATAGAATATATTTTGTTCGTCGGGCACCATCCGATGAATGCTGAGCTCCATTTGACATTCGTCGAACGCAGAATTGAGCTCGCTGGACGCTGAGGCTCTAAACTCATGAGCCTTCCTACGAGATCGACTATTGACTTTGCCGCGCACTGAACACATTTCGCTGAACACCTCTTTACTGAACATAGGTCTCTTCTGCAAGCGGCCTGCGAGGTATTGGTTTGTTAGCCCTCGCTTGGCCCAGTCTCTTTAAGATATCTGCCGAGGTCTGGATCTCGCGACTCCTCTTGCGAGACCGTCCCTTTGGCTTTAATGAGTATAGAACACTTTGTCGACTTCTGATGATTTCGCCGAACAGGGGTGAGATCGATGAAGTCAGGTGAGCTCGACGAACACGGGAGAGTTCGTCGAATGCAGTACTCTTTTCGTCGAACTCAGACAACTTCCTCAAACTGCCTGCGAGCATTTATCTCACCGACCCTTCTCGCTCGCCTCTCAGCGAGCCCTCCGAGAGGGACTTCTCCAAGGTCTCTCTCGCGAGGTCTTTGGCCCTAAGGCCATCTTTTATTACTTCCTTCATCCTGTTGCCTTCTTAAACCGTGCCTCCTCGCCTGCCGAATATCGGGGTTGTACAACATGTGCCTTAAAGACTGGGAGGTTTGATCTATTAAACCGACCGGCTTGAGATAAGCAGGTATGACAGCAACATAATATAAGTTTTAAGACTAGGCGATCTAACTCATTAAGCATGTTGGCTTGAATAAACAGCAGCTTAATACACTAACCGGACAATTAGAATAAATCTAGCCATAAAAGCTAGAAAGCAGGTTATTACAGAATGCCACAAGGAAGTGTTTTTAACAGGTTAACAATCATAGTATTGACCGATAAGTTTCCCCAGTCGGTTTATAATTAATTTTATGAGCTTGTGGACATTCATCATCTTATAACATAATACTATTCGCTCGGTTAGAATCAAGTCGTCCACAAGGAATCGACCATGGGTTATTCTTGCAAGTATGAATATTGCTCAACTACTAATTATTGGTTGCCCGGACTGTATACTGGCCGCGCGAACTTATTTATTGTTGCTTATACTTGTGAGAATGTTTAAAATTTCATAAAAAGGAATTCAAATTATTGGTCGCCCGGACTGTATATTGGCCACGCGAACTAATTAATTGTGGCTTATACTTGTGAGAATGTCTAAGACTTCAGAAAAAAATCCAAATTAGTGGTCGCTCAGGTTGAGAACTGATCACATATTTTAATGGTCATTATGATAAATATTGCTCGACTCTGATTACTAGCCGCCCGGGATGTATTCGAACTGCACAACTAACGATTGGGATTCATCAATTATGACTAGCGGCTTAGAGTTATGGTCGGCGTCCGATTAACTCACTGGGTCTATTCTTTTGAGATTCTCAAGAGCCCGAATATGTATCCGCTCGTATTATATCTGAAGCCTCACCACCGATGATCGGGATTTATTATGACTGGCAATTTCTGGCTATGATTAATTCACTAGGTCAGGATCGGTCTCAGAGATAAACCGTCTGAATGGCATTCATAACATTCGGGCAGCTATTTATTTGAAATTCTCAGAGCTTAAACTTCGGACCGCTTGGGTTGATATTAAACCACACGACTTAATTTCAAAGAACTTGCAATTTAAAGGAAATAAAATATCACAACAATCAAAAGTAAGTCTCAAAGATTGACAGCCGAACAGGTAATGTTTTTCTTTCATTTTCAAAATATATATTTACATCATTCAGACCGACCGGCTAACAAAATCAAGTCGTCGGCTATGCAAAGAAAATCCAAAAAAAAAAAACACTACTCGCCCGATCTGAGTCTTTTCTCCATGGGAGAGCTTGAATCTCCTCCACCTTCAATGTCGACATCGGGCGAATAGCCTCCACTGGTCGATGAGAAGCATGAAGAACTGTTGCTTGAGTCTTCATCTTTCAGGTCACCAACCCGATCGGCCTCACCTTCGGAGGTATCGGTTTCAGAAGATGAACCCTCTTCATCATCAGCAGCGGCCTCGTCGTCAGCAGTGGCCTCTTGCTCTGCAGCAGTTTTGTTAACCGCATCGGCTTCATTATTCACGGCAGTTTCATCCTCGTCATCTTCGTCCTCTTCCGAGCTACTGACTTTCTCTTTACCATTTGCTTTACGGTCAATGTCATCTAGTTTCTTCTTCAAGGAAGGATAGACATCCGAGAAGCAGAAATCTTCGAAGCCTGCTGACAGACCGTTGCGCCCTCTCAAAATGTTCAAGGCGGAATCAATCCCCTTGGTTACATGGCCGAAGACTTCATCTTGCAAAATTGGATTATCTATATCATATTGCTTTTGAGAAAGAAAAAAGGGTTAGACCGCATGGTTTTAGGAAAATAGGCAGCACAAATACTCAACAGATGATAACTTACCGCCAAGGCCTCCTTTAACTGTGCGATCTCTTCAGCCTACTCGGCATTCTTCTTTTCCAAGTAAGTATGTGTGGAAATTAGACACTTGTACGATAAGACCATGAAGTGATTAGACGCAAAGCCCCATGCACCCGCTTGTGCGGACAGTCTGGAGAGCTCCTCCTCCGGAACTTTCCTTAGCTTTTTCAGCATTTTCCGGCCATGCATAGCAGCACCGGCGGCTAATGCTTGGCGGATAAATTTTTCGCTCCCCCAGTGCGGTAGAGCGGTTGACACCTACACGCAGTCACCATCCAGGTGCCAGCATATGGTTGGGTTGCCCCATAGGTCTCTTGGATTACTGCAGGAACGGAGAAGCTCAAACTTGTTGGAACATGGTCTTACACATCTCCTAGGTTTGAGAATAACAAATCTATGTGTATTTGATCTTGTGTGTTCAAGTGTGCAGGTTAACATAGTGCATATGACTCAAGGAGTACTCATGATGACTGCCCCCAAAATTGAGGCCAGAATTCGAAGAGGCTCACTAGCGCCGGCGGTAGCACCTAGCGTCGGGCGCTAGCGATGAATAGCGCAATTCCAGGAGCTGATTATAGAAGGCGCTAACGCCTGGCGGTAGCGGATAACGCCTGGCGGTAGCGGATAACGCCGACGGTAGCACTGAACACAGAAGGAATAAAAGCAAGGTTGCCGCAGATTGAAGATCCTGCCGCGCAAAAAGTTACTTAATCAGGGATAGCGCCGGCGGTAGCTACTAGCGCTGGCGGTAGCATGGCGCACAAAAGGCATAGAGCAAAACGTTGTTGCGGATGGGACATCCTGCCGCGCAAAATCTTTCCTAATCCGGGATAGCGCCGGCGGTAGCGCTAGCGCCGGCGGTAGCGCTTGGGCTATATAAAGGACCCCTCACCTCTTGTTTCAGATACACATCAGAGAGAGAGAGGTAGTGCTTCAACTCCAGATGCTATCTTGGCCGAAACTTGTAGTCCTAGCGAAGCTCTGCAATTTCTGAAGGAGAATTCCATCACGCCGAATCCGGACGAAGTCCGCTTCGACAAACGCAGATTCTACAGCGGATCTTCGCCTCCGACTTCAGAAGTTCATCTTAAGGGAGGTTTTATTATTTTATTTCTCTTTCTTCATTGTAAACGGTAGTGAAATCGCCTCATGTTGGCGACTAGGTCTGGGGTAGACTTAGGGCTGAAATTCGCCTTGTGTTGGCGACTAGATCTAGGCTAGTTCTAGGGGGTGCTCGAGGCCACATAAAGGGATGGATTGGCTAGAGCGGCTTGAGGCCGAATCCAGGGAGGATAAGGCTAGGGCCACCGATTCGTGGGGAAGCGAGTCGCGATAGAAAACAAAAAGAGCCTTTTTATTATTCGCCCCCGATCTCTAGCGTCATTGAGATCAAGTTTTGTAAAACTTATTTATCATTATTAAAGCTTGTCTCTCTTTTACTTGATTTCTCATTGTTTTAATATTGCAATATTCCAAAGTTTTTCTAAATAAAATCTAAAGTTTTTGAAAACCCTTATTGACCCCCCCCCCCCCCCCCCCCTCTAAGGGCGCCGACCGATCCAACAAGTGGTATCAGAGCGAGGTTATTCCAATCGGCTTAACAACCAGGAATAATGGCGTCTCATGATCTCGCTTCTATCAGTGTGGGTAATTTTGAAGAAGAAGAAAAATCTCTTGCACCACCTTTATTCGAAGGATCAAATTATAAAGGATGGAAAATTTTAATTGAAAAATTTATTAAAACTTTAGATATCGAAGTATGGAATTTAGCCTTAACTAGACCTGCAAATGAATCAAATAAAAAAGAACTTCAGTTAAATGCAAAAGCTAAACACTATTTATTTTGTGGTCTTTCAAATGAAATTTTCAAATTAATATACTGCTTTTCTAGTGCATACAAAGTATGTAAATTTCTTGAAGAAATGTATGATCTTTCTCTCGCAGGTATGGAACAAACACAGGAAGAGAAAAATGTCCAAGCATCCACTATCATTCAAGAAGATCTCTCTCGGAGCAAAGCCATGGAGAATATTGAAATAGAAAAGGAGAACAATACACCAAGAGAAAGAGAAGATATAGATCCATCTATAATGGAGGAAGAACTAAAAGATGACGAAGGAATTTCATGTTCACAATCCGCCTCCTCCAATAGCGCTGTAAGGAAGACTAAATCTTCTTCTTGTGTGATAACTTTCATTTCTAGTTTCAATATACTAAATACTGCTAAACATAAGATCAAGAAATTGAAAATTACTAATAAAAATTTACGTTTAGAAAATAAGAGATTAAAAACTAATGTTAATTTAGAATCTAATTGTGATGTGGTTTCACCATCTTGTCCTTTACTTGAAAACACAAAACCTTGTTTTGATTGTGATAATTTTAAGGAAAAACTTAAGGAACTTGAAAAGAAATTATTTGGATAAAAGAACATAATGAAAAATTATGTTTAGAAAATTCATCGTCGAAGAATGATTGTGCTAAATGTAAAGACTACGAGATTGAAATTAAAGAGATGGACGAAACATTTGATGAATATAGGGATGAATATGAAAAACATATTGAATCAATTGCTACCACTCTTAAAAATAGCACAATCGCTTACAATAAAGCCAGATACAATTTACAAACTAAGAATGATGAATTAAATGCTAAAATTAACTTGCTCAAGGAAATCATAATGAAAAACACTCATTCACAATACCATGATATATCTAAAAGCAGGTTAAATATAAATTCTCAAAATATTAATAAATCAAACAATGGAAATAAAAGACATCAACAAATTAAAAATGAAATTCCAAAGTACATTAATTATTATCATCAAACTTCTCCCAACATAAAACTTCACAAATTTTCTATAAAAAATGCTTTCTATAATCACTACAATTATAATCCTAAAGATAATGATTATCACAATAGAAATTTGACTCATAATAATAATATTAAACCACAGTTTGAATGGAGGCCCAAAACCAAAGATGAAACACAAACACCACAAAAAAGGGCCCATTCATTTCCATCTCCCCAAAAGCAAATACGTTGTATTTGGGTACCCAAAGGAACCATCACACCCGGTCCTCTTTGGATACCTAAATCTCTCTTTCATTAGGTACCACCAAATGCATGAAGGACTATTTTCAAAAGGGAAATATACAATTTTTTTACTTCATGATGTGCTTTAATGTCTTTCAATTTTCTTTGTTTTCTTATTTCTTTGAAATTATCATGTTATGGTCATCTTGTATAGGAAGCGTGATCAAAAATTTTAATGAACCTATAACATCAATCAAAACTCAAAATCTTATTATGATGACCTACTTATTATTCATATACTCATTATTTATCAACAATTAAATTCAAAATCTTCTATGTGGTGGTAAAATATTTAATCATAAGATTTCAAAAAAGGTATACCACATAAAAAAATTTTTCCTAAACATCACCACTTCATAACATCAAATTATAAATGAAACATTCTAGTCAAACATCCAAATGATAACAAAATAAACATAATTCAAAGAACAACAACATCCAAGACATAGGTTCAAATTCCTGAATTATTACATAAAAATTGTTCCTCTCACAACTACTCCTCCTCATCTATGTCCTCCACACTAGGACTCGGGGAGCGTCTCCTGCGAATCCTCCGGATCGAGTGGCGGGGCGGATCTAAAACTGGACTCTCCCACTCCCTCCGCTCTGGTGTAGATGGGTTTAACTTTAAAGCTTTCATCATAAACTTCATCATTTTTTTGATCCCTGAGACATCCTTCCTTATCACAGAAACATCCTCCTCCACCCGTGTCATCCGCTCACCCATCTCCTCTCGAAAGGACCCATATGGAGCATCTCGAGCCCCTCGAGAAGACGCTCCTCGCCGGAGTGGTGGTTGAGTTGATGATGATGGCTCATCCCAGACGAAGGATGTTCGCAAATACGAGGTACTATAAATAGGAGGATAACAATCTACTAAAAAGAAACCTAAGTCAATAGTAGGATACAAAACCTGAATAACTCGCTGAATGATGCCACCCAGGGGCAGGTTATTGAATCTCTGACGGGTTGGTTGCCGCAACTTGTAGGAATAAAGGATCAAGGAGAGTAATAAATCTGCCACATCAAACCTCTCCTTCTCTAAAATAAAATAGGTAACATAACTCAGTTGCGCTGTGACCTTGGAAGTATCACCCAACTTTAGTAGGATTGTATGGCGCAACACATTTTGCACGACCAAGGCATCCACGGTGAGAGTCGAAATGGTAGAGATCAGACTCCTGCACTCCTTGTTATGCAGCGCCATGTTCACTTGAGTCCAATCTCTGTCTGCCCTGAACCTCTCAACAATTTCCAATCTATGTGGATGTTGAGTCAATCCGAACACGATCCTCAACTGTTCATGGGTATTAGTAACCATCTTCCCCTGCACTTGTGACTAGACTCATCCATCCAGCTCTGTCGTTGATGGATCTTCCAAGTGTATATAAAAATCGCGCACCAACTCGGAAGAAAATCCGTCAGGAATGAACAAGCTCAACACCTCTGCGGCAGCAAATAGCTCCATAATGTGGTGGTGTCGTGGCAAGTCGAACTCCACGACGTACGGCACTCCCACTACAGCTGCCTCTACACCCAACTCAGTATTCTTCTTTCCCTTATAACCTGGTGCCATCTGCAACATTACAAAAAATTATTAAAACAAGAAAACAAAATCCTCATCTAAAAACAAAAATTTTTATATCTCCTTAAAATTAAAATACGTTCATATGCTAACTTAAAACCAAGAAATCCACATATTCAAAACCAAAAACCTCATCAAAACCACAAACCTCAGAGAAAACCTAACGGTGTAGATCTAGTTCATAAATCTACCTAAAAAATTCAAATATCTTCATCTCTAACATCACAATCAAGCTTTAAAACAAAAATCATAAGAAAGGATGAAGAATTACCTCAGATCTGCGCGTAGAATGAGTCGTCTTCTAGGGTTTTTCAGGAGGAAATGAAAGATAGTGGCGGATCTGAAAGAAGAACTGGGTTTTAACAAAAGCCTCGATAGCGCCAGCGCTAGCTTTAGCGTCGGCGGTATCGGACCCTTTTGAGTTTTTAATATAACAAAATTCTATTAAATACCTAAATTTATTATCTACTATATGTACTAGTTGGTGATGCAAGATTTCATTTATTTTAACTTGTGTTAGGTGTCCTAGATCTTTCAAATTAACACAAATTCAAAAATGCATTTTTTTGGTGTTTAACCATCAAAAACATCTCCTTAGATTCTGCAATTTCAGCAAGAAACTCCTAATGGGACACCTAATCAAGACCACCAATCAAAATTTCCTAAATCCTAAAAAATTGTTCACTGTCTCCCGTGCTAGCGCTAACGCGGGCGCTAGCGTCCATGTTCGATTTTCTGTATTTTTTAAATTTAAAAAAATTTCTAAAAATATATTAATCTATATTTTCTACTTAGTTTTTCACTTCTGTGTTTCTTTATTTTTTGAAAAATCAAATACAAAACTACAAAAACCAAATTACAAAAAATATGTTTTTCTTTTTCGCTTGTATTGTTTCCTTTGTTTAAAGTTCCTCTTTATGCAAAAATCAAATATAAAAATTACAAAAGTAAAAATCACAAAATTATGCTTTTCTTTGCTAAAATAAAATACAAAAATATAAAGCTTTAAAACTATCAAAAAAACTGTATGATTTTTGTGAAAAATCAAGCATGATTTAATCTATTATTTAAAAATTCTACAATGTTGCAATTTATCTTTTCAAAATACTTTGGACATTGTCTTTCTTCATGCTTTGATATATCTATTCAAATGTGCATCAATTATAGTTTAAAAAGTTGTGTAGGATCAAGCTTAGCATGCCTCTAAGTATGAGAAATGCTTTATGTTTGATAATGATATATATTCACTCACCTTCTTTTGGCATTGTCTACATATGTATTTAATCTAAGAATGCTTGTGTATGTTTTGTATTAGTACAAATAAATTAAAATTGCACAAGTATCTTACCTACACTCCTTATTTTGCACTCTTAAAAATTAAGAAAAGTGGTTATGTTTTTCATAAATTCTATTGATTTGCAAAACAAGTGTATTCAGAGAACTTTGTACAAAACAAAATTATAAAATAAATGACAAAGATAACTCCACCAAGCACTACTTGAACCTCCTGATAAGTCTTAATAAGCATTGTGAGGTTGAGCACCTTGGAAAGAATAGTAAAGTGTCTTGTGCAAATCAAATCTTTCTTTCAAAAATAAGAAAAACCACTTACTCTTAAGTACACCGGATCACTAGTCTCAAAATTCAAAATAAGATATGTGATCCCCCAAGCACTACTCTGCACCCTGATAAGTCTTAATGAGCATTGTGTGTGCAGAGCACCTTGGTAGTTGTACCTTTTTTGTGCATTAAAGTGTGTGGAAGTAATCTTATTTGTGTTTTATTGTGCTATTACTTTACATATTTCTTGTATTTTTGATTAAAACATTTGAATACATTACTCAAGAATACACTTATGTGCACATCATTATCTTCCATAACACTTCTTCTCATGAGTATTGGATCCTAATGCTAATTCTATATTACTCTTTACTTATGAAATGCACTAGATAACCTAGCATGTTTTCTATAATGTTTGGTATGATTTGAAAGTGTGAATTGAAATAACATTGTAGTAATCTCTTTGTGATAATATTATTTCATGCATGGTTATTTTTTGTCAACCATAAAAGATTTTCATTGAAACATGATTTACATCTTCTTTTTGAAATTAAACTCATATATCTTTTTATGGATTATTCTTGATTACAATAAGATGTTTCATGTATTTCTACAAGTCTTCCGCATCATCACCATATAAATTTTACCTTG
This sequence comes from Dactylorhiza incarnata, assembly GCA_033032865.1. NCBI lineage: Eukaryota > Viridiplantae > Streptophyta > Magnoliopsida > Asparagales > Orchidaceae > Dactylorhiza > Dactylorhiza incarnata. Next base: position 163,415 of record JAWHQI010000429.1, on the reverse strand, counting down.
CACCTTCATGCTTATATCAAGTCTTAAATCTCAATTTTTTTAAAAACAAGTGGTAGACTTGCTTGGTAGAATTTATATTGGTTAACACGCATATCATTTTTATAGTAACAAACTCTGATTTATTTCAATATAAACATGTATGCTAAATGCTCTTCCAACAAGTGAAACATTGCTAAAAGGATGTTGTTTCTTTCTTCCAAAATGCTTTAACTCTTATCTTTATAAAGTTAGTTTTGAAACTCAAAAACATCTTCTTTTTAAACTTAAAGTCTTATTTAGTATTATAGTGTTTCTTTTTCGAAATCTTCCGCAATGCTCAAACTCTGATACATTCATGAATTTCAATATAGCTAAGTAAGTTTTATTTCAAAAAAAATTCAATTATGATTCTTCCCATTAGATTTAAAAGCTTCATGTTTCAAAAAACTATTATCCGTGACTTCCTAGCTCACCATAGCGGGGGCGTAAGGTTGTAGACATTAGATAAACTTATCTTTAGTCATGTCTTGTCCTTAACCGGGGAGGGTTCCAGTGGGGCCTTGCGAGGCACTGGGGGAAAGAGTGCTAGGTTGAGTTTTGTCTAGTGTTTGCATATGGGACTAACACCCCAACCTACGGCATGTTAGCAGCTCCTCATGCCCATCCGTCACTTAGTACGGGGCTAGGGTGTAGACATATTGTCTGGGTAGATTGGTTATTTGGAAATCCTTATTTTTATGCTTAAAACTTTTATATAAAGGGAAAATCATTACTTTTTATGCTAAAAACTCTGGTTTCCTTCTGTGAAAATTTTGTAATGCTTATAACTCTGATCTATTTCAATGAAAAACAACTCTAAAACTCCTCATCATTTACTTAAAAAGCTCGATCATGCCTTCTCTTCTATTTACAAATTCTTTGGTGCTTTGTTTCCCTACCCAATTTTGCTAATAACAAAGGGGGAGAACTAACATGATAAATATAACCCGCTATCATAAACCCAACATGACAAATTCAGATGATAACTTACATATTAGGGGAGCACTCACTTAGGGGGAGCATGTATTTAGGGGGAGCAATTCTAAATGCTAAAATCAATAATTATCCTAAGTCATCACTCTCACACACACACAAGTAGAGTTTCATCATGCTTATTTATTAATGCTTTGATTTATCATTAATGGATTTGTTATTATCAAAAGGGGGAGTTTGTTGGAACATGGTCTTCCGCATCTCCTAGGTTTGAGAATAACAAATCCTATGTGTATTTGATCTTGTGTGTTCAAGTGTGCAGGTTAACATAGTCCATATGACTCAATGAGTACTCATTATGACTGCACCCAAAATTAAGGCCAGAATTCGAAGAGGCTCCTAGCGCCGACGGTAGCACCTAGAGCCGGGCGCTAGCGATGAATAGCGTAATTCCAAGAGCTGATTATACAAGGCGCTAACGCCTGGCGGTAGCGAATAACGTCGGCGGTAGCACTAAACACAGAAGGAATAAAAGCAAGGTTGTCACGGATTGAAGATCCTGCCGCGCAAAAAGTTACTTAATCAGGGATAGCGCCGGCGGTAGCTAATAGCGCTGGCGGTAGCATGCCGCAGAAAAGGCATAGAGCAAAACGTTGTCGCGGATGGGAGATCCTGCCGCGTAAAATCTTTCCTAATCCGGGCTAGCGCCGGCGGTAGCGCTAGCGCCGGCAGTAGCACTTAGGCTATATAAAGGACCCCTCACCTCTCGTTTTAGATACACATCAGAGAGAGAGAGAGGTAGTACTACAACTCCAGAGGATATCTTGGCCGAAACTTGAAGTCCTAGCGAAGCTCTACAATTTCTGAAGGAGAATTCCATCACGCCGAATCCAAACGAAGTCCGCTTCGACAAACGCAGATTCTACAGCGGATCTTCGCCTCCGACTTCATAACTTCATCTTAAGGGAGGTTTTATTATTTTATTTCTCTTTCTTCATTGTAGACAGTAGTGAAATCGCCTCGTGTTGGCGACTAGGTCTGGGGTAGACTTAGGGCTGAAATTCGCCTCGTGTTGGCGACTAGATCTAGGCTAGTTCTAGGGGGTCCTCGAGGCCACATCCGGGGAAGGATTGGATAGAGTGGCTTGAGGCCGAATCCGGGGAGGATAAGGCTAGGGCCACCGATTCGTGGGGAAGCGAGTCAGGATAGAAAACAAAAAGAGCCTTTTTATTATTCGCCCCTGATCTCTAGCGTCATTGAGATCAAGTTTTGTAAAACTTATTTATCATTAATAAAGCTTGTCTCTCTTTATTGTTTTACTTGATTTCTCATTGTTTAAATATTGCAATATTCCAAAGTTTTTCTAAATAAAATCTAAAGTTTTTGAAAACCCTTATTCACCCCCCCCCCCCTCTAAGGGCGCCGACCGATCCAACAGAACTTGCCTAAAGAGGATGAGCCCTCCTCCTCGGATGACTGCGGCTTGCTTATCCTCCGCCGCATATCTCTTTGGGTCAGAACTAGGTTGGTCGGGCTGTCCGTCTTGTTCTTTGGGACGATGGCAGCGGCTGCAAAGCAAAGTCAAAAGTTTAATCAGACAGGTCGCGCGGTCACAAAATAACGAGTTGTGAGATACTTACTGTCTTCGTCTCGGATATTCTCCAACTCTGAGAATAGCGGGATGTAATAGTTTACATCAAGCCGCTCGTTCTCAAGGAACTGAAAGGTCTCCAGCTCAATTTTTCCAAAATTGGCTGTTCGGAAGGCCTCCTTATCCCGCACCTGCGGGTTGACCTGCAACAGCCCGAGATGGCCCTCGAAGATTATATACCTCTCCGACCAGCTCGTGACCTTATTCGCCAAGTTGACGACTTTCATCCCCCTGTACCCAAAGTAAAGGTGTCCTCTAAAAATTTGTGTTCCGGCCTTTGGGATAGACCGCACAGAGAAAAACTTCCTAAACAGGTCGATGGAGAATCAGACTCCTTCAGACCGCAGGTAGGAGATGAAGTTGTAGACAGAGGCTATTGAATTCGGTGGGAGCTGTCCGGGCACAACTCCATAATGGTCAAAAATCGCTATAACTTCAAGTGGCGGCGGAATCCTGAAGCCATTTTCGAAGTGGTCGATGGGTATAGCGATTTGGGTAGGAGAAGATAAGTTAATCCGCTCATCGCGTAGCGGAAGCCGTGTGTGCAGATGATTTCCGGCCATATGTCTTTTAAAGAAGTCGTCTAACTCGGACTGAGTCAAGAGGCATTCTTTGTGATCAGTGGAGTGGAAGGTAGAAGTCGCATCAGTCTGGACGGCTGAAACTTTGTCAGACCGCTATGACTTGGTCTTAGCCCGCGCCATTAGGAATCGATGAATGAATCTCCGAAAAGGCTAATACATATAGCCCCAGTGATCTGCATATAGTTAAACTGTATTGCGGCCATATATCCTAGTTGCGCGGTCAGCAACCTGCATAGTTAGTTTTGTTGGGACCATTGTCCACAATGTCTTAGATTTGGAGAAGTCCATTCCTAAGTCAAAGATATATCTCAGAATGTATTTGATATACTTTCTAGAATCATTGTGCAGAAGATCAAGTCAGGCAAAGTGCTCAAGGAATTCATCCAAGTTCACAAGCATCGAGACACCACACATCGCTCGACGCCTGTGACCCAGAAGCATCGACTTATGTCTACTGCTCAAAAAGACAAGGTCGCCGCTGAAGTTCTGAGACCAAGTTTGGAAGCGTCGAGCCAAGGAATGTCGCTCGACGCTGTGGAATGAGAAGAGTCGACCAAACTTTAGTTAGCTCTGCGCCAACAAAGAGGAGTCTAGATATGAAGGCACAGTTAAGAAACGTCGAGCCCCTATACATTGCTCGACTCCTACAGATAAAAAGCGTCGAATGACTGATGATTGATCAACGCCTAAGAAGGTGGAGTTGAGAGCTTCAGTCTAAGAAGTACGTGTCGAGTATCTAAATATCGCTCGACACCTAATGGAAAAAGCATCGACAGAGATGCATAGTGCTCAACGCCTTTTCTATAAATGCTCTGAGCTGAGAAATTTCATCTAAAGCTAGCTGAGCCTTTGTTTCTTTTGAAGTCATTAAAGACCATTGAAGATTTAGCGTCGTGCTGACGTGGAGGAGCGTAACAGATGTTGTAGATGGCGGGCTATAAATAGAAGGCATGACCTATGGGTTTAGAAGTCGATCATTCCTATTTTCGAAAGCCATTATCTTCTCCATCGTTTTGAGGGAAAGTCTGAGAAAGAATCTGAAGAAGTCATCTCCTCTTTCAGAACTGTTCTAACTTGAAGAATTCTTTCAGCAATCTGGTGCTGATAAATCTTTCTGAAAAGAGAAGATTAAGAAGGATGAATCTGTCTTTCTAAGAAGAAGAACAATCATCACAACCTGATAAATCAAGAAGACCAATTTGCTGATGCTGATCTGTTGAAGATTTCTGACTGATCATTCAGGCAGATCAAGAAGACTCAACACTTTGAAGAATCTGAGTATAAGTATTGTTATTATCTTTATTAATCCCTGTAGGGTCTGAATTGTCAGATCTGAGTGTAGGATCTGTCAAGGATCTGAGTTGTAAGATCAGGTGTGATCTGAGTTGTAAGAAACAGTGCTGATGCTGATCTAGGTTGTTCAAGAAAAGGTTTAACAGCCTGAACAAGATCTTCTAAGGGTAGATTTCTTAAGTCGTGATGGCTAATAGTGAAGGAAACAAAGAATTCACATCTATGAAGCTACCAATCTGCAGAAAAGAAAAGTTTGGGATTTGGAAGGAAAGGGTCAGACTATTCATGGAAGCCTCTGACCCTAGTATATAAATAACTGTACTAGAGGGACCTTTTGTTCCTATGAAGGTTTCATTTACAGATGGAAGTATCAAGACTCCTAAAACATATTCTGAGATGACCAAAGATGAAGCGATTCTGGCCTCCATGGATAAGAGAGCTCAGAACATCATTGTAAGTGCTATTGAGGATTCAACCTTCCAAAACTTAGTTCATTGCAAAACTGCCAAAGAAATGTGGGAATCTCTCATTGTCTATATGGAAGGGACTGAAGAAGTCAGAGATGACAGGAAGTTTCTTCTAAATCAGCAATATGAAGCTTTCAGACAAGACAAGAAAGATTCAATAGCAGTCTGCTATGAGAAATTCTTCAAATTTGTAAATGGTCTAAAAACCTATGGAAGAACTTTTACAGATTATGAGCTGAATGATAAATTCTTAAGATCACTGAACAAAGAATGGGATATCAAGATCTGTGCAATCAGGGAAATGGGAAATCTGGGAAATATTCAGCCACAGAATTTATATGGGAAACTTTTGTCCCATGAACTTCACCTGAATAACAGAAAAGCTGAGGAAGGACACAGCAGGGAAAATCCTATTGCTCTAAAGGCAGAAAGTTCCAAGAAAATCAAAGAAAGAATGTCATTATCCCCCAGGATACCATCTGAATCAGAAGAATCAGAGACCAGTAATTCTGACTCTGAAATATCAGATGGTGAACTGGCACTCTTCACCAAACAGCTGAAAAGGATGCTCAGAAGAAAACAACACTGGAAAACTAGACCCTCTCAGTCATCCAGATCTAAAAAGCACTCCAATTCTTTAGAGGGATTCAAACAAGATTCCAAAAAGGACAGGTATAAATCTAAACACAATAAATCTAATTCAGAAGAAATTGTGTGCTTTGGTTGCGGGAAATCAGGACACATGATTGCTGATTGTCCTTCAAAGAGAAAGAACAACAAGAAATCTAATGAAAGGAGGCACAAATCTGACAAGAGACATGAGAGGAGCCTAATAGCCAAGAAAGGCAAAGTCACTCTCAGTGACAGTGAATCTTAATCATCTGACTCAGATAGTGAAGAGGCACTCATAGCTCTGGTGGCTATCAATAAAAGTGAAGACATTCTGAATCATAGACCTATAATAAGAGCCACACTATCAAGGTCTGATAGTGAAGAGGATGAAGAAGAAAATACAGGACTCATGGCACTCAGTGATGAAGAGGATCAGGAGACAATTTCTAATGTGAAGGTACTTGATAAAACTCCTTTATCTGATTCTGATTCTGAACCTAAAATTATTTCTAAACCTGAGATAAATTCATTTTCTTCTGATGAGAATGACTCAAAATCTAATTTTCATGAAGATGAAATCATTGAGAAATATGAGTCACTTCTCAAAGCCCTTAAAAAGAGCAAAAGGCATAACAAAAAGCTACAAAAAGAAATATCTGAATTAAAGCAAACTAACTCCCAATACTCTGAGACAGCTGAGAGGCTGATTCAGGTAAGCAAGGAGCTTAGCAAATTAAAAGTCATGTCTATTATTCACATAAAGAATTTATGCACGAAGGAGAAATTAATAAAAGAACTTGAGGCAAAACTCCTAGCAGAAAGGAAGCTTGTGGCAAAGTTCTCAAAACCACAAACTATCCTTCCCATAATAGACACATTTTCTGCACAATACAGATCTGGCATAGGATATGATGGGAAGGCAGAAAATAACCCTAAAAATAATGGCAAGGCACCTATGCAACCTATAAAATTCAACAAAGCCATGCCTATCACAAATAAGCATGATCAAAAAGTTGTGCAGAAGTTCTGTAAGGGTGAATGTTCTAATAGCAAAGATGACTCAATTCAACCAAGTAACAATGATGCCAAACCTCTATGCAAAGAAAAAGTATCAACTCATCATGACTCCTTTGTATTTAAAGCAAACACCAAATTCAAAAGAGAGGAACTAAGACCAGCAGTGAAGACCACTGCTGTCAAGGAAACTAAACCAGTAAATTTCACTAAAACACTTTACAAAGTTCCTTTGAAAAAGGCAATTAAACAAAATGTGAGTCAACCTAAAGATGTGAGAATACCTCCAAGGAGATATAACAGATATGAATGTTGGTGCTGTGGAAGGGTTGGACATTTTGCTCTTGACTGTTGGTTCAATCCAACTGTTCCAAGATTCAACTCTGGGAGACCAGTACTCAGACCTATGGCAACTCTCACAGCACCAAGGATTATTCAACAACTAAATATTCCAGCTCATACTAACAATGTTCTAGGACCCAACTTGGTGTGGGTTCCTAAGAAAAGGTAATTTCTTCCTGCAGGGATGTCCAAAGACCAATCAATCCTATCTGGTACTTGGACAGTGGGTGCTCCATGCACATGACTGGAATAAGAATTCATCTGGGAAGGGGCGAAGATTGTCTAAAGCAAACAAGCGAAGGAATCATGTCACTGTAAAATATTTCAACGACATAACACCTGTCATAACGAAGAGATTTTGTCTATAGTTGAGTTAAATTAAATAAAATGCTAGTAAACCAATACATTAGAGACACCTGACGCGACTGCTGTCAGTTTATCGATAAATTCAAATATGCACGGGTATCGAGCGACTCTTCATCTTCCCGCACTATAAGTAGAATGACTACTTAAAGTCCAGGCTATCGACTCTTCCACAATTCTCTTCTTCTCCGTCGATTCATCTTCTCACCCCCATGGAAGAGGAAGGCAGCAACCCAGGATCAGGAAAATCCTTAGCTCAAAATGACCCTCTCTACCACTCTATTTCAATTCTTCTCTCCACTCAAAAAGAATAAATAGAGAACTTTATACAGAAGATCATAAGTGAATTTAGGAATGAGACCAAAACGGAGATAGAATCAATAAAGAAGGAAGTCCTGAATGCCCACTTCACAGATCTGATTCTGAACAGGATCACTGCCCACGAGCAAAACTTGAATGCCCGTATGTTGGAAGTTAGAGACTTCGTGGATGCAGGAAATCAGGTAGCCTTGCATCAATTAGTCGGAATACAAAACTCCTTATCTGAAGACATCCAGGAGATGGAGGAGAATGTTAAGGAGGAGATCAAGGAGGAAGTTAAGAAAAATATATGTGCCTGCTCACACCAAGCAATGTGGGTGAGTAATCAAGTAAAAGAAGTGCTACATGTGACCCCGTGTCAAAATGCACTCACTGAACCCTCTTCCAGCTCCGACTCTGATGCTTATGGAGGCAATTCGTATGAGTCCACATCATCTAAGAAGAGAAGAAGAACATCCAATGTGGAGTACCGGAAGAAAAGGCTAAGTGAGATTGAACAGGACCCCGAAGCCGGTATTTGGAGTCCCCGTTCAAGGGAAATCATCACAGAATCGTGGATTGCATTTGGACACCCTCAGGTCGACTATGGAAGAGTATACTCTTCAATATAATTGAATCGACATCAGAAAGAGCTAGATGCAAGGAGGTATCACAAGTTGGATTTTCCCCATGGTCCTCTTCCGCCTCCAAAGAAAATACCGAAGCCACTGCACTTCTATAAGCGAAAGAAGAAGAAGGAAGACCGCACCAACAAAGTCATCTTGCCTTTCAACAATTAAAAATCATTTATCTCTTGAGCTCATGTCATGTTAAGAACAATTTGTCCAATTATATGACTCATCTTATATATGAATGATTATAAGGCATATGTCTGTGATGTTTTTGGGGTATGATATTCACAACATGCAATCATTGTTAGGATTATTGCTTGATGTTAACTAACAACATGCCATGCACTTTGTGTGCTTATTTAGGAAAACACCATTATATATGTGTTGCAGATTCTATAGGATGCAAGGAGGACAGAAAAAGTACATCAGGCACATGTCAATTCCTTGGCAAAAGACTAATATCTTGGAGTAGCAGGAAGCAGACCAGTGTAGCTATCTCTACAGCAGAATCTGAGTATATCTCAGCTGGAAACTGCTGTGCTCGGCTACTATGGATTCAACACCAACTCCAAGACTATAAAGATCAGCTAAGTAAATTTCCTTTATATTGTGATTCAACTAGTGCTATTGCTATAGCTAATAATCCTGTATCACATAGCAGAACTAAGCACATAGAAATTAGATATCACTTCATTAGAGAACATGTAGAAAATGGAGATATCACAATTGAATATGTCCCCACTGACAAACAAGTTACTGATATATTCACTAAACCCTTGGATGAAACAAAATTCAATAACTTCAAAATTGAATTAGGAATGCTAAAAATGGAATAAAGTTGTCTTGAAATTAAATAAAATAAAGCTAAAATAAATGACAATTCTCAAATAAGTATAGAAAATGAAATAAATAAGTGAAAATAATAATTAAGTCCTAAAAGGTGAGTGGAGAGGATATCAAGCGTCGAGAGAAGATACCTGGCGTCAAGAGAAGATACCTGACGTCGAGAAGATACCTAGCGTCGAGAAGATACCTGGCGTCGAGAAGATATCTGGCGTCGAGCGAGGATAAATGGCGTCGAGCTATCTCAACGCTTGTGCGAACATAGCTAGGCCGTCTCGACAGGGTAAATTTGAACCATTTGATCAATTTTGTCAAACAAGTCCGGCGCGCGGCTATTCATCTTCTTGAATTAGAATTTCTATAAATAGGGAAGACACTTCGTTAGTACATTTGCCCTAGATTTCTCAATTGGAAATTATCTGCCCTAGAAAATTTCTCCATCACTTCTTTCACTCTACAATCAACAACCACAATGCCTCCCAAGAGCAGTGATTACCTTTACGAAGGAGGCGAGCTTGTTCGCAATGGATTCCAAACAGCTCCAATGGAAATCAAATCAACCATCGAGCTAATCAACAAAGCAGGACTAGAATTTGTGCTATCTGAATCGACTCTAATTTGGAAACGAGAGGTCTTAGAACTTTTCTCCAATATAGTAATAGACTCCGTCAATTCGAAGCTTAAAACCACTGTAAATGGTAAGAAGATTAAGATCTCTCCATCAAGACTCGCTAAGGCACTAGAACTGCCAAGATTAAAAAGTAATGAAGAAGAAGAAGAAGTGAGCTCTGAGCAGATTAGATTAGCACAAATCTGGTGCGAAATTGAAACATCACATGAAATCTCTGGGAGTATTCTTAGGAAAGGAATCAATTCAAGAGGGAAATTGCTGGCAGATGTGATCGGAAAGGGTCTGTTATGCAAGACTGGGTCTCATGATAAAATTTCTAGGAAAAAATGTTTATTCTTCTGACCAGGATTATTCATACATTGAGAACAGATTGGGGGAGGGTGGTGTTTGACAGAATAATCGAATGTATCCAAGCACCCAACATGGGTAGGATATTATCTCTATATTTAGTAAAAGTCATTCTAGACTCTTTAAATAACAAACTTGGATCCAAGATAAATCATATTAAGAAAATGGACATCAGAATGATAGAGAGATGGGAAAGAGTTATCAAATCATCCACCAGCAGAAGTTTCTCCCAAGCAGAAGAAAGCTAAGAAGCAAAAGAAGAAGAAGGTCTCTTCAAGTTCATCAAGCTCATCCTCCTCCAAAAGAAAATCAAAATCCTCTCCAATTCATGATCCTAATCTCACATCATCTGAAGAAGAAGAAGGAAACAAACCTAGGGACAGTACTCCTGACACACCAACTGGTACTGATCCATTACTGGAAGGGGTTGACAAGTTCAATAAAGAAAAAGATGAGAATGAGAAAGAAGAAGAAGAAGAGAGAGGAAGTCACCCTGGATCCCATGCTAGAGTTGAAGGGATTTTTCAAAATGAGAGGGAGGCTCAAGATGAGATCCCTGCTCAGGATAATTCTGAAATTAGCAAAGCATCAGTTGAGGGGGAGGCTCAGGATGAGATCCCTGCTCTAGACAATAATGACCTGAATAATGCAGACATTGAGGGGGAGCCTCAAGATGAAATCCCAACTCAAGAAAATCCTGATCAAGACAAAGCACCATTTGAGGGGGAGTATCAGCCTGAGTTACCTGCTCAAGTGAATCCTGCAGTTGATGCTATGAATGTGGAAGGAGATCCTGAAGCCACAAGGAGAGAGGATGAGAAGGTGATCACGATAGAATCTTCTAGCTCACAAATGAGCCAGAGAGATGATTCTTTCATCAGAGAAGAAAGCTGTAGAAGTGATGGAATGGCAAACGAAATCAATGTGGATCTAAGTCTAATACTACCTCAGCTGGAGGTGTTGCTTAATAATCAAAGAAGATTATTGGAATAGTATATTGAAGAAAATAACACAAAAATGAAAAATGAAGTAGATTTTCAGATGAAACTGGTTAGATTTGAATTTAATCATCAGATGAATGCACTGAGAAAGGAAATGGTAAAGTATTTCAAAAGTGCTGGTGCTTAAGTGGATTACACAACTGAACAACTTGATTCAATCAAAGAGACATCAAAGGCTATTAAAGAGACACAAGCAGGTATTTCAAAGACAGTAGATGATGTTCAAACAAATCAAGGAATTCTAAGTAATAATATGCAAGTGTTGTACAAAGAACAAGTTGCACAAACTCTTACAGGTACAGCTAAGATAGAAGCTAGACTGCAACAGCATGATATTGCTATTATAGCTAAAATTTATGAGAGCTCTTCAATTCTAAAAGATCAAGTAAAGTTGAATACAGATACCATAGATGACCATCTTCTTAAGGTCAAGAAAACCTTTGAAAGTGGAATACATCATCTGGAGGGCCAAGTCAGGTTTCAGAAGAATGTTATAAGAGATCATATAGTTGAAGAAGTCCTAAAGGGGGAGAGGTCAATGATTAAAGCCATCTCTGAGCATGCTGTGTGGACCTCTAATTCTATAAGAGAAACTTTTGGCTATCCTCCCATAGATTATGAAAATGATCAAGTTTCTGAGACCAAACCAGCATCTCTTACACAAGTCCAAAAGCAAATTGCTAAAATGTATAGTCCTGAGGATAAAAGCAAGAGAGAGAACTTTACCAGTGAGCAAGTAGAATCTAGCAAAAGAAAGTTCAGAGAAGAAGTTCAATCAAGGGTTGATTTTGAACATTGGTCTCCCTCTTCAAGGGAAATGATTCTGGCAGCATGGGAAGCTGTGAAAGGTAATCCAGATGAAAGAGGGAAATGGTATTCTGAAGTTGAATGGTTGAAGTACAGGGATCAAGAGGAGCTGAAGATAAAATTCAAGGCTGACAAATTGGCTGGGAAAGTTCAGGCAGGTGATAAAGAGCCAATCAGATATTTTCCAAAGCCATTTGGCTATTTCAAGAGAAGAAAAGAAGTTGCTGAAGCCCTTTCCAAGAGAGCCAAAAGAGGAATAGAGATCAAGGAACCTGAACAGCATTAGGATTTTAATCTTTATTAAGAATTTTCAGAGAAATGTAATTGATATAACTTTGAACAATATTGATGAGCTCCCAGAGCAAACTATTTTTCATTATTATATATATATTCCTGTGATGTGATCCTTTTCTTATCATGATATGTTTTATTTTGAACTACTTGTGATTTTGTGCTTATATGAGAAATCATGTCTGAAATAATTTCTTTTGTTAGAATATTTTGGTAATCTAATTTAATAAGGTACTATACTCATTATATTTTGATTACCTGTATAGAAAATATTGATTATCTTTATAAAGAGGGATATATCATTGACTGAGGTTATGACTTCTTCAAATAGGGGGGGATTGTTGGGACCATTGTCCACAATGTCTTAGATTTGGAGAAGTCCATTCCTAAGTCAAAGATATATCTCAGAATGTATTTGATATACTTTCTAGAATCTTTGTGCAGAAGATCAGGTCAGGCAAAGTGCTCAAGAAATTCATCCAAGTTCATAAGCGTCGAGATACCACACATCGCTCGACGCATGTGACCCAGAAGCGTCGACTTATGTCTACTGCTCAAAAAGACAAGGTTGCCGCTGAATTTCTGAGACCAAGTTTGGAAGCATCGAGCCAAGGAATGTCGCTCGACGCCGTGGAATGAGAAGTGTCGACCAAACTTTAGTTAGCTCTGCGCCAACAAAGAGGAGTCTAGATATGAAGGTAGAGTTAAGAAGCGTCGAGCCCCTATACATTGCTCGACTCCTACAGATAAAAAGCGTCGAATGACTGATGATTGCTCAACGCCTAAGAAGGAGGAGTCGAGAGCTTCAGTCTAATAAGTATGTGTCGAGTATCTATATATCGCGCGACACCTAATGGAAAAAGCATCGACAAAGATGCAATGTGCTCAACGCCTTTTCTATAAATGCTCTGAGCTGAGAAATTTCATCTACAGCTAGCTGAGCCTTTATTTCTTCTGAAGCCATTAAAGACTGTTGAAGACTTAGCGTCGTGCTGACGTGGAGGAGCGTAACAGATGTTGCAGATGGCGGGCTATAAATAGAAGGCATGAACTATGGGTTGGGTTTAGAAGTCGATCATTCCTATTTTCGAAAGCCATTATCTTCTCCATCGTTTTGAGGGAAAGTTTGAGAAAGAATCTGAAGAAGTCATCTCCTCTTTCAGAACTGTTCTAACTTGAAGAATTCTTTCAGTAATCTGGTGCTGATACATCTTTCTGAAAAGAGAAGATTAAGAAGGAAGAATCTGTCTTTCTAAGAAGAAGAACAGTCATCACAGCCTGATAAATCAAGAAGACCAATTTGCTGATGCTGATCTGTTGAAGATTTCTGTTTGATCATTCAGGCAGATCAAGAAGACTCAACACTTTGAAGAATCTGAGTCTAAGTATTATTATTATCTTTATAATTCCCTGTAGGGTCTGAGTTGTCAGATTTGAGTGTAGGATCTGTCAAGGATCTGAGTTGTAAGATCAGGTGTGATCTGAGTTGTAAGATTCAGGGGTGAATCTGAGATGTAAGCCTATAATTATAAAGGCTGAGGTAGGATCTGTGGAGATCTGAGTTTGTAGGATCTATTGAGATCTGAGTTGGTAGGATCTGTGAGATCTGAGTTGGTAAGATCTGCTGAGATCTGAGAAAGTAAGGTCTGTTAAGATCTGAGTCTGTAAGATCTATTGTGATCTGAGCTGTAAGACCTGTTTATGGTCTGAGATCTGGAGGAGATATAAACCCTATCTAGCACACTGCTAGAGGAGAGAAGGGGGAAAGTGGATTACCTAAGATAAGGGGAACCACTATAAAATTCTATGTGTTTTTCTGTGTGTGTTCATTTTCTTGAAAGCTCTGATCATTCTTTTAGGTTATAATCAAGAACTGCAAATAGTTTTTAAAAAATAACCTATTCACCCCCCCCCCCCCCCCCCCTCTAGGTGATTAGCTACCCTTAGTTAAAGTCTTTCAATTTTTACAGAAGAAAGCCACGAACTATATAAATAAGTCCCACGGTGTGCAGATATCATAAATATTCTATGTATCACACAACAGAAATCAATGGTTTGCATATAGCCGAGTCAAGCCGCGACTGAGCTCTCTCAAACCGCTAGGCCTGCTGTTTGCAGAAAACAAATTCGATAAAGTCGTGCGACCAGATCGCTCGGTCAGCAACCTGCATAAATCATGTTATTCTACAAGCAGCAAACCACTAACAACAATTTAAGCCGCACGGCTGATGATAGAAAATTTTTAGTTTTGCAAAAACCTTTCTGCGATGCGACTAGAATTCGACGGGCATGTTCGAGGCGTCTGATGCGCAAATCCTATACACCTCTATAGGCGGTAGCGAGACTGCGATCCGAACGGCAGTGAACCGGTCGTTGTCAAGTAATAATATGAGGAAGTAAATCCCCAAGTATCGAATCTCTCAAGGAACACAGTAAGGTGGAGTTAACGTTCGAGGAAGGACTTGAGATCGAAGTCCTTTGGGTCGGATGAATTGCGGCCACGGGGGTTGATTTGGTTTGTGGAAAATAAAGAGAAAAAGCTACAACTACTCCTATGCAATGCCGCTATGCAATGCTTCGCTCGGCGGGATGGAAGACTACGTAGGCCTTGAACGCGCTACTTCGTAAGGGCGGATGGACGAGTAGGCAAGCGGATCGAACTATGCAGGCCTTGAGCGCACTGCTTCATTAGGCGGGATGGAGTACGGGCCGCGATGCCACGCTTCGGTAGGCGGATGGGCGAGTAGGCTAACGGAATGAGGGTTGTAAGCGCCTCTTCGCAAAGCACACCACTAACAATTGTTAGGGCGGCACAACACAACGAACAATCCACACCACGGGGCACACCTCAAATGAACATATAACAAGATTACTCAATCACATAGACATGATTTCATACTAATGTTAACAAGTAAAAATATACTTCATCAAAATGTTGGTTCTAGCTACATACACATCAATAAGAGAAGAATAAGGCAAGAAATCGACCGAATCCGAAGTCTCGTTGTAGATTCATGGTTGGAATCGCCGGGTTGTCAATCCGTGTCCAAGCTCGGTCCGCAACTATGTCCGGGGTAGAGAGAGCTGTCACTACTCTCCAATGAGCCTGTCTTCTTCGTGTCACGATCCGATAGAGGTTGCAAACTTCCTCTTGCTTGATGGCGATGGCGGCTAAACCTTCCTTGGAGCACTTGGATGAAGGAGGAGGCCGAGAGGAAGCTCCGGCTCAAGATTGTCGTGAAGAACAAGCCCGGAGCACCTCCATATGGTGGGCGGCGGTGGAGGGGAGAAATCGGAGCCCTGGAGCGAGAAAACGGCGGAAGAAAATCGGGATCCGACCTAAAATCGCGAGCAGGGCAATTTATAGGCGCTGGACTGAACAGCGCGCACGGTCGTTGGCGCACGACCAGCGGTCGTGTGCACTAGAATTTGGTGATCGTGCGCTCTGCCTGGGCGGAGCCTGCAAGGTCAGAAATTATAAAAGACAATGTTCACACGACCAGTGGCGCACGACCGGTGGTCGTGCGCACTATCGTCGGTGGTCGTGCGCACTGGTCGAGACAGAACTCATAAAATTAATGATAAGTGCGCACGAACAGTGGCGCACGACCGGTGGTCGTGCGCACTATCGTAGGTGGTTGTGCGCACTACACCAAACAGAACTCATGAAAAAAGGGTTAAGTGCACACGATCAGTGGCGCACGACCAGTGGTCGTGCATAATAGAACCGGTGATCGTGCGCAGTGTTCCTGTGCAGGATTGCACCGGGAACACCTGCACGACTCCAATTCCAGCACAACCACGAATCCAGCCACTGAAAGTGGCACCTAACAGCGCATGAAAACTACTAATGAAGAAAAGCAATGAAATCACACCAAAATGGGCCTAGAAGTGCACCTAGCATGGAATATCAAATATAAACTATAACAAGGCTAACATGCGGTGAAATGACTGAATAAAGGCCCAGATGAGTCCATAAAAGTGTATATGATCAGGACTCATCACACCCCCAGACTTACCTGTTTGCGCGTCCCGAGCAAACAAATTCTAAGCAAACGAGGAAAGAAAAGTAGATGGCTTAAGATTACAATACAGAGTACCATGCGAAGTCGCATGCTCACGTGCATAAGAAAAATAGTAGAAAAGATTTCTGATTATACACAAACAGTTTATATATTTCTAAAAGAGTAAAAGCATATTACAACCACTCAAAATGGTGAGCTACGGTGAATCAACCGGTCATGCATACGGAGAAAGTAAACTAAGCGCTGAGATGAGCATTGCTCAAGATTGGGGTGCCGGACAAACTCCACCGAAATCCATCGGTGTCGGTGACCATAGGCTCGCCCGGTCACATTCTCTCCACGACACTAGATTGGTCCATAGCGTGAGTCGGTAGGACTTTTAGGTTTTAATTGAGGCTTGGGTTACGGTGAGGTAAACAATGATAAACAAGAGGGCTCAGCACACCTAACCCAACATGAGCACAAGATAGAGCTACCCGCGCACAAAAATCGAATGCAGGTGCACCACACCCCCAGACTTGTACTTTTGCAACATAGGTGTGTGCACCGCCTACTCCCAATACATAATTTTTCTACATGATTTTTCAATAAAACTCATTTTTCTTTCTTCTCTTTTTTTCATTTTTCTTTCTATCTTTCTTTTTCTTGTATTTTTTTTTCTTTCAGCAAAATTTTCAAATGAGCACATCCACAGATTCACATAATAGACACCACAATCAACACCCCCCAAAATGTAAATGAAACTACAACTAAAGCTCAGATTTGGGTGTGTGACTAGGCTAGGCTTTTAGGCTTTGGTGAGATAAATGTGGAGCTGAATCAAGAAAAGGGTAGGCACAAAGGGGCTAGCAAGGGTAGACGATAGGCATGAAATAAAAAGTTCAACCGAGCCAAAATAATGGCCTACGTCATTCTCACGCACTAGAACTATCCTATGCCAATGCTTCAAGAATCGCTTGGGGCAAGTTCTAGCCACCGAGAAAGATTCTCCTTTCTCCCGACTCAAGCAATACGAGTCTAGCGATCGTTTACACACATCCCTACGCTACCGTTTGATTCACACCAGATTCACCATTTGAGTAGAGTAAACAACATTTACATTAATAGAGAAAAATATAAAACCATAGTATAAAAAGAGATCTAACCTACACAAATTTCTATGCAACCGAGCACTCGACTAGGAGCACTACGGGAGTCAACATTTTACTCTGCTACATAGTCCTAAGCCATCACCTAGACTTTCCCACATAAGCAGAAGAATTAAATTCACTACAGAGCATGCATACAGGCGAGTACGTGCTCAAGTGGGTGCGGTGGTGTGCAATGAAAATGAACAACAATTTAAATGAAATCTTCTAGTATGCAGTGCAATAGTACACGTGAGCGGGTAAACAAAACTACTCTCCCCCAGACTTAAACTAAACAATCCACAGAATATATGACATGAAAATCAGGAAAGGCTAGGGAAAGAGAGTACCCAGTGCTCAGAAATGAGCACACCAGAAGATTGGCGTGTAAGCTAAAATGAAGCTGCAGCATCCGCCATCCAGAAAAGATACCTGCAGGGGTCAGCTCCGCAAAAACAAAAGAAAATAGAAAACTGAAAAGAAATATTACTAACTAAACATGATTAGATGAAATAAAAATGCAGAAAAGAAAGATAACTACTGGGGTTATTGTCATCCCAGCACGACTCATTTGGCATTTGTACAGTTCTAGCTAATGGGCCTATGAAAAGAAAAGTGGACAGGTAACTGTTCTAATATGCGTGTAGGTAGCGGGTACCTATACAGAGAAAGAACAGTCACGCCTCTACCCGAATATAAATAAAACCTGTCCATCACAGGTAGAGGGAAAAGAAAGTAAGAAGAGGAGGAGGCCTGGTCCTCACTCATCTCACCAAAAATATCCTTGCCTAGCAAGGAGTCGTCAACAGGGAGGCAGCAGGAGGCGAAGGCAATGAGTGGAGCTTCCTCTACGGAGGGAGAATAAACCTCCTCACATGAGAAGATGCTCTCATCATTGACTTGAGCAAAAAGCTCCAAGTCCTCCTGAAGTAACTGTGAAGATTCAACCTGCACAGACTCAGATGAAGGAAGGGGATCAAGAAATAAAGAAGACGAAGAACATAAATAATATAAAATCGGGGGAGTGGTCCCGGTCTCACTCCCAGCAGGATCCAAGGATAGATCGCTATCATCATCGTAAGTATCATGGCGAGGGGAACCCAAGAACTCAAGGGCCTCGGTGGTGAGTTGGACCTCCTCGTCCCATGAGGAAGTGCAAACCTCCTCATCAGAAAGAGTATCCTCCTCAACCCACCGAGGTGCACCCTCCGAGTCAGAGGCATCACCCCACTCCTTCACTTCGATAGGATCAAATAAAATGTGGTTAGAAAAATCTTGCAAAGAAACTGGAGGAACACAAAGATTTGGTTCCTCCGCAAAAAGATCTGCTAAAGCCTCCCCGATGGAAAGAATACTTTCCTCATCATGCTCAGGTGCATCTAAGAGCTCCCATTCCTCTCCTTGTTGCCCAACAGATGAGTGATCTTCATCACTGGGAGTGAAGCCATACACAGGGAGTGAGGAGTCCATGCACGAGACAAGCTCGGGGGTACAGGGCACAATTGCCTCCATGGGTAAAGAATGAGTGATAGGGACAAGGTTGTCATGAGTGGAGGAGCGGCGGTCAGGATTGAAAAGACTAGGACAGTCCTTCAATTCATGACCCTCTCCTCGACACAACAAGCAAACAACATTCCTACACTGCCTAGCATTTAATTCATTCATTTGGTCTAAATAATAGTCCATCATGTCGTAAGTGCCAGGAGAAATATCCCATGAAGACATTTTCAATAATAAAAGCAGATATAAAGAGGCTGAAATTCTTTGCAAGGAAATCTACACAAACTAATAAAACTCCTTGGATTAAACTTGCTTAAAACTTTAAAATAGGAGAGAAGAAATAATAACAAACAATATAAATTTAAAAAGCAAACAAAAATAAAAAGGCGGCTATAAACACTGGAAGAAACTTCTCTCTCTCTCAGCTCTCCCTCTCAAGAAAACTCACACGACTGTGTTCCCCGGCAACGGCGCCAAAAACTTGATGCGCAAATCCTGTACACCGCTATAGGCGGTAGCGAGACTGCGATCCGAATGGCAGTGAACCGGTCGTTGTCAAGTAATAATATGAGGAAGTGAATCCCCAAGTATTGAATCTCTCAAGGAACACAGTAAGGTGGAGTTAACGTTCGAGGAAGGACTTGAGATCGAAGTCCTTTGGGTCGGATGAATTGCGGACACGGGGGTTGATTTGGTTTGTGGAAAATAAAGAGAAAAAGCTACAACTACTCCTATGCAATGCCGCTATGCAATGCTTCGCTCCGCGGGATGGAAGACTACGTAGGCCTTGAACGCGCTACTTCGTAAGGGCGGATGGACGAGTAGGCAAGCGGATCGAACTATGCAGGCCTTGAGCGCGCTGCTTCATTAGGCGGGATGGAGTACGGGCCGCGATGCCATGCTTCGGTAGGGGATGGGCGAGTAGGCTAACGGAATGAGAGTTGTAAGCGCCTCTTCGCAAAGCACACCACTAACAATTGTTAGGGCGGCACAACACAACGAACAATCCACACCACGGGGCACACCTCAAATGAAAATATAACAAGATTACTCAATCACATAGACATGATTTCATACTAATGTTAACAAGTAAAAATATACTTCATCAAAATGTTAGTTCTAGCTACATACACATCAATAAGAGAAGAATAAGGCAAGAAATCGACCGAATCCGAAGTCTCGTTGTAGATTCACGGTTGGAATCGCCGGGTTGTCAATCCGTGTCCAAGCTCGGTCCGCAACAACGTCCGGGGTAGAGAGAGCTGTCACTACTCTCCAATGAGCCTGTCTTCTTCGTGTCACGATCCGGTAGAGGTTGCAAACTTCCTCTTGCTTGATGGCGATGGCGGCTAAACCTTCCTTGGAGCACTTTTATGAAGGAGGAGGCCGAGAGGAAGCTCCGGCTCAAGATTGGCGTGAAGAACAAGCCCGGAGCACCTCCATATGGTGGGCGGCGGTGGAGGGGCGAAATCGGAGCCCTGGAGCGAGAAAACGGCGGAAGAAAATCGGGATCCGACCTAAAATCGTGAGCAGGGCAATTTATAGGCGCTGGACTGAACAACGCGCACGGTCGTTGGCGCACGACCAGTGGTCGTGCGCACTAGAATTTGGTGATCGTGCGCTCTGCCTGGGCGGAGCCTGCAAGGTCAGAAATTATAAAAGACAATGTTCGCACGACCAGTGGTGCACGACCGGTGGTCGTGCGCACTATCGTCGGTGGTCGTGCGCACTGGTCGAGACAGAACTCATAAAATTAATGATAAGTGCGCACGAACAGTGGCGCACGACCGGTGGTCGTGCGCACTATCGTAGGTGGTCGTGCGCACTGCACCAAACAGAACTCATGAAAAAAGGGTTAAGTGCACACGATCAGTGGCGCACGACCAGTGGTCGTGCGCAATAGAACCGGTGATCGTGCGCAGTGTTCCTGTGCATGATTGCACCGGGAACACCTGCACGACTCCAATTCTAGAACAACCACGAATCCAGCCACTGAAAGTGGCACCTAACAGCGCATGAAAACTACTAATGAAGAAAAGCAATGAAATCACACCAAAATGGGCCTAGAAGTGCACCTAGCATGGAATATCAAATATAAACTATAACAAGGCTAACATGCGGTGAAATGACTGAATAAAGGCCCAGATGAGTCCTTAAAAGTGTATATGATCAGGACTCATCAGCGTCTCGCGAGTACTCCTACTTTGAGAAACTAACTATTATCCTGCTTCGATGAATAGAAGTAATGGTCTTTCCTTCTTTCGAAATATCGACGAAAATTATGCCGCGGCGGCGGCGCCGAATTCTTTTATAAATTTTTAAATAGATAAGGAGAAAGTTTTGCAAGTTTTTGTAATTATATATCCGAACTACTCAATCGAAAAGATAAGTATACCTTATCGCGTATAGTATAGGATATTTTATAGAAAATATCATGGTCATATTAAACTCGGGTCTGTCGAGTACTTCTACTTCGAGAAAGCTAACTATTATTTTATCGGAAAATAAATTAGAGAGAGGTAATTAAAACTAACTAAAAAGAGAACAAAAAAATAAGGAAAACAAAACTTACATTTCATGATAATAAGAGATTACATGAAATTGAAACTACATTACATTGCATGAAAGTAATTCAAAGCTACTTGCATGGAATGAAAATAAATCTAAACTAGCTTGCATGGAAAGAAATTACATTAAATTAAAAACTAACAAAAACATGAAAAATAAGAAAAACTATACAAGAACAACCCAAATGTGCAGGGGGCGGGGAGAGAGATTTGCTGGAAATGAGCTTCAGAATTTATTGGAGGAATTTTGGGGTTACACGCCCTCGGTCACGGGCATGACCCTGGGGTGTATAAACACTGTTAACATCAGATCCGACAGTGGTGTGGGCTTTGCATGACGGCGGGAGGAATTCGTACATTACACGCCCGTGTAACTTGGGTCACCTTTGCGGCGCGGCGGTGTGCAGGGATCATGCAGGAAAGTCACGGGCGTGACATATGAGTCACGGGCGTGACTCATGATGACTTCTCGATGGCTTCTCCACGCCTCGATGGCTGCCCGCTGGGAAGATTCTAAGATTACATGCCCTCCTGGATAGAGAGTTCATCGAACGCTGCTCGGGTTTCGTCGAAGGCAGAGATATTTCGTCGAAGGCAGAGATATTTCGTCGAACGCAGCTCGGGTTTCGTCGAACGCCTGGGCAGAGAGATTTTGTCGAACGCAGCTCGGGTTTCGTCGATCGCAGCTCGGTTTTCGTCGAACGCCTGGGCAGAGAGCGTTCGTCGAACGCAGCTCGAGTTTCGTCGAACGCAGCTCGGTTTTCGTCGAACGCCTGGGCAGAGAGCGTTCATCGAATGCAGCTTGAGTTTCATCGAACACAGCTCAGTTTTCATCAAACGTAGATCTTTAGGTCACACGCCCTTGGTCACGGGCGTGACTGAGGGCCGTTTTCCGCCATTTTTCCCAAAATTCTGCAAAAATTGTAATTAAGCTAAGTTAGAAACAAAATTACAAAATAACTACTTATGACCTAAAATTTACATGAAAAAGAAAAATACATATTAAATATTTACAAAGTTTTCTATTAAAAAGTTATATAAAAACTACTTATCAACGGCTTAAAGATCAGTTCAAGGTCATCGAAAAATATTCTAAGTGTTCAAAGGCAGAAACCGCAAACATTCAACAACAAGCCGCACGGCTTGTAAATATCCAAACGTTCTTAACACTCCAAGGCAGTAATCGTGAATTCGCAGATCAAGCCGCACGGTCTACAAAACAATTCAGATATCACAAATATTAAATGACATTAAAAACAAGCAGTTGATGTCTAAGTTGTCCAAAGGACTGAATAAAAGAATATTATTACAGACATTGTTCTTAAAAACAAGCAGTTCATCCTTGACGGTGGTCTGGAGGATCATCTTACCGGTGAAGTTGTGCGACTTGATCACCGACCTGAAGGATAGTACCATACATCTGATTAAGGGTATGATGGATACTGTTGATAGTACTGTGAAGCCGTGCGACATCTCGCTCTACTCGTGCGGCCAGAATCATGCGAGTAGGCAAAGCCGCAGCGGTCTCACCCATATTAGCAATTGGGTCAGCCATCCTGACCGCTGGGAGAACTGAGGTCTCCCCAGCAGCCTGGTGGTTTGAGCCGCGTTGTCCATCATCAGTCATGTTAGAAGGTTGCCATCTCCCGCCAACATCCCTTATCAGATGCAGATATTTTTCCCTATAATATTTGCAATCCTCTTAGAGCTTCCAGATTTCTTTTCTTCCTTTTTCAAGCCGCGGTCAGAGCAGCATTCTGCTCCTGCAGTGTTTTTTCTTTCTCCAGCCTCGCCTTCTTCTCACCCTCCAGTGCAGTCCGACCGGCCTCCTCCCGGTCTTCAAGCACCTTCACCCTCTCTTTCAGGGTGTCAAGAAGGCTCTTGAAGTCGGTCAACTATTCCTGACCGGAGTTCAAGTTCAGTGCAAAGCTTGGTGCTGTTGGAAAAAGCTGAGGGAGGCTGGCCGTCAAGTCGCCCGGTTTCATAACTTCATTCGGGTTATCTGCAAATGAAAGCGCGATCAGTACAGTCAAAAGAGAATAACACAATGCAAAATACTGCAGGATTAAATGTCTGAATGCACAAGCCGTCACGACCACTCAGGGTCCATTCTTCGACGTTGCTCCCTCCAAAACAGCTCATTCTGCCTTCTCTTGATGGCAGAAGTTTAAATCGCGGTTGGAAAATAACCCGGAAGCGGGTTCAGCATCAAGATATTCTTCTGAGGTCGCTGTCTAAAGAAGCGGACAGGATGGTAATCTGCCTCATGCTTACCTTTGTCCAGGGGGTTCGATGGCTGCGGTTTGCCCAAAGACCACCTCAGCTTCTCTGCCTTTATTTTCATCAACTTCATTCCGCTTTCTTCGAAAGCGGTCTTCTTCGGCACGACCTCATCAGGAACGATCACTTCTTCACCAGGATAGCTGGCTTGGCTGGTAACAGCGGGGGTTTCGAGTAGCATGTCCTACTTCTCTAAGGTCTCCATGTCCTTCAGGATATCACTGACCGTGACGATGTCCGTAGAGTCAGGATCCAGCCAGTCAGGCTTATTCAAAGGAGTGATCTCCCCCTTAGAGACTTTCTTTTTGCACGGTTTAACCTAGAGGCCAGCCACAGTTGCTTTCTTAGAAGCCACCCGGTTCTTGGCTTTCTGCTGCCCCGTCTTCCTCATAATTCTCTCATCCATAGATTCGGCCCTCTTTCTCTTCTTAATAGAGGACGGATCGGCTTGTTGAGGCGGGCTGGGATTGTCTTCTATAACGACCAATGAAGAGGAAATCTGTTCTCCCGACCTAGGAGAATTAAATAACCCTCCTCTCCATCATTTACCCGCAAGTGGAGAACCCCAGACGGGGAGAATTCCACATCAAAGTGTTTGTCGCTGGAGGTTTTCGAAGGAGCAGTATTTGGATTTTGCCTTGTCAGAAAGGGTTGGCGGGTTAATCAGAGGGTCAGAATGACCCACGTCGGGCTCAGTCGCCTTCTTCTCTGCGACTTTCTCCTCAGCCTCCTTTGTGACTTTGGGGGGAATGACCTCTGAGACAGTCCGCTCGGGCTTATCAGGTCGGCGACTCTTCTTTTTTTTCTGATCATCTTCTTTTTTGCGGTCACCTCCCTTGTCCCCGCGGACTGCTATCCTGGACATTAGATCGATTCGAATCAAGGGGCTAATGGCTTGAAAAAGCCTAACCGCAAGTGGTGAGTAGCACCCCATAGTTTCAAAACAATTATGCAGAGTGGAGAGCTTTCAGAGCTTCTTATAGATGACAGGACAAACCGGGCGTGGTCTCTGGCTAGAACTAATATTTTCGAAATTTCATCGAGATTTGAAAATATGCGGGATTATGTTTACCTAAAAGACCACTATCAGTATGATGAACTATTCAGGTCGGGCGGTCTACAACATTAACCGCCTGGCTCTTCCTCAGTAACTTACACATCACTCGGCTCACCAGCCCAAGCCGAGCAGTCTGATCGACGTCAGGCCATCACCAGGAGGGTTACAATCAAGACCAAGTCCAAAAGGCAAGCTGCGGTCTCAGGTCAGAGGCCGCACGAGTTGCTTCCCTGTCTTGATCACAACACATTTCAACCCCAGCCAATACAGATCGGAAGCTCAAGCCACTTCTTTCTTTTCTCCTTTTGTATCCCGTCACCCCCTGCCCAACTCTCCTGTATCCGGGCAGGCGGTTATTGTGAAATTTTTCGAATCTTTATGGAGTGAGCAGAAAACATACAACATAGAGTTCACAAGCCAAAAAACCAGAAGCACATGAATGAAATATAGTCTTTATTGATAAGCAAAATCTTCATTACAGGGAGAGGTATGCTTGGCGAGACATGATTTAGCCAGCACATAAAACCAAAGAAGAAAAACACAACTTGAAGGAAGAAAACTGAGACCGCTCCAGACCGCGCGGTCTCCTTGCCGATCTCTGCAAGCCGCCTAACCGCACAATACTGCCGGTTACAGAACACCACCTCAGACCGTTGAGCAGACCACACCCTCCTTATGAACTCCACTGATTCTCCCGAACTCCAGCAAACGACACTGCAAGCCGCAGACCGCCCGAACACTTTCAGAGGAAGAGGTGATCGTTGTAGACCGCACTATCCGCAGAAGCTACATAAGAAAATTCAATCAGCAGACCGCCCGGTCAGAAAGAAACAGACCGCAGGAATTAGGAACAACTCAGCTTACACTTGGTGTGTCTTGATTTGCTACAACAGTGGCTCCTATTTATAGGCGTGAGACATGATCTAGTCACCACCCTATGAGATAGGATCACCACCCCCAGACCGCGCGACCAGACCGATCAACCCGCGCAATCAGCAATAGTTCTTTCTGCTTCATTTGATGAGCTCGCTGGCTTCACTCCAGACCGCGGGAGATCGCCACTCCCTTAGTGAAAACGCGACTCCATAAGGAGATCGCCAGACCGCCAAGAAGCCGCCCACCACCAATGTTTTCCCGAGACCACAAACACTGTCTGTTCGCCACAAGACCATGAACACCTGTTCCCATGCCGACCACATCATGAGACCGAGAACAGAGACCTGTTCGCATACCAGCCTCCTCCTGAGACCGTGAACAGAGACCGCGCGACTAAGATCCTTAGTCCGCGAATACCACCAGAAAACCTGGACAGCCACCAGACCGGAATTCTGGAAACCTGGACCAATCTGTGCGGTCATGCCAGACCAGCACAGTCCTGAAGAAGCCAGCCCGCCACGCGGTCACAAACAGACCGCGCGACCTGAAGACGACAACCCACCACGCGGTCGCAGACAGACCGCGCGATCTCACCTTCAACCGCCTTGGACAGATACCAGCGGTCATGCCAGGAGACTATGGCTAGGCAAGACAAGCCAGACCGCAGAACAGATCGCCAGGTCGTGCTGTCTCACCACACCGCGCGACCTCCTCCCAGACCACCCAGATCCAAAAGCTCCACAAACTTCCACTTCAACATTTTCAACAGTTATTTAATCCATGCCCATTTGGGCAAGCCCCCGAGCCTATAAATATGGGGTGGCAATGTTCCCAAGACACACACACTCAAATCCTAGAGCTCTCCTGTTAGAGTTGCGGTCTCAAGTTCACTGTCTTACAGTTTGTCTGACCGGCCGGCATCTCTTTTCCTTTCCATGTAACCCGTTGTAATCACTTTACTTAAATCAAGGGAAAGCCCATCACAGGAGTGGCATTTGCCGTGATGGGAGAAGTCTGGTCTCGACCGCTACCAGCGGTCTAATATCTCCTAATCAATAGTAACTTACGACTCGCGTCCTCCACTTTTCCTTCGCTTCTCTAGCGTCGATCGCGGAGGCGCAATTTTGGATTCAACACCTTAGGTAGGGTTCTATGGTGAGCCTGAGGTTGGATTCTTGTGTAGAATCTCAGATAAGATTCTTGTAAAGAATCTGAGGTAGGGAACCAGGTTGTGTTCCTGAGGCAGGAGCTTTGTCTCTGAGTTGTAAAATCTGAGTTAGATCTGAGTATTGGTGGAGTTGTTGAGGCTATCACATTGCTAGATAAGCGAAGGGGGAAAGTGAAGTACCCATATTGGGGAACCACTATAAATCTGTGTGTGCTTGTTCTTATTTTTTTATTTTGTTTAAAAATCTGCTACAAAAAGAAAAAAAGAACACATCATAAATTGACCACCCCCCCCCCCCCCCCTCTTTAGGTGTGATTAGACCTTCCCTAAACTTTCTGCAGGTCATCTCACTCTTGCGTTGCATGGTATCTCACTCTCGCGATGCAGAGCATCTTGATCCCTCACTGCAGGACATCTCGCTCCCGTGATGCATAACATCTCCCTCCCACGCTGCAGGGCATCTCGATCTCACATTGTAGGGCATCTCCATCCCTTATTGCATGGAATCTCACTCCTACAGTGCAGGGGAATTTGCTCCCGCACTGGAGTGCATCTCTCTCTCACAGTGCAGGGCATCTCGATTGCACCATGAAGGGCATCTCGCTTCCCAGCTAAAGGGCATCTGGCTCCTACGCTACAGGGAATCTTGCTCCCACGCTGTAGGGCATCTCACTCCCATGTTATAGGGCTTCTCTCTCCCACACTACTGGGCATCTTGCTCCCACGCTGGAGGGCATATCGCTCCCACACAAGAGGGCATCTCACTCATGCGATGTTGTGCATCTGTCTCCCACATTGTAGGGAAATTTGCTCCCAGACTCTATGACATCTAGCTCCCACGCTGCAGCATATCTTTACTGAAAAACAAGCTTACCAACCCCCGATAAGAATGGATCCCGAGTCCTTATGTGCTCTAAGGAAAGAACGAACCCCGAGTCCTTTTGTTCTGTTTAATATGAATGGACCTCGAGTCCTTTTGCCATAAACAAAAAGTAATTTGTGACGCGCACACATTGAAATAATTTGAAGTCCACGTCTCTAAGTCGATACGATCAAATTGAAAGAATTTCTTACTCGTCTCATTGCTATTCATGACCAGCGAAAATAAGGGGGCATTTGATGGGGTTCCCAAAAAATGGTTCTGTAGAACCATAGATTTTTAATTGCGGCCCCGACTGGTTCATTAGTATGGGTCTAATGAGACTGTTCACACGCAATTACGAGTCCGCTTGTTTGCCCAAATTGACCCCGAAATGCGCATATCCGTAGGTCTCCCCTTGCCCCGCTATGCGAACGACACACGCCCAGCACACATGCAAGTCGTGCCACAGCTCCGCGCACAGCGTCGCAGCATCATCCGCACTGCGCACAACAAATCCCCCTTTGGGATGCAGAAACAACACATCCTCCTTGGCGATGCGCACGAACAACGCATCCCCTTTCGGGGGAGCGCGCACAACAGGGATGCGCGGGAGAAACACTCCCCTTTTTAGTGTGCGTAACCCAACTACCCCGTTCTTGGGGGAAGCACGGGTTGTGCCACTTCACGTGCGTTGTGTAAGACCCCTCCTAGAACACAAGACACGGCCGAGGGGAGTCATATGCCTAGAACAAACACCTTGCGGAAGTGCCAGCACACGGGCTAGCCCCCTCCAGAAAATGCCTATCATGCCAGCTATTCTCACATATCATCATGCCAACCAATCAATAATAAAAAAACAATCGAAGCCATTTATTCACAACTAAGTAATATTGTCCATATAATACAAAGGACAGGAAGCTATAGAAACTCATGTTAAACATCAGAGTACAACCTTGCCCAAAGGCAAAATCTCAACCACTCGCTCACAACTACCACTGACCTTACGTACTCTGGACACGCAGCATATCCGATTACTATCTGGTAAGCACAACCTCTATCCCGCTTCTCGAGTCTCTGCTCAGGTACACCCCGTTAAGGCAAACAGGGGTAGTGGATCAGGTCCTCCACTCCTAGACCAGTAAGACACCTCCCAGCCTACACCTTATGTACGCCCCTAAGAGCATACAGAGTATCTGTGTACTACTTGATACAATAATGACTCTATGTGAAACACTGAGCCTACCGCTCGCAGGACTAACCAGTCGTTCTTATATATCATCGAGCCTTCCTCTCGCAGGACTATCCATCTTGACATCATAAATTCCCGAGCTCCCAGCTCGCAGGACTTAACCCGTCCTTATACTGTCTTGTCCCAAATTTGGGGCAATGTTTACATATCAATTTCTTCTCTATTTACTACTCTTGTCTATCGTGTAATTGAGCTTAGAAGCGTACGGTTAACCTTGGACTTTCCGTGGTCTACCCGGTGAAGGGCTCGCAATGGTACTAGGAGGTATGATGGGATGACATCCCAAATCCCCCTTTCTCAAGGTATTTAGTCTTGTTGGTGGATCATGTTCCCCTTACTTACTACTCTTGCATATCATTTAATTGATCTTAAAAGCTTAGGACTTACCGAGGTCTACCCGGTGAAGGGCTCGCAATGGTACTAGGAGGTACAATGGGATGACATCCCAAACCTCCCTTTCTCAAGGTATTTAGTCTTGTGGGTAGCTACACTTCTTACAAACCCATTACCTCTCTAGTTACTTTAAAGTCCTATGGTGGGTTGCATTAGATGGGACAACGAGCATCGATGTTCAAACCCCTCATCATATCATTGTAAACCCCAAATTGATGTTTTACTAAACGCACCCAACCCCTTTCTTCTAATAAAGGTGAATAATGGTTAATCCTTTACATAATATATGACTTCATAATGACCTAGGAGTTAATAAATTCATGAATGATGGTCTGGAGTGGTCTAAATTACATAATTCAGCTTTTAT
Organism: Dactylorhiza incarnata; assembly: GCA_033032865.1. NCBI lineage: Eukaryota > Viridiplantae > Streptophyta > Magnoliopsida > Asparagales > Orchidaceae > Dactylorhiza > Dactylorhiza incarnata. The sequence continues at coordinate 133,814 of JAWHQI010000429.1, read as the reverse complement.
TATTCACAAACCGGCATGCCTTAAAGTAAAACCCCATCTCCTACAAGTTGGTCTTTTTGAATACTAACTAAGTATGGGGTCATTTTAATTCCAGAGATTTGTATTAATGTCAAGGTTCTATGTACAAAAGTTCTATAATATTCCAACAATTATAATTCAATAATTAATTTCTCAAGTCATGACTCGATTACTACATTGTGAAGGAAGTATGAAGTTCACTCAGTAAATAATTCAAATAAAATTTTCATGGCTTCATACTGATATAAATAGACCTTTCACTAAATTTCATAATATTTCAACATCAAAAATTCAAAGAATTAATTTCTCAAGCTATAGGTACAAATTCTACTTTGTGAATGAAGTAAGTCATTTACTCAATGATTAATTCTAACAAAATTCCCAGAGCTACCTACTGGTATGAAAAGTCTATATACAAAATTCTATAACAATCCAACAAGTATAGTTCAAGTTATGAATTTCTCAAGTTATAAATGTTGAAATTATTGAAGTGAAGTGGAGGTGACTGGGCGGTCTATTTTTGGGTGACCGCAGAGACCGCGCGGTCTGCGCTTGTGCTCTGCCGGTCTGTTCTGCCGGTCTGGTTCTGGCAGTCTGCTGGTTGACCAGTTTGTTCCTGGTTGTTGCGGTCTCGTCCCGGGTTGTTCTGCTTGGATTGTTTATCTCCTTTGCAGAAGACTGGGCGGTCTGTTTTCATGTAACCGCTGTGATCGGGCGGTTTGTGCTTGGCGATCTGGCGACCTGTTCGAAGTCGGCCAGATGGTTCTTAGTTTGCTCCTGGTGGTCTAAGGAAGGAGCGTTCTTGTGTCCGCGCGGCTTGAGTGCGGTCTCGTGTTCGCGCAAATTATGCGCGATCTGCCTACTATTCTGCGGTCTTGGACGGAAGGTTGTCCAAGTGGTCTGATCGCGCGGTCTGCCTTGTGAGACCGCTGGCGATCTGATGGGTGGTGACTGTATCCCGATTTGTGCAGTGACGACATCCGTCTACCCGCCTATAAATAGGGGTGCATGTCCCGTCATACATAACGAGAACTGTAAGAACTAGAGCCTGGTTAATTCATGCGGTCTCAACTTTGAGGTCGGGCGGTCTCGGAAGCGAGTTGACTATTTGTTGTGTTCGTAGGTTTGCGGTCAGCTGGTTGCGGTCTCCTTCCTTGGTGATTCCCAGCGGCTTGTATAAACAGTTCGGCAGCGGTCTGTCTGCGAACTGGTTTATGTTTGTTCTTGTGTTGTTCGCAGTGAGCTCAGCGATCAAGCGACCTTTAGCGGTTAGGCGATCTGAGTTGCGGTCTGGCGACAACTTCAGTTCCTCATTCAATAAAGCTCCAGTTCGTGCGGTCTTAGGTGCGGTCTTTTAGTGTTGGCGGTCTGTCTGGTTTCTGTTCACGCGGTCTCAGGTCAAGCCGGGCGATCTCTGGAGTTTGAGCGATCTGAGCGGTCTTTGCTTTGTCAAGCCGCCAGTTTTGCTTTTTGGTGTTTTGTTCTTCTCTCCTTCGTGATTCTTATGAATCATGTCTCGCCATGTATGTCTTGCACTGTAAATGAAGTTTGTGATTCAATAAAGTCTCTTGTGTTGCTGTGTGGCATTGTGGTTGTTTGGCTATAACTCAGTTGATGCAACTCCTGCTTACTCCTAAACGATTCAAATCAAAAATTTTAACATGGTATCAAAGCGAGGTTGTTGGAGTGGATAAGCAGTGATCAACTTGAGTTGCCATCGTCTTTGTGAAGAAGAGACCACATAGATTGCCATGGAAGGCGTATACGCACGAGGGCTTGGTATTAAACTCCTTACATCGACTAACTATAAGAAATGGAGGTCATGTATGGAGATTTACTTACTTGGCGAGGATCTATGAGAGATAGTTGGAGGAGAAGACACACAAGAGGTGTTTCTAGCAAGAGATAATATGGCAGAGCTGAGACTTTGGAGGAGGACTAATGCTACGGCAGAGATCACACTCAAGAGGGCTATCTCACAAGAGCTGTTTGATCACATCATTGGATGTAAATCTGCTGCTGAGATCTGGACGTCATTGGACGGGTTGTTTAATAAGAAGAATGTAGCTCGGCTACAGTTTCTTAAAAATGAGTTGGTGAAAGCCTCTCAAGGTGATCTTTCTATTTCTACCTTCTTTCTCAAGATGAAGAACCTCACAGCAGAGATTTTTGCATTGGACCCTGATGAGCCCATCTCGGAGGCAAAACTGAAGAGGCATATCATCCGCGGGTTGCGGAAGGAGTATCTTGCCTTTGTGATGTCAGTTCAGGGTTGGGCAAATCAACCATCTCTGTTGGAGATGGAAAACTTACTTTCTTCGCAAGAAAGTTTGGCAAGACAGATGGCGGGGACTTCTATCTCTGGGGGAGAGAGTGATGTGTTGTTCTCTGGGAAGAAGAAGAAGAAGTGGGAGAAGAAGAATCCGGGTTATGATGGACCCTCTACTTCAGGTCAGCAGGATAGGGGTTATGCTCCTAAGTCTGATGGGAAGAAGAAGGGAGAAGGACCAAGGTGCTTCAGGTGCAATAAGACCGGCCACTTCAAGAAGGATTATCGGGTTAATCTTCAGCCGGGACATGCAACGGAGAAGGAGAAGCCAAAGTCTGATGAAGCTGGATGGGGAGGAGCCTTTGCGGCTAATATGACGGCTATGCCCGTTAAGGCCTTGGATGCCATCAACTTCGAAGAGGATTGGATCGTTGATTCAGGGTGTGGACATCATCTCACCGGGGATGAATCAAAGTTCTCTTCTTTGGCGCCTTACTCAGGTAACGATGCTATCATAACGGCTGATAATTCTGTTCATGCAGTAGAACAAGAAGGAGTTGTCTCTCTGAGCAGTGATAAGGGTCCACTCACCTTGAGGAGTGTTTATCACGTGCCTGGTATGAAGAAGAATCTCTTCTCTGTGACCAATGCGGTCGATGTCAGTTATCACGTTCTGTTTGGCCCAACAGAAGTGAAGTTTCTTAAAACTCAACCAGAGATAAAGGGAGATGTTATCCATGTTGGAAAGGGGGTGAAGGACTTGTTCGTGTTATCGACAAGTACCTATGTTGATAAAATGAAGACCAATGATAGCGCGGTTATTTGGCATGAAAGGTTGGGGCATGTAGGAATAGACAAATTGAAGGCTATGGCGGTAAGGGGCCTTGTCAAGGGCTTGCCTAGCTTGTTCTCCTATGGAGACGGTCATGTTTGTGCGGGATGTCAGTTTGGTAAGTCTCATCGACTTCTGTTTGATAAATCACAAAGAAGATGCAAAGCGTCGTTGGAGTGCATTCACGGTGATTTGATGGGACCGACTGCCACCCCAAGCCTTGGAGGAAACAGATATATTTTGGTGTTGATTGACGATTACACCAGATCTGTCTGGGTGTATTTTTTGAAAGAGAAGTCAGATGCTTTTGCGAGGTTCGTGTAGTTCAAGGAGCTGGTTGAAGGTCGGTTAGGCCTGCGGGTGAAAAAATTGAGAACTGACAATGGTGGGGAGTTCACCTCTAGTGAGTTCTCAAGTTTTTGCAGGAAACATGGCGTTCGGAGAGAGCTCACTTGTGCCCATACTCCATAGCAAAATGGTGTTGCAGAATGGATGATCCGCCATCTGACAGAAACTTGCAAATGCTGGCTTCATGCCAAGAGTATTCCAAAGTCCTTCTGGGCGGAGGGTAGTCTTGTGCGGCTTATGTCATCAACAGGTTGCCTCTAAGTCCTATCATCATGAAGACCCCTCATGAACTAAAGTTCAAGGAGAAACCAAGTGTTGCACACCTTCGGGTGTTCGGATCAACCTGTTATGTGCATATTCCTGATGCTCTTCGGACAAAGCTAGACGTGAAAGCAAGGAAGCTAGTCTTTGTTGGATATGATGAGCGGAAGAAGGGATGGAGATGCATGGATCCTGAGACTCGAAGATCTTTTGTATCTCGGGATGTGGTGTTCGATGAGGTGACTTCCTACAAGGGGAGTTCAGGAGTTGAACTACCGGAGAACAGGGTTGATGAAGAAGGGAAGGCTGCGTAAAATCATCAAGTGGAGTTGCCTGTTTCACCAGGAGCTCCTATTATGTCAAGCTCAGATATGGAGGCTTCAGGTTCTGGAAGCAGGGGGAGCGATGCTCCAAGTTCATCTGGAAGAGGAGCTAGCACAGATGAAGCAGCTGAGGAGGTGGCTAGTTAGGTGCAACCTCTTAGGAGGTCGAAGAGGACTATTAAGCCACCAGATCGATACACAGGAGGAAACATGGTGAGCTTCATCTCATGTTTCTTTGCTAGTCCCATGGATGAGAGGGAGTCATCGAGCTTTGAGAAGGCCAAAAGCGTGAAGCAGTGGGACATTGTTATGCAAGAGGAGATGGATGCTGTTAAGAAGAATGAGACTTGGTCTCTAGTGCCCAGGCCCAAGGGCATTACCCCTGTGACATGCAAGTGGGTCTATAAACTCAAGAAAAAGGCTGACGGTACGATCGAGCGATGCAAGGCTTGCCTTGTAGCTCGCGGGTTCTCACAGCAGTATGGTGAAGATTATGATGAAACATTTAGTCCAGTGGCAAAGATGACTTCGGTCCGATTTGCTATTGCTTTGGCGGCTTCAAGTGGATGGGAGATTTGGCAGGTCGACGTTAAGAATGCCTTCTTATACGGCGAGATCAACAAGGATATCTTTATGATCCAACTGCCGAGTTTCATATCGGAGGAGTGTCCGGACTACGTCTGCAAACTGAAGAAAGCCCTGTATGGGTTGAAGCAAGCGCCGCGGGTGTGGTATGGAAAGATCGCGGAGTATCTTCTGTTCTGTGGGTTCTTTGCTTCAGACTCTGATTCTAGCTTATTTGTCAAGGAGGGGGCACTTTGGGTTATTGTCTTGCTGTATGTGGATGACATGATTGTCACCGGGAACTTGAAGGAGGCAGTAGCAAGGCTGAGAGCCGAGCTTGCTATCAGATTTGAGATGAAGGATCTGGGTGAGCTTCACCATTTCCTTGGACTCGGGGTTCAGAGGCGGGAGAGCGGAGTGCTCGTTTCTTAGGCCAGATATGCGGAGCGGGTCGTTCAACGATTTGGCATGGAGGAAGGGAAGAGAAGCTCTATACCTCTAGAACAGCATCATAAACTTCGGAAGGATGAGGGGAGAGTTCTATCTGATCCATTGGTGTTCCAAGCTCTGGTTGGGAGCTTGATCTACTTAACAATCACGAGGCCTGATATTGCTTATGCAGTTGGCAAAGTGAGTCGGTATATGGCGGAGCCACGGAAGCCTCATCTTCTAGCGGCAAAAGGAATTCTGAAATATATGAAGTCGACCTCTGATTTGGGTCTCCTATATAGGAGAGGGTCAAGCTTGGAGTTGCTTGGATATATGGATGCTGATTACGGGGGAGACGTGGATGATCGGAGATCAACGTCTGGTTTTGTCTTTATGACGGGCCCCACAGCTATTTCATGGTGCAGCAAAAAGCAGGACTCGGTGTCTATATCTACCACAGAAGCGGAATACAAGGCTTCGGCCTTGGTAGCTCAGGAAGCCGTTTGGCTCAGGAGGTTGGTAGGGGACGTTCATGAGGAGGTTTGAGATCCCACTATGCTACGCGGGGACAATGAGAGTGCTCTCAAGCTGGTTAATAATCAATTATGTCACGCGAGGACCAAGCATATTGAGATTGATCACCATTTCATTCGTGAAAAGGTGTTGGGAGGATCTCTTATGGTCGAGCATGGTCAGAGTGTCAACAATATTGCAGACATCTTCACAAAGCCGCGGGAGAAGGGACAGTTTACCCGGTTGTGGAGTTTACTCGGGCTAGTTTCCACTTCCCACTTCAAGGGGGAGTGTTGAAATTATTGAAGTGAAGTGGAGGTGACCGGGAAGTGAGTTTACCCGCTCTGCGCTTGTGCTCTGCCGGTCTATTCTGCCGGTCTGGTTCTGGCGGTCTGCTGGTTGACTGGTTTGTTCCTGGTTGTTGCGGTCTCGTCCCGGGTTATTCTGCTTGGATTGTTTATCTCCTTTGCAGAAGACCGGGCAGTCTGTTTTCATGTAACCGCTGTGACCGGCGGTATGTGCTTGGCGATCTGGCAACTTGTTCGAAGTCAGCCAGATGGTTCTTAGTTTTCTCCTGGTGGTCTAAGGAAGCAGCGTTCTTGTGTCCGCGCGGCTTGTGCGCGGTCTCATGTTCGCGCGACTTGTGCGCGATCTTCCTGCTGTTCTGCGGTCTTGGATGGAAGGTTGTCCAATTGGTCTGATCGCGCGGTCTGCCTGGTGAGACCGCTCGCGATCTGACGGGTGGTGACTGTATCCCGGTTTGTGCGGTGACGACATCCGTGTACCCACCTATAAATAGGGGTGCATGGCCCATCATTCATAACGAGAACTGTAAGAACTAGAGCCTGGTTAATTCGTGCGGTCTCAACTTTGAGGTCGGGCGGTCTCGGAAGCGAGTTGACTGTTTGTTGTGTTCGCAGGTTTACGTTCAGCAGGTTACGGTCTCCTTCCTTGGTGATTCTCAGTGGCTTGAATAAACAGTTCGGCAACGGTCTGTCTGTGAACTGGTTTATGTTTGTTCTTGTGATGTTCACAGCGAACTTAGCGATCAAGCAACCTTCAGCGGTTAGGCGATCTGAGTTGCGGTCTGGCGACAGCTTCAGTTCGTTGTTCAATAAAGCTCCAGTTCGTGCGGTCTGAGGTGTGGTCTTGTAGTGTTGGCGGTCTGTCCGATTTCTGTTCGCGCGGTCTCAGGTCAAGCCGGGCAATCTCTGGAGTTCGAGCGGTCTGAGCGGTCTCTGCTTTGTCAAGCCGCCAGTTTTGCTTTTTGGTCATTTGTTCTTCTCTCCTTCATGATTCTTATGAATCATGTCTCGCCATGTATGTCTCGCACTGTAAATGAAGTTTGTGATTCAATAAAGTCTCTTGTGTTGCTGTGTGGCATTGTGGTTGTTTGGCTATAACTCAGTTGATGCAACTCCTACTTACTCCTAAACGATTCTAATCAACAATTTTAACAATAAACTCAAATTGTACTTTGTGAAGGAAGCATGTCATATACTCAATGATTAATTCTAACAAAATTCTCAGAGCTTCCTACGGGTATGAAATTTCTATATAAAAAATTCTATAACAATCCAGCAAGTATATTTCAGGTTATGGATTTCTTAAGTTATAAACTCAAATTTTACTTTGTGAAGGAAGCATGTCAAGTACCCAGTAATTAATTCTAACAAAATTCTCACAACTTCCTACTAGTATAAAAAGTCTATGTATAAAATTCTATAACAATCCAGCAAGTATATTTCAGGTTATGAATTTCTCAAGTTATAAAATCAAATTGTACTATGTGAAGGAAGCATGTCATATACTCAATTATTATTTCTAACAAAATTCTCAGAACTTCCTACTGATATGAATAGTCTATACACAAATTTCTATAACTATTCGGCAAGTATATTTCATGTTATGAATTTCTCAAGTTATAAACTCAAATTGTACTTTGTGTAGGAAGCATGTCATATACTCAATGATTAATTCTAACAAAATTCTCAGAGCTTCCTACTGGTATAAAAAAAGATTATGTACAAAGTTTCACTACATTTCAGTGAGCTTTGACCCTATATTTACTCACTTCGGGTCTTTGTGACCAAATCATGTGAAGTCAATTTTCTTAGGGAAACTAACCCAAATGTTGATGATTTTCACTATAGAGTATTCTATTATGATCCTAAGTGCATGGTTTAAATTTCATGATTTTTGACCAAGGGTAAACCCTTAAACTCTCATGTAAACTCTAGTGTTCCATGGTTATGCTATATGCAACCCAATTCCCTTGCACTTGCATGTGAAACAATTAACATGCAGAGGTCCAAATTGTTGGATCTGATGGCGCCCTTAGAGGGGGGGGGGGAATAAGGGGTTTACTGTTTTTAAGATAAACTGATAGATTTTAAAGAAACAGAAAACTTTTTAGACCGGATGCTAACGCCTGGCGTTGACAAGTTAACGCCTGGCGTTATCCCTCCAGAAAATATTTTGGCAGAAATAAACAAAGAGATTTTACTTGCACAATTTCAAATGAAATACTAATCCAGAAAAATAGATATACTAAAAAAAGAATTTTATATATCACAAAATGATTACAAGGATAATATTTCAATAAAGCTTGAAATTGAGGTGACAAGTTGAAGATCTCTTTTTTGTTCCTTCAACGGTCCTTCTCCCATGGACCGGTTGGATATAGCATATCTATCCCCAGATAAGGCCTCTAGCCACCCCCTAGATCTACCCTTGACCTAGTCGCCATGCACAAGGCGGCGAATTACCCCCTAAGCCGCACAAGGACCTAGTCGCCACACGCAAGGTGGTGATTTCACTACGGTTACAAGTAAATGAAAAGATAAAGATACAAATTAGAATAAAAGACTCCCTATATTGAAGAGTGCTGAAGGAGATGTTGAAGACACGCTTTGATCATCATCGGAGTTGAAACGAGCGTCCTTCTTCAAATTGACCGTTGCAAATCTCCTTCTCACTCTTGTTCCTCAATGGTGGTGTTGGGAGTTCTCTCTGAATTCGGGGATGAAATGCTCTCTCAAAAGATTAGATTGAAGGCTTCTAGAAAACTGTTGAACACTAAAATCAGGTCTTTAAATAGACACGAGAGCTAACGCTTGGCATTAGAGTTAACACCAGCATTAAGCATCGTGTCTGGCAGTTGCTGAAGTCGTGCAAAAAGTCGGGAGCGTGGCAGATCAAAATTTCATCGAACGAAACAAAATTCGTCGAACGCGCCTTCGTCGAACGGAATTAACTTCAATTCGTTGATCACAGTTCTGTTCGTCGAACGCTCCAAATCATCGACCGTAGTTCAGTTTGTCGAATGCAATAAGCTGAGCGTAGTCATCTTCAAAGCGTCGAGCGCAGTTCAGTTCGTTGAGCGTAGGAATTCGTCGAGCGTGGTTATGTTCGTCGAACGCGATAAGTCGAGCTCTAGTTCGTCGAACACATTTAGTCGTGCGGCAGCTCATTCGTCGAATGGCTAATTCCAGCATTAAGTTCTAACGCCTGGCGTTGACTCTGGTTTCTCGACGGAGTCCTTCTCAACGACATTTCATCTCAGTGGATTCTTTTCTCAACGGATGTTAACGCGGGGGCGTTAACTACTAACGCGGGGTGTTAGCTCTCTTTCTAGAGAATCCTCATCAAACAGCATCATGTTCATAGGGTTATTTAACAATAGTACTTGCACACTTATAAACTCAAGCAAGATCAAATACATAGTGTGATTTGTTATTCTCAAACTAAGAGATATGGAACACAAGCTCCAACAATCTCCCCCTTTTGATAATAACAAATCCACTAATAACAAATAAAAATAGAGTAGTGTTTATTGTATATGATAAGCGTGATAATCGTGCAAACTCCCCCTATGTGGATACTCCCCCTACATGAATGCATGTCATAAAGTACTCCCCCTAAATAATAGATTTCTCTAAGTTATTTCTTGAAGTTAGTCTCTTCTCCCCCTTTTGTTATAATCAAAAGGAGATAGGGATGAGTAGTAGGAATTTGTTCTTTTGTGCACTCTGTAGAGATAATTGCAACTTTTTGAAAGTGAACACAGCGAAAGCAATATTTGAACATCGTTAAGAATTTGTAAGAACAAAAACATAATAAGCGTTGTAAATAAAATAGGTAGATGTTTTGAAATGAAATACACAAGTTGCAAATACATTTGAATTTTGGAATATTTAAAGTTAGCAAGCAAGAATATATAATATCAATAGAAGATAGGTTTACAATGTAAAATAATTTGCATTTCAAGAAATCATAAACATTGTAAAGATCATGCTTTGTTATCTAGAGCATTTATTCATGATTGTAGAGAACAATGTAGGTAAGCTTTAAATCCAATTCTCAAGAGTGGAAGTATTATAATTGATAATGATGTGTACAATAAATGTGTTTTGATAAAGCATACAAGTGTAAAAATCAAACCACATGAAACTATGTAATGTAAGAACATAAATTGAATTGAACAAAAACAACTTTACTTTCACAAATTTCAATGCACTATAGATTTTTTTTAAAGAGAAGTGGTGAAAATTTTGTTTTCACAAGACACTTTACAATTCTTTCCAAGGTGCTCAACCTCACAATGGTCAGTAAGACTTATCAGGAGGTTCAAGTAGTGCTTGGTGGAGTTATCCTTGTCATTCATTTGTTGCTTCTTAGACTTAGTGACAAAGGACTCTGAATTCACTTGTTTAGCAAACATAGTTTATATTTTGTTTTGAATTTTATTTACCACATTTCTCTAAATACAAGTTCATGAAAAACAAAGAATTCAATGTTGTGTAGGTAAATTGTTTATGAAATTCAAAATAAGTTCTTATACTACACAACCATGTAAAAGTAAGATTTAAAAACACATGTATATTAACCAAAAAGTGTAAGTGAGAAAATCATTATAAAAGATAAAAACTTTACACATACTTAGAGGCATGTAAAAGCATTTCGACATATGTTATCTATTCTCAAACTCTTTGCACATTTGAAGATAATTGTTTTTGAAGGCATGATTAAATCAAAACAATTTTTGTAATGAAACTTGAAGGTTTAAATTAAACATTGTGAATAATCTTGAACCAATATCTATATAATCATCCTTGAAATCAACATTTAAGCTTATAGTAATTTTTTGTTTTTAAGTTTTGAAAGAAAACACACAAAAATACCAACACAGTTGTAAAAACACACAAAAAAAATTCTAAGCATAGAAGCTAACGCCAGGCGTTAACTTCTTAACGCCGAGACAGAACACCAATTTTTGATTTTTTGAAAACTATTTTTTATGATACATTTGTAATATAAATAGGCCTTCATACAGTTGAAATTTCAGACATTATGGAGTTGATATGATGGCCTTTTTAGCGTGTTTTTGGTGGTTTTCCCATAGTTTTTAAATTTTTATTGATTTTTAATTAATATTTTTTTAAAGAAAAAAAAATAAAGTACATAAAATAATTTGATAGCTTTTTATAAGGCTCAAAGTGACATTTCTAAGACACCTAATTCTAACCTAAGCATGTGAAAATGCGCATCGGGTAGAGGTTTGGTAAAAATGTCAGCAAGTTGTGATTCCATCCCTATAAAGTTAATTTTAACATGTTCTTTCTTAATATGATCTCTAATGAAATGATGTCGGACATCAATATGTTTAGATCTAGAATGATGTACGGGATTGTTTGTGAGATCTATAGCGCTCTTGTTGTCACACTTTAATTCAATGTTATTTAGATAAACACCAAAGTCTTCTAACGTTTGGGTCATCCATAATGCTTATGCACAACAACTACCTAGTGCGATATATTCGGCCTCGGTGGTGGAGAGGGCAACAGAATTCTGTTTCCGACTCGACCATGATATAAGTGAAGGGCCTATAAAATGACACGTGCCACTAGTTCTTTTACGATCTAATGAACATCCCGCATAGTCTGAATCAGAAAAACCGTGTAGAATAAAACTATTACTATGAGGATACCATAAGCCTAATTTAGATGTTCCGATTAGATATCTAAAAATATGTTTAACAGCTTTTAAATGTGATTCTTTTGTGTTAGCTTGAAATCTAGCACATAAGCAAACGTAAAACATAATATCGGGTCTAGATGCGCTTAAATAAAGCAATGAGCCTATCATTCCTCTATATAATGTTTGATCTATTGGAATACCGGCTTCATATTTTCCTAACTTTAGTGATGCACTCATAGGAGTATTGGCTTGCTTTAGGTTTTCAAATCCAAATCTCTTAAGAATATCATGAACATATTTAGTTTGACAAATAAATATACCATCTTGTTTTTGTTAAATTTGAAATCCTAGAAAATAAGTGAGTTCTCCTACCAAGCTCATTTCAAATTCATTTTTCATCACTAAAATAACTTCATTACATAACTCTTCATTAGTGGCTCCAAAAATGATATCATCAACATAAATTTGCAATATAATCAAATCATTATCTACATGCTTAATGAAGAGTGTATTATCCGCACTTCCCATTTTATAATCGTGCTTTATCAAAAATAATGTCAATCTATTATACCAAGCACGTGGCGCTTGCTTTAATCCATAAAGCGCTTTTTCTAACTTATACACATGATTAGGAAATTTTTCATTCACAAAACCGGGGGGTTGTTCTACATAAACTTCTTCTTTTATAATCACATTTAGAAAGGCACTTTTAACATCCATTTGAAATAATTTAAATCTTTTAAAACTCGCAAATGCAAGAAATATTCTAACTGATTCTAGGAGAGCAACGGGTGCAGAAGTTTCATCAAAATCTACCCCTTCGATTTGTGAATAACCTTGTGCAACAAGTCTTGATTTATTCCTTGTTATCCTGGAGTCACCATCTAATTTATTTTTGAAAATCCATTTGACTCCTATAATCGGATGATTAGATGGCCTCTCTACAAAATTCCAAACCTTGTTATGTTCAAATTGATTTAATTCATCATTCATAGCTATAAACCAAAATTCATCATTTAAAGTGGTTGAAACATTTTTTGGTTCTATTTCGGATATAAAACAAAGGTTTGAAAAAGACTCATGTAAAGAAGAATGAGTACTTACCCCATTTGATGGTTCTCTTATCACAAGCTCCTTTGGATGATCCTTAGTGAACTGCGACACGCTTGGAGGAACATATTCAATTATCTCATTTTCTTTCTCCTCTTGTTCTTCTTCTTTTTCTTCTTCTTTTTCTCCAAGTGATTCATCATTCTCATGCTCCAAAGGGGAAATAGGTTCATCCTCATTTCCTGTATGATTAGAATCTACACAAGGAACAAACTCATCAAATCTTACATGTATAGACCCTTCAACTACTTTAGTTCTTTTATTATATATTCTATAAGCCTTGCTAGTTGAAGTGTAACCAATGAAAATTCCCTCATTGCATTTTTCATCAAATTTTCCTAGTGTATCTTTAGTGTTTAAAATGAAACATTTACAACCAAACACATGAAAATAAGATACATTAGGTTTTCTTTTAAAGTAAAGCTCATAAGGTGTCAATTTTAAAATAGGACGAAGCATAACACGATTAATGATATAACATGAAGTATTAACCGCTTCGGCCCAAAATGATTTAGGCAACCCATATTCACAAAGAATAGTGCGTGCTAGCTCTTGAAGGGTTCTATTTTTCCTCTCCACTACACCATTTTGTTGTGGGGTACGAGGAGCGGAAAATTCATGTTTAATTCCTAAATCATCACAAAAAGAAGAAAATCTCTCATTTTCAAATTCTCCTCCATGATCCGAACGTATGCATTTAATCTTTAAATCAAGTTTATTTTGAATACGAATGCATAGTTTAGTAAATTCAAGGAATGCATCGGATTTGGAAGATAGAAATAATGTCCAATAAATCTTGAAAAATCATCAATTATTACAAACGTATATTTTCTACCTCCTAGACTAGAAGTGCTAACCGGTCCAAATAAATCCATATGAATTAATTGAAGAAGTCTAGTGGTAGAAATTACATTTTTGCTCTTAAAAGAATTTTTTGAAAATTTTCCTTTTTGGCAAGGCGTACAAAGAGAAGATAAATTTCCATTAAGCATAGGTAATCCCTTAATTAATTTATCTTTTGATAATTTCAAAATAAGCTTGGTGTTAGAATGACCAAGGCGCCTATGCCAAAGTTCTAATTCTTCATTTTTAGAAATAAAATATTTTAAAGAAGAAATTGAAAGATCATTAAAAGTAATCATATAAACATTATGCATCATAGGTGCGGTGAGTACGACATCATTTGTTTTTGAATTTATAATTTTACAAAGATTTGTAGATGATTCAAATAATACATTTACACCTTTTTCAAACAATTGACTAATTGAAATTAGATTATGTTTTAAACCATCTACATATAGAACATTTGAAATTGATAAGGAATCGTTACCCACTGTACCGATGCCCATGATCCTTCCTTTACCGTTGTCACCAAATGTCACCATCCCTCCTTTCTTCATCTCAAGGCTAAGGAACTTTGCTTTGTTTCCCATCATGTGTTTGGAGCATCCCGAATCCAAATACCACACGTCTTGTTTGTCATTAGCCTGCCAACATACCTAAAAAGGAGATGAGAGTAAAGATCCAGATACCCAAGAGGTTCCTCCCATAGAATAGGTGGAAACCTTAGGCACCCAGATTTGCTTTATAGCATTGCGAACCTTTTTCTTACAAGAGTTTGAGGTGTGTCCAAATAAATAACATTTGGCACACGCTATAAAATTGGATGATACCCTTTTTGAAGTTTTGAGTAAGCTCTTGCTAGAATATGAGGTAACATTTAAGGTTTTGAAATCATTATTACCAGAATTAATTATTCTGGAATTATGTCTAACACTGCGTTAGGAGTTAACGCCTAGCGATAGCTTCCAGAACTATATCCAAGGCCTGATTTGTCATTCCCGTGGATTGGTTGGCCAAGATCATGTCCAGAGATCTTTGTCCAACTCCGAATTTTTTAATAGCCAAATTTAAATCATGAATACGGGCTTTGAGAGCGGTGTTTTCCGTTACCAACATAACGCGCCGATTCGCAAAACTCTTCTTCCCATCCTCTATTTGAGAAAGAGAGGTTTTTAAAGCTCTTTCCAAATCCCCCTTCTCCTTAGTAAGAAGTTCAATAGTGGAGTGGGATTTAGAAATAGCTTCTTCAAGTTCTTTCACTCTTCCTAAGGAGTGATTGCACTCTTGGCAAGATACCTTTTCTTTCCCCAATTGTTTAGATAATTTTTTATTTTTTTTTAACAAAAGTTTATTTTCAGAATTTAGAATGTCAATATCTTTTAAACTTTTATGAAAAAATTTGCATGTTTGTAAATATTCAATATATAACTCATCATAAGAAGTAAGGAGAGTTACCTCAGTGTCGCTTTGGACACTGCATTCATCTTCGGATATCTTGTTACTCTTTCCCATTAGGCACATGTTTGCCTCTTCTTCATCACTAGTGGATGAGCCGCTTGAAACCTCGGAGGAGGAGTCATCCCATTTAGCCGCTTTTAGGACCTTCTTCTTCTCATTCCCTTGTGCCCTTTTTCTTTATGCTCTTTCAGATATTTTGGGCACTTGCTCCGAATATGTCCGGTCATTCTACAATGGTAGCACTCCGGTGGTGGTCGTTCATCATCGTCCTCGTCGCTACCTCTCTGTTTCTTTGATGAAGATCCCTTTTTGATGAAATATTTCCGAAAGGTGTTTCTCCTTTCCGGATTCTTCATGAACCTTTTGAATTTCTTCACAAAATGGCTCTCCTCGTCCTCTTCATCATCATCTTCATTTGCCTCCTTCTTTGACTTCAAGGCCAAGCTCTTCTTCTTTGGCTCCAAGTTGTACTCTTGTTGTTGAATTTTGGGTTCAACCTCATGGGTCTTGAGGTTCCCAATAAGGCTCTCAATTTGGAGCTTTTTCAAGTCGTGCGACTCCGAGATAGCCGTCACCTTTGGATTCAACTTTGGATGGAGAGACCTTAGAATTTTTTCACCAAGTCGCCGTTGGAGAACACCTTTCCAAGCACTTTTGAGTCGTTGACGATTTTGGTGAACCTTGTGTACATAGAATCCACGTCTTCATCCGTCTCCATCCGGAATTTCTTATACTTGGATTCAAGTTGGAAGAGCTTTGAATCCTTCACCTGCAAAGTGCCTTCATGAGTAATTTCTAAAAGATTCCAAATATCATAAGTTGTTTTGCAAGCACAAGTTCTATTAAATTCTGTTCTATCCAAAGCACAAAATAACGCATTCATTGCTTTAGCGTTATTCTTACATCTCAACTTATCATTGTCTTCCCATCTATCTCTAGGTTTTTCCATAGTGACTTCTCCAACAACAAATGTTGGTGGAGAATAACTTTGTTCTACCATACCCCAAACGTCATTATCTAAAGCAGTTAAAAAACAACGCATTCTAGTTTTCCAATAATTATAATCAGTTCCAGTAAATAATGGAGGTCTACTTATCCCTTGACCCTCCAAAAAGGCATGATCGTGATGCGTCATTATTCCCGGTTGTGAGACCGTTTTGGAATAACCTCCCTCTGATACCAAGTGTTGGATCTGATGGCGCCTTTAGAGGGGGGTGAATAAGGGGTTTACTGTTTTTAAGATAAACTGACAGATTTTAATGAAACATAAAACTTTTTAGTCCTGATGCTAACGCCTGGCGTTGACTAGTTAACGCCTGGCGTTATCCCTCCAGAAAATATTTTGGCAGAAATAAACAAAGAGATTTTACTTGCACAATTTCAAATGAAATACAAATCTCGAAAAAATAGATATACTAAAAAAAGAATTTTATATATCACAAAATGATTACAAGGATAATATTTCAATAACGCTTGAAATTGAGGCGACAAGTTGAAGATCTCTTTTTTGTTCCTTCACCGGTCCTTCTCCCAAGGACCGGTTGGATATAGCCTATCTATCCCCAGATAAGGCCTCTAGACACCCACTAGATCTACCCTTGACCTAGTCGCCACACACAAGGCGGCGAATTACCCCCTAAGTCGCACAAGGACCTAGTCGCCACACGCAAGGCGGCGATTTCACTACGGTTACAAGTAAATGAAAAGATAAAGATACAAATTAGAATAAAGATGTTGAAGACACGCTTTGATCATCATCGGAGTTGAAACGAGCGTCCTTCTTCAAATTGACCGTTGCAATTCTCCTTCTCACTCTTGTTCCTCAATGGTGGTGTTGGGATTTCTCTCTGAATTCGGGGATGAAATGCTCTCTCAAAAGATTGGAGTGAAGGCTTCTAGAAATCTGTTGAACACAAAATCAGGTCTTTAAATAGACACGGGAGCTAACGCCTGGCGTTAGAGTTAACGCCAGCATTAAGCATCGTGTTTGGCAGTTGTTGAAGTCATGCAAAAAGTCGGGAGTGTGGCAGATCGAAATTTCGTCGAACAAAACAAAATTCATCAAATGCGCCTTCGTCGAACGGAATTAACTTCAATTCGTCGATCGCAGTTCCGTTCGTCGAACGCTCCAAATCGTCGACCGCAGTTCAGTTTGTCGAACGCAATAAGCCGAGCGCAGTTATCTTCAAAGCGTCGAGCGCAGTTCAGTTCGTCGAGCGCAGGAATTCGTCGAGCGCAGTTCTATTCGTCGAACGCGATAAGTCGAGCTAAAGTTCGTCGAACACATTTAGTTATGCGGCAGCTCATTCGTCGAACTGCTAACGCCAACGTTAAGTCCTAACGCCTGGCGTTGACTCTGGTTTCTCGACGGAGTCCTTCTCAACGGCATTTCATCTCAGCGGATTCTTTTCTCGACGGATGTTAACGTGGGGCGTTAACTACTAACGCGGGGTGTTAACTACTAACGTTGGGCGTTAGCTCTCTTTACAGAGAATCCTCATCAAACAGCATCCTGTTCATAGGGTTATTTAACAATAGTACCTGCACACTTATAAACACAAGCAAGATCAAATACATAGTGTGATTTGTTATTCTTAAACTAAGAGATATGGAACACAAGCTCCAACACAAATGACCTAAAATTTTAACCAGAGCCTATCATGTACATGACCAACCTCCCAAAGGAGATTTGGAGTGATTTGATCCCATATCACCCATATTATACACCATATGTGGTTTATTAAATTTCTACAAAAATCATAGAAAAATGTGCCCCAAAAATTTTGATTTTTGGGCTCATAATAGATCTAGGGTACATTCACACATGGTTAAATCTTCAGCCTCATATCAATTACTAAATAGATGTTATTCACATTTTAAGGGTTGTCCTTCACTAGGACCAGCCTTACTAAATCTGCCCTACAGTGAGTTGTAGGGCTCCAAACGGTGTGATCTCACTTTCTACAGATTGCAGACACAAGGGCCTACAAAGGTTGTCACTGCCTACTTTTCATTTTAGGGCCTCTAAGGGCCTCAAAATTAATGTGCAAAATATCTATTTCACTTGGGCGGAAATCAACATTTAATGTGACCAAAAATGAAGGTTTCCAATGACTCATTTAACCATGGATCTACTCATGTGCAAGGATCCAATTGTGCCAAAAAATTTACCAATGACTAATATACACATAGCAAACCTCTCAAAAAATATTTGGAGTGATTTGAGCCAAAATACCCTACATTATACACCATGCATGATTTTTTGTATTCCTACAAAAAACCTTAGAAAAGTGTGCACCAAAAATTCCAATTTTTGGTTAGGTGATGTATTATATCATCATAGAGGTGTGGCTAAACTTTTAGATACTAAAACCAAGTAAAAAGAGCTAGGGCCACATAATACCCATTTGGGTTATATGCACCCCACACCTTAACCTTGACACAACATGCAAGTGGGTTATCCCAACATGCAGTGGTCCAAATGGCCTAAAATTTATACCATAGACTATGTTTGGCCTGATCTACCATCCAGAGACAATTTGAGTGGATTTGGACCATTCGCACTCAAAATAGTGTCTAGGGCTCAAAGTGAACACCCTACACCAAAATGGGTGTACATTGAGCTATAGTGCTCCAATAAACCTCAAACAAATTTCCAAATTTTGTTAAGACCATAACCTAAAATTTATATTCAGGGTGTAATTTTTGTAGAGGATTCTAAGGGACCCAAATAAATTTGATGCAGGCTACGGTCTCCGACACGATCGCTACGAACAAACACGCGTTCCCTCTCAACGCTCCCAAGTTTTACGTTCGCACAAAAATACTCGCAACGTACACGCAGCGCAATAATTATCAACGAGATGCTAACGTACGGGTAGACACGCCGTTAGAGGTTGAATAGATGGCTATAGGCCAATATTCTTCCCGACAAAAGTACCCACCCGGTCCGAACGAGCTTGAGTTGTACCAAAAGAGATCTACCAAAAATTTCGGATTCAAAAAAGGTAGATCTCTCCCAACAAAAAGTCGAGGTTCGCCGATCCTCTTCGAAAATTAAAAAGAAATAGAAGATCACACAAATCAATCGAAGAAAACCAAGATTATCCAAGTGATTCGAAGATGACGCCAAAATTTACCACCACAAGAAATCAACAAGAGGGAAAATCTCACGAGTAGAAATTCTATTACCCTGCTTGAGATGGGATTATCCTCAAACATGCACTCGCCCAAATCGTTCTTCTACGGATCCACTGGATCCGCGTCAAATGGAGAGAAACTAATTTGCCTTGATTGCTTCACGCCCGATCTTGATTTCCCGGAACCACGGGCCGTTCTTCTTCTTTCTCACATTTAGCCGAAACTTCCAAGAGGAGGAAGTATGAAGGGACGGCTATGTGAAAGGGCTGAAGTTTAAGGGAGGAAGAGAATAGGGGGAAGGAGAGGTGGTGGCTGGCGTCCAAGAGGAAGGAGACAAGAGAGAGGGGCGGACAAGAGGGGGGACGAAATTCCTAGAAGAAAATAGAGAGAGGTGGGCGGCTAGGAGAGAGGGAAAACCAAGAGGAGTTTAGGGTTGAAATTTTCTTATCATTCAAAAACTAATAAAATCTAATACAAGAAGGCCTTTTATAGGCTAGCCAACAAACATGGCTAAACGCAGTCCAAATTTAAAATAAACTATGAGCATGGCTAAACGCAGTCCAAAATTAAAAATAAAACATGTACATAAACAAGTCCAAAAATAAAGACAAAGCTAGATAAAAATTTAATTAATAATTATAATAAAATAATTATAATTATTAATCATTAATCTTGTGCCACGGACGAAGGTTGTAACGGCGATGGCATTCGTCATGACGTAAGTCTTTGGTTGGAGAGGCGTCATCATCTGTAAGCGCGCTGATACCAACATCTTTATGTTGAGGGACGTCGTCGCCATCAATCCTCCCAAGCTCAAAAGTACTCATCACCGATGAGTTGTCCTGAAGGTAGCGGTGGAGAAGAGCATCATCCAAAATAGCCACCTCCGATTCTGGAATCCACGAGTCATCGGAGGCCGGACAGTCACACCAACGAATCAAGTAGCGGCGACTGTCACCACTAGGAGAGGAGAGCACTTCATCTGTGAGGATCCTATTAGGCACAAAAGTGGTTCGGGGGAACCTTGGAAAAGCATTAGGCAAATAAGGAGAACAAGTTCTACCATCAACATTCAACGTACCTCTAGTTGGAACCGAAGAAGAGAGCAAACCGGGCACAAGCTCACCCCCCAACCCATTTGAAAATGTAATGGAACCAAACGGACAGTCGGTTATTTCAAGTGGTGGAGAAATATATGGCGTTAAATCCGAAACATTGAAAATATGGGAGATTCCCCAATCAGTTGGTAACTCCAAAAGAAAAGTGTTTTCTCCTAATTTTCTTAAATTCGAAATAGACCCGCTCGCCGATTTGCCAACTTTTTTATGGTGCCCGAAGGCAACCGTTCAGGGATGAGATGCACCATAAACAAATCGCCAACTTTCAAGTGAGATGCTCTCTTATGTACGTTACCATGGGATTGATAAGATGCGTATTGAGTAGCTAGTGTGTCCTTGATGTGCATGTGTAAATTATGAACGTGAGAGGAAAAATCTTGTGCAAATTGACTTGACTTATAAGATGGAGGTAACGGAACCAAGTCAAGTGGCACCGGTGCCTTGTATACATGCACAATCTCATTCGGAGACAACCCTGTTGATATATTTTTAGAATTATTATTCGCTAACTGAGGAAAGGTAAATATCAAGTACCCATGTGGTCAGCTAAAATCATAGACACATGTAGGTGAATGTGGTAAGCAACTGGAGAAGAAATATGCGCAACTGGACCGGATGAGTAAGTACGTCGTGAAGAAACTAAGTCCAGGGGTACAATCGCCACAGAATAATAATCGCTCGCGACCGCCAAAAAATCTGTAGACGGACACTCAAAAAAATTGTCAATCAAAGGTGACGCGTAGTCAGATATACGAAGGGTGGTGAAATGACCGAGCACAAATCTAACAACTCAACAAAACATGTCCGACGGGACATGGACAACGGAGGGGCTAGTAACATAGGCAAAATCAACTGGCTAGGATGAGGCATAAGAATTTCATGTCCTAAAAATTTCACAGGTCGAGTCCACGGATCAGGATGGAGGACCGACAAAATCGAACCTGACAAAATCTATAGTTCACAATGAGTTTTAGGCAAAGGTGATAACATTAAAGAAATATCTTTCGGGTTCTCTACGTCAAAGTCACCAAAAGTAAACCTTTCCTCGCAAGGTAAATCTTCCAATGCACTAGCTACTGTACAACCTCGATATTCGCCTAGTGGATGATCAAATAAAAGTAATGCGAGACATCTCAGCGGCTACCTCTATCCCATCTCAACGGATCAGCTGGGACGAGCACTTAGCCGGCTGCTCGCGAGAAGGAGAGCGAGTTAAGAGTGCGAGCGGGGCAGGAGTGCAAACGAGGTCTTCACAGGCCATTCGCCCAAAGGGGGCGAACCAGATCTATCAAAGGTCACCCGCGGGAAGAGGCGCGAGTCAAATTCCCATGAGCCAGAGCCTCAAGGTCGACCAGCAAGAAGGCGAGTGAGCCAGGTGCTCGCTGAATGCTCGCAAGGAGGCGAGCGAGCCAGAAACTCGCCGAAAGATCGCAAGGAGGCGAGCGAGCCAGAAACTCGCCGAAGGATCGCGAGAAGACAGGCGAGCTAGATTTCTTCCGGAGTCTCTGTGATCGACGAATCTCAGTTGAGGTTGGCGACCTCAGCCCGGCTCCCGACGAAGTGCGGGGCGCGTTCGACGAATTCTCCAAAACTCTGCATTCGACGAACTCTCCAAGCTGCCGCGTTCGACGAAGCCCCTGATCCTCTATGATCGACAAAATCATCTCTCTATCCCCGTTGGCTTGCCATTAACCTATCCAAACAGCGGAGTTTGGCTGTTAGCAGACCCATTTGGGGTAAGGATAGTAAAATCAAAAGGGGGAATCCTGCTATTTGCAGGCCAGACCAGAAAACCTATAAATAAGACCTCAAGGGCACCTTTGGAGAGGACTTCACTTGAGCTTCTCTCTCTCCCAAGGCTCTCTTTGGCTAGCATTTCCAGAGCTCTCCAAGGTGCCCGAGTCTCAGCTTTGGCTTGGGAGGGCAAGCGCTCAACGATCTTTCGGGTTAGTGGAGGGACCTCCTCGCTGCGACTAAGGTCTCAGTCATCATCCTAGTTTTCGGTCTACCTTCTCTAAGGGATCAGTAAGGGCTAGCCGCCCCTCATCCCGGTGAGGGCCCCAAACTCCACAGAGACCGAGAAATCGGTTTCAACAGGTACGTCCTCCAAAT
Organism: Dactylorhiza incarnata; assembly: GCA_033032865.1. NCBI lineage: Eukaryota > Viridiplantae > Streptophyta > Magnoliopsida > Asparagales > Orchidaceae > Dactylorhiza > Dactylorhiza incarnata. The sequence continues at coordinate 111,497 of JAWHQI010000429.1, read as the reverse complement.
AAGAATCATAGACAAATCTAAAACCGGATCAGAGGGGAGGTCCTCTTCCATATCACTAGGGTAACCAATCTCCTCATCTTTGCTAAGTTCTTCCTTAATAACGACATCGCCCTCAATGGTAGGCTCAGTCAAGCGCACATACTCAGTATTGTCAGAAGGTTCAAACCTATATCAGAAAGTGCGGGAGGAGTCATTCCCGACGCATTGTGTGTAGAAATTATGGGAGGAACCTCACTAACCGGAATACTTTCACCGCGCGGGCTCATGGTATCCCTAGCCGTAATGACAACCGAGTTCGAGTCAGTGGATCGGAACTTACCCTTATCTTTCAGGGATAACGGAGGGGGAGGTCCTAAGATGGACTTGCCCTTCTGGAAATAATGAGACTTCGGATTGTGAGCAAGATGCTTCTCAATATCCAACGCGGCATTATAGGCGGTGCTTAAATCTGTGTGTTCATAACAAAGGAGTTTACCTTGAATGTCAGGGTTAAGCCCCTTACGAAACCGCGAAAGGGTGACCTCAGACATCTCCCTAACATCGCACCCAGCCATCATGTCCTTCAGGAGGCCCATGTACTCCGCAACCGATCGATTCCCTTATCTAAGGGAAGATAACTCATCAAACATTTGCGTTCGATGGTATGAAGACAGAGGAGGGGTTCGGTTGGCTGAAAGTTGGGCCACCATTTCCCGAATCTCCCTCAGTTGTTGATTCATCTCACGTCAAAATTCATCAACCGGCGAGTGGTTTCGATTTGGTTGTTGTACGTCACGAGGCAAAGTTGGGGTGCGATTAGCCATAACTTTGGCATACAAGTAATCTAGAGGGGAAACATAAACGTCATGAGCCATACCTGATGAGTAGGTGTGTACTCGGGACCAAAACTAGTGAACAAGCAATGATAGAAAATTTTTGAATCTGAACTAGACAGATTTATAAAGGAGAATTATATAAGGAGAAAAATTGTGAAATTCCAGAAAATTTGAATTTCCAGAAAACTTTCCTTTAAATTTTCGCAGAAAAATGAGAATTTCAAATTTGAATTTTGAATTTCCAGAAATATTTGAATTTCAAAATTTTTAATTTCAAAATTTTGAATTTGAAATTTTGAATGTAAAAAATTTTGAATTTTGAATTTCAAAAATTTGAATTTTGGATTTCAAAATTTTGAATTTTGAATTTGAATTTCAAAAATTTTAATTTGAATTTCAAAATTTTGAATTTGACTTTCCAGAATTTAATTTTCTTTATTTTCGCAGAAAAATAAAAAATTTAGGCCGCTATTTGTAGACTAGAAATTTTATAGAGATCAAAATTTTATGAAAGATAATTTTATTCCCACTTAATAACTAAAGTAATTAAAATATTTTTTTGATTTGCTTACTGAGAAAAATATGTAAAATTTCCAGAATTTTATTTTTATTATTTTCGCAGAAAAATGAAAATTTTAGGCCGCTATTCGCAGACCACCAATTAAATTTTTTGGTATTTTGAACTCGAAATCGTGTGAAGATTGTGTGTGCCGGCATTCTAAGATAATTGTAGAAATGCGTCAATTAAGAAATTGACACGAACCTGGCTCTCATACCAAATTGATGCAGGCTACGGTCTCCGACACGATCGATACGAACAAACACGCGTTCCCTCTCAACGCTACCAAGTTTTACGTTCGTACAAAAGTACTCGCAACGTACACGCAATGCATTAATTATCAATTAGATGCTAATGTATGGGTAGTCATGCCATTAGAGGTTGAATGGATGGCTATAGGCCAATATTCTTCCTGACTAAAAGGGCCCACCCGGTCCGAACGAGCTTGAGTTATACCAAAAGAGATCTGCCAAAACTTTATGATTCAAAAAAGATAGATCTCTCCCAACAAAAAGTCGAGGTTCGCCAATCCTCTTTGAAAATTAAAAAAAATTAGAAGTTCACACAAATCAATCGAAGAAAACCACGATTATCCAAGTGATTCGAAGATCACGCCAAAATTTACCACCACAAGAAATTAACAAGAGGGAAAATCTCACGAGTAGAAATTTCATTTCCCCGCTTGAGATGGGATTATCGTCAAACATGCACTCGCCCGAATTGTTCTTCTACGGATCCACCAGAACCGCGTCGAATGGAGAGAAACTAATTCGCCTTGTTTGCTTCACGCCCCATCTTGATTTCCTGGAACCACGGGCCGTTCTTCTTCTTTCTTCACCTTTGGCCGAAACTTCCAAGAGCAGGAAGTATGATGGGGGAGGCTATGTGAGAGGGCTGAACTTTAAGGGAGGAAGAGAATAGGGGGAAGGAGAGGTGGTGGACGGCGACAAAGAGGAAGGAGACAAGAGAGAGGGGCGGCCACGAGGGGGCCGAAATTCCTATAAGGAAATAGAGATAGGTGGGCGGCTAGGAGAGAGGGAAAACCAAGAGGAGTTTAGGGTTGAAATTTTCTTATCATTCAAAAACTAATAAAATCTAATACAAGAAGGCCTTTTATAGGCTAGCCAACAAACATGGCTAAACGCAGTCCGAAATTAAAATAAACTATGAGCATGGCTAAATGCAGTCCAAAATTAAAAATAAAACATCGACATAAACATGTCCAAAAATAAAGACAAAACTAGATAAAAATTTAATTAATAATTAATAATTATTAATTATTAATCTTGCGCCGCGGGCAAAGGTTGTAACGGTGATGGCGTTCATCATGACGTAAGTCTTTGGTTGGAGAGGCGCCATCATCCGTAAGCGCGCTGATACCAACATCTTCATGTTGAGGGTCGTCGTCGCCATCAAAATTCCTCAAGTTCCTACATTTTTGTTGACAGAATTGATTTTCTACATTACTAATATATCATGGTCTACTATTATACATTTTCCCTAGATCTAGCGGCTGGTGCTCATCTTTCCCAGATAGCCAAGGGCCCAGATTGCCTCCTCCTAGGCCGACTTTGGTAGTTGATTTCGGTGACCTCTGGCCTTTTCCGGCAAAACGCACAAGACACCACCACCAACTGACATTTGGCCGTCGACTGGTGGTGTCTGATTGGCCTGGGGTGGCCATAGGTGGCCTCCCGTATACTTCATTTTCTCGGTCGGGAACATGGAGAACAAAAATGACGGCATCACCATTTCACAACTTATATTAAGAATGGAAGATGTAGATAACTAGCACAGGAGGAGAGGGGGAGGATCTTTCCTGAGCTCGAGTCGCTGGGGTCGGGGTTGCCAGATTCTCCATTACCGATTTTAGTCTCCTTGGAGCCATGGATTCCTGTGTTGCTGAGCTCGAAATCACTTGTCGAAGGGGGGCTCGATTGCTTGGAGAGATCTGAAGGTAGTGGAATGGATAAATGAGGGGGAGGGGAGTATATGGCCTCAAGCCATTATTGAGCTCTCGACTAGCTCTTGGCCTCCCAATTTGGCCAATCCCAAGCCCTTCCCTCTGCCCCAAACTGATGGAATTTATTCCACCAGCTCAGAGGAGAGCTTGGGGAATGAAGATGGGGTGCCATTTGGCACTCATTCCTTATTCTCCTCCTCCATGTCTACATTGCCTTCTTGCCCCTTTTACTTCAAAATTTCTAAAATTATCTCCTCTATATTCAAAATTTCAGTGGTCTTAGTTTCCAATCATCATGAGGGATGACTATTTGGGTCATGGGATTGGGTTAAGTCTAATTAATTTGAGTTTGGGCTCACTTGACCCAAATAAGCCAAATTGGGGCTTTTGGGTTTGGGCTTGACCCAAGCTCACCCCATCCAATGTGACTGACCCACATTGTTGCCTTAGACCATATGGACCTACTCCAAGATGAATTGAGTCATGGTGGGGTCATATGTGGCTTAATTGCACAAAATTTCTTATAGGGCAATTTGGGCATTTTGGTGATTTTGCCCTAATCCTCCAAAATTGGATGTGCACCTTAGTTCACTTAGGTCTCATATACTCCCCTTAGGGTTTAGGAAGGGTTGTGCTAGGTAAATTTGGCCAATTGAGGGCCAATTGAACTATAAAGGGCATAAATTATAATTTGCGGTAGTAGAGTACTTTTGCCTAATTTCCCAATGTTGGCTTGTCCCATTATACTCCCTAAGTAATCGTGTAGTGTTAGGTGTGATCAATTTGATCACATTGGGTCAATTGAAGATCAATTGAGGGTTTTAGCGCATTTAGGTCAATTTGGGGCTTTTTAGTAATTGGCCCAATTTCCTAAAATTGGTCCACCCCAATGGGTTAATGTTGCCCCCATTAGCTTCTCCTAATGGTCATAGAGGGTTTGGTGTGACCAATTTAATCACATTTGGGCCAATTGAAGGTCAATTGAGGGGATTAGTATATTTAGGTCAATTTGGGGTTTTTTGGTAATTGACATAATTTCCCAAAATTGACCAATTCCATTTGGTCCACTTTGTCCCATTAGCCTACCCTAATGTCTAGGAAGGGTGTGGTGTGGTCAATTTCACCATGCTCAGGCTAATTGACCCATACTAGAGTGGAGTATGTCAAGTTGGACCTTTATGTGTAACTTGACCTAATCAGGTCAAAGGCTCTTATAATGATCAAGGGGCGCCCCCTTTTTCGTTTAAGAAACCATCCATGTTACCTAACATGATTTTATTTAGCCTAGGGGTTCTCCCCATGGTTATAAGTGATGCTTGGGGTGCTTCACCCCTTCTTGGTTTACCCTTGTATTTTCTCCGATTATGCGGGTTGCTCACTAGATCGTAAGAGCACAAGTGATAGCTGTCACTTCTTAGGCCCCTCACTAGTAGCTTGGTCGAGTAGGAAATAGAATTTTGTTTCCCTCTCCATCACCGATGTCACAACCCGCATTTTCTCCGAATTTAGGAATATCAGAGTAAGAGAAAATATGCGTCATGATGCCACGTCATGCAGGAGACAACTGCAGACGCTCAGGCAGGAACCTATTACTTATTTAATCAAAACATGTTTACATGATAGATCATCATTTGAAATCATTTATGAGCGTTTGGGGTAAGAAATGTGTCTCTCAGTTCGTGGATCAACTAGTCCAGCGAGAAAATATACGTAATTGCAGCGGAAAATACTTGATTTAGTTCACTTAAGGTTCTAAATGCACGTGATGATAGGACATAAAGTAAATGATATGCACATATCTAGGCGTAGTATAAGTATAGAAAATATCTTTTAGGCGATTTTAAAGATAAGGTTTTCAGTTAAAAGGAATGCAATGAGAATGAAAGGAAAAGCCATTTTATAACTATAATGCACCTAGGCATAAATCATTCCCAGAAAGCAAGATACACAAGATCTAAAAAGTAGTGGCATTTAACTGGCAAGTAAACTATAAAGTATCAAAAGGGCACAACGGGCGTCAACAACCTGACACTAACCCATTGGCTCCAAACTAGCATGTCTGAACATAAGAAGAAAACTAACCACAACTACCTCGTAGCAGCGGGGTAAAACAACAACTAAAACTCCTGAAGACTCCGGGCTACACCACTAGCAGCTAAGGCTCTGAACCTGCGGCATTCAATAAAACAAAGAACGCCTCAGCAAGGGAATTACAAGTGGTAGAAAAAACAAGCAGAAAAGTAAATAAGGCATAAGGGGTACCAACCCAAGCCATATTTACCGAAAGAGAAGCTCCAAACAAAGAACTAAGCAAAGCACTAAGTGCACCAAATACCATAAAGAGGAACAAGCAAAGTTCATTTATCTTGTTAAATTTATTTAAAGAGACTGGTCAGCTCAAATTAAATGGGGGCGGTCCTTTATCCACTGCCACCCAAGGCCGTAAATGGGTGGAGGTTTCTATCCACAACCACCCAAACACGGCCCACGGGACCACAGGCCAAGCCTGCAATTCACCACTAAAATGGCCACCGTGCAAGGCTATAACACTACCCACTGCCCCCCAAAACACGACCCACCATGCAGGGACAAAGGCAATGGTCTTATTAATTAATTCCTTTAATTATGGCTTGGGAAGAAGCCCGAGAAAAACACTCACCAGGATACCCTAAGGATAGGGTCACAAATGGAGTAAACACTGCATAAGATGATGCATACAAGAAGAAATAAATTATCTAACCGCTACGAGTACGAAGTTTCAAAGAGGAGAAGTAATCATGATAAAGGGAACAAAACAGACACTAATAATACCCCTGTACACTTTAGAAGATTCAAAGTTCCAAGAGAGGGAAGAGGACTGAGACATAGATCACAGACTTAGGAGTGGACAGGCATTTCTCGAGAAGGAGAAGGCATTTCTTGAGGAATGAAGGGTAGCAACCTGAACATGTCTCAGGAAATAGAAAGGTAGATTAGGCACTTCTCGAGACCTAAGGGGCAAACACAGGGTTTCTCAAGAACTAAAGGGCAGACATAAGGATTTCTCGAAAAGTATAGGACAGACACAAAAGTTTCTCGAGAATTCCCGAAACAGTAAACAATAACCTTTCGAGAAATCAAAGCAGGAGAATCCATCTCTCGAGAAATCCCCAAGCAGGAAAAAAAATGATTTCTCAAGAAATCAAGGTAGGGTCATGCTGATTTTCCGAGAGATTAAACGCAGGGTCAATGATTTCTCGAGAAATCCAAGGCAGGAACCCTTGATTTCTCAAGAAATCCAAGGCAGGAGGAGACAACAAAAAAGAAGGAATTCAAGGGGAGGGGTTCGGGATCAAAACGACACGGCCAAAAAAAACACAAGCCAAGACAAACCAAGAACGCATAACCACAGAAAACAGAGATTCTACCAAAAGGGGAGAGGGGGAAGAAAGCCACATGCCTTAAACCCTGCAAACTCGAAGATCTCTGCTCCAAACGTTATGGATCGGCCAAGAACTCACTCGAGCACGAAATCCTAAAACCTTTCGGGTTGAAAAGAGGAATTAGGTCACTACCATAACTCCAAAAATTCCACGAAACGGGAAAAGCTTACCACTAGAACGAAGATCCCGTCGAGAGCTTTCCAAATCTACTCTCCAAATGTGATTCCGACTACTACAGCCCTCGAATCGCCGGACGGAAGCTCCACGACATGCCGCTCTCGCTCTCTCGCCCGACAGAACTCTAGGTCAGCCGAAAGGGGAAGGAGATGAAAAGATAAAACCTAAGCTTAACGAATATATATTAAGCCTCCAGGAGTTCGTCGAACTCAGCCAGCAGTTCGTCGAACGCAGCTCCTCTGTCGTTCGTCGAACGCAGAGCCACTGCCATTTGTCGAACACAGCTCCTCTGTCGTTCGTCGAACGCAGCCCCTCTGTCGTTCGTCGAACACAGAGCCATTGCCATTTGTCGAACACAGAGCCACTGCCGTTCATCGAACGCAGCTCCTCTGTCGTTCGTCGAACACAGCCCCTCTGTCATTCGTCGAACGCAGCCCCTCTGCCGTTCGTCGAACACAACTCCTCTTCAGATCGCCGAACACAGAGCCAGTGAATTATAATGAATGCAATAATTACATAAATAATTTCCCATAACTCGAAACGATGTGAAGTCTCACACGCTCGATCCAAATTACACACTTTAACTAGGCTACGGCCCAAAACTAAACCCGACGAGCTGAGGTAATGCCCAAATGCCAAAATTACATCACAGCGGCCACATAAATAATTAACAAAAATTAGGGGCGTTACAACCGAGGCCGAATATCTCGCTCTTGAAAGTTATTGTGCACAAGCCCTTTGGATGAGTCAAACACTAGAAGACTTTGGGGTGCACTGAAATAATGTTGAATTAAAATGTGATAACAAAAGTGCAATAGATCTAACCAATAATCTTGCTCATCATTCACGGTCCAAACACATAGATGTGCATCATCATTTCATTAGGGATCACATTAAGAAAGAACATGTGAGAGTTATTATAATAGGCACAAAATCCCAACTTGCGAACATCTTTACCAAACCTCTCCCTGAAGCTCATTTCAACATGCTTAGGCTAGAACTAGGAGTCTTAGATATATCAAATTGAAACCCATCGAAAGTTATTTCTCCTCCAAACAAATTTCTGTACTAATCTATCAATACTGATGTGTCTCATCACATATTTCATTGCTTGAATCGGTCTTTCATCAGAATTATCCAATTTAAACTATAAGTTATAACGCTAAGCATTATAGATAACGCCCAATGTTAACAAAATTATCTGAATCTGATTGTTTCTTTTTGCCTCTCTATTTATATGCATCTTTATATATATATATATATATATATATATATATGCACTTTAGTTTCCTTTTTCATTTGTAGAAATAACCAAATCCAATAAAAATTAAAAACCATTTTAAAACTACCAAAAATATGCTTCAAAAGCCTTCTAATAAGCTCTAAATTATCTGAAATTTCTACAAAAAGAAGGCCCATACTTATCAACTCTAAGTCAATGATTTTTTTTCCCAAAACCCAAGGAAATCATTGTCTGTTTGGGTGTTAGAAGTCAATGCCAGGTGTTAGCTTCTTTGGTCCAATTTCATTTTGTTTTTTCTAAAATGTTTATGGTATTTTTCTCAAGCATATTTTCTGTTAATCTCTCTGATTTGAAAATTTTTTTGTTTTTTTATTCCAAAATACAAAAAAATTTCAAATAATCCAAAATGTTGAAAAATATGTTTTGTCATTTCTTTTGTCTTAAATGTTTACAAAAATATGTTTTTTTACTATAAGACTTCACATGAGCAAACAACTTAGTTTTTTTACAACTGGTAAAAACTGATTAGGCATTCACTTCATGATTTTCTTCAATGTCTAGTTTACATTTCAAGTGTCGTAAACATTGTTTAATCTTGTCATTACTTGAACTTAATCTTATTATGTGCAATGAAATAGTCTATAGAAAATTGTGTAAGATTGCCTACCATGCCTCTAAGTATGAGTAATATTTTATGTTAATCAATGATTCATTCACTCATTATTTTGGTAATCTACATGTGCTAATAATCTTAGTCTTGCATGATTGTGTAGTGTAATATTTTAACATATTAATTTGTATATCTAAAGTACCTACACATTCTTTTCAAACAATAAATTTCTTGCACATATAGAGGTATTATTTCAATATTGTCTGTGTTTGCAAAAACAAGTGAATTCAGAGACCTTTGTCCCAAAATTAAAAATATGAATATCAATGACAAAGATAACTCCACCAAGCACTACTCACCCTCCTGATAAGTCTTAATGAGAATTGTGAGGTTGAGCACCTTAAAAAGAATTGTAAAGTGCCTTGTGCAAACACATTTTCTTTATCACTTCTATTTGTACACCGGATCACAAAACAAAAATACTAAAAAATTATAAAAATGCTTATGTGATCCCCCAAGCAATACTTCACTCCCTGATAAGTCTTAATGAGCATTGTGTGGGAGAAGAACCTTGGTAGTTGTACTCCTTTTTGTGCTTTGAAATATTATTCAAGAATTGAAGTGTGAAAGTGATTCCAAGATTACAATCTTAATATTGTTTTTACTATTCCCTTACATATGTCATGTGTTTTGATTATATCACTTGTATACTCTTATCAAAACACTATTTGCACACATAATTATTTTTCATAAAGCTTCTGCTCATGAGAATTGGATCTTAAAACATATTTACACAATTCTCTAAAAACTTATGTAAAAACACTAGATTGCAATGCAGAATTTCTACAATGTTTTCTTTACTTGAAATACGAATTAGTTACATTATAGCCATCATCTTTTTGAATATGTTAAATCATACATGCCTTTTGTTGTGAACAATTTTCAAAGAAAATGCTCATTATATGTGAAAAGTCTAGAAATATTATTGAAAATGTCAAACCAAAACAAAAAAAATTAATGCTTATCTTGGTTACCTTGTTTTTCACATTATTGATTTGATCATGTATTTTTATCATGCTTTATCATGCTTATTTTAAAGGTCATCTATTCACTTGTGTCTTTCAAACTCTTTTTCATGGTTTTCTAACAAGTGGTAGAATGGTTTGGTAAAGTACATGGGATGTTGTTACTCACGCTTATCATATTTTTTTCCGCTATGCTACTCTCTCTAAGCTCGATCATGACTTACTATATTTTCAACCAAACTCCCAAATCTAGTTATCCCAACTTTCACCTCTTTATCCTAGTTTGTTTCACTCCACTCACTTTTGCTAATAACAAAAGTGGGAGAATAAAATGATAAATCTTAATGATTAAGGAGTAGGATTCACTAGATTAAGGGGGGCATAAATCTATTCTATGGGAGCATGCACTAAGGGGGAGCACCTAAATAAGGGAAGCACATATCTCTAAATGTATTTCTTGATTGAAATCACTTTATAGCATAATGTTATATCTTTTTATAAAAATACATCTTTTATTTCACAATCTGATTTATCTTAATTGGATTTGTTATTATTAACAGGGGAGATTGTTGGAACACGTTTATCTGCGTGACTGCGTCCCTTTGATTTGAGAATAACAAATCCTACTTTTATTTGATCTAGTTTGTCATTGTGTTTTTTAGCATGCGGGTTTGAAAAATATGACACTAGGTTACTGTTGTTGGTCTGCACTTCCTCTCAAGCTGAAAAGAAGGAAGAAGTCGAACGCTAGGAATTAGGGCTAACGCAGGCATTGACCTTTGTTCCCACCAAGATGAAAATGACATGGAGGGAAGCTGTCGTGATTACAGGAGCATTTTGGGAATGATTTGGCTTAATGTCAGGCGTTAGCCTCAATGCCAGTGTTAAGGTTGCCTAAAATGAATGTATCCAAAGATGTAGAATCTCCTTCCTGTTTTAAAGATTTGAGCCATCAAGTTATTTCTATACATATCCAAAGCCTGGCATTATCCCTAATGCCGACGTTAGCATCCTAACCTATAAATAGGTGGCATTCATTCACTTCAACAATTCATCCTTAGGAGCCCTATTACAGCGCTTCAGAACATCTATGAGGGCCGTATTTCCAAACCACCATCTCCCACACAAATTTAAAAGTAGAATTTGAAGGAGGATCGGATCAACGCTACCCCAATGCAAAGAATGCACGCTTCGGCTTCGGCGATATTCAGTGGGTTTTCGCCGTCTCTAGAATTCTTTATAGGGTGTTTTTAATATATATTTTTATATTTTGTTGTACCTTTTATCCTTTGTGATTGTTTAGTAAATTCGCCATGGTTGTTGCCGACTAAGTCTGTGTGCAGCTTACGGGGAATTTGCCATAGTTGTTAGCGACTAGGTGTAGTGTTGAAACCGATTTCTCGGTCTCTTGTGGAGCTCGGGGCCCTGACCTAGATGAGGGGCAGCTAGCCCTTACTGATCCCTTGGAGAGGGCAGACTGAAAACTAGGAAAATGACTAAGACCTTAGTCACAGCGAGGAGGTCCCTCCACTAACCCGGAAGATCGTTGAGCGCTTCCCCTCCCAAGCCAAAGCTGAGACTCGGGCACCTTGGAGAGCTCTGGAAAAGCTAGCCAAAGAAAGCCTAAGGAGAGGGAAGCTGGAATGAACTCCTCTCCAAAGGTGCCCTTGAGGTCCTATTTATAGATCTTCTGATCTGGCCTGCAAATAGCAGGATTCCGCCTTTTGAGTTTACTATCCGCACCCCAAATGGGTCTGCTAACAGCCAAACTCTGCTGTTTAGAGAGGCTAAAGGCAGACCATCAAGGGTGACAGGGTAATTTAGCCGATCCCGGCGACTCTGGAAGGGATCTGACTCGCCCGTCTTCTCGCGACCCATCGGCGAGTCCTTGACTCGCTCGCCTCCTTGCGAGCACTCGGCGGGTTCTTGACTCGCTCGCCTCCTTGCGAGCACTCGGCGAGCCTCTGTCACGCTCGCCTCCTTGCGAGCACTCGGCGAGCCTCTGGCTCGCTCGCCTTTGTTTGCCTGTCCTCTAGGCGAATATCGTGGTTGTACACAATCCCCGCTCTTCGCGAGGCTCTGTAGGCTCACGAAGAATCATCCAACCCTTGATATTCGCCGACCCCTCGGTGACATGGCGAGAATCTTTCGGTGGGTCCCATGCCCACCACTATAAATACCACTCTCCTTGGCCGTCATTCAAACTTTTCATTTTTCTCTGGCTTTTCTTACTCGTCGCGGGCCCCAACGCGATGTCAAAAAAGGACGAGATGTTGGCCTGCCTAAAGGCTTCGCAAGCGGCCCTGAAGGGGAGGACCGCCGTCATCGCCTCCTGGAATTCTCCGCGACGTTCCCCGCCTCCTCCTTCCCTAAGCACGGCAAAGGTCATCCGGCGCGCGGCTGGTGGGGGTGGGTCTTCCTCTTCGCCGCACTGTCCGGATGACGGGCGCGCCTCGCAGGTATTATCGCCCAGCTCGCTTATTTGATGTTCTTCCTTTTCGTCCTTATTTATCATGTTCGCAGAATGATCCTTCGGACGAGAGCAAATCGGGAAGTCCAAACACGGAGATCCATATCCCCTCTACGGGTGGGGGTGACGCTCTTCTTGCGGATACGAGGGTCGTTGATAGACAGGACTCGCCTTCGCAATGAGGTTAGGGAACTACCTAGTTTTCCCTTACATTCCCTTACTCGCTAAATCGTACTTACTTTTCCTGCAGTGTCTTCTCTCGCGGCACCAGAGGATCAAGTTCCTCCTCCAGCGAACTCGCCCCCCCCCCCCCATGCCGAATCAAACTATCCTCACTCCTGGATTCGACATCCTGGGTCAGAGGAGCCCAGGAGGGACGTTGATTGCCGAGCCTGGACTTGGCTCCAGACCCACGCTCGCCCCTGGTCTGGGTAAGGCCCTCACCCCTGCCTTTATTGAAGCATTCCGAGGCCAGCCGGGCATCTCCCGCCAGCGGCCCAGTACTCAAATTCCTCCGCTAGGTTAGACTGTCATCATTGAGTGTTGCTTTTCACTTTGTCGCTGATTCCTACTTCGCAGGTAACCCGACGACCCCTCTCTCCGAGTCAGAATCTGGAGCACTGGAGATATCTCCACCCCCTTCGCCGAGCCAGGTTGCTGACTTTTGGGGGATCCCAGCGATCTAGAGCGAATGAAGAGGTAGGGCACGGAGATATTCCAGAAGCATACCACCCTGCTAAGGGATCTACATGAGCAGAATCGGTTGGACCGGCTCGCCAATGAAGAAAGGTTCGTCGCGATGGAGGACGCGAACGCGCGCGTTCTCACTGAGATACGGCCGACCGATCATGGCGACGCGACCTCCCCGGGGGTGTATATTGCTCGCATCGATGACTACATGCGGCTGACGAGCCAGGCGAACCGGTCACTCCGCGAGTATCACTACCCGCGAGTCCCCCCTCGCTCTGTTGTCCGGGGTCGCGGTCGCTGGAAGTGGTTGCGATATTGAGGATCTTCATATAGCTTTTTTATTGTTTTTCTTCCCCCCTCCTCTTCAATAGGAGGGGCCGCGAACAATCTTTATGAGTCTGTAATAACAATACTTTGACTCGCTTGCGAGCCTCTTATTTTTTTGCTTTTTATCTCGTTCTTTTACCCCGCTTGGTTCGCTCTCGTGCGAATTACATCTCTATTACTCGCACTTGCGCACCTCCCTTTCTTTTTCCCTTATGATTCATTATTTAGTGTTCGTTCGCCAATGGAGAAAAGCTTTTGACAGGTTGTCGACTCGCAGGGAGCAAATTGGATCCCTGGAGGCGGAAGAGTACCGCGCGAATCCGCTATCCGCAGATATCGACGCTTCGGCTTCTTCCCGCCTTTCTTACTCCTATAAATAGCCGGCCTTTTTTTCCTTTCAACCACCGCATTTACTGTTACTTCCTCGCTCTCCCTCTCTCTCTTTATGTTTCTCTCGGAGATCTAGCTCGTCCTCGCGACCTTTGTGATTCAGCGGATCATAGACACCATGGTTAGCGAGGAGGAAACTGAGGGGCGAGCCAGGTGTGCCAGGGCCTTCCTCGACGGCATTTTTTACTGCGCCAACCTCACGAAGGAGGAGTACCAGGCCGCCGTAGACCAGTTCATCCATTCCGGTTTCGTGGCTCGCTGCCCTACGGATAGGGATACCATCAGCGACCCACATTCGGACGAGCTCGCGATTCCCATTGCCGACTTCGAAAATGGGTTGCGACTCCCACTCTGGCCGGAAGTGCGCCAGGTACATTTATTTCTCATCCCTGATATCCTTGACTTGCTTTGCGAATGGCGCTTAAACTTTCTCGGCCTTTCCAGGTGCTCAAGTATTTTGGCGTCCTGCCGACCCAACTAAAGCCGAACGCGATCGCCGTGGTGGTCGCGTTCGCCAGTTATCTCAGGGCGGAGAGGATTGAGTTTAGCCTGCTCGTCTTCCGCAAGGTCTTCTCGTTCCGCGCGTATAGGGACGGGACGGCCCACTTCGCGAGCCAGCATGTCACCGTATGCGAGACGGTGAACAAATCTCATTATTGGACGCAGAAGTTCGTCCTGGTGAAGGGTCCCTTCGGCAACGTCTCCTACGCCCCTACCCAGCGAGACGAGGCAGCCTACCGCCCTCCGACCTCGCTAGGGGGTTGTGACGCAGCCCTGTACCAGTTCCTCAAAGGAATGAACTTCGAGGTCGCTTTCTGATGCGCAAATCTCGCACACCGCAATAGGCGGTAGCTCGACTGCGGCACGAAACGGCAATGTACCGATCGTTCAAGTAATATAAAACGAGGAGTAATCCCCGAGTATCAAATCTCGAAGGAACACAGTAAGGTGGAGCTATCTATCGAGGCAGGACTTGAGATCGAAGCCCTTTAGTCGGATGGATGCGGAAACGGGGGTGTTGGTTTGTGGAAAATGAAGAGCAAAATCTATCACTACTCCTATGCAATGCCGCTATGCAATGCTTCGCTTGGCGGAATGGAGACTAGGCAGGCCTTGAGCGCGCTGCGTCACAAGGGCGGATGGACGAGTAGGCAAACGGAATCGAACTATGCAGGCCTTGAGCGCGCTTCTTCGTTAAGCGGGATGGATTACACTGGCCGCGATGCCACGCTTCGGTAGGCGGATGGACGAGTAGGCTAACGGAATGAGGGTCGCAAGCACCTCTTTGACAAGCACGCCACTAGCAATTGCTAGTGCGGCACCAAACGTGACGGCGGGACGGAGGATGGATGGTGGCGCACCTCGTACACATATGAACAAAATATAACTTCACATAGACATGAAATTAAGATTACAAGCACGATTCATAGTGTTCATCATCAAAATATAGAGATTACAAACATTACATCAACATAAGGAAGAGAAAAAGGCAAGAGATGCGACCGAATCCGGAGGCTCATTGTAAATTCACGGTAGGAAGCACCGGGTTGTCAATCCGCGTCCTAGCTCGGTCCCAACTATCGTCCGTGGTAGAGAAGGCTGTCACTACCTTCCAAATGACCCGTCTTCTCCAGTGTTTTACAATCCGGCCACGTCCGATGCGAAGAACTCCTTCCTTGGCGATGAAGATGATTGTAGAATCTCCTCCTTTAAGATCTTGGGTGATGGAGGAGGCCTAGGGGACGAAACACCTGCGGAAGGGGCGAAAACGGCGGACTGAACGGAGTTGCTCTCCGCGAACCCGCCCTAATTCGCGAACAGGTCAATTTATAGGCGCAGGAATAAACAGTGCGCACGATCAGTGGCGCACGACCAGTGGTCGTGCGCACTAGAATCCTATGATCGTGCGCCTGCCTGGGCGGAGCCTGCAATGTAAGAAATTTATAAAATAACATGTCCGCACGACCAGTAGCGCACGACCAGTAGCGCACGACCAGTGGTCGTGCGCACTATGATAAGCGGTCGTGCGTTCGGTCAAGACAGAACTCATAAAATGGGGTTAAGTGTGCACGATCAGCGGCGCACGGCCAGTTGTCGTGCGCAATAGAACCAGTGATCGTGTGCAGTGTTCTTGTACAGAATTGTACCGGGAACACCTGCACGACTCCTGTTCCAGCATACAACACCAATCTAGCCGCTGAAGGTGGCATTTAACAATGCATGAAAACTAATAGCTAAGATAAACAAGAAATAACACCAAAACAGACCTAGAAGTGCACATAGCATGGAATAACAAATATGAGCTAAAACAAGGCTAAAGTGCAGTGCATAGACTAGAAAATCGGCCCAGATGAGTCCATATATGTGTATATAATTGGGACTCATCACACCCCGAGACTTACCTGTTTACGCGTCCCGAGCAAACCATCTCTCGCGGACAGGAAAAACATAGCTGACAAAGAAATTATCAAGCGAAGTCGCATGCTCACACGCGTAGAAATACAATAGATAAAATTCCTAATTATGCATATTAGTTTATAATTTCCTAGGAGCGTATTTATATATTACATTTACTCAAAAAGTGAATCACAGTGAATCATAAGGTCGTACATAGGAAGAAAGTAAACTGAACGATGAGGCGAGCATTGCCAAAGATCGGGGCTCGAGACAAGCTCCATTGAAATCCATCAATGTCGGTGACCATAAGCTTGCCCGTTCGCCCTCTCTCCACGGCACTGGTTTGACTCAAATGCGTGAATCAATAGGACTTTAGGTTTTAGATGAGGCTTGGGTTTAGGTGAGGATAAACAAAGATAAAAACGACGGCTCAAGCACTAAACCCAAATAAGCTTATGCAGAAATTATTCTCGTTCACCAAACAAACACACGGGTACACCACACCCCCAGACTTGGACTTAACAACATGGGTGTGTGCACCGCCTACTCCTAAACATATATTTTTACACAGATTTTTCATTAAAGCTCATATCTTTTTCTTTTCTTTTCACTTGTTTTCTTTCTCTCATTTTCTTCTTTTCTTTTCTTATCATTTTCAGCAACTAAACAATAAAACACATCCAAATCTTCACAAACATATCACCAAATCAACAACCCAATCATGAAAGTAATATACTAGAGCTCAACTTTGGGTGTGCGACTAGGATTGGCTTTTGGGCTTTGGTGAAATAAAAGTGGGGCTGAATCAAACAACGGGTAGGCACAACTGGGCTAGCGAGGATAAAGCGATGGGAATGGGTAAAAAGGCTCAATCGGGCCAAAATGATGGCCTACATCACATTCACACAAATGACTAACCGTATACCCATGCTTCAAGAATCGCTTGGGGCAAGTTCTTAGCCACCAAGAAAGATAATCCTTTCTCCCGAATCGGGCAATACGAGGCTAACGAACGTCTACACACATCCCTATGCTACCGTTTGATTCACACCGAATTCACCAATTTTTGAGTGTAGTAAACAATATTTACGCAAATAGAAAAACATAATCTAAAAGCCTAAAAAGAAATTGAATCTACACGAATTTCTAATTGAGACATGAGCACTCGACTAGGAGCACTACAGGAGTCAACATTTTACTCCGCCTCATAATCCTAAGCCAGCACAATGATTTTCCAAATCACACGAAAAGAAATGAGTTCGGCTCAAGACGTGCCAACAGCTAAGTGCGCGCTCATGTGGGTGCTGTGGTGTGCAATGAAACTGAACAAAACAAAAATAAATAACACCCCCTAGTATGCTGTGCAATGGTGCACGTGAGCGGGTAAACGGAACTACTCTCCCCCAGACTTAAACTAAACAAAATGCGCAAAATATAGCTATGAAATTCAGAATAATGCTAGGGAAAGAGAGTACCCAGTGCTCAGAAATGAGCACACCAGAAGATTGGCGTGTAAGCTAAAATGAGTCGCAGCATCCGCCATCCAGAAAAGATACCTGCAGGGGTCAGCTCCGCAAAAACAAAAGAAAATAGACAAACTAAAATGAATACAACTAACTAAACTAAACAAGATGAAATAAGAAATGCAGGAAAAGGTAAGATAACTACTGGGGTTATTGTCATCCCAGCACGACTTATTCAAAAACTAAAGGTTCTAGCTAATGGGCGTATGAAGAAGGAAATGAACAGGTAACTGTTCTAATACGCGTGTCGGTAGCGGGTACCGATACGGCGACAGAACAGTTACTCCTTTACCCAAATAATAATACCTACATAACGCAGGTAGAGGAAACAGAAAGCAAGAAGAGGAAGAGATATCCTCACTCAACTCACCAAACACATCCTTGCCTAGCAAGGTTTCGTCAATAGGGAGGTGGCGGGAGGAAAAGGCAATGAGTGGAGCTTCCTCTACGGAGGGGGAATCAACCTCCTCACAAAAGAGGATGCTCTCATCATTGACTTGGGCAATATGCACCAAATCCTCCTGGGGTACCTGTGAAGACTCAACCTGCACAGGCTCGGATGAAGAGGGGGGATCGAGAAATAAACAAGACGAAGAACATAAATAATCAAAAATCGGGGGAGTGGTCCCGGTCTCACTCCCATCAGGTTGGGTAAGTAAAATAATGTTTGCATTGTCATCAATGCTACAAGGTTCGGCGGGATCAACAGTGGCCATGCCTAAGATTTGGACTTCCTCCACCGGTGCTGAGGAAAATTCCTCTTCACCTGGAAGGTTGTCCTCCTCCATAGGAACAGGCATGACACTAAAGTCACCAGCCTCCTCATACAACACATCATCAACAATGTCGTCAGAGACGAGTGTAGTATGCACAATAGGGAGAGGAATAGTGCTCGGATAAAAGTCGAGCACCGATTCCTCACAAAGAATTGAATCCACTAGGGGTGGTGGATGCACTAGGAGAATAGGCTCAGCATTGTCGGTGCCCAGATCAGCCACACATCTGGTGACTGTGTCAATGCCATACCCTTCAAGATGTGAAGGTGGCAAAGACACAAAACCGGATGTTGAAGGTGTGCCGCCAGAGTTAGGATTCGGGACGATCCGTATATCCGGCTCGTCATCCTCATCCAATTGGCGACGAAAAATAGCACAATCCTTCAGGGCATGATCTGTGCTCCGACAAAACTGGCACTGCCTAGTGGGCTTCTTTGGCACAGCGGGTGCTGAAGCTGAAAAGAAGTAAGATGGTAAAGGCTCAGCAGAGTAGCCATAAGACTTACGCACACCATATGGAGTATCAGATGAAGTCGATGCTCTATATGCTGGGCGAGAAGAATTATGCCCACCATTCTCCGTAGGGCATTCATCACTAGAGTGGGAGGTAGCTCCACACCAACGGCAATGGATATTAAGATGTGCCCACATAGTGCGAAGATAAAACGATTCAAATAGAAAAACACTATTGTGCGAAATACCACACCTAACAAAAATTACTAAAGCAACCTAATTAAAACAGGAAAATGGAATAAAAAGAAATAAAACAAAGAAATGCAATTACAAATGGAAGGGCTTCTCTCTCAGGTTTTCCTCTCCAGAAAACTCACACGACTGTGCTCCCCGGCAACGGCGCCAAAAACTTGATGGCGCAAATCTCGCACACCGCAATAGGCGGTAGCTCGACTGCGGCACGAAACGGCAGTGTACCGATCGTTCAAGTAATATAAAATGAGGTGTAATC
Organism: Dactylorhiza incarnata; assembly: GCA_033032865.1. Taxonomy (NCBI): domain Eukaryota; kingdom Viridiplantae; phylum Streptophyta; class Magnoliopsida; order Asparagales; family Orchidaceae; genus Dactylorhiza; species Dactylorhiza incarnata. The sequence continues at coordinate 92,146 of JAWHQI010000429.1, read as the reverse complement.
CCCGAGTATCGAATCTCGAAGGAACACAGTAAGGTGGAGCTATCTATCGAAGCAGGACTTGAGATCGAAGCCCTTTAGTCGGATGGATGCGGAAACGGGGGTGTTGGTTTGTGGAAAATGAAGAGCAAAATCTATCACTACTCCTATGCAATGCCGCTATGTAATGCTTCGCTTGGCGGAATGGAGACTAGGCAGGCCTTGAGCGCGCTGCGTCGCAAGGGCGGATGGACGAGTAGGCAAACGGAATCGAACTATGCAGGCCTTGAGCACGCTGCTTCGTTAAGCGGGATGGATTACACGGGCCGCGATGCCACGCTTCGGTAGGCAGATGGACGAGTAGGCTAATGGAATGAGGGTCGCAAGCACCTCTTTGACAAGCACGCCACTAGCAATTGCTAGTGCGCCACCAAACGTGATGGCGGGATGGAGGATGGATGGTGGCGCACCTCGTACACATATGAACAAAATATAACTTCACATAGACATGAAATTAAGATTACAAGCACGATTCATAGTGTTCATCATCAAAATATAGAGATTACAAACATTACATCAACATAAGGAAGAGAAAAAGGCAAGAGATACGACCGAATCCGGAGGCTCGTTGTAGATTCACGGTAGGAAGCACCGGGTTGTCAATCCGCGTCCTAGCTCGGTCCCAACTATCGTCCGTGGTAGAGAAGGCTGTCACTACCTTCCAATGGACCCGTCTTCTCCAGTGTTTTACAATCCGGCCACGTCCGATGCGAAAAACTCCTTCCTTGGCGATGAAGATGAGTGTAGAATCTCCTCCTTGAAGCTCTTGGATGATGGAGGAGGCCTAGGGGACAAAAAACCTGCGGAAGGGGCGAAAATGGCGGACTGAACGGAGTTGCTCTCCGCGATCCCGCCCTAATTCACGAACAGGTCAATTTATAGGCGCAGGAATAAACAGTGCGCGCGATCAGTGGCGCACGACCAGTGGTCGTGCGCACTGGAATCCTGTGATCGTGCGCCTGCCTGGGCGGAGCCTGCAATGTAAGAAATTTATAAAATAACATGTTGGCACGACCAGTGGCGCACGAACAGTGGTCGTGCGCACTATCATAAGTGGTCGTGCGTTCGGTCAAGACAGAACTCATAAAATGGGGTTAACTGCGCATGATCAGCGGCGCACGACCAGTGGTCGTGCGCAATAGAACTAGTGATCGTGCGTAGTGTTCTTGTACAGAATTGTACCGGGAACACCTGCACGACTCCTGTTCCAGCATACAACACCAATCTAGCCACTGAAGGTGGCATTTAACAATGCATGAAAACTAATAGCTAAGATAAACAAGAAATAACACCAAAACGGGCCTAGAAGTGCACATAGCATGGAATAACAAATATGAGCTAAAACAAGGCTAAAGTGCAGTGCATAGACTAGAAAATCGGCCCATATGAGTCCATATATGTGTATATAATTGGGACTCATCACTTTCCTCCGAGAACGAGTGGACCTCCTGCCACCCGTCCTTCCGGGAGAAGGTTTGACTCGCACTCGCCAACTTTCTTGCTCCTTCCTACTTCGATCGTCTAACGTTTCCCGTTATCTTTGCAGGAGAATGCGAACTCCCCCTCAATCCACCTCATGCGCCTCCCTCTTCCCTTACCTCCAGCTCGCTCGCGCGCGTGGCTGTTGAGGTCTGCCGTGACGTCCCGAGTTCCTCGTCGGGGAAGAAGCGCCCTCCTCCCCTACGCCGGCCCGCCTCGCATGGGGCGGCGAAGAAGACCAGGAAGACTCCCTCGGCAGCCAAGGTGAAGGAGGTCATGGACCTGTCTGAGCCTGATCTCCCCTCTCCTTCTGCTGTAGATCGAGAGCTCGCCCAAGAGGGGGGCGAGCCCAAGGAGACGGCAGCCAGGCCCAAGCCGTCGAGCCATACTAACTTCGAGCTCGGCATGAAGCTGGTGGATGCGGTCGGCGAACCGGTGCTCGCGTGGGACCCTGACCAGAACAAGATCGCCTGCTCCTCTCTGCTCCCTTCCTTGGTAGAGGACGGAAAGGCCGGGGGTGACGCGTTCGCCCTCTCCTTTGGCCTCTATGGTCGCGAGGATGCCTCCCTCTTTCGGTCCTTCATGCCAAGGGGGGTCGTGTACGAGGCGATGCGAGCCCAATTCTGGGCGATGGAGCTAACCCACATGGTGGGTCGCCAGTACCTCACGGCGGATAGGGAGATCAAGGAGCTCAACGTCGAGCTTCAGAAGTCCGTGGATGAAGTCGCGGTGCTTAAGGGGAAAGAGGCCTTGTCAGAGGGCCTCCTCGCTAGTCTTCAAGGTGGACTGGTACGTAGTGCTCTGCGGAAGTCTTTTTCGGTTCGGCTTTGTTCTCCGCTCGCTAACCTACCTTTTGCAGGATTTCGAGTCCGTCAGTCAGCTCCACGCGCGGATTGCTGACTTGGAGCTGGAGAACACTCGCCTCAAGGCCCAGGTTCACGACCTGGCCTCGGCGGTGCTACCTCCCCCTCCTCCGCGAGCTGGGACTCACGGTCAGTCGCGGGAAGAGAAGGAAGCCGACCGTAAGAGGTCGATGGAGATCGCGGAGCTTGTCCTCGACATTCTCAAGGGGGTGGGCATGATCATCCCTGATGCCATGGAGTTCACCGCGGAGGAAGTCGTTCCGGACTTGTTCGCGCCCATCTCCGAGGAGGAGGGTCGAGAGAGCGATTGAAGAGCTGCCTGGCGAGCCGCCTTGATTTTTTTTTTGTTAATAATGTAAAAGTTTTCCTTTCTTTTTGTTTCTGGCGAGACCGCCGCTGAATTGTAATCTTTTGTGAGGAATGAAAGGGAATGTTTTATCAGTCTTTTTCTGTGTTATCGTTTTATTTACGATTCGCACGCGATCTTTTCTGTTGCACCAGCGCGGCCCTGACCTTCTTATATTCGTTTATGTAGATATTCGTTCGGCATTCGCGCTCGCCTCTATTCTATCGGTAGCTTCTCCTCGTCGCGTTGTGTCCAGGTCGCTCTCGCCTACCTTTCTTCTGCGGCGTTGTTAGGACTTAGGTTGTAGGGCCTTATCTCTGTTCAGGACGTTCCTTGCTGGAGAGCCTTACGGGAAGGGTCCATATTAGCTTGTCTCATTCGCACTCGCCTCTTGCGAGCCCCCACGGCTATCCGCGAGTCACTATGAGAACGGACTCCTCCCGACTCGCCTTCCTTATTCGCTTCGATATCGTTCGCGAGTGACCTTGCAAGCCGCCAGATCTATTGGCCAGCCGCGAATGACTCCCGTGCGCAAGCGAACCTCCGGTCTCGCTTCGCCCGGGTCTTGGGGTTGCTTGTGTTGGAGTTTCTGAGATGATCTCAAAGAAATCAATAGTTAGTCTTGCTGCCAACGCAATATGAGCCTATAGGGTCGCACATAAAAGCGTTTGGTGAAATTGGAGAAAGGATTGTGTTGGCCTTACTCGTATTGGATATGAGTGGAGGACCAATCCTGTGACTGCTTGGAATCAAGTTGAGAATGTCTCAAAAAGGGAAATCGTTTAAAGTGTTTAAACGAACGGATTTACACTAGGTAATTCGGCTAAAGGCATTAACCGAATTCGACTAAATGGTTTAGACGAATTCGGCTAATGGGATTAACCGAATTCGGCTAAAGGGTTTAGACGAATTCGGCTAATAGCAAATTCGACGAAAGGCTTTCGCCGAATTTATACAGCCGAATTTATATAGTCGAATTCGTCGAAATGGTTTCGCCGGATTCGGTTATAGTGAATAGCCGAATTTATATATAGTCGAATTCGTCGAAATGGTTTCGCCGAATTCGGTTATGGTGATTAGTCGAATTCGGTTAATGTGATTAGTCGAATTCGGCGAATGTAAATCTGGACGGATTTTCTTTTGGTCTGCGGATAGCCTTTCCTATACCTTGCGTATATAAAGGCATGCGATTAGGTCTTCGCAGGACGGAGTTTTATGACTTGATCTTTCCACGATTTAGAAGAACTACCGACCGGAACCGTTCCGCGCGAGGGCACGTTCTTCTGTTCGCCGGTCGTGTTCCGCCGCCGCTAGTCGCCGCCGTCGTGGTCGCCGCCTCCCCTGGATCGGATCTAGCAGTCCGTGGGGACGTTGAGAGCTTCCTTCTCCGACCTAGTTCTTGTGCGACAAGAAGCTAGGGTTCTTCATCACTTGTGTGGACTTCTGTAGAGGGATCGATCTATTTCGATCCTTGAAGAACTCAAAGGCAGATTTCTGATTTCATCTTGGAGCACCTTGGTTGAGTATTGACTCAATCCCGCAAAGGTATATTATATTTGTTTTGCTTATTCTCTTGAATCATGAAAACCGCAAGATCCGTTGATCTCTTTTTGGGTTGTTCTTGTTCATTTCCGCTGCGCATATTCGATATGTCATCCCTTATGAAGGGGTATAGAAAACCCAACAGTGGTATCAGAGCCAGGTTGCGGTCAAGTGCGTGTAAATTGGGACATTTAGAAGCGTTCTAAAAGTCCTAATTTCATGTTTCAGACCCCTTGGACCCCGTTAGGGGCTATGCCCCTAAGACCCCGCCAGGGGCGCGGCCCATTGGAACCCCGCCAGGAACGCATGTGATTGCGTTGCGATTTTCATGTTTCAGAGGTTGTTTCTCCTCTGCAGTAACCGTCCCTCAAAATGGTTTGTGAAACCAAATGTTTAGATTATTGAATCTGACATGAGAGACGAGCTTGTCTACTGCACAAGTGGAGTTGCTTTGCTTATGTTCAATGCATGTAAATCTGAAGATCTAGAAGTGTTCTAAGTATTCATATTTAACCCCCTTTTATCAAACTGTTGATAATCCTTTTATGTGCACATAGGGGATGCATTTGTTTTGTGTATGTGCATGGTGATTAAATGTTAATCACGATGAAACGTTCATCTATTGAAAAATTAAATCCCTTATTCAATATTAAGTATTCGGATGCCTTCCGATGGATGACACTCTTCCTGCCTCGATCGATGAAGTGTGGGCTTGCCAAAGCAAGGTGCATTAATCTATCTTGGTAAGGGTGTGAGCGGATAATTATGATATCTCACTGTCGACATCGGGTCTAACTTAACTAGGTGACCTCAAAGGCTGAGTGCCTAGAGGCATAGGATTGGCATGCTCCATATAATGGATGCGAATAAAAAGTTATTCACCAACCATACAAGAGTTGTATAGTGATGCAATTGACAAATGTTGTCTACCTAAATAACTGCATTATGAGAGGAACGCCAAAGCGGACTCGTGGTGTTGGTGAAATACGGATCTTGTCCACTAAGAGAGTAGCTCGCATAAACTCTCCGAATCGATATCAAGGGTTGATTTGATTAAAATAGTGGGAGCTCTTTAATAAAAGTCCTTATTAAAATTATATAAAATGTATTTTGAAAATATAGTACTAAAATTTTACTTTGCAAAATTCCTTGTAGAATATCCATGGCAAGTGGATCTCACTCCGCCTTGTCCCTGAGAGCGATCCTTGAGAAGGATAAGCTAAATGGGACAAATTTCCTTTACCGGTATAGAAACCTGAGAATTGTTCTCAGGCAAGAGCGAAAGCTCTATGTCTTGGAAGAAGATCCCCCTGATGAGCCAGCCTCTAATGCACCACGTGCAGATAAAGATACTTATAAGAAGTATGGAGATGACTCCCTGGATGTTGAATGCCTTATGCTCGCGACTATGAACTCTGTGCTTCAGAAGTAACATGAGAACATGAGTTGTTATGAGATGGTTGAGCACCTAAAGAAAATGTTTCAAGGGCAAGCTCTCCAAGAGAGGTTTGATATATCCAGGGCGTTATTTCAGTGTAAGATGGGAGCTCGAGACCCAGTAGGAACTCACGTACTCAAGATGATTGGGTATATAGAGAGCCTTGAAAGACTAGGGTTTCCTTTGAGCCAAGAGTTGGCCACTGATCTGATCCTGCAATCGTTGTCGGACAGTTACGAGCAGTTTGTCTTAAATTACAATATGAATGAAATTGACAAGACACTGCCCGAGCTCCTAGGCATGTTAAGAACTGCCGAAATCAACATGAAGAAGACCAAGCCTGCTAGCCCCATACTGATGGTGCATAAAGGCAAGGGCAAGGTCAAGGGAACCAAGAAGACTAAGGTAGGACCTAAGTCACATCTTGATCCCAAGTCTTCGGCACTGAAAAAGAAAGGATTGGCTAAGGAAGGGAAGTGCCACCATTGTGGTAAGGCAGGGCACTGGAGGAGGAACTGTCCTCAGTATCTAGCAGATTTGCAGAAGAAGAAGGGAAGTATGACTTCCACTTCAGGTATTTTCGTTATAGAAATAAACCTTTCTGCTCCTTCATCCTGGGTATTGGATACCGGATGTGGTTCTCACATTTGTATAAATGTGCAGGAACTGAGAAGGAGAAGAATGCTGGGTAAAGGGGAGGTAGACATGCGCGTCGGGAATGGAGCAAGAGTTGTTGCCGTTGGTGTTTACTGTCTTTCTTTGCCCACAGGGCTTGTAATACAAATTGATAATTGTTATTATGTTCCGGCCATAACTAGAAACATTATTTCTATTTCATGTTTGGACATGATTGGTTTTTCTTTCGTAATTAAGAACAATTGTTGTTCTATTTGTAAGAATGATGTTTGTTATGGCGTTGCCCAAATGTTTAATGGTTTATATGTTTTGAACTTAGACCATCCGATCAATAACATAGAAAATACTAAAAGACTAAAAACAAATGACTTGAATCCTACGTACCTTTGGCATTGTCGTTTAGGCCATATAAACGAGAAACGCATATCCAAGCTCCATAAAGATGGACTACTGGACTCATTTGATTATGAATCATTTGAGAGATGCGAGTCATGTTTATTAGGCAAGATGACGAAAGCTCCTTTCACTAGTTGTAATGAGAGGGCTGATGATCTCTTGGGTATAATACATAGTGATGTATGCGGACCCATGAGTTCTATGGCTAGAGGTGGATTCTACTACTTCGTTACATTTACTGATGATTTCAGTAGATACGGATACGTGTTTCTTATGAATAACAAATCCGAGACCTTTGAAAAGTTCAAAGTGTTTAAAAATGAAGTAGAGAAACAACTGGGAAAAAGGATAAAAGCACTCTGATCTGATCGAGGTGGCGAATATCTGAGTCATGAGTTTCGTGATAATCTGAAAGAGTGTGGTATTGTATCACATCTCACTCCGCCCGGAACACCTCAACATAATGGTCTTTCTAAAAGGAGGAATCGTACCTTGTTAGACATGGTGAGATCGATGATGAGTCATGCAGATTTGCCCGTTTCCTTTTGGGGTTTTGCTTTAGAGACTGCTGCTTTCACACTAAATCGAGTTCTAACGAAAACGGTTCTAAAGACACCATATGAGATATGGACTGGGAAGCGTCCTAGTATGTCGTTCATCAAGATTTGGGGCTGTGAGGCATACATGCGACGTCAAATGCCTGACAAGCTGGAACCCAAATCAGATAAATGTTATCTCGTGGGGTATCCTAGGGAAACCAAAGGATACTACTTCTACTTACCGTCTGAGGGCAAAGTGTTTGTCGCAAGGACTGGTGTCTTTTTGGAGAAAGAGTTCTTATCCAGAAAGACTGCAAAGGTAGAACTTGAAGAAGTTCAAGAGCCACAAGCAATGAACGAACCAGAATTGGAACCTGAGCAAGGACTACAAGATGTTGTAGCTGGAGAGCCTGCTCAAGAAACACAAGTCCTACGTAGATCTGGTAGACCAAGATTTGAACCTGAGAGATATGGATTTCTCATGACTCAAATAGGTAATGTGTTGCTTATGGATCATGATGATGAGCCTGCAACCTACCAAGTGGCAATGAATGGACCCGACTCCGAGAAGTGGCTTGAGGCCATGAAATCTGAAATGGACTCCATGTACACAAACCAAGTTTGGACCTTGGTGGAACCACCTGAAGGGGTACGACCCATAGGGTGCAAGTGGGTCTTCAAGAAGAAGACTGACATGGATGGGAATGTACAGACATTCAAAGGCCGGCTAGTGGCTAAAGGTTTCAGGCAAATTCATGGTGTTGACTATGATGAGACCTTTTCCCCTGTAGCTATGGTCAAGTCCATCAGAATTCTACTTGCTATTGCTGCGTATTATGACTACGAGATCTCGCAAATGGACGTCAAAACGTCTTTCCTTAATGGAAACCTCCTTGAGGAAGTGTATATGACACAACCCGAGGGTTTTGTATCTCCAGATGAAGCCACTAAAATATGCAAGTTGAATCGATCCATTTATGGATTGAAACAAGCTTCTCGAAGTTGGAATCTGCGTTTTGATGAGAAGATCAAAGAGTTTGGTTTCATCAAGAACGAAGATGAGCCTTGTGTTTACAAGAAGATTAGTGGGAGCATTGTTGTCTTCTTGATATTATATGTAGATGACATATTGTTGATCGGGAATGACATTCCGACCCTGCAAGTTGTTAAGAACAACCTAGGGAATTACTTTTCTATGAAAGACTTGGGTGAAGCGACTTACATACTTGGTATTAAGATCTATAAAGATAGATCGAAGAAGTTGCTGGGTTTGACCCAGAGTACATACATTGACAAGGTGTTGAAACATTTCAACATGCTTGAGTCCAAGAAAGGATTCTTACCCATGTCACATGGTGTGAGTCTCTCTAAGGACCAGTGTCCAAAATCTTTGGAAGATAAGGACCGCATGAAGATGATTCCATATGCTTCGGCAATTGGATCAATCATGTCTGCAATGTTATGTACTCGACCAGATGTCTCATATGCTTTAAGCATGACTAGCAGGTATCAGTCTGATCCGGGTGATGGTCACTGGATCGCAGTCAAGAATATCCTAAAGTACTTGAGAAGGACTATGGATACATTCTTGGTGTTTGGTGGAGAGGAAGAGCTCGTTGTAAAGGGTTACACGGATGCAAGCTTCCAGACTGACAGAGATGACTCGAAGTCATAGTCAGGTTTTGTGTTTTGCCTTAATGGAGGTGCTGTAAGCTGGAAGAGTTCCAAGCAAGAGACAATTGCTGATTCTACGACTGAGGCCGAGTATATCGCTGCAGCGAATGCGGCGAAGGAGGCTGTGTGGATTAGGAAATTCATCAGCGAGCTTGATGTAGTTCCTAGCATTGTTGATCCCATAGTTCTCTACTGTGACAACAACGGTGCAATTGCACAAGCTAAGGAACCTAGATCTCATCAGCGCTCCAAGCACATACTTCGGCGCTTCCATCTTATTCGAGAGATTGTCGATCGAGGAGATGTGAGCATATGCAAAGTACCGACTGAAGAAAATATAGCGGATCCACTGATAAAGCCTCTTGCGCAAAAGAAGCATGATGGCCATGTTAGATCAATGGGTATTAGATACCTGAATGATTATCTTTAGTGGGAACCTTGTGGATTGCATATTTGTTGGTTGTTTGTTCATTGGATGAATTGTAAAATGTACTATGTATTTCATTTTATATTTATGGCAAGTTCTTTTATTATGTCATTTATATCTGTCTGATAAGATTAATTAGCATAATAAATGTCCTTAGAGTGTTTGCTTCCATAGGAATTCAAGTACGTGACTTGAATGTGAGGATCTATGTTTAAATGAAGCTTCATTCTTAAATGGTCCCTGGTCGAGGCATCATCCTAGAAATTTAGGGAAAGGATGAGACCATAAGACCAGCATGTGCGTTGACTGATGACCGATTCTCACAGGTGATGATATTGTGATATCAAGTCAACACATGGGTACTTGTTAAGAACAAGTTGTACTAGACAGACCCCCCGTGAGACTACTTTGAGGATTGTTATATGAACGTGTCACAAGTAGGTCTCAAGTGACAATGGTGTTTGTGGTCCTTTGACCTGAAGTCATAGCATTCATCAGGTGAGGAAGAGCGTACTTTGATGCCATCTAAAGTCTTATCTTGAGAAAGGTTGACGATAAGGGTGGTTGTTGGGTATGTTACGAATCATTTGGATGTTTGTGTCTGAGCAGAAATGGGATTTGTCCTCCTGTATGACAGGAGTTACATCCATGGGCCCCTTGATGGAATGAGACTGAGAAATGCATGTCCATGCTTGGTAGAGTCAATATGTGATATTGAGATCACCAATTTTCAGACAGTCTATTCTGGATCAAGAAACTAGGATTGAACGATTATGAGGGTGACACGGTCCATGCCTCTAGTTCTATCCGGATGTAAAGGACAAAGGGACATGACAACACTGATACATTGGTCATGACAGGCTTATATGAGTTATGAACTCTTATTGCTTGGGTAGCAATGATGTATTGCTAGATGTCGCTCATTGTTTGTGAGACTTTTGTTGATACTTTGTGATCAAGTGGGAGACTGTTGGAGTTTCTGAGATGATCTCAAAGCAATCAACAGTTAGTCTTGCTGCCAACGCAATATGAGCCTATAGGGTCGCACATAAAAGCGTTTGGTGAAATTGGAGAAAGGATTGTGTTGGCCTTACTCGTATTGGATATGAGTGGAGGACCAATCCTGTGACTGCTTGGAATCAAGTTGAGAATGTCTCAAAAAGGGAAATCGTTTAAAGTGTTTAAACGAACGGATTTACACTAGGTAATTCGGCTAAAGGCATTAACCGAATTCGACTAAATGGTTTAGACGAATTCGGCTAATGGGATTAACCGAATTTGGCTAAAGGGTTTAGACAAATTCGGCTAATGGCAAATTCGACGAAAGGGTTTCGCCGAATTTATACAGCCGAATTTATATAGTCGAATTCGTCGAAATGGTTTCGCCGGATTCGGTTATAGTGAATAGCCGAATTTATATATAGTCGAATTCATCGAAATGGTTTCGCCGAATTCGGTTGTGGTGATTAGTCGAATTCGGTTAATGTGATTAGTCGAATTCGGCGAATGTAAATCTGGACGGATTTTCTTTTGGTCTGCGGATAGCCTTTCCTATACCTTGCATATATAAAGGCATGCGATTAGGTCTTCGTAGGATGGAGTTTTATGACATGATCTTTCCGCGATTTAGAAGAACTGCCGACCGGAACCGTTCCGCTCGAAGGCACGTTCTTTCGTCCGTCGGTCGTGTTCCGCAGCCGCTAGTCGCCGCCGTCGTGGTCGCCGCCTCCCCTGGATCGGATCTAGCAGTCCGTGGGGACGTTGAGAGCATCCTTCTCCGACCTAGTTCTTGTGCAACAAGAAGCTAGGGTTCTTCATCGCTTGTGTGGACTTCTGTAGAGGGATCGATCTATTTCGATCCTTGAAGAACTAAAAGGCAGATTTCTGATTTCATCTTGGAGCACCTTGGTTGAGTATTGACTCAATCCTGCAAAGGTATATTATATTTGTTTTGCTTATTCTCTTGAATCATGAAAACCGCAAGATCCGTTGATCTCTTTTTGGGTTATTCTTGTTCATTTCCGCTGCGCATATTCGATATGTCATCCCTTATGAAGGGTTATAGAAAACCCAACAGCTTGCGAGCCAAATCTCCTGTCATGAGCATCTTGTTTTACCTGCCCAAACCACTTGCGACTTTGCCAGCCTCTCCAGAGATCAACCTGAACCCCCCGTCCAGTGAGAGCCCGGGAGCGGAATCGATCTGGGGCACTCCAGCACCGATACTTGTCACCTTGCCAGCCTCTCCAGAGATCAACCTGAACCCCCCGTCTAGTGAGAGCACGGGAGCAGAATCGATCTGGGGCATTCCAGCACCAATACTTGTCACCTTGCCAGCCTCTCCAGAGATCAACATGAACCCCCCATCTAGTGAGAGCCCGGGAGCGGAATCGATCTGGGGCATTCCAGCACCAATACTTGTCACCTTGCCAGCCTCTCCAGAGATCAACCTGAACCCCCCATCTAGTGAGAGCCCGGTAGCGGAATCGATCTAGGGCATTCCAGCACCAATACTTGTCACCTTGCCAGCCTCTCCAAAGATCAACCTAAACCCCCCGTCTAGTGAGAGCCCGGGAATGGAATCGATCTGGGGCATTCCAGCACCAATACTTGTCACCTTGCCAGCCTCTCTAGAGATCAACCTGAACCCCCCGTCTAGTGAGAGCCCGGGAGCAGAATCGATCTGGGCATTCCAGCACCAATACTTGTCACCTTGCCAGCCTCTCCAGAGATCAACCTGAACCCCCCGTCTAGTGAGAGCCCGGGAGCGGAATCGATCTGGGGCATTCCAGCACCAATAGTTGTCACCTTGCCAGCCTCTCCAGAGATCAACCTGAACCACCCGTCTAGTGAGAGCCCGGGAGCGGAATCGATCTGGGGCATTCCAGCACCAATACTTGTCACCTTGTCAAAGGGTTGCTCCAAAATACATGTGTCGAGTAGGAAATATAAAGAGTCATCTACAAAAACAGTTAAGGATAAAACCTTTTTAAGTCATCTTGCCCGGTCCAGAGGTACCCCTTCCACATCTCGGAGGTGTTACCCCCCAGACTTGAGCACTTCACTTAAAATGTATGGACCCTCCCAATTGGGATTGAGATTTCCTACCGCGGCTCCTCTCCCAGTCGCGTCGACCTTCTTCAAGACCAGATCCCCTTTTTGAAAGTGCTTTATTCGGATGTGCTTGTCAAAGTACCGGGCCATTCGCCGCTTGATTTCCTCCTGCCGGATGGTGGCCTGTGTTGGATCTTACGGCGCCCTTAGAGGGGGGGGGGTGAATAAGGGAATAAAAATCTTTTTATAATTTTATGGAAATTACTAAATTGTTTAAAGTAATATTAGAACACAAAATAACAATTTAGCTAAAGGAAGAAAATATCAAAATTTGCAAGTTTAGGATTTAGAAACAAGTGCTAAATTGTTATATGATGAAATAGATTAAGATAAACAATTTAGACAAAGTGATTTGAATTGAAAGCTTTGTAACCAATATTATAGAGATAACGCCAAAAGTGAGAAATCAAGTAAACACAAATAGAGACATGATTGTATTTATATAAAAATGGTGTTTACATAGATTTGATTTCTATGTCACTAGAAATCGGAGGCGTACAAATGAAAATAATTTTTCCTTTTCTATACCGACTCGTATCCCCACGAACCGGTTGGCTTTAGCCTATCCATCCCCGGATAAGGCCTCAAGCCGCTCTAGCCAATCCTTCCCCAGATATGGCCTCGAGCACCCCCTAGATCTAATCACCTAGACCTAGTCGCCAACACAAGGCGAATTCCCCCCTAAGTCCTACCCAGACCTAGTCGCCAACACAAGGCGAGTTCTCTAAACGGTTACAAAAAGTATGGAATGGAAATAATGAAAAAACAATAATAAAATTCCCTATATGAGATCTCTAAAGTCAAGGATGAAGGATCGTTGTAGTATAAGCGAGGTCGAAGCGATCGTCCTTCGGATGTAGCGTGACGTAGTCCTCCTCCAGAATTCTCCTTAAGCTTTTTGTGGGAGATCCATCTTCGGCAGCATAACAGCACTGGAGTTGTGGCACAAGCAACCTCTCTGGAGTTCTCTTACAAAACGAGAGAGAACACATCATTTTATAGAACTTAGCGCTAGCGCCTGTGGTAGCGATAGCGCTGGCGGTAGCGCTCGTGTTGAGCAGTTACGGAACCGTCGGCTGCGTGGCTCTGTGCACAAACTCGAGATAGCGCCTGGCATTAGCGATAGCGCCTGCGGTAGCAATAGCGCTGGCGGTAGCGGTCGTGTTGAGCGGTTGCGGAACTGTCGGCTGCGTGGCTCTGTGCACAAACTCGAGATAGCGCTGGCGGTAGCGATAGCGCTGGCGGTAGCGTTAACCGCTGAGACGGAACCGCTGAGATGAAACCGCTAAGATGATCTTGAGCCAACGCATGGCGTTAGTGCTAGCGCTGGCGGTAGCGCTAGCGCTGGCGGTAGCGCTAGCGCTGGCGTTAGTACTGCTCCTTTCAAAAGATTGTTCCAAGATGCTTTATACCTGTGGAGTATTGCACCTATAGTTCTTGCACACTATAAACACACTACAAGCAATATCAAATACAATATGTGATTTGTTATTCTCAAACAAAGGGATGTGACACACATGTCCAACAATCTCCCCCTTTTGATTATAACAAATCCACTTAGCAAGAAATCAACAATAGTGTTTATAGATAAGATAAGCAAGATAAAAGTGCAACTATAGTAAATGATATGCATGATAATGTGCATACTCCCCCTATCTTAATGCTCCCCCTACATAAATGCAATTTATGTGTTACTCCCCCTAAATGATAGATTTCATGAATTATTCTCCCCTTATTTATCTATATTTCTCCTATATAGATTTCTTCAATTAATCTCCCCCTTTTGGTATTATCAAAAGAAGGTGGGGTGAGGGTAGTAAGGAGGCATTTATATATCATGGTCGAGCTTTTCGAAATATAAATAATGATAAAGGGTTTAAGCATAGCTTATATAAGAGATTTCAAATAAAAAGATAAGAGTTTTAGCAAGCGGAAGATTATAATAAACATCTTTTTGTAAGCATGAAAAGCATAAGTAAAAATATGAGTTTTAGTTCAAAATTGAAAGATGTTTTAACCTTTTGAAATCTCAAAGTTTTTCATAAAGATACCAAGCATGAAATGATCATATCAAAGAGAGATTATACTACAATGTTACTTAATTGTATGTTCAAGAAATACCAAAACATTGTAGAGATCATGCTAGGTTATCTAGTGCATTTTTATATAGAGAGTAGTATAGATAAAGCATTAGAATCCAATACTCATGAGAAGAAGTGTTATGAAAGATAATGATGTGCACATAAGTGTATTTTGGGCAATGTTAACAATTGATTTAAATCACAAAATACAAGACATATGTAAAGTAAAATGCACAATAAAACACAAGTAAATTACTTTCACACACTTTTAATGCTCATAATTTTTAACAAAGTGGTGTAATAACCAAGGTTTGCACAAGTAACTTTGCTATTCTTTCCAAGGTTTTCAACCTCACAATGCTTATGAAGACTTATCAGGAGGTTCAAGTAGTGCTTGGTGGAGTTATATTTGTCTACATATATATAATTTTTTGATCATATTTGTGAGACAACATTCTCCAAATACACTTGTTTTGCAAACCCAACTTTTAAAATTAACCACTTTTCTAAATTTCATAAGTGCAATTCAAATGTAGTGTAGACAATAAACTTATGCAAGTTTTAATTCATTGTACAAATTCAATACACAAGCAAGCATTTTTAGATTTAGACACACATGTTGATTACTGTTTGTGCCAAAAATGGTACCTCCAAAATTCACACTAAAGGGGGTGGGAGAAAACTGCGAAATGTAGGTTACTGAGACAGAAGATGCTGAGACAAAAGGAAAACGATCACAAAAGGGGCGATCACGAAAAAATGAGACCGCTTACACAGGTTGTAAGCCGAAGCCCCGGAGCCCAAAAGTCCTTTTCCTGGTACCCCTACCCCTCTATTTATAGACGAGGGGGCTGCCCAAACGGGCAGAACTAAAAACTACGGGCTGCCCGGGATACAGGAGAGCCAGGGCAGGGAGAAGGGGTGCAGATAACAAAAATAAGAAAAACAAGTAGACCGCTCAATCTGGCGGTCTCACACTGCTCTGACCGCTTGACTCTTAGAAACTCTTGGTTGAGAAGGCAGCTGGCGATCCGGGCGGTCACACAAACGGAGACCGCTGAGATCGGGAAAAAAGTGCCATGAGAGGAGGTCGCGGGCTTTCTAGGCAAACATAATCCCCGCACATTTTTAAGTTGCGCCTGGAACTTCGAAAATGTTAACTCTGACCGTGGAGACCGCGGCCGTCATAAATGCATCTTGATCTATAAATACCGGCTGATATCTTCATATTCCGAGATATTGTGAAAACCCAATCCTCAAGCGGTCACTGAAAAGTTGGCAGGCGCGATCTCCTGCTAAGATGACCATGCTTGACCTCTTAAAAACTCTTCCATCAAAAGCAAACTCTCCTGGGAAAAAAGAAAATGTTAGCTCAAAGAAAGGGAAGAAAGCGCCAAAGATCTTGACGAAAGCGAGCGCTTCAAAGGGGACCGCCCGATCTCCGAAGAAATCTGAACTTCCGGAGAGTTCAGTTGCGCCGGTCTCTGTTATCTCTGAGCCATCTAAAGCTTCTTCAGATCCTGTGTTGAAAATATCTGACTTTTCCATTTCCTTTGATTGTCAGAAAACCCTGGAAATGCTTGATCAAACAGCTTCCAAGCCACCCGAGACCGCTTCTACCGAAACCATTCTGGCCGGTCTGCGTCAAAAACATGCCGAAGCAGAATCTCTAAGGCAAAAGATTGCTGACCGCGTGGAAGTTGCTGAGAACAAGAAGAGAAAAGATTCGAGCCCTTCCAGTTTAACTTATAAAAGAAGCAGAAAAAATGAAGAAGAAAAAGAAGACGTGATCGCCCCGGGGGCGATCACACTGTCTGAATCTACCGATCCGGAGGTTACTGTGGAAACTTCCAAGGTAAACGTTAAGGGCGACCCCTCCTTCCTTCCTGCGATCTCAGTTTTATCAAGAGAGGATGATTCCGAATTAATTGCCTTTCTTGATGAATCTTCTTCCAATAATTCGTCTTTTTCATCGCTGCAGGTGTCGGATCCCCTTGAAGCTTCCGCTCTTAGAAATGCTACTGTTGAGAAGGAGATCGCTGATAGGGAGAAGGAGATCGCTGACAGAGCGATCAAGGCGAGGGAGGAAGACAAGAAGAAGAAGGAGAAAGAAGAGATACAGAAGAAAAAGGCTGATGAGAAGAAAAGGAAGGATAAGGAAAGGGAGAAAAGAGGAAAAAAGGAGAAAGAAGAGGAAGAAAAGAAAAAGGAAGCGGCTAAGACCGCCGAGGAAGAACGGGAGAAAGAGGCATTCAGGGCTGCCGAGGAGAAGGCAGCTCTAATCGCTGAGGAGAGGAAGAAGGAAACGGTCAGGATTGCTGAGGAAAAAGCGGCCCTGGTCGATGAAGAGAGGGAAAAGGCTGCGGTCTTGCAGACCACAGTGAATAAAAATACTAAGGAGGAGATCGCGGAGAGATTGCAGATCGCCAAGGAGAAGGCTGCACTTTCTAGCGGTCTCCCAACTGATTCTCTTCATGGGGATCGTTTGAACAAGGCTGCAGCGGATCGTGCGGCGGCGGTCTCGATTTTGCGATCTGGTAAGTATAAAATGATTCCTCAGCCGGTTGAGTTCCTTTCATTACCTATAGTTCGCTCTGCTTCTCCTGAAAGAAAACATGGGATCGTTTTTATTGAGACCGATGACATCCTCTTAAGTAATGAAGAATTAAAAAGGAGAAGAAAAGAGGGGGAAAATCGCAGAAAAGAGATTTGGAAAGAATGGATCTGGAGCGCTTAAGGGGATCAGATCGTCTTTCTCTGACCGCAGATCCCGCGGTCACTAAAGATACCAAAAGAGCTTTACGTGACTGCGGTCTTAACTTCTTTCCAAGTACTTTTCTGTTTATTTAAAAAAGCTTATTTGACTGTATGCTCATGATTGAAGTAACCCATCTCTTATGACCGCAGATAATGAAAATGTTGAGTTTGAGGAGGGAGAGCTTCCTCAGCACATTGAGATCTCCCCTCAGTTAACCAACATCCTGAACCCGATGTTTGAGGATGTTCGCTCTATGCTGATGAGAGAGCGAACTCAGAACGATCAGATTCGCGGTCTTGAAGAAAAACTGCGTACTAATGAGAAGAGGATTCGTGAAGAATGCGATCTGAGAGTTGAAGAGATCGCTCGAGCTCTTAAGAAAGCCGAAAAGAGACTGAGTACTATAAGGGAAAAGCTGCGGCGCTGTCCGCGGAAAATGAGAGGCTGAGGAGCGGCCACGGAAAGATAATGATGCGACCGGGTACCTCTGGCGATCATCCATCGGAGAGACCGCAACCTGAGATTGTGCTGATTCCTATGGAGCAGGTGGACAAGGAGATGTCGAAAATCCACCGGTCTGCGATGCTGGCCAATCACAGTTTGGTGTCAGTTATGGCCGCAGTGAATGATATGCAAGATGTCGCTGCTCATGTAGGAAGAAATAGGCCTTCTAGGAGATGATTATTTGTTTTGAGACCGAGCGGTCTCTGAATTCTAAACATTTTGCCTTGTAATATTTTTACTATTAATGTTCCATCTGTTTTTGTGACCTTTTTATTTTATGCTTTGTGCGGTCTTTGATTCGTATAATCTTGGTCTTTATGCTTGGACTGCCTGTATTGCTGCTGTGCTTTATTTGATTGAGATCGCCAGTCATAGCATGCTTTTGCGTGACTTTGCACAGGTCGAGCGGTCTGAACCTTTTTCTTCTGGGCGATCTGCAAGAGGTAATGATTACGAAATGACCCTTCGTCTTCTATAAATAGCTACCTCCATAACATTCATTTTATGCCTTCTTGATTGCGCTACAAGCTCCGGTCTCAGCGATTACTAAATATGGTGTCCGCTCGTGCTTCTTCTGCTACTATCTTCCTGAACGCCGATCACAAACAAGGACGTTTATCAAAGGATGAGTACATTGAATTTATAAAGAAATATATGATCCAAACTCAGGTGGTTGTGAGACCGCCAACTGAGCAAGAAAGGCTAAACTTTGTCGAGGAGAAAAAGTTTATCATTCCCATCGATCACTTTGATAATGGGCTGAGGATTCCACTCCCCTGGGAGTGGTTAGAGATTTTGGAATATTATGGCTTCGTGCTCGCCCAGCTGGCTCCGAACTCCATCGGTCTGGTTAACGTCTTCATCAATTATTTGAGATCGGAAAGAGTGAAATTCACAATGAATTTGTTCCGTGCAACCTTCACCGCAAAAATTTTGAAAGAAGGCAGAAAGAAAGAAGAATTTAAAGGATTGATGTATTTTTCAGCAGATGGAATTAAGATTCTGAACCTTCCTAATAAAATTTCTTTCTGGACAGAAAGATTCCTTGTTTTTGAAGGTGACCTTGGCGGTCTCAGGAGCTCACCCTCTCCGCGACCTGACAGCATTTTTAAGAAAATAAAGGCGGTCTCAGAGGAAGAGCTGAAGATTCTGGCCTTTTTGGCGGGTAAAAGGATCGATCTTGTTTATTATCTAGCGATCTGGCCTGAGATCGCCGAGATCGCCCCTGCTGAAAGTGAGTTTTTTCTTGCGGTCTCGAATAATTTCTTTTTATGTCTTTTGAATGCTTTTTAAAACCTTTTCTTTACTTTTTAGCGAGCTTTGCGGTCCCTGCGCTTGACCCTATCTCCCCAGCAGCAGAAGTTCTTACTCAGAGGGAGAGAAGGCTGAAGCGTGAGGCCGACGTGTTCGGCGTAACTTCTGAGACCGCCGAGCAAGTTTTTCCCTTGATGGGTTTTAAAAGAAAAATGAAGGATATCAAAGGAAAGCCTCTCCTCAGATGGGCGGCCTCAGGAAGTTCTGTGAAGGTGTCCACTGATTTACCCTCGTGGAGCGGGAAGGTGACCCGTCACGCATACGCGGTCACTTCGGCTTTGTACGGGAGAAAGAACACAAATGAGATATTAAACATTGAGACCGATGCGCTTCCCGACCTTTGCGCTCAAGTGACTGCTAGAAGTACAATCTTGAATCATCATATGGGGCGGTCTCTTTGCAGCGCTCTGGACGAAATAACTGCCTTGCAAGAAGAAAGAAGAGTGAGAATTTTTCTTATGTTCCATGAATGTGTTACCTATGATCGTGCGGTCTAACATATATCTCTTTTGCAGCAATCTGAAAAAACGGCTTACGACCCTGAGAATCTTGCTTTCCAGAGGGCTTTGATGCACCATATAAAAGAGACCGCCGACCAGGTGCTGGATGAGGTTCGTAACCGCGGTGGTTTTACTGAAGAGTACAAGGACGTCACATTTGCCGATCTCTTCCCTGACGCGGCGCAAAGAATTGAAGAACAATCTGTGACCGCTGAAGAGACCGCAGATGCTGCTGAAGGATCTGCTGATGCTGCTGATGAGACCGCAGGTCAAGAGAAAAATGTAGTGATTGAAGATGAAGAGAGCGGAAGCCGCTATACCCTTGGTCTAGATTCCAGTTCGAGCTCGAGCTCTGGATCTAGAATTCCTGGGAATAGTCTAGAAGAACCTTCTGCAGAAACCGATTCTTCTTCTTCAAGCGAGCGGTCTTCCAAAAGATCAAAGAGAGAGTGAATTATAATCCCTTTTTCCTTTTTGGAGACCGAGCGGTCTTGTTGTAATTGACATTCCAGAATATATATAAAAATTTGATCTGTTGGATTTTGCCTAGATGAATAAGTTTGTTCTTGATGCATATATTTATTTGTTCTTCTGAATTTAAAATCGGCATTCGATCTCAATGCCTTTTTATCATAATTTTTATTTTTATCATTAAAAAACTCCAAGTAGCGATCTCTTGGAAAAAACACCAAAGACTCTAAAAGAAACTATTCCGCATAAACAGGAACTACTCTGCGACCTCGAGATAACCAGATCAATAGATCGCAATATGAGGAAACTACAAGATGATTTGAACATATTAGACTCAGAGTGATCGGCGCTCAAACGACAGGAAATCCATTTGATGGCCCCTTGATAACCAAGATTATAAAAAGAGCTTCATAAATCTCCAGATCAGCGATCACATTATATCCAGACCGGCCTTTTTTGAAGGAAACCCAACTCGATGGGAAACAGGGAATACTAGAATAACGAGAATACTAGAATCTTGATCTTATTGAGACCGGGTCGAGCTCTGTCAAGTTGTCACGAGAGCTTTCTGAATAGCGGCCTCAATTACCCTGAAAAAGTCATGCCCGGCGATTTATAAATGACATCACCCTTTGAAAATAGAAGAACATGCGGTCTCATAAACTGCTGACCGCCCGATCCCAATACAGGAATGAATAAGTCCTCTATGATAAAAATAGAGGAATGGATCTTGAAAATGACCCAAAGGGATGGTGTGGTCATGCCGCGGAGGCTATACCGATACTTCTTTTCTTAAAGGATTGCTGAGTTTGTTGCAAATTTGCCAATCCAAGGTTCAGGTGACGGTCATAGATGTTTCTTGCCGCCCCTTACCTAACCACGCTTCAACGAGTATTCGAGAGTTACAAATCGAAATGATCGGTAGGGCAGGTGTGGTCATGCCGCGGAGGCTACACCGACATTGCTTTCCCTGAAAGATCATTAAGATTGTAACAATGTCCTTTTCGATGCATGACAGAGCTGAGCCAGCCACCTAGACCTCCTTGAAACGCTTAGGTGTGCCAGATGTCAGCAAGGACCCGGTATCCTAAACTTCCACCGCTCGAGCTTGGCGAGCTACTGCTACACAGATTCGAAATCTCCCCGACATCTGTGGTCCTGGCAGAATTACACGTCGAGCTAACAAGTCAAGGGGGAAGATAGTAGGATCCGTCGATATCTCACTTGACAGGTTTTTTGGCTCTTCAAAAATCAACTTATTTTTAAGACTTGTCATCCATTACTTATATTACGAATGCTTTGGTGATACCTGCGTGATATTTAGGAAAAGAAAAGAGTTAGGAACAAAGAATGAGTGAATTAGATACGAACATTTTAAGAGAAGAAAAGCTTAAGATCATCTCCGCTCCAGGAATGAGGCAACTCTTCCCCTTCATAAGTTTGGAGATGGTAAGCACCATTTTTAAGCACATTCTTTACCACGAACGGCCCTGCCCAATTTGGATTGAGCTTTCCAACTGAACCAGCTCTTGCCGATGTATCTACTTTCTTCAAGACTAGATCTCCAACAGCGAATTCTTTGGTTCTTACATTTTTATTGAACAACCTTGCCATTCTTCTTTTCACCTCTTCCTGTCTGATGATTGCAGTGTCTCTTAATTCCTCAATTAAATCAAGGCTGCATTTTAACTCATCATTTCCTTCCATCCACTCGATTTGATTTTGTTGTGCCAATAATACTCTTGGGCTTTTTACTTCAAATTCTACCGGAATAAGGGCTTCGGAACCGTGTGATAATTTGAACGGAGTTTCCCCAGTAGCAGAACTCGGAGTTGTTCTCAAGGCCCATAAGACGGAAGGTAGTTGTTCTGCCCAGTTGCCCCTAACGTTTTCTACCTTTTTTTTCAAGAGATTTATGATGAGTTTGTTGGCGGCCTCTACCTGCCCATTGCTTCTAGGATGATGTACGGAAGCGAAACGTAGCTCAATGCCAATTTGCTTGCAGAAACTAATAAGAGTTGAATTGTTGAATTGAGAACCATTATCCGTGATGATTGCCATTGGAATCCCGTGTCGACATACTATCTCTCCCCAAATAAAGTTTTTCACGGCTTGAGTGGTAATTTTGGCCAATGCCTTTGCTTCTGTCCACTTGCTGAAGTAGTCGATCATAACTATTATATATCGACGTTGTCCGCTTGCCATAGGAAAAGGCCCAATCAAATCCATTCCCCAAACTGCAAATGGCCATGGAGTTGCTATTGACTTAAGCTGTTGAGCCGGCTGATTTTGGAGAGGAGCAAACTTCTGGCATTTTACACATTTCTTAGCAAATTTCTCCGCATCCTTCCTCATCTGGGGCCAAAAGTAGCCTTGCCTCAGAATTCTTTTTTCCAATGTCCTGGCTCCAGAGTGACTTCCACATTCTCCAGAATGAACCTCCTGAAGGACCGTTGGAATCTCCTCCTCCGAAACGCACCGTGCTAGTGGTGAAAGGAAGGTTCTCCTATAAAGCACTCCTGTAACAAGATAATAGTTAGCCGCTTTCCGTTTAAACCTTTTCCTATCCTTTATTGAAGAATGGAGCTCTCCAGTTGAAAGATAAAGAACAAACGGATCTATCCAAGACTGATGCTGATCAATCTCCATGACCTCTCCTTCCTCAATTGTCGGGCGAAACAACTCCGAAGTTGTTCCCCCTGAAAGAAGCCCAAATTTTGCCAACTCATCCGCTTCCACGTTCTCACCCCTTGGGATATGATTGATAGTGAAGCTTTTGAACTTCCCAACCTCAATTTTTACCAGAGTCAAATACTGCTTCAAGATACTATCTTTAGTCTCGAAAGTCCCATTTACTTGAGAAGCCATTACCAAAGAATCTGTGAAAACTTCGACATCATCAATCCCTAGTTCTCTGGCAAACTTGAGACCGGCTAGCAAAGCCTCATATTCCGCTTGATTGTTTGTTACTTGAAAATAGAACTTTAGTGCTTGATTCAGCCTTACTCCATTTGGGTTGATTAAGATAACTCCTGCCCCGGAAGAATTTTTCCCTGAGGCTCCATCCACGAAGATTTTCCAGGCAAGGGGTACTCCGACCCCCTTCTGCGATTCAACTTCTTTAGCATCCACCATGAAGTCTGCTAAGACTTGAGCTTTGATTGCGATTCTTGGAACATAAGATATGTCAAACTCACTGAGCTCAATTGCCCACTTTGCCAATCTGCCTGAATGCTCCGGCTTCTCCAAGACACCCTTCAATGGAAGATCAGTGACGACTAAAATCGAATGAGCTTGGAAATACGGTCTTAATCTTCTTGCTGAAATTACAAGCATCAAAGCTAGCTTCTCTAGGATCGGGTAGCGAGTCTCCGCACTCTTCAGAATTCGACTTACATAGTAAACTGGAAATTGTTTCTTTTTCTCCTCTCGGACCAAAACAGAGCTTATAGCATCGATGCCAACTCCCAAATAAAGAAAAAGATCTTCCCCTCCTCGCGGACTTTGGAGTAGAGGAATTGAAGTCAACTGCTTTTTAAGCTGATTGAAAGCATTATCACACTCTTGAGTCCATTCGAACCTGGCTCCTCCCCGGAGAGTCTTAAAAAACGGTGCACTTTTATCCCCTGACCGGGAGATGAATCGACTCAAGCCTGCCATTCTCCCTCCCAACTGTTGAACTTCTTTTGGGGTTCTGGGAGGTGGCATTTCCAAGATAGCTTTTACCTTGTCTGGATTTGGTTCTAGCCCTTCTGGGGTGAGGAGGTGACCCAAAAATTTACCTCTGTTTGCTCCGAAAACACACTTCAATGGATTCAACCTCATATTGAAGGCTCGTAGGGTTGCAAAAGTTTCAGAGAGATCTTTGAGATGAGAGGAGAAAGATTTGCTTTTCACCAAGAGGTCATCGACATATACCTCAAGGTTTCTTGCCTTCTGATTTTTGAAAACTGTATCCATCATTTTTTGGTAAGTTGCTCCAGCATTTTTCAACCCAAAATGCATCACGAGATAACAGAAGCAACCATCATTTGTGATAAACGAAGTGTGCGGTATATCGGGTTTATGCATCCTGATTTGGTGATAACCTGAAAAAGCATCTAAAAAACTCATAAAAGAATAACCTACCGCAGAATCCACTAAAGAATCTATCTGAGGCAAGGGATAGCAATCCTTGGGGCAAGCTTTATTGAGTTTAGTAAAGTCGACACACATCCTCCACTTTCCACCTGGCTTTGTTACCATTACAACGTTTGACACCCACTCAGGATATTGGATCGGTTGGATGAACTTCGCCTTCAGGAGCTTCT
The DNA here is from genome assembly GCA_033032865.1 of Dactylorhiza incarnata. Taxonomy (NCBI): domain Eukaryota; kingdom Viridiplantae; phylum Streptophyta; class Magnoliopsida; order Asparagales; family Orchidaceae; genus Dactylorhiza; species Dactylorhiza incarnata. Next base: position 67,718 of record JAWHQI010000429.1, on the reverse strand, counting down.
CCACTTCCTCACGGATAGGTTGAGCCAGAGTGGTTGCAACAGTCCTCTTCCTCTGCTGGATTGGGATGACATTTGGGCTGATGTTGAGGTGATGGCAAGCAACATCTGGACTCACTCCAGGCATGTCGTCTGCCGACCAAGTGAAGATATCTAAATTTTGCAGAAGACAAGAAATGAGCTGACCCTTGTCAGCTTCAGATAATTCAGCGTTAATGGAGAGACCCTTGCCCTCATCTTCCTCGCTGATTTGGACCTTCTGGGTTGCTTGGGCGGGTTCCAAACGAACTCCATCTCTTGCATCCTCCTCAATTTCTTCTGCAACTGGAACTTGCTCAGGAGCTTCGATTAATTCAGCCATCATGATTTCTTGAGGAGAGGATACAATCATGTTGACCGTTTTCACATAGCATTCCCTGGCCTTCCTTGGATCGCTCCTGATTCGGTGTTGTTTGCCTTTCAAGGCGAACTTCACCGCTTGATGGTAGGTAGAGACGATGGCTTGATAGGAATTTAGGAAAGGTCTTCCAAAGATGGCGTTGTAGCTACTGGGAGCGTCAACGACTATGAATTTGACCAACTTCACTATCCCTCCCAGAACCACAGAAAGGGTGACGAGTCCTTCCACTTCTTTCTTTTCTCCTGAAAAACCATAGAGGGGGCCTTCAGTTGAGAGGAGAGTTTTACCTGTCTTCAACGCCTCGAAGGCGGGTTTGAAGAGCACATTAACTGAACTTCCTGTATCTATTAGAATTTTTTCCACCGTATAATTTTCGATTACAGCTTTGATGACGACTGCATCATCAAAGGGATTCGCGGTCTGAGGAAGATCTTCATCTCCAAAAGTGACCGTCCCTCGAACCGGAGCCGAAGAGGTAGCAGCAACCTCTGGCTGGTAAACCCTCTTCAGACTTGCTTTTCTCGAGGACTCCGGCCCTGCACCCCCATGGATGCAGAATAGGTTGCCCAAGGCACCTTCATCATTAGCGTCCACGCACTCGTTGGGAAAACCGATGTTGCCCAGATGACCAACATCATCTACTTCCTCGCACTCCCAGTGAACTTCTGCTACCTCCTTGGCCTTGGAGGTTGAAGCTTTGGCAGAATCATTCTTTTGAATGAGATCGCGGAGCTTTCCCTCCTTTAATAGTTTCTCTAAAAATAGGCGGAGAGCTCTGCAATCCTCTGTCAAATGACCCCTATCTCTATGATACTCACAGTAGAGAGTAGGGTTTCTGGTTTTCGGATCAGAATTCAGCGGAGCTGGCCTCTTAAAAAAGGGCTGCTTCTGAAGGATTTGAAGCACTTCATTCATGGGAACACCAAAGTCTGTGAAGGACTCTTGGGATTCATTGTAAAATAAAGGAACGGGTAGAATAGGAGGTTGAGCATACTGGATCTGGTGGATGGGGGTGACTTGCGGAGCAGGAGTAGCGGGAGTTTGAAGAAATGAATTTTGAGGTGGGAAAGATTGATTACCTCGATTGAAGCGGTTGTTTCGGTAATTCTTACCTCTCGGGGCCGGAGGTGGAAGCTCTTGCCGAGGTTTCGAGGAAGATGCCGCAGGATAGAATCCTGCAGAGCCTTTCTGAGTGGCTCTGTTGGTCAGATTGCTAACATAGGTGGGGTTGTTGATCTCCCCTTCTATGTAGCGATTGGCAATGCTGATCAGCTCCTGATAGGAGCTAGGTTCCTTGGTTGTGACTTTGAACTTCAGAGGACCCTCCTGCAGGCCGCTGATCAAAGCCACCATATAGAGCTCGGGATCCATGTCTCTGACTCCCAAGATCTCCTTCTGAAAGCGATCAACGAAATGTGCTGCAGTCTCGTTGTCTCCTTGCTTAATTTTGAAGAGGGTCGCAGGACCACTCTTCCTTTTCTTTGCGGTGGCGAACCTCAGGAGGAGCTCTTGCCTCAAGGCGGCAAAGCTTGGGATAGATTGACTTGGCAGCTTGTAGAACCATTCCATGGCTGACCCATCGAAGGAGGTAACCATCAGCTTGCACCTCACTCCATCTGAAATGGTCCTGAGGGCAACGGCAGATTCGAAAGCTTGGAGATGACACATCGGGTCGGTCTCTCCTGTATATACAGGAAGACGGGGTTCTCTGAATCCATGAGGAATTGGATCCCGACGAATCTCATCAGTAAAGGGGGAAGGCTCCCCAAACACAGAAGGTCCTGGAGGAAGAAAAGGAGCTGGAGGATCTTGAGGGTAAGCAAACCCTTCTTCAAAATTCAAAGCCTGAGCCGGAGGCCCCTGGGCTGTGGCTCGAAAAGAATTACGACGGGTGGCGAACTCCTCATGCTGAGATCGCTGAGGAGCTGCAGGCTGGAAAACAGGATGATCGCTATGGTGACCGCTTGCCATGCGGTCAGGGGTAGCGATCTGAGGGGATTGAGGAAGGATCTTCTGGGAGATCGCGGCCAGAACTTGGTTCATGGCCTCGATCTGCTTCGCGGACTCCTGCTGAGTCCGAACAACTTCCTGCCGATCTCGAGCGGCTTCTTGCTGAGACCGCGCGATCTCTTGCTGAACAGCGGCAGCGTCCTGCCTGGCTCGGGCGGCCTCGCGGAGAGCCTGCTCAACGCGAAGCTCGAAGCGGCGCTCCATCGCTTCTAACGGATTGTGATCGGAAGGGGGAACACTGGGAGACCGCAAAGGACGACCTCTACGGCGATCAGCCATCTTGAAAGTCTGAAGTTCACCTAACACTTCGAATCTGAAGGTCGCGTGTTCGTTCTGTTGGTGCCAAAAATGGTACCTCCAAAATTCACACTAAAGGGGGTGGGAGAAAACTGCGAAATGTAGGTTACTGAGACAGAAGATGCTGAGACAAAAGGAAAACGATCACAAAAGGGGCGATCACGAAAAAATGAGACCGCTTACACAGGTTGTAAGCCGAAGCCCCGGAGCCCAAAAGTCCTTTTCCTGGTACCCCTACCCCTCTATTTATAGACGAGGGGGCTGCCCAAACGGGCAGAACTAAAAACTACGGGCTGCCCGGGATACAGGAGAGCCAGGGCAGGGAGAAGGGGTGCAGATAACAAAAATAAGAAAAACAAGTAGACCGCTCAATCTGGCGATCTCACACTGCTCTGACCGCTTGACTCTTAGAAACTCTTGGTTGAGAAGGCAGCTGGCGATCCGGGCGGTCACACAAACGGAGACCGCTGAGATCGGGAAAAAGTGCCATGAGAGGAGGTCGCGGGCTTTCTGGGCAAACAATTACCAAAATAAGTGAGTGAAATGTATTATTATCAATCACAAAACATTTACTCATACTTAGAGGCATGCTAAGCTTGGTTCTACACATTTTTCAATATAATTGATGCACTTTAAATAGATATATCAAAGCATGATAAGCAAAACAATGTTCATAGTAATTTGAAGGAATAAGTTTTAACATTGTAAATAATTCTAAATAGAATTCATACATGCTTGATATTGGCAATAAAGATCATACAATTTTTTTGTTTTATCATTTTTAAATCAATTAAAAAATAGAAAATCACAAAAACATATTTTTGTCATTTTTAAATTTTTGAATTTTTGTGGTTGATTTTTCATAATATGAATAAAACACAAATATCAAAAAACATATTTTTGTATTTTTTGGATTTTGAATTTTTGTAGTTGATTTTTCATAATATGAATAAAACAGAAAACCTTAAAACATTTTTTTGTATTTTTTAATTTTGAACTTTTATAGTTGATTTTTCATAATATAAATAAAACAAAAATAAAATAGACAGAAACACAAAAATGAATTTGCACAAATAAACTAACATATTTTTGTTGATTTTTAGAAATTTAAAAAAACAGAAAAATCACACACCATCGCTAGCGCCGGCGCTAGTGATAGCGCGGCAAACAGTACGTGATTTTTTTAGAATTTTAAATTTTTGATTTTTGATATTTATTAAGTGTCCTTATATTAGTTCCATGCTGAAATTTCAGAATTTTTGGAGATCTCTAGGTGGATCAAATTTGCATGAAACTTTGGCTTTTTCAAATTCTTGTGTTTTTCAAAAACCTTTAATCATGAAAAGATAAATTATGAAGACACAAGAGGACATTTTTTATTAAACAACCCAAAATATGCATGATTTAAGTAATAAGTGAATTAAAATGTTCATGCAAAGAGTAATATAAGTATGTCCTAAGATTAAAGACTACCCCGACTAAATGTCTACACCCTAGCCCCGTACTAAGTGACGGATGGGCATGAGGAGCTGCACGCATGCCGTAGGTTGGGGTGTTAATCCTATATGCACACACTAGAGAACACTCAACCTAGCACTCTTTCCCCCCAGTGCCTCGCAAGGCCCCACTGGAACCCTCCCCGGTTAAGGACAAGACATGACTTAGAGGTTAGGTCTCTAATGCATACAACCCTACGCCCCCGCTATTGTGAGATATGAAGTCAAAGGTGAATAATCTTTGGACAACCTATGCCTTTTAAACTATGGGTTGATTTATAAACTATGGGTTTTGTTTAATGTGATGAGTTGTATAAAGCCGCATAGTTTTTCTACTTTTATGAGATGATGATATGTGATAACTAGCACAATTACTAATATTCAATAAGTGATAAAGCTAGTATGATGAGTTTTGGGTTTAATGTCATGTCATAAGATTAATATTAATATTGCATGTATTCCAAAATAGAATTTTAAATTATAGATCTAGAATAGAGTGATGATTAAGTTTGATGTATATCTTCATTAAAAAGTTGATTCTAGAGTCTACAAATATGAGAGATACATGCAATCAATAGCAAAGCATATCAATACACCAAATAATGGAAAGAAAACATTATTCAAATTTGTATCATAAGATTCATAATTCTAATTATTGATTTGAGATATTTCTTGATAGAACATGAATTATGATTAATGATCATAGAGAATTTTGCATAGAATATATGTTAGATCTTCATGATGTATGTAATTTCTATTCTTTCTAGACTTACGACAGTATGATTTGGTGATTTTCTTTTGAATAAGCATGTTTGATTTTTAAGTCTAGAAAATGATGATCATTTAATCATATTAAAGACAAAGATCATATATAGAGTGTTTTGAAATTTATAATAAAAATTTGCATTCAATAATTGAATCTATTGATCTTTGGTTTTGCATGATAATATATGATTTATGATACAATATTCATATATATTCTAATGATTAATCCATAACCTATGTGTTTGTTGGAATTTTAGTATTCTATAATTATTTCAAATCACATAGTTATCATGATATTTTAATAACATTGTAAATGTTATACCTAGCATATAAATTTAAGCATAAACCAAGAAGTGATGCTAGGATGATGAGTTTGAATGCAATGTTATTACATAGGATTAATGGAGATTATGTTGCATGTAATATGAGAAGTTTTCAAATTAATTTTCTTTAGACCTAGAATGAAATGATTAAACTTTTGATTTGATCTAAATGATGCAAGATGATTCTAAGGTCTAAATTACATGCAAACAATGGTGACACACATCACACACAAAATACAAAGAATATCATGTGATGAGGAATTCAAAGACACAGAAATTGTCGAAATAAGAAGACTGATTTTAACTTTTGAACAAAGTTGAGTTTGGGCAATTTTGACACACCAAACGAATTTGAATGAACAAGTTTGGTTCTCCGTTGGATGGAGATTTCTGTGATCTTTCCAAAAAGATATTAAAAGCAAAAATCGGACGAGCGGATCAAAAGATATGGATGTTTGAAGTTTTGATCGTAAACTCGCATTTTTTTGAAAGATTAAACATGCGTTTAGATGAATTTTTGTTTTCAATTTTTCTAGATAATATACTTCTTTATAAGGGCTATCATATGTAGCAAACAAAAATAGAAAAGAAAAGAAAGAAAAAAATGTTGCACATTTTAATTTTTAGCTTAAGCCCTTTAGCAAACCATTTAAACCCATTCAAAAATAACTTCATTAGTCTTGATAATAATTTCAATATTCAATTTATGATGATAATTCAAGACATTTATGGGTAAAGGATTTAAAAGGATAAAGAACAATCAAAGATGAGAGATAGATCACTTTCAAAAAAACATATGACTTAATGTTTCATGATACATTAGGCTTAATATATGAAAGTCATATTTCATGATATATATAAAGTGATCATAGCATGTTTGTTCAAAAAATAATAAAAATAATAAACAAAAGAAAAGAGACAATAAGCATATCATGAAGTAAAGTTGTGATATTTCATTTTCATTTGTTTCTACTTCATACAAATGATTGGATACTAATTAATAAGAGATTTAGGTATCCAAATGGGACCATGTGGGATGGTTCCTTTGGGTACCCAATTACATCGTGATGGCTTTTGGAAAGATAATGATGAATGGGCTTTTTCAAGTAAAGTTGATATGTCATTTTTCTTTATGGGTCTCCATTCATACCTTGGTTGTTTATCACTTAAATCCATATAATGATTATATGACATCTTTATATGATTATATTTGTTTGAAAAATAATTCATTTGAGATTTATGTTTATTCAAATTATTTTTCAAAGTAGATTGATGTTGATAATCATCATGAGTTTTATTATATTGATTTTTTGAAAGTTTATAAGAGTGATTATCTTTCTTTAGAAGTGATTGTTGAAAGAGTGGGTTACAATATGTTTTAAATGATTGATTCTTCTTTTGATTATTTTCATTTCCACTCTTTCTTATAGACATACTCTTATAATATGAAGGATAATAATTTATAGTTTGATGTTCATGAAAAGGAGTTTTTAAATTTGAGTCATGATTGAAAATATATTGAGACTTATAATAGTGACTCTTAAGAATTTTATGAGGATCATAATTCTTTTTGAAACCAAACACCTTTTGATTTAATGTGTGAAAATGGTCCTTTTTAGAAATGATTTTGTAAGTTAATTTATCCTTGTTATTCAAAATCTTATGATGAAATTCATTACATGACATTTGAAATTTTTCAACAAAAGATTTTAATTGTATTAACTTACAAGATAAAACATCATTTTCAACTAACAATTTTTCATTATGCCTTTTAGAAATTAAGAGCCCTTTTTCAATTTCCTTGAATTTTTCTTTTAATAAATTGCAATTAAGACAAGGAATAGGAATTTTACCTAAAGAGCATGAAAGAGAATTTAACACGTCAATATTTGATTCTATGTTATCGTTTGCTTTTAAAGATTTATTTTCTAAACGTAATTTAAAATTAGCAATTTTTAATTTTAAAATTTTACGTTTAACAATTTTAAGCATACGAGAAGTAGAAATAGAATTTGTTACAAAAAGAGAAGATTTAGATTTTCTTACCTTGTTATAGTTTCCGTCTTCTCTTTTGCTTGATGTGTTGCCAACAAATAAGTCCAACATTGTGACGTTGTATTTTTCTTCCTCCAAGCATGAGTCCTCATCGATTTCTTCTCTTGGATCCATAAGGAATTCCTCGTCGATTTCTTCTCTTGGATCCATAAGGAATTCCTCGTCGATTTCTTCTCTTGGATCCATAAGGAATTCCTCTTGTTCATCATCTATAGCAGGAAGACTATAAGTATTCTCAAGAAATTTCCAAACTTCATAAGCAGTAGGAAGTGTATAAATTAGTTTGAAAATATTTTGATGCAATGCACAATATAGACTATTCATTGATTTGGCATTTAAAAACATTTCATTTTTATTTAAAGTACTTGGGGGTATTTTAATAGTAATATTCCATACTTCCATATCCAAAGACTTAAGAAATTTTTCCATAAGAAATTTCCACCCATTATAATTTTTGCCTTCAAATAAAGGTGGTGCTAAAGATTTTTCATTTATAAGAAAATTTCCCCTACTAGTAGAAGCGAGATCATGAGACGCCATTATTCCTGGTTTTTAAACCGTTTGGAACAACCTCCCTCTGATACCACTTGTTGGATCTTACGGCGCCCTTAGAGGTGGGGTGAATAATGGAATAAAAATCTTTTTATAATTTTATGGAAATTACTAAATTGTTTAAATTAATATTAGAACACAAAATAACAATTTAGCTAAAGGAAGAAAATATCAAAATTTGCAAGTTTAGGATTTAGAAACAAGTGCTAAATTGTTATATGATGAAATAGATTAAGATAAACAATTTAGACAAAGTGATTTGAATTGAAAGCATTGTAACCAATATTATAGAGATAACGTCAAAAGTGAGAAATCAAGTAAACACAAATAGAGACATGATTGTATTTGGGTCTGTTTGGGACAGCTCTGGCGGATTGAAAAGCTGCTGTCCGGATAGAGCTGTTTTAAAATAGCTCTCTGGGGAGCAGTTTTGAAAAGCTGCAGAGTGTTTGGGTGTTCTGTGCAGAAGTGCGCTTTGAAGAGCGATTTTCTAATTTTGCTGTTTGGAGAAACAACTTTTGGAAGCTGTTTTTTTAGAACTTAAAAATACATAAAGTTTTAAATGTGGTGAATAATAAAAAACAACCGATAACAATAGTCTTTTACATAATGCTATCAACGTGCCCCGTATATTTCTTCGGCAATGCTATCTCGTACTGTAGACATCTGTTCAGCTCCAGCAGCATCACCCATATCGCTTCCAATATCATCCTCCGCCGCAGGGTCTTCATCCTCTGAGGGAGCGAAAGAAGACTCATCAGCATCACAAACATTAAACTCAGGGTCCCAGCGAGAAGGATGTCTATGAATGAAGTTATGTAAGGCCATTGTGGCCAACACTATGGACCTCTGTTTCTTGAAGCTATACTGTGGCATTTTGCTCAAAATGTGTCACTTCTTCTTCCACACTCCAAACGTTCGCTCAATAACACTGCGAAGAGATGAATGCGCCCTATTGAAATGTTCTTGCCTTCCTTGAACAGGCCGACTCCCACGAGCAAAGTCTGCCAAGTGATATCTTGTATCCGGATACGGCTTCAAATAACCCATCTTTAACGGGTATCCAGCATCTACTAAATAATATTTACCTGCATTTATTTTGTATGTTAAACAAGCAAACATTAGGGGATATTTGAAGGATCTAAAAATATTGATTAGTATACCTTGTGGGGGATGCGGAAAATGCAATCTATCGTCTGCCAATGCGCGTGCAAAGATGCGACTATCATGAGCAGATCCCTCCCATCCAGCCAGGGCAAATACAAAACACATGTTAAAATCACAGACTGCCATTACATTTTGCGTCGTAGTGCCGTGACGTCCTATGTATCTGACTTGATCTTCTACGGGTATCCTCGCATCTACATGTGTACCGTCAATTGCACCAACACAATTCTTGAAGAATGGCATGTAACGAGCATCATACCTTATCTCAGCCGGAATATCTCTGAACTAACGGTCTATAGGCTTTATAACATCAATTGAGAGTAACAAAAGAGATCTAAGACATTTCGAAAAATATCTACTAATTGTTTCGGTCGAGTGCTGGAATCGCTCTTTCGCCAATCTAATGGAACCTCCTTGTGCTAAGATATACAATGTCATCCCTAGGACTTCTCTTGACGACGTCCGTTGTGACCTTTGAAGTTCATGATCTACCTCTAGTTTATGAAGTAAATCTATGAAAATGCGTTTCGACATCCTAAATGCATCATGAATCCTATCTGGATGTCCTTCTAGTAACTCTTTAATCCATTTATCACCTGTTTGGGTAGATGTCATGCATGGTCGTGTGTCACGAACATGATAATTCATCCTCTCGATCGATGACATAACTACACGACAGTACTCTATATATTGCATCCGCTCCGGCGAAAGACTTGTTGAATCCCCGGAATCCTCAGGGGAGGAGTCATGCTCTTCCATTGTAGTACCTGCATTTAAAGTATCACATAACATTTATCATAATCTATGTGAAGAAAATACCAAAACAACTAACATAAATTCGAGGTCCAATGTTAATCAACATGAGGTACATATCAGAAGTAGAAAGATAGAAAATTCTACATAACAGTTTTAAAACGTAAAATACATAAATTCTGGAATAATTAAAAATAAATGATCACTGAGCCCTCTTCTCGTACGCCTTCGTAATCCACCAAACCCGCATATCTTCTGGAATACTCATGAAGATCTCCCTACTGGTCTTGTCCCTGATGTGGTCGAGAGCAAAGTAATAAAGATCCAGGTTTGCCCGTATCTCGGTGCTACTGGAAATCAACTCCACCACCTCTTTGACTGTGATAACTGGTGGAGGCTTCACAGCTAGGGTGGATTGATGTAAGTCTGACATCAAAGAAAATGTCATTCCTTTGTTCTTCCCGATCTTTCTTCTTTTACTCACCGAGGTGGACGCATTCCCAATGGTTGTTGAATGACCTCCTATCTCTTCAGGGCCACCTTGATTGTTCTCCATGATATCTTCTACATCGTTATCTTCCAATTGGATCCTCCCCACATCCGGTGGCAAACTCCCAACAGATGGAGCCCATGAGTCATCTCCAGTTGCGACAACCTGACTGAACATGGTGTTCAGTTTCTCCTCCAACTCAGGTGAAATACCTCCATATTGAAATTTTTTTGCTGCTGGAACAACCTGTTTTAATCAATACATCAATACATCAATATTAAAATCTGTCAAAATAAGAACTAATACCATGAACTGAAAAATGAATTTATTTTCACCTTTATCTTTTCTGCCCACCATTCTTCTGATGCAGCAATAGTTCTCTTCTCTGGATCCCAACCTAAACCAGTCTCGCCATGTTTCAGCTCCTTCCATAACTTCCAATCCTTCTTCAAATGATCCCATTTATTTTTCATTTGCATTCGATCGTAGCTTTTCCCGGTTCGTTCTTTAAACCCTGCAATCAAATTTTTCCACCCTTCTTTGCTAAAGTGGGTGGTAGGCCGATTCCCCAAACCAATCTCTTTTATGCAGAGATCACAAAATAACATCACCTCGCTAGACTCCCAACTCGCTACGATTCCTCCTTCTTTTGGTTTACCCATTACACTATTAATAAGTAATGCAATTTTAGAAGCTTTATCTACTAAAACAAACATACACACATCCTAAAATAAACACATACACACAAACATACACACACACATTCAACACACAAACACCATACACACACACACACATACACACACACACACACATTCAACAACAAATACACACACACACGTCCAACACATACACCATACACACACACACTCATCCAACAACAAACACACACATCCATCCAAAACACAACAACAAACACACAAATCCATCCAAAATACAACACACACACACACACATCCATCCAAAACACAACACACACACACACTCATCCAACACACAAACACATACACACACACACATCCAACAACATACACACACACACACATCCAACACATACACCATACACACACACACTCATCCAACAACAAACACACACATCCATCCAAAACACAACAACAAACACACACATCCATCCAAAACACAACACACACACACACATCCATCCAAAACACTGTTGGGTTTTTCTAGAACCATACATCAGATGTAGGCGCAGCGGAAATAAACAGAAACAACCCAAAAATGCTTGGATCGGCCATGAATGTTGAATCAAGAAGTTAATAAAATACTAGGTAAAAATTACCTCAATGGGGTTGGATCAAATCCAACCAAGATGCTCCAAGAGTTGATTCCTGTCGGTGGCAAGAAGAGTTCTCACGTAGAATTATGTCTACGTCTCTACAGAAGTCCACACGAGCCGGGAGAAGAACGACTGCACCTTTGCACTTCCACGAACTGCTAGGTTCGCTCCAGGAAGAACACACACGGCGACGATCGCCGGAGAGGAGGTCGGCGGACGCGATCGAGCGACGGAACTCCTTCCGTCTAGGGTTCGGGCGAGAGCGGAACACTTCCGTCGGCCTTTCCTTTTTTTTAGTCAACTGAACCCTAAAAACGAAGTCCTATTTATACCCAAAGGATAAACAGCTTCTAGAAGAATCGCTATCCGCAGACCACACATCAGAATAAGGGCTTCTGTTACAATTCGTCGGAATTCCACGGGACAATCCGACGAATTCGACGAATCAGATCAAACGGCAACATTTGCCAAGAATGATCTCTGTAACAATTCGTCGAGTCTTCACGGGACAATCCGACGAATTCGACGAATCACAACAGACGGCAACAATTGCCTAGTCAAGGCTCTCTGTGATAATTCGTCGAGATTCCACGGAATGACCCGACGAATCCCGACGAATTCCGACGAATCCAGACAGATGACAACACTTTGTCGAGTGGAGGATCTCTGTCACAGTTCGTCGAGTTTCCACGGAATGACCCGACGAATCCCGACGAATCCGACGAATCCAATCCGTGTAAACCCGACGAATCCGACGAATCATATCCGACGAATCCAATCCGTGTAAACCCGACGAATCCGACGAATCATATCCGACGAATCCAATCCGTGTAAACCCGACGAATCCGACGAATCATATCCGACGAATTCAGACAGCAACATTTGCTGGACTTCCCCATTCTATATATATGGTGATTGGTAACCTTTACCAACACAGTCAATCTTCCAACTTCTCCACATGCTCTTATGTGCGACCCTGCAGGCTCATATCACGTTGGCAGTGAGATTACATGTTTGACCACTTCTAGATCACAATGGCAACTCCAACAGTCTCCCACTTGATCTTGAAAGTATCAAACCAAAAACCTCACAAACAATGAGCGGCATCTAGCAATGCATCATTGCTCCCCAAGCAATAAGAGTTCATAACTCATAAGCCTTTATGACCAATGTTCCAGCGTTGTCTTTGTCCCTTTGTCCCTTACATCCGGAAAGAACTAGAGGTATGGACCGTGTCACCCTCATAATAGCTCAATCCAAGTTTCTTGATCTAGAACGGACTTCCAGAGAATGGTGAGCTCAATATCACATATTGACTCTACCAAGCATGGCCATGCATTTCTCAGTCCAATTCCATCAAGGGGCCCATGGATGCAACTCCTGTTATATAGGAGGACAAATCCCATATCTGCTCACACCCAAACACCCAAATGATTCGTAACGTACCCAACGACCACCCTTATCATCAACCTTCTTCAAGGAAGACTTTAGATGACATCAAAGTACGCTCTTCCTCACTCGGTGAATGCTGTGACTTCAGGTCAAAGGACCACAACACCATTGTCAAATGAGACCTACTTGTGACACTTTTAAGCAACAATCCACAAAGTAGTCTCAGGTTGGGTCTGTCCAGTACAACTTGTTCACTAACAAGTACCCATGTGATGACTTGATATCACAATATCATGACATGTGAGAACCGGTCATCAGTCAACACACATGCTAGTCTTAATGTATCATCATCACCCTTAGCTTCTACGATGATACCTCGACCAGGGACCTTTTAAGAATGAAGCTTCAAAATCATAGGCTCTCACATTCAAGTCACGTACTTGATGTCCTATGGAAGCGAACATTCTAAGGGTATTTATCACGAATTTTATTCTATCATATAGAAACAGTATATCGTAATAAAAGAACTTGCCATTAATTGTAAAAAGAAATAATTGGTACACAATTCATCATATGAATAAATTTTAAACAGCCAACAGAATATTTATTTTACATGCAACCCACAAGACTCCCACTAGAGTTGATCATTCAGGTATCGTATACCCATTGATCTAGTATGACCATCATGCTTTCTCTGCGCGAGAGGCTTTGTCAGTGGATCTGCAATATTCTCCTCAATCGGCACTCTGCAAATGTTCACATCTCCTCGTTCGACAATCTCACGAATAAGATGGAACCGCCGAAGTATGTGCTTGGAGCGCTGATGGGATCTAGGTTCCTTAGATTGTGCAATTGCACCATTGTTATCACAGTAGAGAACTACGGGACCAACAATGCTAGGAACTACATCTAGCTCGCCGATGAATTTCCTAATCCATACAGCCTCCTTCGCTGCATTAGCTGCAGCGATATACTCGGCCTCAGTTGTAGAATCAGCAACTGTCTCTTGCTTGGAACTCTTCCAGCTCACAGCTCCTCCATTCAGGCAAAACACAAACCCTGACTGAGACTTTGAATCATCCCTATCAGTTTGGAAGCTAGCATCCGTGTAACCACTTACAACGAGCTCTTCCTTTCCACCATACACCAAGAATACATCCTTAGTCCTTCTCAAGTACTTCAGGATATTCTTTACGGCTATCCAGTGACATTCACCGGGATCAGACTGATACCTGCTAGTCATGCTCAAAGCAAAAGAGACATCGGGTCGAGTACATAACATTGCATACATGATTGACCCAATTGCCGAAGCATATGGAATCAACTTCATGCGGTCCTTATCTTCACAAGATTTTGGACACTGGTCCTTCAAGAGATTCACACCATGAGACATGGGCAAAAATCCTTTCTTGGACTCAAGCATGTTGAACCGCTTCAACACCTTGTCAATGTACGTACTCTGGGTCAAACCCAGCAACTTCTTCGATCTATCTCTATAGATCTTAATACCGAGTATGTAAGTCGCTTCACCCAAGTCCTTCATAGAAAAGCAGTTCCCTAGGTTGTTCTTAACAACTTTCAGGGTAGGTTTGTCATTCCCGATCAGCAGTATGTCATCTACATACAATATCAGGAAGACAACAATGCTCCCACTGATTCGCTTGTAAACACACGGTTCATCCTCGTTCTTGACAAAACCAAACTCTTTGATCTTTTCATCAAAACGAAGATTCCAACTTCTAGAGGCTTGTTTCAATCCATAGATGGACTTATTCAGCTTGCATATTTTAGTGGCTTCATTTGGGGATACAAAACCCTCGGGTTGTGTCATGTACACTTCCTCAAGGAGGTTTCCATTTAGGAAAGCCGTTTTGACATCCATCTGCCAGATCTCGTAGTCATAATACGCAGTAATAGCAAGCAATATCCTAATGGACTTTACCATGGCAACAGGGGAAAAGGTCTCATCATAGTCAATACCATGAATTTGCTTGAAACCCTTAGCCACCAGTCGCCCTTTGAATGTCTGTACATTCCCATCCATGTCGGTCTTCTTCTTGAAGACCCACTTGCACCCTATGGGTCGTACCCCTTCAGGTGGTTCCACCAAGTTCCAAACTTGGTTTGTATACATGGAGTCCATTTCGGATTTCATAGCCTCAAGCCATTTGTCGGAGTCCGGTCCATTCATAGCCTCTTGGTAGGTTGCTGGTTCATCATCATGATCCATAAGCAACACATTACCTATTTGAGACACGAGAAATCCATATCTCTCAGGCTCAAATCTTGGTCTACCAGATCTACGTAGGACTTGTGTTTCGTGAGCAGGTTCTCTAGCTACAACATCTTGTAGTCCTGGCTCAGAATCCAACTCTGGTTCATTCACTATTTGTGGTTCTTGAACTTCTTCAAGTTCTACCTTTTGCATCTTTCTTGATAAGAACTCTTTCTCCAAGAAGACACCCGTCCTTGCGACAAACACTTTGCCCTCAGACGGTAGGTAAAAGTAATATCCCTTCGTTTCCTTAGGATATCCCACCAGATAACACTTATCTGATTTGGGTTCCAGCTTGTCAGGCATTTGACGTCGTACGTATGCCTCACAGCCCCAAATTTTAATGAACGACATACTAGGACGCTTCCCAGTCCATATCTCATATGGTGTCTTTAGAACCGTTTTCGTCGGAGCGCGATTCAGTGACATTGCAGCAGTCTCTAAAGCAAAACCCCAAAAGGAAACAGGCAAGTCTGCATGACTCATCATCGACCGTACCATGTCTAACAGAGTACGATTTCTCCTCTCAGACACACCATTATGCTGCGGTGTCCTAGGTGGAGTGAGCTGTGATACAATACCACACTCTTTCAGATGATCACGGAACTCATGACTCAGGTATTCGCCACCTCGATCAGATCGGAGTGCTTTAACCTTTTTACCCAATTGGTTCTCCACTTCATTCTTAAACTCTTTGAACTTTTCAAAGGTTTCGGATTTGCACTTCATAAGATACACGTATCCGTATCTACTGAAATCATCAGTAAATGTAACGAAGTAGAAATACCCACCTCTAGCCATAGAACTCATGGGTCCGCATACATCACTATGTACAACACCCAAGAGATCCTCAGCCCTCTCAGTATAACCAGTGAAAGGGGCTTTAGTCATCTTGCCTAATAAACAAGACTCACATCGCTCAAATGATTCATAATCAAATGAGTCCAATAGTCCATCTTTATGGAGCTTGGATATGCGCTTCTCGTTTATATGGCCCAAACGACAATGCCAGAGATATGTAGGATTTGAGTCATTTGTTCTTAGTCTTTTATTACTATCTACATTATAGATCGGATGGTCCAGGTTCAAAACATAAAGACCATTAAACAATTGAGCTACAGCATAACAAACATCATTCTTAAATATAGAACAACAATTGTTCTTAATTATAAAAGAAAATCCAATCATGTCCAAACATGAAATGGATATAATGTTTCTAGTTATGGCCGGAACAAAATAACAATTATTAAGTTCTATTACAAGCCCACTGGGCAAAGAAAGACGGTAAACCCCTACGGCTACAGCAGCAACTCTTGCTCCATTGCCGACACGTAGGTCCACCTCTCCTTTACTCAGCAATCTCCTCCTTCCTAGTTCCTGCACATTTGTACAAATGTGAGAACCACATCCGGTATCCAATACCCAAGATGAAGGAGCAGAAAGGTTTATCTCTATAACGTAAACATCCGAAGCGGAAGTCATACCTCCCTTCATTTTCTGCAGACCCTCAATGTACGAAGGACAATTCCTCCTCCAATGACCAGCCTTGCCACAGTGGTGGCATTTCCCTTCCTTCACGGTGCTCTTCTTTTTCAGTGCAGAAGATTTGGGCTCAAGATGTGACTTAGGTCCCACCTTCGTCTTCTTGAAGCCCTTGGCCTTACCCTTGCCTTTATGTACCATCAATATGGGACTAGCAGGCTTGGCCTTCTTCATGTTTATTTCGGCAGTTCGCAACATGCCTAGGAGCTCGGGCAGTGTCTTGTCTATTTCATTCATGTTATAGTTCAAGACGAACTGCTCATAATTATCCGGCAACGATTGCAGGATAAGATCTGTGGCCAACTCTTGACCCAGAGGAAAACCCAGTCTCTCCAGGTTCTCTATATACCCAATCATCTTGAGTACGTGAGTACCAACCGAGTCTCGAGCTCCCATTTTGCACTGAAATAAGGCCTTCGTGACATCGAACCTCTCTTGACGAGCTTGCCCTTGAAACATTTTCTTTAGGTGCTCGTCAATCTCCTTGCACCCCATGTTCTCGTGTTGCTTCTGAAGCTCAGAGTTCATGGTGGCAAGCATAAGGCACTCGACGTCTAAGGCGTCATCGGTATACTTCTTATAAGCATCCTTATCAACACGGGACGAGTTCCCGGTCGGCACCTCGGGGGCTTCTTCTTCCAAGACGTAGAGCTTTCGCTCTTGCCTGAGAACAATTCTCAGGTTCCTATACCAGTCCATATAGTTCGTCCCACTAAGCTTGTCCTTCTCAAGGATAGCTCTTAGGGACAAGGTGGAGTGTGAACCACTTGCCATGGAATTCTACAAGAATTCATGCAGAATCTAATTAGTACCTTAATTTCAAAATACAATTTATTTTTAATTTGGACTTCAATTAAATACTCCCACTATTTTATTCAAAATGATAGCCCTCACTATCAATTCGGAGAGTCCATGCGAGCTACTCTCTTAGTGGACAAGATCCGTATTTCACCAACACCACGAGTCCGCTTTGGCGTTCCTCTCATAATGCGGTTATTTAGGTAGGCAACGCTTGCCAATTGCATCCTCATGCAATTCTTGTATGGCTGGTGAATAACTCCTTATTCGCATCCATCATATGGAGCATGCCAACCCTATGCCTCTAGGCACTCAACCTTTGAGGTCACCTAGTTAAGTTAGACCCGATGTCGACAGTGGGATATCACAATTATCCGCTCGCACCCTTACCAAGATAGATTAATGCACCTTGCTTTGGCAAGCCCACACTTCATCGATCGAGGCAGGAAGAGTGTCATCCATCGGAAGGCATCCGAACACTTAATATTTGATGAAGGGAATTTTAAAGATAGGTTAACACTTAACCATGATCAACATTTGATCAATGTGCACATCCACAGAAAAACAAACTTTCTAAAATCCTCATGCATCCCTTATGTGCACTACATAAGACTATCAACCTTTGATAGATGAAAGGGCTAAATCTGGACATTTAGAACTCTTCCAAATCTTCAGATTTACATGCATTGGACAAAGGCAAAGACAACTCGACTTAAAGCAGTAGACAAGCTCGTCTCTCATTGTTGGATTCAAAATCCAAAACAGAACAAGGGTTCATTAACCACTTGAGGGACGGTTACTGCTAAGGAGACAATAATTTCTAACAATTAGAAATTACCACGAAATCCCAAACGTTCCTGGTGGGGTTCCAAGACCCCCTTTTGAAAATCATCAACATTTGATGTTCCAGGAAGAAATCTTGACATTTAGAACGCTTCTAAATACCTAGATTTGCACGTACTGGAATAACCAAACTTCTGAAACAACATCCAAGACCAGAACCTAGCTCTGATACCACTGTTGGGTTTTTCTAGAACCATACATCAGATGTAGGCGCAGCGGAAATAAACAGAAACAACCCAAAAATGCTTGGATCGGCCATGAATGTTGAATCAAGAAGTTAATAAAATACTAGGTAAAAATTACCTCAATGGGGTTGGATCAAATCCAACCAAGATGCTCCAAGAGTTGATTCCTGTCGGTGGCAAGAAGAGTTCTCACGTAGAATTATGTCTACGTCTCTACAGAAGTCCACACGAGCCGGGAGAAGAACGACTGCACCTTTGCACTTCCACGAACTGCTAGGTTCGCTCCAGGAAGAACACACACGGCGACGATCGCCGGAGAGGAGGTCGGCGGACGCGATCGAGCGACGGAACTCCTTCCGTCTAGGGTTCGGGCGAGAGCGGAACACTTCCGTCGGCCTTTCCTTTTTTTTAGTCAACTGAACCCTAAAAACGAAGTCCTATTTATACCCAAAGGATAAACAGCTTCTAGAAGAATCGCTATCCGCAGACCACACATCAGAATAAGGGCTTCTGTTACAATTCGTCGGAATTCCACGGGACAATCCGACGAATTCGACGAATCAGATCAAACGGCAACATTTGCCAAGAATGATCTCTGTAACAATTCGTCGAGTCTTCACGGGACAATCCGACGAATTCGACGAATCACAACAGACGGCAACAATTGCCTAGTCAAGGCTCTCTGTGATAATTCGTCGAGATTCCACGGAATGACCCGACGAATCCCGACGAATTCCGACGAATCCAGACAGACGACAACACTTTGTCGAGTGGAGGATCTCTGTCACAGTTCGTCGAGTTTCCACGGAATGACCCGACGAATCCCGACGAATCCGACGAATCCAATCCGTGTAAACCCGACGAATCCGACGAATCCAATCCGTGTAAACCCGACGAATCCGACGAATCATATCCGACGAATCCAATCCGTGTAAACCCGACGAATCCGACGAATCATATCCGACGAATTCAGACAGCAACATTTGCTGGACTTCCCCATTCTATATATATGGTGATTGGTAACCTTTACCAACACAGTCAATCTTCCAACTTCTCCACATGCTCTTATGTGCGACCCTGCAGGCTCATATCGCGTTGGCAGTGAGATTACATGTTTGACCACTTCTAGATCACAATGGCAACTCCAACAAACACAACACACACACACACTCAAACAACACACAAACACATACACACACACATCCAACAACATACACACACACACATCCAACAACAAATACATACACACACAAAACCAACACAAATACATACACACACACACATCCAACAACATACACACACACACACATCCAACAATAAATACATACACACATCCATCCAAAACACAACACACACACACACATCCATCCAAAACACAACACACAAACACATACACACACACATCCAACAACATACACACACACACACACACACATCCAACAATAAATACATACACACACACAACCAACACAAATACATACACACACAC
The DNA here is from genome assembly GCA_033032865.1 of Dactylorhiza incarnata. Classification (NCBI taxonomy): domain Eukaryota; kingdom Viridiplantae; phylum Streptophyta; class Magnoliopsida; order Asparagales; family Orchidaceae; genus Dactylorhiza; species Dactylorhiza incarnata. Next base: position 47,592 of record JAWHQI010000429.1, on the reverse strand, counting down.
ACATTCAACAACAAATACATACACACACAAAACCAACACAAATACATACACACACACACACACATTCAACAACAAATACACACACACATCCAACACATACACCATACACACACACACTCATCCAACAACAAACACACACACATCCATCCAAAACACAACAACAAACACACACATCCATCCAAAACACAACACACACACACACACATCCATCCAAAACACAACACACACACACACACTCATCCAACACACAAACACATACACACACACATCCAACAACATACACACACACACACACACATCCAACAATAAATACATACACACACACAACCAACACAAATACATACACACACACATTCAACAACAAATACATACACACACAAAACCAACACAAATACATACACACACACACATTCAACAACAAATACACACACACACACATCCAACACATACACCATACACACACACACTCATCCAACAACAAACACACACATCCATCCAAAACACAACAACAAACACACACATCCATCCAAAACACAACACACACACACACATCCATCCAAAACACAACACACACACACACTCATCCAACACACAAACACATACACACACACATCCAACAACATACACACACACACATCCAACAATAAATACATACACACATCCATCCAAAACACAACACACACACACACACACATCCATCCAAAACACAACACACACACACACACATCCATCCAAAACACAACACACACACTCATCCAACACACAAACACATACACACACACATCCAACAACATACACACACACACACATCCAACAATAAATACATACACACACACAACCAACACAAATACATACACACACACACATCCAACAACAAATACATACACACACAAAACCAACACAAATACATACACACACACACATCCAAGAACATACACACACACACACATCCAACAATAAATACATACACACATCCATCCAAAACACAACACACACACACACATCCATCCAAAACACAACACACACACACACTCATCCAACACACAAACACATACACACACACATCCAACAACATACACACACACACACACATCCAACAATAAATACATACACACACACAACCAACACAAATACATACACACACACACACACATTCAACAACAAATACATACACACACAAAACCAACACAAATACATACACACACACATTCAACAACAAATACACACACACTCACATCCAACACATACACCATACACACACACACTCATCCAACAACAAACACACACACACATCCATCCAAAACACAACAACAAACACACACATCCATCCAAAACACAACACACGCACACACACACATCCATCCAAAACACAACACACACACACACTCATCCAACACACAAACACATACACACACACATCCAACAACATACACACACACACATCCAACAATAAATACATACACACACACAACCAACACAAATACATACACACACACACATTCAACAACAAATACATACACACACAAAACCAACACAAATACATACACACACACACATTCAACAACAAATACACACACACACACATCCAACACATACACCATACACACACACACACTCATCCAACAACAAACACACACATCCATCCAAAACACAACAACAAACACACACATCCATCCAAAACACAACACACACACACACACACATCCATCCAAAACACAACACACACACACTCATCCAACACACAAACACATACACACACACATCCAACAACATACACACACACACACATCCAACAATAAATACATACACACATCCATCCAAAACACAACACACACACACACATCCATCCAAAACACAACACACACACACATCCATCCAAAACACAACACACACACACTCATCCAACACACAAACACATACACACACACATCCAACAACATACACACACACACACACATCCAACAATAAATACATACACACACACAACCAACACAAATACATACACACACACACACATTCAACAACAAATACACACACACACACACATCCAACACATACACCATAAACACACACTCATCCAACAACAAACACACAAATCACACACACTCATCACACATAGACACAAACATACACATCACACACACTCATCACACATACACACAAACATACACATCACACACATTCAAAAACAAACATAAAACATACACATCACACACACTCATCCAACACATACACACACACACACACACATTCATCACACATACACACAAACACACACAAACACACATTCAACACACACAAATCACATAACCATACAAAAATAAAACACACACAAACACACACAAACATACAACACACACAAACACAAATCACACATACAAACATACATCCACAAATCAAAGCAGTCCACAAAGAAGATCAGGATCTACTGAACGCACATATAACCCTAGTAAATGCAAGATCCACTTAGGATCTGACCAATCTGATCAGCACTCCAAGGAAATAAATGAAAAATATGAGAACATACCGCCGACTCTCCGTCGCTGTCGATCCAGTCGTCGGAGAAGGTGGAGAAGATCTGCTGTCACCGTCGCCGGAGAGGTGGAGAAGGCTGTCGATCCAGTCGTCGGAGAAGGGGAAGAGGGTCTTCTATCGCCGGAGAGATGGAGAAGGCTGTCGATCCAGTCGTCGGAGAAGGGGAAGAGGATCTGCTGTCGCCGGAGAGGTGGAGAAGGCTGTCGATCCAGTCGTCGGAGAAGGGGAAGAGGAGTGCGCGCAGGGAGAAGGGTTAGGGCGCGGGCTAGTCGCCAACACAAGGCGAGTTCTCTAAACGGTTACAAAAAGTATGGAATGGAAATAATGAAAAAACAATAATAAAATTCCCTATATGAGATCTCTAAAGTCGAGGATGAAGGATCGCTGTAGTATAAGCGAGGTCGAAGCGATCGTCCTTCGGATGTAGCGTGACGTAGTCCTCCTCCAGAATTCTCCTTAAGCTTTTTGTGGGAGATCCATCTTCGGCAGCATAACAGCACTGGAGTTGTGGCACAAGCAACCTCTCTGGAGTTCTCTTACAAAATGAGAGAGAACACATCATTTTATAGAACTTAGCGCTAGCTCCTGCAGTAGTGATAGCGCTGGCGGTAGCGCTCGTGTTGAGCGATTACGGAACCGTCGGTTGTGTGGCTCTGTGCACGAACTCGAGATAGCGCCTGGCGTTAGCGATAGCGCCTGCGGTAGCGATAGAACTGGCGGTAGCGGTCGTGTTGAGCGGTTGCGAAACTGTCGGCTGCGTGGCTCTGTGCACGAACTCGAGATAGCGCTGGCGGTAGCGATAGCGCTGGCGATATCGTTAACCGCTGAGAAGGAACCGCTGAGATGAAACCGCTGAGATGATCTTGAGCTAATGCCTGGCGTTAGTGCTAGCGCTGGTGGTAGTGCTGGCGTTAGTGCTGCTCCATTCAAAAGATTGTTCCAAGATGCTTTATACCTGTGGAGTATTGCACCTATAGTTCCTGCACACTATAAACACACTACAAGCAATATCAAATACAATATGTGATTTGTTTCTCTCAAGCAAAGGGATGTGACACACATGTCCAACAGCCTGGTCCCGTAGTTCCTCCACCAGGTCCAAGGATAACCTTTGTTCTTCATCATTGGCCACCCGCCACTCTTCATCCCCTTCACCTGCGGCGGTCACCCTAGGGGTCTTTACTTCAAATTCAACGGGAAGGACTTCTTCGAAGCCATGGGAAAGTTTGAACGGGGTCTCCCCGGTGGTGGTGTTAGGAGTAGTCCTCAGGGCCCAGAGAACGGATGGTAGTTGCTCTACCCAGTTCCCTCGGAGATTCTCCACCTTTTTCTTTAGCAGGTTGACTATCACCTTATTTGTCGCTTCCACCTGACCGTTGCTTCTCGGGTGATGAACTGATGCGAACCTGAGGTCGACGCCAAGCTGGGTGCAGAAGCTAATGAATTCTTCGCTGGAGAATTGTGGCCCATTGTCGATCACTATAGCCAGGGGGAGGCCGTGCCTGCAAATTATTTCCCCCCATACAAAATTCCTCACAACTTGAGATGTTACCTTGACGAGTGCTTTCACTTCTACCCATTTGGAGAAGTAGTCGATCATGACCAGTAAGAACCTCCTTTGGCTGCTAGCTTGAGGGAAAGGGTCGACTAGGTCCAACCCCCATACGGCGAAGGGCCAGGGGGCGGTGATGGTTCGGAGCCTCTGAGCTGGGAGGAGTTGTAGTGGAGCGTAGAGCTGACACTTTGAACACCTTCTTGCGAACTCCGTCGCATCTTTGTTGAGGGTGGGCCAAAAATAGCCTTGTCTCAACACCCTCCCTTCCAGGGTTCAGCTCCCGGAGTGACTCCCACACTCCCCGGAGTGAATTTATTCTAGGACTCGCAGAACCTCCTCCTCCGAGACACAACGGGCCAGGAGTCCCGAGAGAGTCTTCCTGTACATCCCTCCTACATGCAAAGAGTAATAAGTTGACTTATACCTGAAGCGTCGCCTGTCTGTGTCTCCTTCGGGGAACTTCCCTGATGTTAAGAAAGAGATGAAGGGATCCATCCACGATGCTCTCTGATCCACCTCCATCAGTTCTCCTTCCTCGATGGAGGGTCGGAAGAGTTCCGACACCGTTCCCCCCGCTCGGGGACCAAACTTGGCCAGGAGGTCCGCCGGGGTGCTCTCTTCCCTTGGAACCTATTTGATGGAGATGGTTCGGAACTGCCCAACCACCCCTTTGACCTTCTCCAAGTATCGCTGGAGAGTTGGCTCCTTGACCTCAAACTCTCCCTTGACTTGGCAAGCCACAACCATGGAGTCCGTCGAGACCTCCACGTCTTGTACTCCTAACTCCCGAGCTAAGCAAAGACCCGCTATCACTGCCTCGTACTCTACTTGGTTGTTGGTAATTGGGAAATGGATGTTCAGGGCTTGCTCGATCTTTGTCCCTTGAGGACTCACTAGGATGATCCCTCCCCCGTAGGAGTGCTTCCCTGAGGCACCATCCACCAACATCCTCCATGCTACTGGGGGAGGCGGTTCATGTTCCCCCACCTCGGATGTGTAGTCGGCCATGAAATCCGCCACCGCTTGGGCCTTGATTGATGTCCTAGGCACGAACGTGATATCGAACTCGCTCAGCTCCACGGACCATTTTGCCAATCTTCCTGAGTGCTCCACCCCTTCCATGACCTTGCGAAGTGGGTGATCTGTTACTACTTTGATCGAATGTGCCTGGAAGTTGGGCCGGAGTCTCCGGGCTGCCACCACCAACGCAAAAGCCAACTTCTCCAAGATTGGGTACCGGAGCTCTGCCTTTTTCAGCACTCGGCTGACATAATAGATAGGGAACTGCTTTCTCCCTTCCTCCCGGATCAATACTGAACTTACCGCCTCGGACCCTACCCCCAGGTATAAAGATAGGTCCTCTCCTGGTCTCGGCCCTTGGAGTATAGGGGTCTGGGTAAGTTGTTCTTTCAAGGCCTGCAAGGCCTCCTCGCACTCCGAAGTCCATTCGAATTTTTTGTTGCCCCTTAGCACCTTGAAGAAGGGCGCACACTTCTCTCCCGCCTTGGAGAGGAACCTGCTGAGTCCAGCCAGCTTCCCCGTGAGGCATTGAACCTCCTTCGGGTTTCTCGGTGACCCCAGCTCCATTATCTCCTTGACCTTGTCTGGGTTGGGCTCTACCCCCAGCGGGGTGAGCAAGTGACCTAGGAATTTTCCTCGGCTGGCTCCGAAGACACGCTTCAAGGGGTTGAGCTTCATCTTATACTTTCGTAGGGTCCCGAATGTTTCCTCAAGGTCTCGGAGGTGAGACCCAAGGTCCCAGCTCTTTACCATGAGATCATCGGCATAGACCTCCAAGTTTCTTCCCCTTTGTTCGCGATAGACCTGATCCATCATCCTTTGATAAGTGGCACCTGCATTCTTGAGCCCAAAGGGCATCATCTTATAACAGTAGCATCCATCCCCCGTAATGAAGGAGACATCTTTAATGTCCGGGGGGTGCATGCGAATTTGGTGGTAACCTGAAAAAGCATCTAAGAAAGACATCACAGGAAAACCGACGACTGAGTCAACCAGCGTGTCTATTATAGGCAGGGGGTAGCAATCTTTCGGGCATGATTTATTAAGAAGTGAAAAGTCGATACACATGCACCACTTACCTCCTCCCTTCTTTACCATGACTACATTGGAAACCCAGCCTAGATACTGGATCTCCGATACAAAACCTGCTTGTATGAGCTATTTCACCTCCTCGCGGATTGGTCCCTCCAGCTTGTCTGTCGTGGCCCTTTTCTTTTGGCGGATGGGGCGGGTGCCCGGGTCGAGGTTGAGGCGGTGGCAAGCCACATCCTCATAGATCCCGGCCATCTCCGCGGCGCCCCAAGCGAAGACATCCACGTTCTTCTGTACGCAGGCTAGGATCTCGGCCTGCTCCCCCGGACTGAGCTCTCCGCTAACTCGGACCTTTTCCACCACTCCAAGCCGAGTGGTGACTTCAAGCTCCACGACCTCATCCACGGCCTCCATCCTAGATTGCTCTCCCCAAGCATTTTTCTTCTCTCCATCGCAAGCGAGTGCTTGGGCTCCTTCTTCCGTCTCTGCCTCTCCCACCATCATCAGCTCCTCTGCCCCTCCTTCTCGGGCACCCTTCCCTTTCCCTTCTTCTTCTCCTCTCTCCTCCCTGGGCCTCTCAGCGACCCCTTCCTGGGCATGAACTTCCTCTTCCTCCATCCGCTCCTCCTCTCCGTTATTGCCTCCGGCATCCGACGCCTCCTCCATCACTTTGTCGAACTCCTCCGCTTCTCCCATCCAGGCGATGGTGTTGACAGCCATCACATAGCACTGTCTTGCAATCTTGGGGTCTCCCCGGACCCGGACTTGGATTCCTCCCGCGTTGAACTTGAGGCATTGGTGGAAGGTGAAAGGAACGCACCGAAACGCACTGATGAGAGGCCATCCGAAGATGGCGCTATAACTGCTTGGGACGTCCACTATCACAAAAAGGCAGTTCCTGGACTACCCTCCGAGGGTCACATGTAGCCCCACTCCACCCTCCACCTCCTTCCTTTCTCCTGAAAAGCCGAATAGGGGGCCATCCGAGGCCAACACCCTCTTGGACTCTACCTTCATCTCATCAAACGCCTTCTTGAAAACAATGTTGACCGAGCTACCGTTGTCGACTAGAATCGTGAGACGGTGAAGTTCTCGATGGTGATCTGGATGACCAGCGCATCGCAAAACGGGTCTTCATAGCTTGGCATTTCCTTCTGGGAGAAAGTAATTCTCTCCACTGGGGGTGGAGCAGTGGATGTTGAGGCCACGCTCCGCCGATAGATGTTATGGAGGCTAGCCTTGCGGGTCGCCTCCACCCCTACCCCCCCCCCCCCCCCCATGGATCACTCTGATCCCTCTTCTACTCCCCACATCAACTCTGTCTTCACACCTTTCTGTTGGATCTTACGGCGCCCTTAGAGGGGGGGTGAATAAGGGAATAAAAATCTTTTTATAATTTTTCAAGATAATTACTAAATTATTTTATAATATGCAAAGTTAAAATAACAATTTAGCAAAATGAATAGAAAATTATGTTTTGCAATTTTAGAAACAAGTACTAAATTGTTTTATGATGAAAGAGATTGAATTAAACAATTTAGATTTAGAATTGAAAACTTAGAACTCAATATAATAGAAATTACGCCAAATGATAGAAATCAAGTAAACACAAAAGAGACATGATTATATTTATATAAAAATGGTGTTTACATAAATTGATTTTAATATCGCTAGAAATCGGAGGCGTACATATGTAAATAATTTTTCCTTTTCTATACCGACTTGTATCCCCACAAACCGGTTGGCTTTAGCCTATCCTTCCCCGGATAAGGCCTCAAGCCGCTCTAGCCAATCCTTCCCCAGAAATGGCCTCGAGCCCCCCTAGATCTAATCACCTAGAACTAGTCGCCAATACAAGGCGAATTACCCCCTAAGTCCTACCCAGACCTAGTCGCCAAAATAAGGTGAATTAACAAAACGGTTACAAAGAAAGTATGGAATGGAAATAAAGATAACTATAATAAAACTCCCTATATGAGATCTCTGGAGTCGAGGATGAAGGATCGCTGTAGCATAAGCGAGGTAGAAACGATCGTCCTTCGGATGTAGCGTGACGTTGTCCTCCTCCAGAATTCTCCTTAAGCTTTTTGTGGGAGATCCATCTTCGGCAGCATAACAGCACTGGAATTGTGGCACAAGCAACCTCTCTAGGATCTCTAACCAAAACGAGAGAGAACACTTCAATTTATAAACCTTGGAGCTAGCGCCTGCGGTAGTGGATAGCGCCGGCGGTATCGTTCGTGTAGAGCGGTTGCGCAACCGTCGGCGGCGTGGTGTTCTGCACGAATTCGAGATAGCGCCTGCGGTAGTGATAGCGCCTGGCGGTAGCGCTAAGGAAACCGCTGAAACGAGTCAAACGGATGAGCTAGCGCCTGGCGTTAGCGTTCGCGCTATCGGTAGCGCTGGCGGTAGCGCTAGCGCTGGCGGTAGCGCTCCTCCTTTCAAAAGGTTGTTCCAAGCTGCTTTCTACTAGTGGAGTATTGCACTTATAGTTCCTGCACACTATAAACACACTACAAGTAATATCAAATACAATATGGGATTTGTTATTCTCAAAGAAAAGGATGTGACATACATGTCCAACACTTTCTTCCTCCTGCCCTCGAGGCTCGACCTCCTCAATTCTCACATGTTGTCATGGTGCGGGGGCTCGGCCCCTTTTGGTCTCCAGGAAATCTGGGCAGGTGGCCGTCGCGTGACCTTCCTCATCGTGGAAGTCACAATACGGCAATGCCACCTCCCCTGCTTCGCCATCCGCCACCCTATTCCTCCTCCTTCTTCCTGCTCCTACTTCTTCTCTAACTTCTTCTCTCCTTCCTCTTCCTCCTCTTCCCCTCCTGATCGCCATGGCTTGCTGAGGCGGGGGAGGCAATTGCCTCAGACCCTGCCTCCATCCCAGCTGATTGTGTCTTCCATGACCCCCATAGAAGTTACCCCTCCCTGGGCCGTAACCTCTCCCCTGACCTTGCACCCCTTCGGCACGCTGTCTCCACTCCCCCTCCGGGGCCCTGGGCTCTTCCCTTCTCCTTACCTCTTGCTTCCTGACCTCCGGCTCACTGAGCTTTGCTAGCCTCTTGGCGAGCTCCGGATTGGCTTCCTCACTCTCGATCTCCTCCGCCACCCTCTCCATCAACTCCTCGTAGGAGACGGGGGCTTTCCTCTTTAGTGCCATCTTAAAGAAACTTTCTCTTAGCCCGACCGTGAAGGCGAGCTGGAGTGCAAACTCGGGCATCTCCTGGGTGAGTAGCAATTCTTCTTGGAACCGATCCGCATACCGAGCCAGCTACTCTTTCGGCTCCTGCTTCACTTTGAAGAGGGACTCGGCGTCCTTCTTTCTCTTCTTTGCGGTGGAGAAACGCAAAAAGAAGCTTCGGCGCAAATCCTCAAAGGCATAGATCGACCCTGTGGGGAGTTGATGGAACCAGTCCCTGGCCTTTTCCTTGAGAGTGACGGCGAAGAGCCGACACTTGAAAGCATCCGACATTGGCCTGATGGAGACCGAGTCCTCAAAAGACTGTAGATGCTGGACAGGGTCATCCCTGCCGTTGTAGTACACCTTGTCCCATTCTCCGAACCCTGCCGGGACAGGTGCGGAAAGTACCAACTCGCAGAAGGGGATTCCCCTTCAACCACCCTTTCTCGCTATGCTCTCCCCCCAAGCTCTCTCGCCAGACTCGAGCTCACGGGGACCGCGCTCGCGAGAACAGCATCCGCATGGACCACTCCCACGGTCGCCACGCCCTCCGGACGCGCGCTCGCCTGCGTCACGCTCGCCGGCACAGAGCTCGCTGGCACAGAACTCGCCGGGCTGGAGAATAGTACTCGCCCTTCCATGTCTTGAACCGAACTTCCTGCAACTTCTTTTCCGGCCCTCCCCCCCCCCCCCCCCCCCCCCCGGGGCGTTCTCGCCAACTGCCGCTGGGGGAAGGGTCGCCTGAGGTGCCGGGGTCGCGAACTCGCTCTGCAACGCCGCGACCGTGAGCCCGAAGGTATCAAGCACCTCCCTTTTGAAGTCCGCGAACATCCTCGGCATCACCACCTGCGGTGGCTCGCTAAACCCCTCGCCTTGGTCCTCGCCTCCCGTCATGCCTGCTCCTTGGAACTTTCTTGGACCAGCCGCGCTCACCGCACCAAAATGTTGAAACCGATTTCTCGGTCTCTTGTGGAGCTCGGGGCCCTCACCGAGATGAGGGGCAGCTAGCCCTTACTGATCCCTAGGAGAGAGCAGACTGAAAACTAGGAAAATGACTAAGACCTTAGTCACAGCGAGGAGGTCCCTCCACTAACCCGGAAGATCGTTGAGCGGTTCCCCTCCCAAGCCAAAGCTGAGACTCGGGCACCTTGGAGAGCTCTGGAAAAGCTAGCCAAAGAAAGCCTAAGGAGAGGGAAGCTGGAATGAACTCCTCTCCAAAGGTGCCCTTGAGGTCCTATTGATAGATTTTCTGATCTGTCCTGCAAATAGCAGGATTCCGCCTTTAGATTTTACTATCCGCAGCCCAAATGGGTCTGCTAACAGCCAAACTCTGCTGTTTGGAGAGGCTAAAGGCAGACCATCAAGGGTGACAGGGTAATTTAGCCGATCCCGGCGACTCTAGAAGGGATCTGACTCGCCCGTCTTCTCGCGACCCATCGGCGAGTTCTTGACTCGCTCGCCTCCTTGCGAGCACTCGGCGGGTTCTTAACTCGATCGCCTCCTTGTGAGCACTCGGCGAGCCTCTGGCTCGCTCGCCTCCTTGCGAGCACTCGGCGAGCCTCTGGCTCGCTCGCCTTTGTTTGCCCGTCCTCTAGGCGAATATCGGGGTTGTACATGTAGGAATTAGATCTAGGGGTGCTCGAGGCCTTTCTAGGGATAGAAAGGCTAGAGCGACTTGAGGTCGGATCTGGGATAAATCGGCTAAATCCAACCGGTTCTTCGTGAGAAGAGTCGATATAGAAAACCAAAGAGTCTTTTATATTCACCTTTGATTTCTATCCTCATAGAAATCCTTTTTTATAGTCAATTTTATAAATGATAATCATGTCTTTTCTTATTCAATAAATTGGATTTAGTGATCTTTACATTTGATTAAATTTACTTCACATAAAATATCGAGTGATTTTCTTAAAATCCTAAAGTTTTTAAAAACCCTTATTCACTCCCCCCCCCCCCCCCCCCCCCCTCTAAGGGTGACTAAAGATCCAACACATAATGCTGCTAAGCGCAAAGGGAAGTCTCCTCAAAGCCAACCTTCTTTCAAGAAGGTAGTTTTTGCAACTAAATAATATGACCTTGAAACTTCCTACAGTCATCTCGCTAGAGCAACGTGCGTTGCTCCTAACAAGAATAACCAAGGATGGACGCATCCCAGATATTTTGGAATGAGTGCTCTCAAGGCACCTCGTGACTCATTTGATCTCAAACATGGTATTGGTTTAAGTCTTGTGATTTGAAGTTTTATGGGCATGATATTTGTCCTCCTCCTCGCAGCTTGGATGCGTTGGCGGTTAAGGAGGTATTTTAACTTTGATTATTAATCTTCATGTTCTTTTCTTTCTCGCATGCTTAGTCTTGCTAAGACTAGTAATATCCTACTTGCCCATATCTATATAAAATTGGATATTGTCATAATATAGTTTCAACTCAGTCATTAATCTCCATCATAATCCATATAATTTGCATTAAATTGGCTTTTTCTTCCACTTAAATCTAAGCATGCACATAAATGTTATATTACACCATGGTTTACAGCTTATTCGCTTTGTAGTCAAATCTTAAAAACCAACACTTATATTGTCTTGGAGTTTCTTTTCTTTGTATTTTGTTTAATTTCTTTCTTATCAGTTGAATTTATAAAAAAAAAGGAAAATCTACTAAAATTTATATTGTTCTATTCTATGAATTTTCGCTGGCATAAAAAATAAATCATATCATCATATTATTGCAAGCTGCAGCCTGATTCTATTATTTGGCTCTTTATCTATTTCATTTGATTCCTTTTGTAATCCTATTTTCTCCTCTTTATCAGTAATATTGGGCGATACACGGTCAAAGCGGAGCAAATAAATCTTTATTTATATACTTTACCGGTACATACTTTATTTTTACTTTCTTTTACATTCCAGTATTTTAGGTGTGCTTTGAGGTATTAGTCAAGTAGTGGCTAAGCAAAGCACGGTAGATTCTGTAATGAATGTTTATAGGATTGCTCCGTTGTATTGGCCGGTAGAGGGTCAAGCGGAGCAAATAGATCTTTCATACTGCATGTGTCCTTATTTGAAATTTCTATTGACATATTTTCTTTAAATACTCTTATTTGAAAATTTTTTGTTCTTAGTTTGATTATTCATATAATTGTTCACTTTGAAAGAATTTATTGAGTGTCCGGCATGGACTATGGTGTAAATAGTTATTTTCAATAAATAAAAACATCATATTGTTTGTTGAATACCCGACATGAATTAGTGCGCCCGCATCTATTTGTCATTAACGGCTGGAAGATGTTTATTACGAATCAATTTTAATCAGTATTAATATATCAATGTCGTCGCCCACGATCAATGTCGCCGCCCACGACCAATGTCGACGCTCACGACCAATGTCGCCGCCCACGACCAATGTTGCCGCCTACGACCAATGTCGCCGCCCATGACCAATGTCGCCTCCAACGACCAATGTCGCCGCCAACGACCAATGTCGCCGCCCACGACAAATGTCGGCGCCTCCGCAGAATGTCGCGAGCCTCACAGAATGTCGCCGCCCCCGTCGAATGTCACCGCTCCCTCCGAATGTCGCCGCCCCTGCCCAATGTTGCCTCCCCCGCCCAATGCCGCCTCCCTCGACCAATGTCGTCATCCCCAACCAATGCCGCCGCCCCCGACTAATGTCGCCCCCCATGACCAATGTCACCCCACAAGACGAATGTCGCCCCACACGACAAATGTCGCCTATCATGACCATTGTCTCCCCCACGACAAATGTCGCCTCCCACGACAAGTGTCGCCCCCCACGACAAATGTTGCCCGGACGGGGGCCCCCCCCGTGCACTGTCACTCGTATAGATATATAGATATATATAGATTATCACATATATATAATAAAAAATTTAAATTAATATAATGTATATATATATTATATTTGTATTTATATAATATTATTTATATATACATAGATTATATTATATATATAATAATAAAAAAATTCTTTTTTTTTAATATCCGCCGCTCTCCGTCGCACGGCAACCTCCGCCCCTGCCGGCAGAGATGCTGTAGGCCTCACCGGAGCCCACCGGCAGGTTCGCCAGAGTCCCGCGAACCTGCCGGGGGTAGTCCGGGGAAACTTCCGGGGGTAGTCCGGCGAACCTGCCGTGGGTATTCCTTCTCGCAGCTCCCCACCGACGCGATGTCCTCGCCGTCGACGAAGATGTTAGCTGAAGAGTGGAGTAAGCGTCATTGCTGGCACTACAACAAAATGAGAATATAGCGGCATTTTTTATGAGACGTTTTATAAAGCGCCGCAATAAGTATTTGTTTTGGGGTCTGTTTGGGACAGCTCTAGCGGATTGAAAAGCTGCTGTCCGGATAGAGCTGTTTTAAAATAGCTCTCTGGGGAGCAGTTTTGAAAAGCTGCAGAGTGTTTGGGTGTTCTGTGCAGAAGTGCGCTTTGAAGAGCGATTTTCTAATTTTGCTGTTTGGAGAAACAACTTTTGGAAGCTGTTTTTTTAGAACTTAAAAATACATAAAGTTTTAAACGTGGAGAATAATAAAAAACAACCGATAACAATAGTCTTTTACATAATGCTATCAACGCGCCCCGTATATTTCTTCGGCAATGCTATCTCGTACTGTAGACATCTGTTCAGCTCCAGCAGCATCACCCATATCGCTTCCAATATCATCCTCCGCCGCAGGGTCTTCATCCTCTGAGGGAGCGAAAGAAGACTCATCAGCATCACAAACATTAAACTCAGGGTCCCAGCGAGAAGGATGTCTACGAATGAAGTTATGTAAGGCCATTGTGGCCAACACTATGGACCTCTGTTTCTTGAAGCTATACTGTGGCATTTTGCTCAAAATGTGCCACTTCTTCTTCCACACTCCAAACGTTCGCTCAATAACACTGCGAAGAGATGAATGCGCCCTATTGAAATGTTCTTGCCTTCCTTGAACAGGCCGACTCCCACGAGCAAAGCCTGCCAAGTGATATCTTGTATCCGGATACGGCTTCAAATAACCCATCTTTAACGGGTATCCAGCATCTACTAAATAATATTTACCTGCATTTATTTTGTATGTTAAACAAGCAAACATTAGGGGATATTTGAAGGATCTAAAAATATTGATTAGTATACCTTGTGGGGGATGCGGAAAATGCAATCTATCGTCTGCCAATGCGCGTGCAAAGATGCGACTATCATGAGCAGATCCCTCCCATCCAGCCAGGGCAAATACAAAACACATGTTAAAATCACAGACTGCCATTACATTTTGCGTCGTAGTGCCGTGACGTCCTATGTATCTGACTTGATCTTCTACGGGTATCCTCGCATCTACATGTGTACCGTCAATTGCACCAACACAATTCTTGAAGAATGGCATGTAACGAGCATCATACCTTATCTCAGCCGGAATATCTCTGAACTGACGGTCTATAGGCTTTATAACATCAATTGAGAGTAACAAAAGAGATCTAAGACATTTCGAAAAATATCTACTAATTGTTTCGGTCGAGTGCTGGAATCGCTCTTTTGCCAATCTAATGGAACCTCCTTGTGCTAAGATATACAATGCCATCCCTAGGACTTCTCTTGACGACGTCCGTTGTGACCCTTGAAGTTCATGATCTACCTCTAGTTTATGAAGTAAATCTATGAAAATGCGTTTCGACATCCTAAATGCATCATGAATCCTATCTGGATGTCCTTCTAGTAACTCTTTAATCCATTTATCACCTGTTTGGGTAGATGTCATGCATGGTCGTGTGTCACGAACATGATAATTCATCCTCTCGATCGATGACATAACTACACGACAGTACTCTATATATTGCATCCGCTCCGGCGAAAGACTTGTTGAATCCCCGGAATCCTCAGGGGAGGAGTCATGCTCTTCCATTGTAGTACCTGCATTTAAAGTATCACATAACATTTATCATAATCTATGTGAAGAAAATACCAAAACAACTAACATAAATTCGAGGTCCAATGTTAATCAACATGAGGTACATATCAGAAGTAGAAAGATAGAAAATTCCACATAACAGTTTTAAAACGTAAAATACATAAATTCTGGAATAATTAAAAATAAATGATCACTGAGCCCTCTTCTCGTACGCCTTCGTAATCCACCAAACCCGCATATCTTCTGGAATACTCATGAAGATCTCCCTACTGGTCTTGTCCCTGATGTGGTCGAGAGCAAAGTAATAAAGATCCAGGTTTGCCCGTATCTCGGTGCTACTGGAAATTAACTCCACCACCTCTTTGACTGTGATAACTGGTGGAGGCTTCACAGCTAGGGTGGATTGATGTAAGTCTGACATCAAAGAAAATGTCATTCCTTTGTTCTTCCCGATCTTTCTTCTTTTAAAGGCACCTCATGAAGAGATTGTCCTCGGCCGTCCTCCCGTCACCGGGGTTTCATCGCCGACAACCACCATCAGTCAACCCTTCTCCACCGTCCGATCGTCCAGATGTTTTCTTATTTAAGCGCCAGTAAAATTAAAGTGTTGGGGCCCGTTTTTTTATGAAAAACGCTACGAAAAATTACCCCTATTTAATAAAATTTTGTTTCCCACGTATATAATAATATTTGTAATACCAATGTTACTTTATTATTTGAAAAATGTTGCAGAACAAATCATCCTCCCATCCCAGCCGCTTCTCCTGTCGCTTTTTAGCGTTCAAGCTGCTTTCACGCTGGCGATTCGAGGCATTCTTTATCCGCCAATCACAGCATTCCTTCAACTTCAAACGCTACATACGATTTTATTTTTTCAATCATAGCTCTCCGACTTCTCCCGGTCTTCGATCCCGCAGCCATGAGTTCCACCACAGCCGTCTCAATCGCTTATCAGTTTGCCGGCGACGAAGCCCGAGAGAGAGAGAGAGAGAGAGAGAGAGATCTTGATCATGTTCTTGATCGGAAACCCTCCTCTCAAGCCTGAGAGGAGGACGAAGACTCCGTCGGGGAAAGCGCTGGCATCGATCGAAGGAGAAGATAGTCTCGCTTTAGCTTCCTTTAAAAGGGCAACATAGGTAAATCGCCGGATATCTTCAGCTAACTCGTCCAGGGTTTCGCTTAAATTACCGGGATGTCTACAATGCTGATGAGCAGCGAAGCTGTGGACGAACAACAGGAGTTTGGGTTCTCCGAGTGCGAGTGCTGCTGTTTGACGGAGGAGTGCACGGCGGCATACGCGGCGGAGTTTCGTCCGAGGTTTGTGGGTGGTGGATCTGCGGCCTCTGCTTCGAAGCGGTGGAGGATGAGATCCACAGAACATCAAGGCTGATCTCGATGGATGAGGCACTAAAGAGGCAGTCAAGTTTCTGCTTAAGCTTTTGCTCAGCAGCGATTCTTCCGGCGACAGACGTCGGGGATCACCTTATTTCCGTCGTCAGGAGGCTCATAATTAGGAGCCTCCACTCGTTGTCCCCCTTATTCTGGTCAACCTCCATGGTACTCCCCAGAAAGGCCTCACATTTAACTACTTGTCCGCTATTGGGAGTAGCCGCCTTAGCGAAGTTGGAGACTGCGATCTTCTTCGGGTCAAGGGATTCAACTTCCATTAAATAAGAAATTCTTGGCGCTACCAAGTCCGTCTCCCGGTCTGCAAAAGTTGGCCTCCAGTTCCCTGTCGGCAGGACCGCTTGATTCCTCAAGGCCGGCAGATACGCTCAGCGTGTTGAGGCCGGAGATCCAGTCTATCTCTCGGTCATTCTTGAATATCACGCAGCAGAGGTGAGGGATCAAAGATCGCCCATGCAAGAGCTTGGAGATGGACAACCTTCGAAAGAGGTGCAAGCTTGGATGCAAACTTGGAGGAGCACTCCACTCAAAATTTGGAGGAAAAGTTCAAGCGGAAAGCAAGGAGGAATATGAACTAGCTGAAGCTAGTTTATTGCCGAGAAGAACAGTGTTTTGCAAGTTTTCCACTTGCAAACAAAAGTGTTATCTTAATTCAGCATACTTCAAAAGGAGTTTCAATATCACTAGAGTGTTTTATTTTATCCATTGCAAGCGTCTATTAACTACATATGTATAATTTTTTATTGTATATATATCTATAAGGCCGACCCCACTATGGTGGGATAAAGGCTTGAGTGTTGTTGTTGTTGTATATATCTATAAGAAATAAAGGATGAATAATAACTAATTAGTTTTTATGTAGTGAGTTTAATTAAAAGATGAAAGTAATGTTTGAATGTATTGAAGAGTTTGGGCTATCTCTCATCTTCTTTTCTTTTATTAATAAAATTAAAAGTAAAAAAGCTCTATTTAAAGAGCTTATTTTAGACATTGAAATTTTTAGATATTTAACTATTTTCTTATTGTTATTATTATTATATATTTAAAAAATAATTAATAATTTTAATAAAAGCATGTGTATAAATTAAAAATTAATATTAAAAATTTGATATATAAATGAAATTATTTTTAGTGGGAAAACAATAAATAATTGTAACGAAATAGTCTTTACTATAACTCATTTTATTGTGAGGAACTAATGTTTGTTACAAGTAAGTTATTTGTAACGACACGCAGACATTCGTTACGAGAACTATTAGCGTCGAGCCATAGATAACGGTTATCACATAAAGTAAATGTCATTACAAAAGCTGTGTAACGGTGTTAGTTACCTTTTGTAACGTTTTTAGCCCTTACTAAAATTGTAATTTGTTGTAGTGTTAATGAGCATTAAATACAAATCCCACTTCCCAAGCCATGTGTTAAAATTTCTCACCTAAGTGCCAGCTAATTATATTCTCTTAAATCCACCATTAACTCATTTTTAGGCAATTTAAGACATCCATCATGAAAAATCACGTGCATTTATTCGTCCGCTACCGCCGGCGTTAGCTCCCTTTTATCAAATCCTTTGTCATTTGCTTTCTAACTTCAAGGGGTGATGGTTATACCCACCCTGGAGATCAGGGTACCCATGACACCATTAGGATCTCAAGACTCCTTCCTAGCTCAAGCACCTCCAAGTGACACAAAACACTCATGAGGGGCCTAGCGCGAACTGGGATGTCACACGCCGCACCTTCGCATGCACACCTTCGGGCCCGACTCCGCGCAAGCACCTCCGCACGCGACTCTGTGCGCGCCTCAACGCGCTCCCCCCACGCACATGCCTCCGTGCGCGAATCCTCGCGCATACTTCCATGCAATCAGTGCCAAGACCGCGAGCATAACTCACTCACACAAACGCGCTAGTGCGTGTGCGCCAAAGGAGCGTGCGCGCCCCCATACGGACCCTCTCCCGAGTGCGTTGTGCCTCCGCCGGCCTACGACACGCCTCCGCGACATCCGCTGCCTTTGGCCGCCACCATTGCCGGGCAATTTGCTTGGACAGACTGATGGCCTTGCTCGTTATTTTGGGAAAATTGGTGATCCAGGAGACACGAACCGAACAACGTCATTTATCAACACTTTATCCAGCCATACGCAATTACCAGCACGTCCTTTCAAGAAAGCTTTAAAAATGCCCTCAAGCCTTCATTTGAAGAAAAGCAATCCAAGAGACAAGAAAGATCTCTGACTTTTTCCGGGAAGGACGTGAGACTCTGCTCGTTCCTTTGCTCTGAATTCCCTCTGCTCGCTATCAAGTCTACTAAAGCTCAAGGCTCCAGGAGACGCTCTCACAAGCACCGGAAAAAGAACTGAAGAACGCTCTCGTGGACGCCCTCGAACCTAGTCTTTTTTTTCTCTTTTCTTTACGTGCAAAGCTTGAAAACGGAGAGGTGACCTGCGAGCCTCCGAGGATCTCAAACTTTTGTAACCACAAAGGAACTAGTGAATTTCGGCTCTGCACAGATCCGACCATGTGGTTTTTCACCCGTTACGGATTTTTCACGCTAAAATGCCTCATGTTATTGTTGCTTGACTTTCATGTGACTGTTTACACGCTAGGCTCACTCTCGAGCTATAGAGGTCCGATTCTCCGGACCGGATAAAAACCGAGTGACCATCAACAACTCTCATTCCCACTGCCCAGACAATATTTGACATTTGTTCTTTTGTGTTGAGCTCTCAGATGATAAATCACTACTCTTCTTGAAATAAACAAGGTTATATTATTATTTTATTGAGTGTTTGAACGACATAATAATTATAACTTTTGCGCATGAGCAATCTTTTTGTCATCTTTTTTTCCTTGTCGTGGGGGTGGGCTATCAAGTCTATTTTTGTCGGCCTTTATTGCTTTGAATCACTGGCAGTTATTTATCCTACTGGCTGAAATTATGACGTTATTTATCCTTCTGTTGGCATGTGTTAAAAGAGTACTAATATTTATGGGCAATGTTATACGCAGTCCTATTCTCTCTATTCGTAGTCCAATTTTTATGAGTTTTTTCGCGCTTTTTGAAAATACGCTATGTAAATGCATTTTTTAGGAAAATTGTTCAACACGAAAGTTGTAGATCTCGTCGAGATCTACAACTTTCGTGTTGAACACTTTTCCTAAAAATGCAGGCACAAGGCGTATTGCCGCCCTGATTGAAATATGAGCGTAATTTTTTTAAATACGTCTTGTACATGCATTTTTAGGAAAAGTGTTCAACACGAAAGTTGTAGATCTCAACGATATCTACAACTTTTGTGTTGAACAATTTTCCTAAAAAATGCATTTACATAGTGTATTTTCAAAAAGCATGGAAAAACTCGTAAAAATTGGACTGCGAATAGCGAGAATAGGACTGCGTATAACATTGCCCATATTTATTTTCACTATCTATTTCCTACCGTTTTAATCACAACAAAAATATCAGAAAAATTAAGTCATCTAACTCTAAGCGGGCTTCCCACCGATTGGCGGTGAGGGGATCCATTTCATGATCCAGATTTAGGGCTTTTTGATCCAACGGGTTCAGCCCTTCTCATCTTTTTATAATTTTTTTTATTCAAAAAAATCTCAACCATTAAAAAACTGTCAGCTTTATCTTGTCCATTAGATAGTGAAATGGATCCCTCCATTTCATCTGAAATGGAGAGGATCCGGATCCTTGGCGATGGGGGTGTAAGTAAAAAGCTTTTGAACCGCCCAAGCGAATTGCCGTTGTTCAGTTCGATTTTTATAGGCAGCGGTTCAATATAGCTTCAAATTTTGAAAAATCAAGCGTTTCGCTTCGTGAGTTTTTAATTCTAAATCGAACCAATTTAATTGAAACCGTATAGGTGTTATAATATAATTTTTTATATATTTATAATATATTAATAATATGATATTAAAGAATTGTTATTTATATAAATGGTTTTCGTTTCAAATGTAAAAATGTATTTATGCATCAGTTTTTACTTGAACAAACGTCATATATGCCGTTTAATTTTGATTTCCGATCTTAGATTATATATTTATGTTTTAATTTTTTAAATCACATAAATCAAACCAAATCAGTTTCGTCCCATTAGTTTGCAGGTTCGATTCCATTTTAGATATCTGGAATCATACCAAACTGTTACACTCATATTTAGGAGTTGTTATGTTGTGAAAAATCTATTAAAATAAATTTAGATAATCAAAATGTATTAAATGATGATGTAGCTCAATACGTTAATTATGTGTACGTTAATATCAACCAAATTAATGTAATCAGGTCGATTTCGATTCATATTGTTTAGATGGTTCAAATTATATTTGGAAATCGAATCCGACACGTAACCAAACAACTACATAATGAATAGATGCAATGAGTGGTTCCCTTCGTTGACACAGGAGGCCGTTGCACAAAGTGGACGAATCCAGAGGTCACTCGGCGAATTTCACTAAACTACTAGTGAACTAAAGTACTACTCGACGAATCGTCGAAACACACTCGACGAATTCCTATGACTCGACGAATTCATATCACTCGACGATTTTACATAACGTTTGGCGAATTACCCGAGACCACTCGTGAACTAAACTACTACTCGACGAATCGTCGAAACACACTCGACGAATTCTTATCACTCGACGAATTCTTCTCACTCGACGAATTCCTATCACTCGACGAATTTACATAACGTTTGGCGAATTATACGAGACCACTCGGGAACTAAACTACTACTCGACAAATCGTCGAAACAAACTCGATGAATTTACATAACGTTTGGCGAATTACACGAGACCACTCGGGAACTAAACTACTACTCGACAAATCGTCGAAACACACTCGACGAATTTACATAACGTTTGGCGAATTCTGCTGGGGAAAAATCAGAATTTCTGTTAACGGGTCAACACTATATTGCTTGTCTAAAACAGTTGCAAACATGATAAGAAATGGGAAAAAATATTTGAAAATTAACATGGTAAGGGGGAAGAATCTTCCACTTGCCTCAAACTTACCGATCACCGGCCTCCACGCACTCCACGCCAAGGATCAGCGATAGAAGACCACCAAGAAAATTTTCTGAAACTTTTAGACGAAAAAGAAGATTAGAGATACACCCTCCAACTCCAAAAAATCCACAAAACCAAAAATACTCACCGCACAAACGGAGATCTCGGCGAGAGTTTTCCGAATATAAGCTTAAATAGAGATTCCGCACCCTAGAACTCACGCAAAGGCCGACGGAAGCTTCACGAAATGGCGCACTCCTCTCGCTCGCTCTCTGGTTCGGCGGAAACGGAAAAGAGGAAAAACGATGACCTAATTTCTATTAAGGCCATTTTTATACTAGAATTTTACAGAATTTTCTTTAATATAAATTTATAATGATTTTAACCTTAAGCTTACGATTTGGACAATACTGACTCGGATCGCGACGAAACTCTACGGTTATGCTTAAAATTAATTAACTAAATTTTCTAAAGTCTAAAATTTAAATTCCGGCAAGATTCAAAACGCGACAAATTATTACCCACCGGGAAACTCAGCACAAACGTAACGCCCGCATGACGATATTACGTCATTAGGGATTTAAAATAATTATTCGAAATTCTGGGGCGTTACACTACCAACCAACGCTACACGAGCAATTTTTCTCGTACGCATGAGCACCCATAAGCGGCGACAGCAGGCGCTAGGGCGGCGAGTCATGCATCTTGCGGTGTTATCCGGCCCATTCAACATCATTTAAAGCGATAGTATATGCAATATGAGTTGAGCGATTCGTCTTGGTGGAAAATAATAGAGAATGCTAAGGATGCCTATGCCTAATATGTCTAAATGTTGAGTTCACGACTAGGACTCACTTGTAGAGCTTGATTGGTAACACCAATGTTTAGAGATCAATGACATGATTTGAGCCGATCACGTCGTCAGTAGTGGTGGATATCGATGATTCATAAATCAGTTAAGAATAAATCTTGATGGGATCCCCCTCAACTTATAGGAATTTCGGGTAGCGAATAGCAGGAGTTACCTAAGTCCCCACTAACCCATGGAGCAAACAGCCGCCCCAACCGCCACGCGAACCGCCACTCCAGCCGCCTGCTGCCGGCCATCTGTTGGCCGCCTCCGCCCCTCGCGGGCGCAAGGTGTCACGGCCGGCTGATGCACTTACGGCAAGTGTACCGGTCGCACAAGTAATATAACATGGGCGAATGTTTCCCAAGTATCGAACTCACAAGGAACACAGTAAAGTGGGGTTTACTTTTGAGGCAAGACTTGAGATTGAAGTCCTAGCTAGCGGATGGGTTACGGAAAATGTGGGTGGATTTGCGAAAACAAATTAAAAGAACTAACTAACTATGCGGGTCGCCATCACCGCTTCCCAACAAAGTGGATTATGCAGGCCGTTATGCACTGCTTCGCTTGGTGGATGGACAAGTGGGCATACGGAGTGGAAGAGTAGTCAAGCGGAATGGAAGAGTAGGCTTGCGGAATGGAAGAGAAGGCATGCGGAATGGAAGAGTAGGCTTGTGTAGTGGACGTGAAGGCTTGCGTAATGGATTGGGGATGATGGTGATGGATGGGTGGCGCACCGCATACACACATATAAACAAGAAAATTTCATAAAAGTGAAATAAACATTACAAATCAAGGTTTATGGTGCACATCATCAATAACTTGGCGACCTAGCTACATTCATCAAAACAAGAGGAAAGCGTGCAAGAGAATCGACCACATCTGAAGCCTCATTGGGATTCACGATAGGAATCGATGGGTTCTCAATCCGCGTCCTATCTCGGTCCGCAACTACATCCAGGTACAGGAGGGCTGTCACTTCCTCCCACTGGACCCGTCTTCTTCACCTCACGACCCGATCTACTCCAGTGCGAAGCTTTCCTTGCTTGATGATGAGTGTATGACTAGAATCCCCTCCTTGGAAGCTCTTGAATGATGGAGACAGCCTAGGGCAAAGACCTCATGGAAGGTGGAAGAAAGATGAAGCTGAAGCTCCTCCTGCGGCGAAAATGGCGGAAGAAGATGATCGATCCGGCCTAAGGAAAAATATGAGGCTTTTATAGAAAACAGTTAGAAAAATAGACACGCACGGACGAACACACGGCCGTGCATGGATCATGCGATATTAAATGCGCAGAAAATGCTCAGCATGGCTCAGCAGCAGACCGTGCAATTTTACACATGCACGGTCGAAACTGACCCTGCGCGCAAAATGCACGGGCAAATCTAGAAGGCATGAAATCTGGCTAACAACAGGAGATCATGCATTTCCTTCCCGCACGATTGAGTCCTACTGTGCATGAAGAAAATACACGGGCGATAAATCCATAAAATCTTTGGACAAAAAGAAGAGCTCATCTATTTTTACTCACGCACGGTTGAAACCAACCGTCCGAGAACAAAATGCAAGAGCGAGGGCAGATCACTATCCTGGTGCATGGTTGAAAGTGCACGGTTGCACCAATCGTGCATCAAGGAAACACACGACTGTGTGATTCACACAAGAAAGAATTCTTCCAAAAAATGGTGATCTGCCCACCTGCTAAGCACAACAAACAACATGAAGCACTCCTCCAGCACATGAAAACAACTTAAATCAGCAAAATAAGAAATGGGGAGCATAAGATGCTTACCCCTAGCAGAATAGCGCGCAATTTCAAACCAAAACTGGCCCAAAGAGTGCACTTAGAGTGAAAGGGAATATGAGTGAAATATAAGCAATTAAGGCTTGAATGTGATGTGCACACGAGTGAAAACTATCCCGGATGAGTCCATAAAACACTATAAATAATGGACTCATCACCAGCCTCTCAGCCGGCCACCGCCGCACTCGCGGCCGAAATCCTAGGCGATCGCCATATACTCCTCCTCGGTGGGCCAACGCTTCCTCCACCTCGGTAGGCCGCCGTTTCCTCCTCCTCATTCTGCCGCCGATTCCTCCTCCTCGGCCGTCCTCCCGTCACCGGGGTTTCATCGCCGACAACCACCATCAGTCAACCCTTCTCCACCGTCCGATCGTCCAGATGTGATCTCCATCGTCCAATGTGCAAGTAACCACCCACATAATGTAAGATCCCCCTCCCAGAACACACAACACGGCCGAGGGGAGTCTTATGCCCAGGACAGCCGCCTGGCGGAAGCGCCAGCACACGAGCAAGCATCCCCCACAAGACGCCTATCCTGCCGGCCAAACCAACTAAACAGCTCCAACCCATCAATAAAAGAAAGCATTAAAAGCCATTGATTCACAGTAAGTAAGAATGTCCAAACAGTAAGTACAAAGAAGGACCAAAAGCTACACAAGCTTCTGCAAAACATCAGAGTATCAAGCTAAATGCCCCGAGGGCTACATCTCGAACCACTCGCTCACCTCTTCCACTGACGACATCCAAGGCTACATAGTCACCAACTCTGCACACCTGACCAGGCTGGCCTCCTGTGTTGAACGCTGCTACACCAACTAAGTGTGCTCCTAAAAAGAGGGATGCAACAACCGTTAGTCATAAAGACTAAGTGGCTTCCCATCCGCTCCCCCGGCGACTCCAAGGCACCGGGTGGAAGGAAAGGAAGAAAGGCTGCAATATAAACAGTAATATAAGAAGCAGGTGATATGATGAGGTTCTTAATCTAGCAGTTAACATATCGACAGTACCTCAAGAAGGCAAGTAACGGCAAAAGGCATCAACATGTATGTAAAAGCACATCTATACTAGCAGTGTATCGGTACAGAAGTAAGCAGTGTATGTAAACAAGAGTAAGCAGCATCAAATCGTACCTTAACTTATATGAATGCCCATACAAACTTATAAGTTAAGGTTTCCAATACGGAACCCATCATATAAAAGAGCCCATACTAATTTATATGATGGACCCGATGCAGTGCAATGTTATGATTATGAATGATGAATGCAATGCAATGATTATGATATGATGAACTCACCCATGCATTTTGCTATGTCGACATAGACTCGTAGTTCCCACTTTTCGAGGGTAGCTAACCCCTCAGGCACCTCGCATCGTGGCCAGACGGAGACTGTGGACCGGGCTCCTCCACAACTAGGTGGGTACGAACACTACCAGACCTAGGCCTATGTACGCCTCAACGCTAAGAACACACAGTGGAGCCCCTGCGTACTGCTCGACGCTAAGAACACACAGCGGAGCCTCCAAGGACACAGAAGGGGACCTGGGTAGGTGAGCACCAAGAGTCCAACCCAACCGGTCTAGAGTCAACTGCCGGCTTCTGTCGGTGTCACGACTAGCAAGCCCGTAAACCCGCCACAAGTAATCCCCCTACCATAAGAATCCTCCAACCAGTGCCGTCACACCTCCAAGTGTAAACCACACACATTCTTGTAATTTCCATGCATAACCCGTGCTATCATGGACCCAAGGACTCGCCGAAGGCATCTTCTCTTTTCACATCACCCAAATCAACCGACGTTATCTAGCATTCAAGGCCCCCAACAACCGGGTCCTTAACATTTCACCACAAGGTATAACCATACCTTATAATCCACACCAAGCCATACATCACCATGTGTAAGCCACTCAACCCGTGCACACCCGTGCTCATAAGCACCCAAGGACCCCCAAGCGGAGTCTTATCACCTTTCACATTTTGCACGCTTAGTCGATGCTACCCATCCCGAGATGACACAACTCTCGTGCAGTGGTGTGCATACAGTGTGGTGATCCTTCTATACGCTCCCGCAGGATTACTCGTTGCATCATCCTTAAACAACCGTATAAGTAATCGCTTTAAATCTAGTTTAGGAAGATCTCGACATCAACCAGTACATAATTACCAATCCTATTCGTGCTTGCAATTCAAACTGTGTATAACATACAACAATAATGAGATAATAAACCTTCCCAATGCCGTCCACTAAAACTGAATTTCCGGGAGCTACACTCCTCCAATCTAGACGCGTCACCCCAAATTATAATATTTGGTCAAAACTCAAGACAGATGAATATCATCTGTCATCTTCTCCCTCCAGCACATACAAATAATATTTCACCTTCTCTACTCCAACACACCCTCAACAGACCACCAGTCTTCACGAAATCAAGCTCTAAATCTTCGTATTGAAGAGTGGAGTTGATTGAAGATAATATCATGGCGAACGGCGCCCTAGAACGAAAGTTCTAGCGTGGTCTCTTCCTACGAAACTTCATGAATCTCACTGGATCAAACTCTTTTAAGTTCAATGTCTCTCCTAATATTTAGATCTAAAGATCTAGCACCAAGGGAGAGGGGAGGAAGTCACCTGATTTTCGGCCGACGCTCGCGGTGGTCTCCTCCGCGGCATGGCGGCAGTTGGCCAAGACTGAATAAAGGTCCTGATCCACAGAAATATCAAACATGTAATCAGTCAACATTACCCACTAAAAAAAGAAATGAACACAACACAGCTGCCAGCCATACAAGAGTAATAATCAAAGCTAAAAAAAAGCTCTAGCCGACCACATAGGACTCACTTCCCCCAAATTTATCCTTTAATTTCAGCAACTAGCTATAACCAGAATAAAAAGACCATCTAGTAAGAAAGAGAGAGAGGAGAGCTCACAATGATTTAGGAGAGAATTATCGAGGCTTTGCTTTTCCCCGAGTCACACCCCAAATCACCGTCATCTCTATCGGTGGATGCCATCCTCCACAATATCTGTTACGACATTATTTAAAATTAATAAGCATTCTATCGGGGTTGCATCACATCTATAGCGTTGACGTTGACACCTAGGGGTGACTCAAACATCTAAGGATTTTCTTCATAAGGGACAGCAATATTGAATTAAAGGGAACAATAGAAAGTGGACTGCATCAGGAAGTCAAACAGCTCTTCCCGAATGAACTGCAGCACTGAAAGATTTAAGACAACCATGCCCAACAGCCTTATGAATTGCAGAAATTCGGCCATATACAAAATAGCCTACGATAGGGATTCCCACAAATAAATAGTTAACTGGAAGTGCAGCAGCAAAACAGCAAAAATCCCCTCTCCAAACCATAAAACATCACCTAAAGACGGCAACAGCAAAGATCCTCCCAAAATCCACCACACCAAATAAAAATTCACAGCTCCTCATCATTCATTGAAATTGAACTTCTTAAAACATATCAAAACCAGAACAAAGAGGGCTTACAGTGAACTAGAAGGGAAGCTGGGCACTGATGCAGAAAACACGAACCCAACTAAGCCCTAGCTCCAACGAAGCCACGCCACTTTCGATCCCAGCACTACTCCAGGGATTTATGAGATTTCGAGTATGAAGCAGGAGGAATGAGGGGAGGAGAGGAAGAAGTGCGGCCAGATCCAATGGCCTGAGCAGCGATATAGCCTAGGCTCCAGGAAAGAGTCGGTAGCGACGCTGAAGAAGGATAAAGGGCTAGATATTATTTCTCCCCACCGCCTCGCATAAATACATCAATAGACAGCCAACAAAATCCACGGGCAGTGCATAAAATTTATAGCAGGTCACATAAATTTCACTTAAATTAATCGAACCAGCAATAATATAATAAGCCAAGCCCAACCTTCCCTATTCATTTTGTGCAGCCATTATACGTAACTGGCTCGTTTTTATTTAATTTGTTTACAGCACATTTAAGTACAACAATATAAATTACGATGGCCAATATATAAAACCAAACTTTAGGTTAACTCCTCTTAACAACAACTCCACTATAAATTAGCATGAATCCTGGAACATGGCCTTGGTATTTTAAAATAACATCATCTTTATTCTTATGTTGCCGCCCAAAACACTATTGGCACACCAAAGTGAAAATAATATTAACCCATCAATATATCTATTAGCACACCCAATTCCTTTACTAATATCCGCTATTAAGATACCAATGACAGGTACCAAGAAGAACATAATAGCAGTCAGCATATATATATATTCCAACTCAAACAAACCGGTCCAGCATAACCATCCCAAATCTTTCCCAATATACATATATATTTATATAGTTTGCCAACATATAAAATATAGGAAAAACTCATATTCTGCTAAAAATATCGAGCGCCGCAAAACATCAAAGAAATTCATACTCAACTGGCAATGATACGCCTAGTTGACACTGAGTTATATTTTCTCCTGTTTCCTTCATCTTCGTCGAACGGAAGTCAATACTTTCATCGAACGCAGAGCACTTCGTCGAACTCAATCCTCCCTTGCCCAAACCGACCCAAGGCGAGTCAAAACGTCTCCGAGGGGTCTAGTGCGAATCGGGATGTTACACATAACCACCCAATATGGGGGTGGGGGTGCGAATAACCGTGTGGGTGTGCGCGTAGGAGTATTATAAAAATATTTGCCATAAATCATAAAGTTCTGCCCTGCGAATAACAATGGTTATGGTCTGTGGATAATCGCATTACCACCGTAATCACCCCTGGGGCCTATAAATAGGACCCCAGGGTCTCCTTCATTTCCATCTTCTCCTACTATGCACTTGAGAGCTCCTACAAAGATCTCCTAGCGTCTTCGAAGATCTTCGATTGTCTTCGAAGGTCACTCGAAGGTCTTCGACCTCCTTCGAGTGCCCTATGCTAATTCCACCATGCGCGCGTGTTCCGCCCCGTACACATTCCACCATGCACGCGTGTTTCTCCCCACGCACATTCCACCGTGCGCGCATGTTCCACCGCGCGCAAATTCCACCTTGCGCACATTCCACCCCGCGCACATTCCACCATGCCCACGTTTTGCCTCGTGCACACTCCACCCTTGGAGCACTTCTCCATAAACATAGCACCCTCCTCTCAGCAGTAAGTATGTAACGTCCCGATTCACGCTAGGCCCCTTGAACGCGTGTTCGTAAATTGACTCAGGCTCGTAGTGCACTTGAGCGAGGAAAAGATACCAGCGCAAAAAGAGGTTTGACGAACCGTCGAGAAGACTCAACGAATCCGTCGAGTGGGACTCGATGATTCATTGAGTGTGACTCGACGATCATCGAGAGGACGCGATGATCCGTGGAGTTGATCCCGATGATCCGTCGAGTGGGTATCGACGATCCATCGAATTGGTCTCGATGATCCGTCGAGACCTTTTGACGGTCTCGATGATCCGTTGAGACCACTCGATAGTCTCGATGATCCGTCGAGACCACTTGACAGTCTCGACGGATCCGTCAAGTGGGTCTCGATGGTCTCGATGATCCGTCGAGACCACTCGACGGTCTCAATGATTCGTCGAGTGGACTCGACGATTCATCAAGACCACTCGACGATCTCGATGATTCATCCAGTGGACTTAACGATTCATTGAGACCACTCGAAGAATCTATCGAGTATCGGCCCGATAATGATTTTTTTCCATATTCTTTTGATGTTTCGGGATGTGTGCCGATCGGATAAGAGACTTTGGGGTTATTAAAGACTATTTTATGTCTTGTAATCAAGGAGTTCCTATAGAATAGCGACATGTGGCGGTGTTGCCAAATCCAGAGCATAGGGGTATCATTTCCATTAATAAGAGTCAAATCATCCTCCATTTTCTCACTCCTCTCTTAACCTTAAACTTCATTCCCTCTTCCAAGAGTTGATGACTTTTCTTCATCTTCCCCACACCTCAAGCACTGTGACCAGCCATTTTTACTAAAGAATATCAAGCTTGGAAGGAGGATTGAAGCTTGGCCGACCGCCACCATGCCGCCAAGAAGACAAACTCGATCCATGCCCGCAAATCAGGTGACTTCCTCCCCCTCTCACTTGGTGCTAGAACCTTAGATCTGATTTATGAGAGATGTCGGCTCAAAATAGCTTGACCTTTGTGAGATTAATGGAGCTTTCTAGGAAGAGACCACGCTAGAACTTCTGTTCTAGGGGGTCCTTCACCGAGAAAATATCTTCAATCAAGTCCTCTCTTCAACACGAAGTTGTAGGAACTAATTTCGTGAAGAATGGTGGTCTATTGAGGGAGTATTGGAGGAGAAAGTCGACATAATATATTTATGTGTTGGAGGAAGAAGATGAACAGATGTTGTTCATCTGTCTTAAGA
Source organism: Dactylorhiza incarnata (assembly GCA_033032865.1). NCBI lineage: Eukaryota > Viridiplantae > Streptophyta > Magnoliopsida > Asparagales > Orchidaceae > Dactylorhiza > Dactylorhiza incarnata. The sequence goes on along the minus strand of JAWHQI010000429.1, from coordinate 16,898 downwards.
TACGTGCATATTTTATAATATTTAGACAGAAAGCTGTTTCCTGCACGTGACAGACTTCAAGCCTATGTTTTGGCATGATCCGGCCACATTCAGGTCTTGGGCTTAACGTGAAAGTTATAGCCCTCGAAAAGACCTTTCCAACGAGTGGTTATGGGTTTTCAGGGCAGGTCTGTAGCTGTAGCAAAGTGAAATCGAAAATGGCTGGGCAGAGTATAATTCGGTGTATGTACAGGACAACTTGCTGTCCAGATTCACTCTGCTGGGTTCAAACCTAATTTTAGGGAGGTTAGGCTTAGATCTGGACCTTAGGCTCAGCACAAAAGTTGTACCCCTTGGCGATACCTTTTCAGAAAGTGGTGGCACAATGATTTTGGTGGTCTGTAGCCCCCAGAAATCCTATTTTAATAAACATTAATGAATATGTATAGAGTTTTAAGGTTTTACCGAATTCTCCAAAAATGTTTATCGGATGCTTATACAATTTTGTAGGAATGTGCCTGATGATGTTGTGATCACCCCTGTTTAGTTTCAGAATTTTTGGATACACATTTACCATGAAATTGCATATCGTATCATATAAATGTAGAAAACCATAAATAAGTATTGCGTAATACAATGAGGTCAAAATTTGCTGGGAATGATTCAGGCACTAATTATGACATAAGATAGAAGTTTCAGTGGATTTTGCTTTGAATTGAGTCCTTAATTAAAGATGTTATAATTTATTATGCTGAATTGAAATGTTAAGGTGCTCATTTAGACAAGGATTTTGGAAACATGACATTAAACGCAAAAGTAGTCCTATAGGATCAAATAGAGTATTTCCCTTATATACACATGCACTGCATGGGAGTTATGACAACTCGGTATGAGAAGCAGTGATGGTTGGTGTGGATTATAGGATATATTATATCCTAAGGTGTTTATTAAGGACCTGGTTGGAAGGTCCTTGTATGCTAAGTAACAACGATTGAACTTGTAATGGTAACTATGTTATGGACTTGGTTAGGAGTATTTAGGTGCTTGATAGCATGGGTTGAACATGGGAATTACTTGGGTGTGTATAGTTTTCACACGATTGCATAATGATCCTAGTTGGAGGATTACTTGTGGCAGATTTACGGGCTCGCCAATCGTCACACCAGCGGGAGCTCGCAGATTGATCTTGGCCAGTTAGGCTGGGCTCTTTGTGTTTACTTCCAAAGACCCCTTCCGTTCCATTGACCGGTTGGGCTTGTCTCTTGGTGTTCACTTCCCAAGACCCCTTCCGTGTTTAGTACGCAGGTGCTCCGCTTTTGTGTTTGTTGGGTATTGTAGCCACAATAACCTTGATTTGATGAAGTGTCCCTTGAACAAAGATGAATTAATATTGTATTTGACGTGACATCTTAGTTTTGTGTTTGTAGGATATTATTTGCTAAGTACAAACCAATGTCACGTTTCAATGAGTCATAAAACACAGGCTTATGTAATGTAATCCCTCATTGTGTAGACCGAGGTGTTGACTCATGTTGAATCTCTCTATTGGGATGTACTTCATATTCAAACACTATGGAGAAGACAAGTTGAAGTAGCTGCAGAATTCAGAATTGGAAGAAATTAGTCTAAGTCTTTTTCATCGAGTGGTCTCGGGGAATCTAGAAGAATTCATCGAGACAACTCATGAAGACTTAGCTATTCGTTGAATTTACTTGAGAGGTATCAGAGAAAATTGACAAGTATTTTTCGTCGAGAAAAGTTATGCTCACTAGAGAACACTCATTGAATTCGTCGAGTGGTCTGCCTATTTCTTATGAACACTCGACGAATTCGTCCAGTGCTCTCAAGAAATTCTTGAGTAGACTTAGACCTCTTTCTTCCCTTCTCAGCGCATTTTGCTAAGTCATTTTCGTCATGTCATAAGTGAATTCGTCGAGTAATATCTGATTCCACGAGTGCACTTGATGAATGCTGACAGAGCGCGTTTTCTTCTATTCATCGCCAGTTTTTCCTTTTTAGGGTTTATTCCATGTACAGTACACGTGGAGCCTGCTCTTAAGTCCACTTTATAGACGTTTGAGAAAGACCTATAAATACTCAAAGGACATATCAATAAACCCTAATCATGCTAATTTTGAAAAGAATGATCGTAAGCTCCATCGACCATTCTCATTCTCGCTAAGAGCTTTTTCTACCGTCGACAAGTTCTCCGCATGATTCTTCTTCAAGATTTGATTCAACAAGATCACCGTGTTAAGATTCATTCAAGTGATTTATAGATCTTGTTGTCTCGATAGATTCTCAGACCAAGTTGTTCAAGTCAAATATTTCTTCTTCCCCGTTCAAGATCAAGCTTTCATCTTATTCAAAGAAGAAGAAGATCAATTTTCTCAGATCTGAAGAAGTAGAATCTCCTTGAGATTCTAAGGGATATATTTTCAATCTATAGTTTTTGTAAAATCCTTTTACAAATTCTGTAGGACGTTTATCTTCCGAGTTGTTGTAGATCCTAGTTTAGAGGATCGAGTTTGTAAGAGAGTTTGTTCTCCGAGTTTGTAGGAGAGTTTGTTCTCCGAGCTTTTTGTAGGAGAGGTTGTTCTCTGAGCTTGTAGGAGTTGTATACTCTGAGTTATAAGATTATTTATAATCCGAGATTAGTGAAGTATCCTAGTCTAGCCAGGCGTGCTAGATAGGTGAGGCGGGAAAGTGGAGTACCCATACCGGGGAACCACTATTAATCCTTGTGTTTGTGTGTGCTCTTTGTTTTCTATGTGCTTTTCTTTCAATATCTTAATTCCGCTTAAAATCCATAGAACTCACCTATTCACCCACCTCTAGGTGATTTGGGTAGAATGTAGATACTTTCAATTGGTATCAGAGCTAGGTTGTTCGTTAAGAGGATAACACCTTGAACAGACTCCTCCATCTATTTGTTCAAATACACCATGTCAGGAATGGATAAAGACAAGGATTCTTCCATGAAGCTGCCAGTTTGCACAAAATAGAACTTCCACATGTGGAAGGAAAGAGTAAGATTTTACATGGAAGCAGCCGATCCAAGGATCTTTCAGATTGTTGAAGAAGGTACTCATGTTCCCATGATGAAATTTACAATCAACCATGCTGTACAAGTTCCCAAGAAGATGCTTGATTTGACGAAGGACGAGATTGCTCTTGTCGTCTTGGACAAGAAGGCGAAGAATATAATTGCCAGTGTTGTGGATGACTCCATGCTACAAAATCTCTTCCACTGCAAATCTGCCAAAGAGATGTGGGATTCTCTGGTCTTCTTGATGGAAGGTACATAAGAAGTAAAAGATGATCGAAGATCTTTGCTAAATCAAGAATACGAAGCTTTCAAGCAAGATCGAAGGGACTCTATTTCTGACACGTATGAGAAGTTCTTCAAGATCGTCAACGGTCTAAGGAACTATGATCAGGAATTCATGGTTGGTGAATTGAATGACAAGTTCTTGAGATCCCTGATGAAAGAATGGGATACCAAGGCTATTGCCATCAGGGAATTCAGAAAGTTGGCTACTATGGAGCCACAAATTCTCTTTGGGAAGCTTCTTTCCCATGAATTGAAGCTAAGCATCAGGAAAGCTGTGGAAGAAGATAGCAGGACTTCTGGAAAGGAGAAGTCCGTAGCTCTAAAGCTCGAAGGGTCAAAGAAAGGTCAGACAATGTTACCGGTGAGGACATAGTCGTCAGAGGAAGATGACGAGTCTATGGCTTGCTCGTCAAGCTCAAACATGTCTGATGGAGAGTTATCCCTACTCTCCAAGAAATTCAAGAGATTTCTAAACAAAAGGAAGCGGAGGAGAGTTCAATCCTCCTCACGGATCATAGAAGATCAAGACGTGATGGTGAAGCGTGAGCGGACCCGGGCGTGACTTGAGAGTCACTGACGTGTACTTGGCGAAATTCACGTCATGGCTTCGGGTCATGCCCAGCTGAGCAAGAGCCGTGGTTTAAGTTGACACACCCTCAGTCACGCCCGTGACCTAGGGTATTGATATAAAAATTAGTGGGATAGGATTTATATGAATTTGAGATTTGTTGCTGATGTTCTCCAATTCTATATCCAATGAAGGCTAGTGTATCTTATCGTTTATAGTATATGATACTTAAGAAAAATATCAAGGTCGTATTTAAATATGGGTCTGTCAAGTACTTCTACTTCGAGAAAGCAGACAATTATTTTATCGGAGCGAGCGGAAAAAGAAATAATTAAAACTAAATAAAAGAGAACAAAAATTAATAAATAAAATCTTGATTTAGAACTCACTTTGAAATGAAAATAAAAGATAAATATTATCATTCTAATCTATGTCTTGACCATGGAGATTCCAATCTTATGAACTCACCTCTCTCGAGGAATATGACCACCTGAGATTAGGTTGATCGAACGTACTCTCGTTCTATAATTGAAACACCTAATACTTAATTTAACGAGGTGAATACCACTATAGGATTTTACTCCTATCTAGAAGATTTACGTCATCCTCTCTCGAGGGTTGCATGCAACTCTTTTTATTCTCAAGTGATCTATTTGTACGCACGAGCCTCGCGGCTAACTAGAATACATTAACAAAATAACCAAATTCATAACCGACATATGAACTCGATATCGTCATTTTTCGAGAATAAATCGAAGGAGAGAAGAAATGATAATAAGGCAAAAGATAATTTCATAACAAAGCTTATTAAAATCAAGAACTAAATACTTGCTAAATAAAATAAAGAGAAAGTAAAATAAAAAGTAAGGAAGAAATTTTTGCATAAATGGAAAGAACTAAAATTTCATTACCAAAATAATAGGAGGTTACATCAAATAAAAGCTAAGATACATTGCATGGAATTAAAGATTAACTAGCTTGCATGAAATAAAAAGAACATGACATAAAAAAAATAAGAAAATTACATAAAATTAAATCTAAACCTAAAAATATAGAAAAACTGTGCAAGAAGAGCCCAAATGGGTCGGGGGAAGGAGCAGGAATTGCTGGAATGGGGCATCTGAATTTATAGGAGAAAATTTGAGATTACACACCCTCGGTCACGGGCATGTAATTACTATTCTACTCAGTTGGGACAGCGGTGTGGGGCTTGCTTGAGAGTGCAGTGAAAATCGGACATTACACGCCCGTGACTTGGAGGTCACCACCGTATACTTGTGCGACTTCATTAAATACGACAAGTGCGTGATAGGTAACACGATGGGAGTCAGAGATCATGCGGGCGAGTCACGACCATGACTAGCAGGGACACAGGCATGACTTGTGCGACAAGATTGGATTCATTGGTTGGTATGTCCATATGGAAAGCTTGGAAAGGACCTTTAAATTTATACACCCTCGGTCATAGGCGTGACCGAGGCCGTGACTTCTGGAACACGGGCGTGACCCGTGGAGACGAGCTCAAAACCGCGCAGCTGTAGTTTGTACCTGATTAAGATTACACGCCCTTGGTCACGGGCGTGACCGAGGGCGTGTACTGACATTTTTGAGCAAAACATCAAAAAATATGCGAAACGTAAATACAACTATATTTAGAACAGAAATTATAAAAGAAATGATTTATAACCAAAATAGAAATAATATTTACAAATTTATATAAAAATGAACCTTAATACTATAATAAAATATGCACAAATCCTACTCATCAAATACCAACATACTTAAGCTTTTGCTATTCTAGAGCAAAAGTATGAGAAATATTTATACGACATTAATAAAGTTTATTTGATTAAGACTAAAATTCTATTTAAATCAAAAGTAAGTTAAAAATAAAACTTTAGGGATTCAAATAATAAGTCCTAAATTATAATAATAATTTGAAAAGAGAGAAGTGTTTAGCCAAGACTTCTCAGGTTACTAAACTAGCAAACAAAATTTGAGTAATTAGCAAAGATGATTAGATTTAAAATTATAACAACCATAACTTGAAAGAAACTAAAGGAAAAAATACAATCTACTACTTATGCCTCTTAATATTTTAATTTAAATAAAAAACAATTATATTTGCTAAAAGGGGTTTGGGTAAACATGAAGAACTCTTTGATTGGAGGTGATGAATTTTATCCTCTCACCCCACAATTTTTTTCTATTGGTATATGTTTAGGAAAATGATGAATTTTATTCTCTCATTTTCCATGACATATAATTTTTTTATAAAATTCTTTATACAAAGGATATGGGGCATATGTTTAGGGAATGATGAGTTTTATCCTCTCATTCTCATGACATATGATCTTGTAATACATTTTGGGATTGTGTAAAGGCTAAAGGTAATGGGCTAAAGCAAAAATTAAATTAAAATAAAATATTTTCAGAGCAACTTTTAGTAAATTAAACTTTCCTAAGATTCTAAAAGCATGAGGTAAAAAAAATTAAAATCTAAATGTGTTAAGCGCAATTACTACAAAATTAAAACTATTTAAAATAAGAGAGAAAGAAATGCTATAGAAAATAATCTAATCAAATTAAAATCATAATTTTTTTTCTTAAAACTAAATCACCTAAAAAATTAGATCTAACCAACCATGATAAAATAAAAGATAGCAAATTAAAAAAACAAATACAAATGCTTATAAATAATCTCATAAAAGAACTGATTTTGGAAATAACAAAAACCAAAGTAAGGGCTTATTATATTTTTGGATATTTTTTTCTAATTTTTCTTCAATTTTTTTGGAATTTTCGATATTATCTTTTATTTTGGATTTTTTTGATATTTTTTTTGGATTTTTAGGATAAGAAATAAATACTAAAAATGCTAAACATAAACTAATAAACCTAATTTTTTGTTTTTTTGTTAATTCATGGCCTTTCCGAGGTATACCCCATGACGGGCTCTCACTAGTACTTGGAGATGTGATGGAAGACATCCCAAACCTCCCTTTCCAAGGCATTAATTTTCTATTTTTTTTTTAGAATTTTCTTGGGTTTTCTAACATGAAAATAAAATTTTTTGTTTGTATTTGTAAAAGACAACAAAAGAAGAAAATAAAATATGTACAAAAAGAAACTAAACAATGTACAAACAAAATATTTTTGGAATTTATAAATTTTCTTGCTACAATTTTCTAAGATTTTATAATTTTTTGTGGAGATTTTCTACTTTTTCAAAAAATTTAAGCAAAAGGGAAATACACCCTCATACTTAAAATTCAACATTGTCCCAAATGTTGAAAGCTAAGTATGATGAAGAAAATATAAAGTGCAAGAACATGATTATGAAAGAAAAAGAGCAAGGATGGGAAAAAGAAGTACGTCCCTGATTTGGTGACGGACGAACACCACGAGCACCTGCAAAATTACATTAAAACATAATAAACAAAGCACAAAATAAAAAGAAATAAAATTATATTTTTTTTAGTTATGATTGGTTATATATTTTTTTTTGTAATGAATTTTTTGGTTTTTTGAAACTTACTAAAAAAAGAGAAGAAATTTTTTTTATATATGGTTTAATTTGTCTTGGACTTCCCAAGGTAGACCCCGTGAAGGGTTCTCACCGGTACTAGGAAATGCGATGGGATGACACCCCAACTTTCCTTTTCCAACAATTTAATTAGAACATAAAAAATTTATTAAAGGGCAAAAAAGAAAATAAAAAGAAAAATATAAAAGTAATAGCTCTCTCTCTTTTCAAAATATCGACAAAATATTCCCTAGGAACAATGCCAAAAAATTGATATAAAAATTAATGGGATAGTATTTATATGAATTTGAGATTTGTTGTTGATGTTCTCAAATTCTATATCCGATAAAGGCAAGGGTACCTTATCGTTTATAGTATATGTAACATCCCCCAAACAACTAGACCCCTAAGTTGGTTTTGTCATGACTAGGTCATGACAAAACCATAGGAATCACTTAAGGCCATGTGAACATAGGCAAGAAGGAGGAAAATCACAGTGGTCTGCAAATAACAATTTCTAGTTAACAAGCCTATGGTTGGACTTTAGGGCCTCACCTTGATCCTTTGACCACACAATAAAGTAGAGAGAAAGTTGTGTATGGGAAAGATGATTAAAACAAGCTTTGTGGCAGCTCTTAAACTATTACCTGAACAGAAACACGCTTCTCGCCGTATACAGATTCACCGGTGACCAAGTTTCTCGTGCAAAGTGCATCTTCTTTGCCCTTGGCTATGAAAACACCATCGTGTCGATGGGGCTATACCACGACTCTGTTGCCGCTCTTCATCCCTCCTCAGCCTCCCCTCCCTCTCATACCTCCACGGCCAGCTCCTCGGCCACCTCCACCACCATGACCTCTCCCACCCCCTCTACCATCTCCCCTACCTCCACCACCTCGTCCACGACCCCTACCGCCACCACCACTCCGGCCCCTAAATCGACCGCCTGGAAACAATGATTGTGAGTCAGCAAAGGTAACAACATTGGCCGAAAAATATACAAAAAAAGATAGATTCATGAAATAGACACAGATTCTTCCTGTCAAAAGAATCCCTTAGTACATTGGTGTCAACCAAAGAGGCCAAATTGACCAAAGTCAACCCTAACCCTAAATTGGTCAAAGAAGCCTAATTAGGGTCAATTGGCCTCCACCATACCAAATTGACCTTGAGCCTACCCTGATAAGGATACTAGGGACCCAATGGACCAAAAATCCCCATCATGGGGCTTCCAATTTGGCCAATTTGACCAAAGTCAACCCTGACCCTATTTTGGTCAAAAGTGGCCTATTAAGGGTCAATTGACCCTGAAATTGCCAAATTGACCCTACCAAGACCTTCCTAACCCTTAAGGGAGGCCAATGGGTGATTAGCCACCCATTGGGGTCAACCCAAATGGTCAAATTGACCAAACTCAACCTTATCCTAAATTTAGGTCAAAATGACCTATTTTTACCTAATCAAGCCCAATCCACTTGGGCTAGCCTCAATTAAGGTGGTCCACCACCTAATGGGGGTTGGATGCTACTGAATTGTCCATTCAATTTTTAGGAATTCGTCCATGAGAGAGAAAGCTCCATTTCCCCCCAAAATGGTGGAGAGAGAGAGAAAGGAGAGTAATGACATTCATGACCAATTAAGGTCCCAATTGAAAGGGATCCATCCACCCTGGTAGTTACAGGAATATTGTGAGGTTTTCTAGCCAACAAGTGGCTGAATTCAGTGGGATTTGGAGGTGGCTGAAAATTACCATTAAGGGTGTTGATGACAATTGATGTCATGGCTCCTCCCCTCCTCCAATTGAATTCTATAAATCCTTCAAAGGAGTGAGAGGAGCAATTTCTCCCAATCACCAAAAATAACCGAGCCCAGTGAGATCCAAATCGACATGGCACCAAAAGCTCGAGCTCCGGCCATGGCAACCCGCCGGAATCCACGACCTCAGGCCACCACACAGGTCCGATCCTCCCTTCCTCCCCTAGTGCTTCGTTATCTATTTTGGGGCTTGATTCAAGCCAAATTGGACTCCAATCAAGCTCCCTAAAGGTCTCATTACAAGCCCTTTTTACCTCGCTAGAACACCCTATTCCGGCCACCTCTGGCCGGCCAACCACTGCTAATCGCCGACCACCACCTCAACGGAGGTGGTGGTGGCATTGGCTGGCCGGGGCGACGCTCTGGTGGCCGGGAAAATGGGGTGGAAGTCGACCCAGGACGGGATGATCTGGGCCCTTGGCTGAAGGTAGAAGATGACCAGTATCCGTTGGATCTGCGCCAAGATCTGTGCAGGATCAATTAATATAAATATTTTATTATTGCATTTCTGTCACACTCATTGCAGTACTTTAATTTAATTATTAAAAATACTTTATGCACCTAGATGAAAAAGTTACTAACACCAATGTTGTAGCCCTTGGTGTGTACTTTAATTTAAAATTTAATTCAGCCCAAAAGGAGCACTGTAGCTCTCTATAGGGCCATTTTGGTGGGACTGGTCCCTAGGGTAGGACAACCACTATTTCTTAAATAACTTTTGATTGGATATTGATATTGACTTCAAATTTGAAACATAGGCTGTTTATACCAACACCCTTAAAATAACAAAAAATGGGAATTTTTGGAGAAAAATTTTCTAAGGTTTTTGTAAAAATTTAATAATTCATATATTAAAGAATTATAGGGTCTAATGACAACCAATCCCCTCCAATTTTTGGTGGGTGGTCCTTAGTGGCATGATATGATCTTGCTAAAAATTTCATCCCATTTGGGATTGATTTAGTGGGGTATTTAATTATTCCAGGATTGGTGAAACTAGGTCAAATTAGGTCAAAAGTGCACTTGTTGGGGTTATGTGGTCAAATCTCATCAAAATGATGTGAAACTTTGGCCACTGGCTTAGGATAACATAAAACACCCCCATGAGTTATTTGGGGTTATTTGGGGTGGATATGCCATAGAACCATAGTTCAAACCCTAGGGCTGCAATTTGAGCCTTGTGAAGGACATAGGGTCATATGTCCTTGAATGGTCATGGAACTTGGTAGATAAGTTCATAGAGTGTAAATATGCCCTAGGTAATTTTATGAGGATTTTAGGATCACTTGCTCCCTCTAAATTAGGTTATAACCTTTTTATGGCACTTTCTTATAAGAGGAATTTACATGCTCAATTTATATTGGATATTGATGAAAGTTTGGTAGTGCTCATATAATCATGATATAAACCTCTGGTAATTTTTGTGTAATTTTTGAATTAATTTAATTAGTACTTCTTTCATAAGTCATCTATTTTGTCTTAAGATTATGGTAAATAAATGAGGGCCAAATATTCTCTGGAAAATTGCGAAACTTGGTGATAAGACATTTTAGGGCATTATAAAGCTCTGTGAATTTTTGTTTAATTTTTGGAATTACTTGTCAGTAGGTTACTTCACAAATTTCCTTAGTTTGGATTTACTTGAAGTATTTAATTATGTGAATTGATGGATTTTATAAATTATGAAACTCTGTCAGTAAACTATTCTAATCATTATAGAGGTCTGGTAATTTTGCCATAATTTTTGGACAAGTATTTTTGGTAGTTCCTTCTTTAATTTCTAATTTTGGATAATTGTTCAATATTATAATTAGAGGCCAACACCTTACTGTAAAATTGTGCTAATCTGAATTTACTTTTATTTTGACATCATATATTTTCCATAATTTTATGGGGGCATATCATAGGAAGATCTTACACTTCATGTTCAATTTCGTACTTGGCCAATGTTGGAGAAATTATAATAAATGCCAAATAATTAAGGAAAAATATGATCCTCTGGATTTAGTCTTATAATATCATGATAGACTCCCAGTAATAATCTTGAGTCATTTGGATGAATATTTGGAGTACCTCCTCTCATGCAACTCATATAACTCATTTGGTCTGTGTATAGTAAAACTGTAAGATTTAAGTAACATGTAGATCATTAGGTGGGAAAGGGAGGTAGTTGGTGTACCTAGCCTGGTTGAAGAGATTGAAGGTCACCAAAAGGAGTTTGTGTGATGAGAGTGTACTTGGTGAGTTAAGGGTAAAGTTGTGCTCGGGATTGACGAAAGGTCGTCATTCCCGTGGGGAGTCAGAAAACACTTAGGAGGTTAATTCAAGTGATATGTTAAGAGGGGTATTCTTATGGGTAGATACCAATAACACTAAGTGTCTTGAGAAAGGGAGATTTGGGCTATCTCCCATCGTAGCTCCTAGTACCATTGAGAGCCCCTCACAGGGTTGACCTCGGGAAGTCCAAGATTAACCATAAATTGTAGGAGTAAGATGTTGTACAAGATTAACTTAATAATACACACCCCCACACCCCATGGTTACGAGAGGTTAGTTGGTTTGGTTTTATGAGTGGTAGGCTCGGTGGTTGTAGCAGCGGACTAGTTAGTCCAGTGAGCTTGTGACTCAGTAATGCTTATTGGTATGAACGGGTTGGTCCGGCGAGTCGGTGGCTCGGAAGGTTACGGTGACGGGAAGGTTAGACCGAGGAGCTTATGGCTTAGAGATAGATGGTAACATATTGTATGTGCATAAAGGTGGTGTATCATTAGTATTGACGGTCCTCGCACCGACGTCAATACTTTGGCTCAGTAAGTGTGGTTAACACTTTACCAAGAAAAGTCTGGTGGACTGGCCAGTAAGAGTACGCAGGAGCTCCGCTGTTGTGTTCTTAGCGTTGAGGCATTCAATAGGTCTAGGTTAGGTAGCGCAGATACCAACCTATAGGTGGGCGAGGCCCAACCCACCGCTTCCGTTTGCCACTACGGGAGTATCCTGGTAGTTTTGCTAGCTCCAAAAAAGGGAAACTAAAGGTCTGTGCACATAGAGTCGAAGTTTGTGAGTTACACTTGTATGAACATAGCATTAAACTGCAAAACCATGCATGATATAGCATAAACATTGCATTTCAACCCTTACCCCTATCGTATAAATTGGTTATGGGAATCTTCATACGATAGGCCCTGCTAACCCCTTGGTTCATAGGTTTGTATGGGTATTCTTATAAATCAAGGTTACACTTCTTTAATACTGTTTCCTCATCACTATTATGCTTAGTACTACTATACTTATTACTATTGCTTACTTGTTATTGTTTTACCTCTTACTGCTTTACTCATTGTACTATATGTTGCATAGCGATAGACCCTTCCGTAGTTAGATTTGTTGTCACCTATCTTTCATTATACCCCTTGACGTCCTCTGCTTGATCCTTCCCACACGATGCCTTGGATTCACCGGGGGAGGGGTGGGGGATTGGCTTAGTTTTTGACTAACGGTCGGTGGACCTTATCATTTTAGGGGACCGAGGAGATGCAGTAGCACCAGAGGCTGGTGCAGATGGAGGCGGGACAGTCTAGCACGGGAGCACCGATGACAGGATCCGTGAGTGTTCTATTAGTTTTGCTTCCGCAAGAGAACTTGTAGTGAGGAATTGATGTATCGGGCAGAAGCCCTTTTTATTACTATCTTTAATTCAGTTCTAGCAGTGGACATCTCTTTATGATGATTTTATTTTCTATGTGATGTGGACTTGAACTTCTATAAGTTTGTTTACGCTTTACTTCTTTTGTGATCGATATGGCTGACAGGATCGACGTTTTGTAGTGGTGACCTTCCCGAGCGAGGGTGTCACCGCAAAGCGGCAGTTCTGGGCATAAGACCCGGGTTTTCAAAAAGAAAAAATGGGGTCTTACAAACTGGTATCAGAGGAAACCTCGATCCGAAGGAAAGAAGTCCACAAACCTTGGGCCACCCCGCGCGAGTTTAGTTTGAGGACAAACTAAACAACGAAACCAATGGTGTGCCCATATGGAGAATCACATGAAAAGTCCACTTTTAACTGATTTTTTTAGGCAAACCCTCTTACGAGTGTCAATTTACTTTTGTAGACCGTGACGAACCCTACCCCACAGCATGGAGTGCCTCCAACTCCAAACGTCGTCCCACCACCACCGGATCCTACGCCATTCCAGCAGTCGGAGATGGGACAGACATTGACTGCCATACTGGAGGCATTCAGGGCACAGCAGGCACCAACTCCTCAGCCAAACCCCGGGGCCAACTGGATGCATGAGTGCCTTTCGAGAACTTTCCCCCCAATCATACCTCGGGACGGAGACAGTTGTGTGGACTGAAGAGTGGGTAGACATCATGTACGAGATATTGGCAGGAATTCAGTGCCCGACGGACATGGCAGTACCCCTGGTGGTTTTGTGCCTGGAATCTCATGCAAATAGGTGGTGGAAGTCACTACTAGACACCACCTATGCTGGATTGGAGGCGGCTGAAATCTCATGGAATGAGTTCAAGACGATGCTAATGGAGCACTACGTACCGCAGTGAGCAAGGGATGATCTAGAAGACAGATTCCTGCAGTTGAGGCAGGGTAACAGGACCGTGGTAGAGTATCACCAGGAGTTCACGCACCTAGCCCGGTTTGCGGAATCCTATCAGCTGGATGATGCAGGCTACACAAAGAGATTCTACAAGGGCCTATGTGACGAGCTGAGGCAGGCACTCCTCTTTGTTTCCGACGGTAGTATGGCCAAGATCTTGGAGATGGCCAAGAAGCTGGAAGCCTACCAACACATTGTTCGATGTAGGAAGAGGCCTACATAGGACCAGGGAAGGAGTGGCAGGAGAGACCAGCAGAAGGGTCGTTACATTTGGGTGTGAAGAACGAAGGATCGACCCCACCAGGAGGAGAGGCAGGAGCAGGTAGTGTTGGCTCCGCAGCCTCTACAAATGCAGGAGGTGCCGAGGATAGGTGGAAGTGGTCCACCTCCCCCACAGGAGTGCTCTCACTATCATCAGCCGAGCCACATCCGGAGGAACTGCCCCCAGAGGAATGCACCACCAGCACTAGCCCAGTATTTCGGTGGCCGAGGACGTGGTCGAGGTCGTGGATTTCAGGGCGGAGACCGGAGATAGAACAGGGACCAGATGTACGCCCTGGACATAGCTCAGCCCCAGAACCCCGCAAGGGTCATTACAGGTCCTTTTAATATTTTTTTATGTTTATTAGTACCTAACAAACCTTAGCTTTACCTTAGCATTGAACCAAACAAACAAAAATCACCCAGGTATAGTACTCGTCTGTGGCAAGCCCGCATACATATTATTCGATACGGGTGCCTCACAGTCGTTTGTCTTGAAAGAATTCGTGGATGATCTAGACCAAGTCCAGCACTTCGAGGGCATCCATAGGAGGGTGCGATTCCTGGATGGATCAGTGATAGTAATGAACGCAAAGTGCAATGAGAATGTGGAGATTGGAGGGAAGCTGTTCGTAGCATCGGCGATGCTCTTGAAGATGAAAGACTTCGACCTAATCCTGGGCATGAACTGTCTGCATGGGAACTAGGCAAGGATTGACTACTCGGCAAGGACGATTGTCCTAAAGCATAAGGACACGGAAATAGTAGTTGAAGGTATCCGACCCGTTGGGAAAAACCCTTGATTTAGCTTAACAAATTATAAGAAAGTGATTTTATCCTCTAGGAATAAATTACCCATTGTATAGTAAGGGTAATCTGGTCATTAGATGTCTTAGGATGTCATACTCAACATAGGGTATCAGGACCAAATCAAGGGAAGCAAAATTGGGCTAAGTTAAGATTGGCGTCGAATAGAATTAGATGCAACATCGAGTCCATATCGACGCTGCTCTGCTAGAAGTCCAGGTGGATCAACACTTCTATCGAAGTAACACAAGTTGATGTTACGTCGAATAGATATCAACGTAGAGGGCAGGGACTTGTCGGAGTAACTAGTGAAGTCGATGCAGATTCTACTACAACTCGATGCAGAAGATGTTATCTGTCGAAGCCATCTAAAGTCGACGTAATGTCGACTTCATCTCGGCGCAGAAGATGAAACTCAGAGACAGGCAGATCAAAACGATGTACACATCGATAAGATATCGACGCAACGTAGACTAGCAGAGTTTAGTCGGAGCATAGATGAAATCGAAGCAGCTCCTAGAAGAATTTGAAGCTACGTCGATAAGAGAAGAAATGAATTCGACGCTACGTCGAATACAGTCTGGAAAAGGTAATCTTTTCAGCTGTCTCTCTGATCCTTCTTTCATGTCCCACATCCTTCAAGACCATTCCCCAATGGCTCAATAATTGCCTGAAATAGTAAGGAGCATTAAAGAAGGACACAAAAGGTTTCTTGGAACCATATTCCTTTGTAGGTGGTCGGGACGAGAATTAAAGAGGAAAGAAAGAGAATGTCGTCAGCAGATTACCTTTTCAAGGCATACCAGAAAGGGAAACAAATTTGAAATTGAATAGAGAGAATAAAAGGAGAAGAGAAGAATAAAATAGACAAGGCATTAATCACAATCAACCGTCTCCTTCTTGCTTGGGCTTCCTCTTCTTCTTTCTCAACTGATATACAGAAAAGAGAAAAGAAAAGTAAAAGTTTTTGCTATTCTTCATCTAATTGAACAGAGGATCTGGAAGCTGCTCTTCATCACAATCTTATAGAAGCCAGATCTCAATCAGCAGAAGAAAAAAGGATCTGACATACAAAGCACCTGCAACTCATCAATATCAAAAGCAGGGGCTTATCAAGAGTAGATCCTATGGAACATAATTGGCTGTTTTTCATACAGCCCTCTCAAGAATTCTGAGAACAAAATTCCTACAACCTTCATTCTTTCTCATTCTGTAAAAGAGTTTTATTAATCCCTCTTCAAAAGATTCAGTGGTTCAAGATCTCCTTATCAAAAGATCTGGTAGAGAGTTTTGAGAATCCCTCTTTCAAAGGATTTAGTGGTTCAAGATCTCCTTATCAAAAGATCTGGTGGTTCTGAGAGTCTCCTTATCAAAAGACTCAGGCACTGTTGGTGCATCCCTACCAGGTGGTAGAAGAGGGGAGTATCCACATTTTGGGGAACCTCTATAAAAAATCTGTGTGTCTTCTGGTTGGATAAATTTTCTGTGCTGTCCCTACAGCTAGTTTACTTTACTATTTTCTGGTTTATTATTCAGTACTAGTTTATTCTGACTAAGATCTTGATTGTGCATAATTCTTAGATTTGTTTATTATTTTCACAGTTAGAATAGGAATAATCTTTAAATCTCTATTCACCCCCCTCTAGAGGATTCTCAGAGGTACATTGTGCACTTTCAATTGGTATCAGAGGGAGGTTGATCATTAAGAGGTTAACACCTTGATCAAAAAGACCTCCTACTCTTATTTTCTTTTATACACATATATTTCATAAAGAAAAAATGAGTTCTAAGGACTATGCCCCAACAAGACCTCCAGTGTGTAATATGAATAGGTTCACACTCAGGAAGGCCAGAATAAAATTATATATGAATTTTATTGATGAAGAAATCTTCAATGTCATCCTCATAGGTCCCCCAGCTCCAATTAGGAAGGATACCAGTGGAAAAGTTATACAAACTTCAGTCCCTAGAGTAGAATGGACTGATGATTAG